>CM056050.1:17379193-17999623 GCA_029574335.1 Rana kukunoris | reverse complement strand
CCCCCTCCCCCCCCCCCACCTGCACCACTCCTCCCCCCCCCCCACCCCCCCCACCCCCCCCCCACCCTCCCCCACCTCCCCCCACAACCACCATCACCCCCCCACCCAAACCCACTCAACACCCCCCCCCCCCCACCCCCCAACACCCCCCCCCACACCCTCCCCACCATCCACCGTGGCCCCCCCCCCTGTAGTACTACAGAGCTCAACACCCCCCCCCCCCCATGTAGTACTACATACAGACTGGATACGACTAAACATCAAATCCCCCCTGTAGTACTACAGAGCTCAACATCCCCCCCCCCCTCCCCCCGTAGTACTACAGAGCTCAATATCCCCCCCCGTACCGAGTACTACAGAGCTCAAAATCCCCCCCTCTGTAGTACTATAGAACTCAACACCCCCCCCCCTCTTGTAGTACTACAGAACTCAACACCCCCCCCTCTCTTGTAGTACTATGCAGAGTACTCAACACCCCCCCCCCCCCCCCCCCCTATAGTACTACAGAACTCAACACCCCCCCCCCCTGTAGTACTACAGAGCTTAATACCCCCCCTATAGTTAGTACTACAGAACTCAACACCCCCCCCCCCCCCCTGTATTTGTACTACAGAGCTCAACACCCCCCCCCCCCCTGTAGTACTACAGAGCTCAACACCCCTCACCCCCCGTAGTAATACAGAGCTCAACACTCCTCCCCTCCCCTGTAGTACCATGCCATCCCCTTATAGTACTACAAAGCACAGCAAACCCCCCTCCCCCACTCAAAAGCACTACAGAGCTCAGCATGCCACCCCCTGTATTGCTACAGAGCTCAGCATGCCCTCCCCAGAGTCATCTTGGGGTCATGGCGCTGGGATACCCTACAAGTCCATGCTTGTCCTCTGCCAGGCCTAGAGCAGCTCCAGTGACTGTTCAGCCACAGAGGAACTACAAGATCCAGCATGACCTGTCCAGTTCTGTGCTGGGACTTGTAGTACCACAACACCTGGAGGGACTCAAAACACAAATGTTTATCTGCTGCCGGGGAAGGGAAGGGATTGGGTGATTTAAAGTCTTCAAACCAAAGGCCCAGTTTACTGTTCCTCAGACTTTATTGGGGGCCATGCTGTGGGGGTAGAAAATGTCCCATCAGTGGGATTAACCACTTCAGCCCCGGAAGTATTTACCCCCCCCCCTTCTTGGCCAGGCCATTTTTTTGTGATACAGCACTGCGTCCCTTTAACTGACAATTGCGCGATCGTGCGACTCTGTACCCAAATAAAATTAATGTCCTTTTTTTTCCCCCACAAATAGAGATTTCCTTTGGTGGTATTTGATCATTTCTGCGTTTTTTTTATAATTTTTGGTGCTATAACCACCTCTCCACCGCGCCTATTCTGCCACTTTTCTCCTTCATGTAAAAATCTCCAATTTTTTTGCTAGAAAATTTATCAGAACCCCCAAACATTATATATTTTTCTTTTAGAAGACACCCTAGGGAATAAAATGGCGGTTATTGCACCTTTTTTTTTCTTGCACGGTATTTGCGCAATCATTTTTCAAACACATTTTTTTGGGAAAAAAAAAACGGTTTCATGAATTAAAAAATAACAAAACAGTAAAGTTAGTCCAATTTTTTTGTATAATGTGAAAGATGAAGTTACGCCGAGTAAATAGATACCCAACATGTCACGCTTTAAAATTGCGTTTACATATGTGGGCGGGACTTGCATGCGTGTTCGCTTCTGAGTGCGAGCTACTAGGGACAGGGGCGTTTAAAAAAAGAAATGTTTAATTTTATTTTACTTCATTTTTTTTTTTTTTTTACACCTTTTTTTTTTTATATCACTTTTATTCCTGTAAACATCCCTTGTAATAGGAATCACTGCGACAGGTCCTCTTTATGGAGAGATGTGGGGTCAATAAGACCCACAACTCTCCTACAGGCTTACAAGCATGAGATTGTGAAAAATCACCAATCTCATGCCGACAGCCGCCATTGCAGCTTTGCTTACTTCCGGGTACCCGGGTTTGATGTCACAACATCGTTGGTGCCAGTGGGAGGAGAAGTGCCCCATCGTTGGTGCCAGTGGGAGGAGAAGTGCCCCATCGTTGGTGCCAGTGGGAGGAGAAGTGCCCCATCGTTGGTGCCAGTGGGAGGAGAAGTGCCCCATCGTTGGTGCCAGTGGGAGGAGAAGTGCCCCATCGTTGGTGCCAGTGGGAGGAGAAGTGCCCCGTCGTTGGTGCCAGTGGGAGAGAAGTGCCCCGTCGTGGGTGCCAGTGGGAGGAAGTGCCCCGTCGTGGGTGCCAGTGGGAGGAGAAGTGCCCCGTCGTGGGTGCCAGTGGGAGGAGAAGTGCCCCGTCGTGGGTGCCAGTGGGGGAGGAGAAGTGCCCCGTCGTGGGTGCCAGTGGGAGGAGAAGTGCCCCGTCGTGGGTGCCAGTGGGAGGAGAAGTGCCCCGTCGTGGGTGCCAGTGGGAGGAGAGAAGTGCCCCGTCGTGGGTGCCAGTGGGAGGAGAAGTGCCCCGTCGTGGGTGCCAGTGGGAGGAGAAGTGCCCCGTCGTGGGTGCCAGTGGGAGGAGAAGTGCCCCGTCGTCGTGGGTGCCAGTGGGAGGAGAAGTGCCCCGTCGTGGGTGCCAGTGGGAGGAGAAGTGCCCCGTCGTGGGTGCCAGTGGGAGGAGAAGTGCCCCGTCGTGGGTGCCAGTGGGAGGAGAAGTGCCCCGTCGTGGGTGCCAGTGGGAGGAGAAGTGCCCCGTCGTGGGTGCCAGTGGGAGGAGAAGTGCCCCGTCGTGGGTGCCAGTGGGAGGAGAAGTGCCCCCGTCGTGGGTGCCAGTGGGGGGGGAATAGTGTCCCATCATTGGTGCCACTGGGGGGGGGGGGGAATAGTGTCCCATCATGGTGCCACACTGGGGGGGGGAATAGTGTCCCATCATTGGTGCCACTGGGGGGGGGGGAATAGTGTCCCATCATTGGTGCCACTGGGGGGGGAATAGTGTCCCATCATTGGTGCCACTGGGGGGGGGGGGAATAGTGTCCCATCATTGGTGCCACTGGGGGGGGGGGGGGGGGAATAGTGTCCCATCATTGGTGCCACTGGGGGGGGGGGGAATAGTGTCCCATCATTGGTGCCACTGGGGGGGGGGGGAATAGTGTCCCATCATTGGTGCCACTGGGGGGGGGGGAAATAGTGTCCCATCATTGGTGCCACTGGGGGGGGGGAATAGTGTCCCATCATTGGTGCCACTGGGGGGGGGGAATAGTGTCCCATCATTGGTGCCACTGGGGGGGGGGAATAGTGTCCCATCATTGGTGCCACTGGGGGGGGAATAGTGTCCCATCATTGGTGCCACTGGGGGGGGGAATAGTGTCCCATCATTGGTGCCACTGGGGGGGGAATAGTGTCCCATCATTGGTGCCACTGGGGGGGGGGAATAGTGTCCCATCATTGGTGCCACTGTGGGGGGGGAATAGTGTCCCATCATTGGTGCCAGTGGGATGAATAGTGTCCCATCATTGGTGCCAGTGGGAGGAATAGTGTCCCATCATTGGTGCCAGTGGGAGGAATAGTGTCCCATCATTGGTGCCAGTGGGAGGAATAGTGTCCCATCATTGGTGCCAGTGGGAGGAATGGCTGGATGACACTCTGTCCTCACACAGGTTGGCCTTACTAAGCTCGCTGGTTGGTTGGATCCTGAGAAGTGGGATGAAATCTCCCCATAGGGAATACAAGGTGACCCTCCCCATCTCTATCCAGGACAGTTGATGGCTGGAATGTGATATCAGGAATTATTCTGGATTATAGATTGGATTATATGGAATGTAATCCCCTCAGTCAGGATTTAAATAATCTAAATTCTTTATGCCGAGAGCCAGTTTGGGGCGGTTCCATGCAATCTGATTGGAGAAGGTTTATTATGTCAGACAATGAAATGATTTGTCAATAAAAGCGATTTACCAGGGTTGTGCCACTTGGAATGACTGTGATTGGCAAAACATTCCTGCTATAAAACCCACACAGCCGTGTGTTTGTTCTGAATGAGAAAATGTTTATCAATCTATGGATGAAAGTGACCAACCTTCCCCACACCCTTCCCTCTGCCAATGGTTCCCCCCGACTCTCCCCACACCCTTCCCTCTGCCAATGGTTCCCCCCGACTGTCCCCACACCCTTCCCTCTGCCAATGGTTCCCCCCGACTCTCCCCACACCGTTTCCTCTGCCAATGGTTCCCCCGGACTCTCCCCACACCGTTTCCTCTGCCAATGGTTCCCCCGACTCTCCCCACACCCTTCCCTCTGCCAATGGTTCCCCCCCGACTCTCCCCACACCCTTCCCTCTGCCAATGGTTCCCCCCGACTCTCCCCACACCCTTCCCTCTGCCAATGGTTCCCCCGGACTCTCCCCACACCGTTTCCTCTGCCAATGGTTCCCCCCGACTCTCCCCCACACCCTTCCCTCTGCCAATGGTTCCCCCCGACTCTCCCCACTCCCTTCCCTCTGCCAATGGTTCCCCCCGACTCTCCCCACTCCCTTCCCTCTGCCAATGGTTCCCCCCGACTCTCCCCACACCCTTCCCTCTGCCAATGGTTCCCCCCGACTCTCCCCACTCCCTTCCCTCTGCCAATGGTTCCCCCCGACTCTCCCCACACCCTTCCCTCTGATTCCCCCGGACTCTCTCCACCCCCCCTTCCCTCTGATGATTCCCCTGGACTCTCCCCACACCCTTCCCTCTGATTCCCCACACCCTTCCCTTTGATGATGATGATGATGATGATGATGATTCCCCCGGACTCTCCCCACACCCTTCCCTCTGATTCCCCCGGACTCTCCCCACACCCTTCCCTCTGATTCCCCCGGACTCTCCCCACACCCTTCCCTCTGATTCCCCCGGACTCTCCCCACACCCTTCCCTCTGATTCCCCCGGACTCCCCCCACACCCTTCCCTCTGATTCCCCCGGACTCTCCCCACACCCTTCCCTCTGATTCCCCCGGACTCACCCCACACCCTTCCCTCTGATTCCCCCGGACTCTCCCCACACCCTTCCCTCTGATTCCCCCGGCCTCTCCCCACACCCTTCCCTCTGATTCCCCCGACTCTCCCCACACCCTTCCCTTTGATTCCCCCGGACTCTCCCCACACCCTTCTCTCTGATTCTCACGGACTCTGCCCACACCCTTCCCTCTGATGATGATTCCCCCGGACTCTGCCCACACCCTTCCCTCTGATGATGATTCTCCCGGGCTCTCCCCACACCCTTCCCGATGATTCCCCCGGGCTCTCCCCACACCCTTCCCGATGATTCCCCCGGGCTCTCCCCACACCCTTCCCTCTGATGATGATTCCCCTGACTCTCACCACTGGGAATCTGACCAAACAACTGCTTAAAGTGGGACGTTGTCCTTTCACAACCTTTTAAGAAAAAAAATACTGTAAATTGACCAGCAACATGTCAACTACACTAGATGGCTTTTCTCTATTGGGTGGAATGTATTTTCAGACCGCTTCCTGTGAGCCCAGGCTGTCATTTCTCCGCCCCCCGGTGATGTATTATTATACTGCCTCAAAGTAATATTGTACTCCTTCCTCCTGCTGATGATCCTTCTCGTGATAATTAAAGGTCTATATATATATAAATACAATTGTGCTCATAATTTACCGGTTCTACAGAGGAACCGGTACCTCCTTTCTCCTCCTGGTGGTCCTGTTAAGTGATAACTAAACATCTATATAGAGAAAACTGCGGCCCAGGGTCCGGAAATTTGCTGGCTTCTATACGGCCCGTGGGGCGCAGTTCCTCCCACTGGCGCCAACGATTGGGCATTGTTTTCTCCCACTGATGCTGGGACACTTTATACTCTCAGTGGCCATAGTCTGGCCACCTAAAGTCTGAAATTAGGGTTGTCCCGATACCGATACTAGTATCGGTACCGGGACCGATACCGAGCATTTGCCCGAGTACTTTACCTGATACTTGTACTGTCAGCGGTGATCAGTGCATGGGGAAGTTCCAAGCACCGATCACCGCCGATTTTAAAGCAGCTGAAAGCCGCCGCGTATCCCGTCGCCTATGCCGCCGCGTATCCCGTCACCTATGCCGCCGCGTATCCCGTGCATCCCGCCGTGTTTCTCTCCCCTTCCGTGCCCAGTCTCCACCCCTGGAATTGTCAGGATGGAGAGTGGGGTAGGAGCCGTTAAATTCGGCTCCTTACTGCTCCGAATAGACAGTCAGTGATCACTGACTATCCATTCACATAACTGAAACATTGTAATCTGTGATTACAAATGTTTCAGTTTATGAATGAAGAGAAGATGCTGTCTTCACTTCATTCATTTTCAGCGCAGCTGATGCCCCTGAGAAAGGGACAGGGGAACATGTGTCCCTAGTCCCTTTCTCTGTCTCAAAGGGGAGATGTCAGGGGTCTGAAAAATAAAAAAATAAAGAATAAAAAAACAAAAGAATACAAAAAATGATTGTAGAAAATAAAAAATAAAAAACACACTGACACGGTCCACCCGAAAGAAAGCATTATAAATAAAAAAAATTGTAAAAAAAATATATATATATATAATTTTTTTTTTTTTAAACAAATTGTTAAAGATAAAAAATTAAAAACATACTGACACATGAGATTTACCCCCCTTCATGACCAGGCCATTCTTTGCGATACGGCACTGTGTTACTTTAACTGACAATTGCGCGGTCGTGCGACGCTGTACACAAAAAAAATGACACAAATAGACCTTTCTTTTGGTGATATATGATCACCTCCTGTGTGTTTTTTTTAATTTTTTTTATTATTTATTCATTTATTTTGCTATAAACCGTCAATTTTGAAAAAATATATATATTTTTTTACTTTCTGCTTTAAAACTTCTCTTCTCTCTTCCCCCCACACCTCTGTGGTTTTCACCTCTGATCACCTCTGCGTTTTTTATGTTTTGCGCTATAAACAAAAAATAAATAAAAATGTACCTTCTGCTATAAAACAAATCAAATAAAAAAAAAAAATGTAAACAAATCTATTTAAACCAATATGTATCGTGCTACACCCCCCCGCCCAAAAAAAAAAAAAATCCCAATAAGCCTATATTGATCGGTTTGCACAAAAGTTATAGCGCCTACAAACTATTATTTATTTTTTTTTTGCTTGTATATATTGTTATATTTTTTATATTTTACTAGTATATAGCGATCTATAGCTGGACTGCAACATTGCGCCATTATACAACACTGTTTCCAAATAAAATCGTTCTTTTTTTTCCCCCACATATAGAGATTTATTTTGGTGGTATTTGATCACCTCTGCAGTTTTTATGTTTTGCGCTATAAACAAAATAAGACCAAATATTTTGAAAAATAAATAAAAAGTTACCTTCTGCTATAAAACACATCAAATAAAAAAAAATCTATTTGGGCCAATATGTATTCTGCTACATTTTTATTTATTTTTTTGTTTAAAAAAATAACTAAAAAATTCCAATAAGCGTATATAGATCGGTCTGCACAAAAGGTTTAGCGTCTACAAACTGTGGGATATATACTGGTATATTATATTTATTTTTTACTAGTAATGACGCCAATTCGCGATATATAGCCGGACTTCATTATTGTGACTAAATGACACTTTGTGGGAACCAGTGACATTAATACAGTGATCAGTGCTATAATTACGCGCTGTCGCTGTACTGATGACATTGGCTGGGAAGGAGTTAACATCGGGGGCGATCAAAGGGTTAAATGTGTGCCTAGCCAGTGTTTTGGTGTACTGTGGTGCTTTTACTAAGGAAAGTAATAGCTTTCATTCCCTGCTTTGCGGGGAGAGAAAATTCATTACCCCCCCCCCCTTTCTTGGACAGGGCTCTGCCTTGTTTACATAGCAGGGCTCGGTCCTGTGTCAATTCCCAACGATCGGCAGGTGTCGGCGGTGATCCATTGGCCGGCACCCGCTGATCGACATCTGCTGTGTTTAAATCACAGCGTAGCCGGCAGCGCACGCCTCCTACACAGGAAGTGCCAGATCATGTACCTAGTCTGTGATCTGCCGCAAGAAAGCCACCTTGCCGCCATATATGTATATTATACAGTTGGCTAACAGTTAAATCAGATTTTTTTTTTTTAGCATTTTTAACATGAAGGAACCTTGAAAAAATGTCACGGGGCTCATTAAACCCTTGCAAATTATTACCATATCTTTAGCTTACAGAATGTTAACATAATAGTCAATGGGAAGAATGCGCCTTACAGTTGTGGCCATTGGGATGAATCCCCTCTTCCCCTTACAGATCGCTAAAAAGATTGTTGTCATCAATGGTTTGGTTACTCATCTGAGAGGCAGAAGTTCTTCATTGCTTAAAGGAGAAGAACAGCCAAAACTCGTGTGGATCACAGGAATGCAGTTCATTCTGCACTTCTGTGACTAATTTTCAGCAGACAGCGGGCTGAATTCTGCTGTTGGCTGACATCACAGAGCCAGTCCAGGCTCTGGGAAAAATCGGACCATATTGTCGGGATCCGCCCAAATGCCTATACCAGTGGCGGCTGGTGATCAAAATTTTTGGGGGGGGCGCAAACAAACGAAAAACAACAAACAACAATTGCAGCCTCACTGTGCCCTGCCATTGTCGCCACTGTGCCCCGTAAAATGCCCCCCCGGCACTTAACTGGGGTCAGCCTTGCTTCTACTTCTGTCCCTTGATGTGTTCTTCCGCCCTAGTTGAAGCTTCAGCCAATCAGGTTACCGGTAACCTGATTGGCTGAGATGCCTATCACGCTTATCCAAGGAACGTGCGTCCCGAGGATAAGCATCCGGAAGCCAACTACAGCCTGAGGGCTGTAATCGGAAAGCCTATTAGAGCCGCCGACTCTGATAGGCACTTCCGCAGCCGCCGTTATTCAGATGGCCGGCGCTCACCAGGGGGCCGGCCATCTGAATATTCGGCGGCAATACATAGGTTCATGCAATGTAATGCATGAATCTATGTATATTGTCAGTGGTGTGTGCGGTAGCCAGAGGGGGCGGCGCTCCAGCATCCTCTATGAACGCACCGCCACTGGCCTATACCGACACCCATGTCCGCCTCTCAGTGAGCCGCCCCTTCCACAGCCCAGTGGTCAACGCTGGAGGGGCAGAGCAGACAGCGGTGACTGACAGTCCCAGCTATCTTCTACTGGCAGGGAATTGGTTAAACCCTAAGTGTGTCCTAGGGAGTGATTCTAACTGTGGGGGTGATGGGCTACAAGTGACATGACACTGATGGGGAGCAGAAGATCACTGTCCTGTCACTAGGCAGAACAGGGAAATGCCTCTCCGTGACACCATCACGGGACACCGGCGGGCACAGTCACAGAGCAAGCGGCAGGCGCGCGTGCACGCCGTCAGCGGGGCGCATGCGCCCACACGGCGGTAAATTCAAAGCAAGTTACAGCTACTTTGCTTTGTGCAGCCGTGCTATTCTGCCGACGTATATCGGTGTTAGCCGGACGGCAAGTGGTTAAGAGATATGAGTGTTCCTGATCCAAGGAAAAAAGATCAGACTGAGAAAACGTTCCCTACTGACTCTACTATACTGTGCTTCTAATTGATTCTGGCCAGTCAACTTTTCTCCAAGCAGGCTCAGCCAGGGAGTGTCAATAAGGACAGAGCCATTAAGCTTACAATCATTCCCTGATCCAACCAAAAACGGCCAGAGCAAAACTTCCCTACTGCTCAGGCTGGTTGACAACAATCTAGTCTGTTGTACAGCAAGAATGCTGATTGCTGTAGGGAGGAGGGAGGATAGTGTATAACTTTGTATAGCAAATACAAGTATAGAAATATTTAACAGCAACTGTGTTAAATAGGAAGCCCTTTAACTTATTTCAGTGAAGCCCCACCGAATTCCCAGCTCCCCTCTCTCCGTTGACATAGCTCCCAACTGTCCCTGATTTGGAGCAATGTCCCTCTGTCCCTTATTCCTCCTCATGTGTCCCTCATTTTGGTCTGATCTCTATAGTTGTATATAAAATGCACTTTTTATCTATCAAAAAGTGTTCACAGTGCTTAAACCTTTCATCTGATTTAAAAATGGCTGCATTTGTAAATTTTATAAGCCAAAATAAAGAAATAGTAGTGGTAATATATAATTAACCTTCTTTTTTTCCCTCCTTTAACCACTTAAGCCACGGACCAATATGCAGGGTAAGGACCTGGCCCCTTTTTGCGATTCTGCACTGCGTTTATTTAACCACTTAAGACCCGGACCAAAATGCAGGTAAAGGACCTTGCCCCTTTTTGCGATTTGGCACTGCGTCGTTTTAACTGACAATTGCGCGGTCGTGCGACGTGGCTCCCAAACAAAATTGGCGTCCTTTTTTCCCACAAATAGAGCTTTCTTTTGGTGGTATTTGATCACCTCTGCGGTTTTTATTTTTTGCGCTATAAACAAAAATAGAGCGACAATTTAAAAAAAAAATGCAATATTTTTTACTTTTTGCTATAATAAATATCCCCCAAAAATATATAAAAAAACATTTTTTTTCCTCAGTTTAGGCCGATACGTATTCTACCTATTTTTGGTAAAACAAAATCGCAATAAGCGTTAACGGTTGGTTTTCGCAAAATTTATAGCGTTTACAAAATAAGGGATAGTTTTATTGCATTTTTATTAATTTTTTTTTTTTACTACTAATAGCGGCGATCAGCGATATTTTTTTTTTTTTTCGTGACTGCGACATTATGGCGGACACTTCGGACAATTTTGACAAATTTTTGGGACAATTGTCATTTTCACAGCAAAAAATGCATTTAAATTGCATTGTTTACTGTGGAAATGACAGTTGCAGTTTGGGAGTTAACCACAGGGGGCGCTGTGACTTTTAATGTTCCCTGTGTGTGTGTTTACAACTGTAGGGGGGTGTGGCTGTAGGTGTGACATCATCGATCGCGTCCCCCTATTACAGGGATGACGCGATCGATGCTGCGGCCACAGAGAAGCACGGGGAAGCCGTGTTTACACACGGCTCTCCCCGTTCTTCAGCTCCAGGGACGGATCGCCGCACTGCAGCGGCGATCGGGTCCTGGAGCTTCGGACCGGGTCACGGGAGCGTGCCGCGGGCGCGCCCCCGTGACCCACGGCTGGGTACTAAAATCAACGTAAATATACGTTGATGTGCCCAGCCGTGCCATTCTGCCGACGTATATGTGCAGTAGGCGGTCCTTAAGTGGTTAACTGACAATTGCGCGGTCATGCGACGTGGCTCCCAAACAAAATTGATGTCCTTTTTTCTCACAAATAAAGCTTTCTTTTGGTGGTATTTGATCACCTCTGCGGTTTTTATTTTTTGCTCTATAAACAAAAATAGAGCGACAATTTTGAAAAAAAATCAATAATTTTTGCTATAATAAATATCCCTCAAAACTATATAAAAAAAAAATGTTTCCCTCAGTTTAGGCCGATACGTATTCTTCTACCTATGTTTGGTAAAAAAAAAATCACAATAAGCGTTTCTCAATTTCTCAAAATGTATAGCGTTTACAAAATAGGGGATATTTTTATTAATAATTGTTTTTTTGTACTACTAATGGCGGCGATCAGCGTTTTTTTTTTTTTTTTGTGACTGCAACATTATGGCGGACACATCAGACAATTTTGACACATTTTTGGGACCATTGTCATTTTCACAGCAAACTGAGTGCTATAAAAATGCACTGATGACTGTGAAAATGACAATTGCAGTTTAGGAGTTAACCACTAGGGGGGCGCTGTAGGGGTTAAAGCGGAGGTTCACCCTAAAAAAAAATTCTAACAATACATTGAGCCGACTGATAAGACTGCGGGTATGCTGTTTTATTTTATTTTTTCTGTACATACCTCGTCAGCGCTGTTTCACCCCTCGGCTTCCGGGTATGATTCTTACGGGACTGGGCGTTCCTAGTTGATTGACGTTCTTCCGACCGGCGCATACTGCGCATCACGACTTTCCGAAAGAAGCCGAACGCCGCTGCGCAGGCACCGTATACGAGGTATGTATGGAAAAAAAAAAACGCCAGCATACCCGCAGTCTAATGAGTCGGCTCAATGTATTGTTAGAATTTTTTTTTAGGGTGAACCTCCGCTTTAAGTGTGACCTCATGTGTGTTTATAACTGTAGGGGGGCGGGGCTGGACGTGTGACGTCAGTTATCGTCTTTCCCTATATCAGGGAACAGACGATCACTGACATTGCCACAACGAAGAACAGGGAAGGTGTGTTTACACTCACCTCTCCGTGTTCTTCAGCTCCGGTGACCGATCGCGGGACACTGTCGGTCATCGGGTCCACGGGTCTCTTTAAGCTGGCCTTAAAGAGACACGTACAGGTACGTGATTGTGCCCAGCCGTGCCATTCTGCCGACGTATATCGGCGTGAATGGGTCCTTAAGTGGTTGAGGGGGTGTCGCAGGAGGCGTGTCCTATGCCTACATACATTTTTTAGTAGGTGTCCCTCATTCCCATCTCAAAATATTGGGAGGTATGTGTTGACATAAACATGAACACTGGCCAACTTATGTGGAATCCCCGGATTAGGGTGATGGCGGTGAGTGGTTGGAATGCACATTGGGCAGCATTTAGCTGTCTATGGACCCATTATGGGTCAGTTTTCAAAGCCAACTCTATTCAAAACGTTTAATTTAGTACACAGAAAAACGAGATGCCAAAGATGGCCCTACTAAATGCTTTATTACCAGGTGGACGTCATTTATGGCGTCTACACACCATCAACCTCCAGAGATGTGACGTCCACCCTTATGTCATCTTTCCAATACGTGGACTGGTATGCTAAGGCTAAAAATCCAGTAGTGGCCAGATACCCCCTCCCGTTTAATTGCCATCTACTACCCCGATAGGAAGAGGGCTTACAGGACTATTATTGCCATTTGATGTCTCCAACTTTAGCCTTCCACACACCATACTAGGAGCTAGTGGTGCAACGGATCGTCATTGATCCGTATGGGTCAACACCTTCGGGTCGGCACACACGTGATCTGTGGATTGGAGTAGCATGCAGGTAGTGTGAGCGGCCTCCTGGTCCTGCATCGGCCATAGGAAAGGCCGCGGCTTCGGCCTAGCTCCCGGAGCAGCGGCCATCTTGGTCGACCCGGCGGCGTCCGCAACAAGCTTTCCTGGCCTTCCTGATTGCCTGGAGTTTGCTCCCCTCCGGAGTGCCTGAGAGCGCTCCTGCAGCACATCCGCAGCCTACAACTGCCTTGAGACAGGCCGCGGCATCAGCCTACCTCCTGGAGCGGCAGCCATCTTGCTCCACCCGGCGACGGCCTAGGTGAGCTTCCCTGACCTAATTGTCTTGTCATTTTATTTTTATTTTTTTTCCTTTTTGCTGATCCGAAAAATTATCGGATGTGTGACTCTGATCCGATCCGAACCGTGAGTTTTTTGATCCGTTGCACCCCTACTAGGTGCATCTGGTTTTTTTTCTACTAGTTTTTATCTTTTTGTTTGTTCTACTGTTATATGCAGTGTCACAGCTCCTGTTGTCTATTAGGAGGAGCTTGCACCCAACTTTTTGCAATAGGAATTGGGGATACTCATTAGCAAAAGTATGTAGGCATAGGACACCCCCCCCCCCCCCCCCAAAGGAGAATTAATCCAAAGCACTTCTATCAAAGTGGGTTGTGTAACCATAAAATGTCCATCCACAAATGGAAGCCTCCACAAGGGGATTAGAAGCAAATCCAGCAGGAGCTCCAGAGTATAAAAGAGAAGAGAGGCGCCTCTAAGTGTAGCAATATGTTGTACCTTCATTAACCACTTGCCGACCGCTGCACGACTATTTACGTTGACAACATGGCATAGGCAGGCAGGTCGCGAGTGTGGCCACGTGTCCCGGGAACTCGATGTTCCTGGGAGACCCACGACTGCGGTCGGCAAAGGCAGAACAGGGGAATGCCTTTTGTAAATGAGGCATTCCCCCTATTCTGCTTAGTGACACTGTCACTGATAACTGTCCCCCGTGATCGGGAACGGTTATCAGTGATGTGTCATGTGTAGCCACGCCCCTAACAGTAAGAATCACTCCCTAGGGAACTTTTAACCCCTGCAGCGCCACCTAGTGGTTAACCCCTTCACTGCCAGTGTCATTTTTACAGTAATCGGTGCATTTTTTATAGCACTAATCGCTGTAAAAATTACCATGGTCCCAAAATGGTGTCAAAAGTGTCCGATGTGTCCGCCATATTGTTGCAGTCGCGATAAAAATCGACGATCGCTGCCATAACTAGTAAAAAAAAAACCAACATAAAAATGCCATAAAACAGTCCCCTATTTTGTAAACGTCAAACGCTTATTGCGATTAATTTCTTTTTTTTTTTTTACCAAAAATATATGTAGAAGAATACATATTGGCCTAAACTGTGGGAAAAACATTGGGCCAGATTCACAGAGCGATTACGCCTGTCTATCTCGCGTTAGACTGGAGTACTTTCGAATTACGCGCGTTTTTTCACTACTCTGAAACCTCAAACCATGAAATTACGGCTGCGGGCTTCAATCCGACTGGATTACGTGTTCGTACGCCTTCGGATCTACGCTGCAATAAAATTGCGGCCGCTGGGTGGAGTTCCCGTCGTTTTCCGCGTCGGGGTATGCAAATGAGCTTTTGCCGACTCTCCACGAAATTACGATCTTCAATCGCAATCTCTTACGGCATCTTTAGTCATCTTTTTGCTGCCTAAAACTATACCAGCTTTTTGCTGGTCTAATATTAGACAGCCCATGTTAAGTATGGCCGTCGTTCCCGCGTCGAATATCAACGTTTTCCGATGTCTTTTTTTATTTTTGACGTAAAACGTCCGGGAATAGGAATGTCCGTCAACGACGCTACTCAAACAACGAATGACGTATCGACGTTATTTCGCGCAATGCTTGGCGGGAAATTTCTGAACGGAGCATGCGCAGTTCGATCGCCGCGGGGACGCGCCTAATTTAAATGCTTCACGTCCCCTAATCGCGTATTTCGATTACGCGGCGAGAAATACTCTACGCCGCCGTACCGTAAGGGACAAAATCTACCAGGATTCGTCGTACAGCCTGGTAAAATACGGCAGCGTAGTGTATCTCTGATACTTTGCGCCAATGTAATTGTATCTGAATCTGGCCCATTATATATATATATATATATATATATATATATATATATATATATATATATATATATATATATATATGTATATGTTTTTCCTACAGTTTAGGCCAATGTGTATTCTTCTACATATATTTTTGGTAAAAAGAAATAAAAAAATAAAAAAGCGACAATTTAAAAAAATATATATATTTTAAACTTTTTGCTATAATAAATATCCCCATTATATATATATATATATATATATATATATATATATATATATATATATATGGGGATATTTATTATAGCAAAAAGTTTAAAATATATATATTTTTTTAAATTGTCGCTTTTTTATTTTTTTATTTCTTTTTACCAAAAATATATGTAGAAGAATACATATTGGCCTAAACTGTAGGAAAAACACATTATATATATATATATATGTATGTATGTATGTATGTATGTATGTATGTATGTGTGTGTGTGTGTGTGTGTGTGTGTGTGTATATATATATATAAAATGGGGATATTTATTATAGCAAAAAGTTTAAAATATAGCATATTTTTTTTTTTTAATTGTTGCTTTTTTTTGTTTATAGCGCAAAAAAATAGAAACTGCAGAGGTAATCAAATACCACCAAAAGAAAGCTCTATTTGTGGGGAAAAAAAGAACATCAATTTTTTGTTTAGGAGCCACGTCGCACGGCCGCGCAATTGTCAGTTAAATCGAAGCAGTGCCGAATCGCAAAAAGTGTCCTGGTCTTTGACCACCAAAATGGTCCGGGGCTGAAGCGGTTAACTGTAACCATATTACTACACTTAGAGACGCCTCTCTTCTCTTTTTTTATACTCGGTTGTGACATGACGCTACTTTTGTAGCAAGACGTCGCTTGTATATCAAGTCAAAATAAAAAAAAAACGCTCTCAAACCAAGTTGGTCTCAAACCAAGGTTTTACTGTACAACTATATAGATCAGACCAGAAAGAGGGACATTGAGGAGGAAATAGGGACAGAGGGACTTTGTTGCATTTACCTGTTGAGTTTACTCGTCAATGTAATTTTCTTAGATGGAGTTACAGGTAACTCGGTATGCTATTCCCTGTTCAAGGAAAATATCTTGAGGTTCTGTTTATATGGTTTAACCGCTTAAGCCCCGGACCATTTTGGCGGTTAAAGACCGGGTCACTTTTTTTGCGATTCGGCACTGCGTCGTTTTAACTCACAACCAAACAAAATGTGCGTCCCTTTTTTTTTCCACAGTTTAGGACGATACATATTCTTCTACGTATTTTTGGTTGAAAAAACAAAAGCGCAATAAGCGTTTATTGATTGGTTATAGCTATAGAGTCTACAAAACGGGACTGGTCTATGGCATTTTTATTAATATTTTTTTTTTTACTAGTTATGGTGGTGATCAGCGTGTTGTTTTTTTTTTTTTTTTTTTATATATATATATATATAATATACTTGTGACTGCGACATTATGGCAGACACTTTTGACACCATTTTGGGACCATTGTCATTTTTATAGCGATCGATTCTATAAAAATGCACTGAATACTGTAAAATTGACACTGGCAGTGAAGGGGTTAACCACTAGGTGGCGCTGTAGGGGTTAAGTGTTCCCTATGTCAGTTGGCAGGATAGGGGAATGCCTTGTTTACGGTCGGTGGTTAAATGAGAAAACGAATAGAGAAAAAAAAAAAGAGTTCTTAAAAAAGAAAAAAAAAATTAACTTGTTTTTTAACCACTTCAGATCCGCCCCATCGTCAAAATACGTAATTTTTTTAAAGATGGATATCTCGGTAACGACAGCAGCTGCTGCCACAACCGAGATATCCATCTTTTCATGGGGCCGATCTGTACACGATAATGGCGGTCTCCGCGGCGGATTCGCCGCGAGATCGCCGTTATCGGTGGCGGGAGAGGGTGCCTCCTGCCGTTCTCCCGCGCCCTCCGCCGCTTACCGTTGCCGTCGGTAGCGGCGGAGGCGATCGGGTCTGCTCGTCGTCTGTCCGGGGATGTGACTGAGGGAAAAATGTCCCTCAGCCGTCCCCATACCTCTGCTGGGCGGAAGTGACGTCAAAACGTCAGTCCCGCACAGCGCCTTAAAGAGACATATTTTTTGTTTACTTTTTTCTTTCTTTTTCTTTTTTTCTTTTGCATTTAAGCCTAAATATGAGATGTGAGGTCTTTTTGACCCCAGATCTCATATTTAAGAGGACCTGTCATGCTTTTTTCTATTACAAGGGATGTTTACATTCCTTGTAATAGGAATAAAAGTGATCAATTTTTTTTTTTTTTTTTCAGTGTAAAAAAATTAAAAATAAATTAAAACAAATAAGAAAACAAAAAACATTTTTTTTTTAAACGCCCCGTCCCGACGAGCTCGCGCAAAGAAGCGAAGGCATATGCGAGTATCGCCCGCATATGAAAACGGTGTTCAAACCGCACAAGTGAGGTATCGCCGCGATCGTTAGAGCGAGAGCAATAATTCTAGCCCTAAACCTTCTCTGTATCTAAAAAAATGCAACCTGTCGAATTTTTTAAACGTCGCCTATCAAGATTTTTAAGGGTAAAAGTTTGACGCCATGCCACGAGCGGGCGCAATTTTTAAGCGTGACATGTTGGGTATCATTTTACTCGGCGTAACATTATCTTTCACAATATATAAAAAAATTGGGCCAAATTTATTGTTGCCTTATTTTTTAATTCAAGAAAGTGATTTTTTTCCAAAAAAAGTGTGCTTGTAAGACCGCTGCGCAAATACGGTGTGACAAAAAGTATTGCAACGACTGCCATTTTATTCTCTAGGGTGTTAGGAAAAAAATATATATAATGTTTGGGGGTTTTAAGTAATTTTCTAGCAAAAAAAAACAACTGTTTTATGCCGCGTACACACGGTCGTTTTTTGCGATGAAATAAAACGTCGTTTTTTAAAACGTCATTTAAATTGATCGTGTGTGGGCAAAACGTCGTTTTTTGTCTTCAAAAAAACGACCAAAAAAAAATTCCAACATGCTTGAATTTTTTGTGTCGTTTTTCAAAACGTCGTTTTTTGTTTCACAAAAAGTCACCGTGTGTAGCAAAAACGTCTTTCAAAACGACGTTTTTCAACCCGCGCATGCCCAGAAGCTAGTTATGAAGCGAGCTTCAATGGAAAAGAGTGGTGAACGTAACCTGGCTTTTTGTGAAAAAACAATGGTGTGTATGCAAAATTGTCTTTGAAAAGTGACGTTTCAAAAACGTCGTTTTTTACTTCACAGAAAACGTCGTTTTTTTTCATCGCAAAAAACGACCGTGTGTACGCGGCATTAGTCTCGTAAACACCGAATCTGAAAAACAAGCTCGAGTCTCAAGTGGTTAAATAGTAGCACAAGTCTGTTACTAAGGGCCCTTTCACACTGGTGCGTTTTTCCCGCGTTTTTGCGGTAAAAATAGCGCTATTAAAAACACAGCGATTTTACCGCGTTTTTACAGCGTTCTTAACGCGTTTTTTAATTAATTTCAATGGAGGGGGGCATGGGGAGCGTTTTATGAGCGTTTTAATAGCGCTATTTTTACTGCAAAAACGCACCAGTGCGTTTTTGCCGCGTTTTAGCGGTAAAAATAGCGCTATTAAATCGCCCCCCATGCCCCCCTCCATTGAAATGAATTAAAATCGCGGCAAAATCTCTGTGTTTTTTCCGCAATTAAAATCGCGGCAAAACACCGCGATTTTACCGCGTTTTTTAATTCATTTCAATGGAGAGGGGCATGGGGAGCGTTTTATGAGCGTTTTAATAGCGCTATGTTTACTGCAAAAACGCACCAGTGTGAAAGGGCCCTAACTGGCATATTTGGCGAAAGGCAAAGTGCACTTGAAATTGCACTGAAAGTGCAGTTGCTGTAAATCTGAGGGGAAGCTCTGCTGATTTTATCATCCAATCACGTGCAAGCTAAAATGCTTTTTTTGTATTGTCGGATGTTTTTTCATCTTAATGCATAGGATGTACCCATAGGTGTGTGCAGCCTGTTGAATTAGGGTGTGCACCTGAAAGCTCAAAAACATGGTACCAATCTCTCACTGTGTTCATTCAGAAAGGGAAGGAGCCAGTAAATGACATTACCCCTTCCCCCACTCATTTTGAAATATCATCTATGTATGCCCACTGCAGTATCCAATGGAAGATGTAG
The DNA here is from genome assembly GCA_029574335.1 of Rana kukunoris. Taxonomy (NCBI): domain Eukaryota; kingdom Metazoa; phylum Chordata; class Amphibia; order Anura; family Ranidae; genus Rana; species Rana kukunoris. The sequence continues at coordinate 17,980,369 of CM056050.1, read as the reverse complement.
AAAGCCAGCCATGCTGTGGGAGGGGACACCGGGCAGCAGGGGGAATCTGCAATGCAGGGAGTGATTAGGGTGTGCCTGGGCACACCTGGCACACCCTGTGCTCACCCCTATGGATGTACCTTTTTAGTGTCCTTTTAAGTTGGGTCAAGAGTCAGTCCGCTCCTGTTCCCAGACTGTCAGTTTCGTTGCGGGACACTGTATTGTCCCGCAATGAAGGTGTCCGGTACCGGGGACAAATATGTACATTACGGGACAATCCCCGGCAGACCGGGACACGTGGTCACCCTAGTCAAGCTGATGAATGGTTTTGACCGTAGTGCCAAGAAAATTTGAAGGAGCAGGATGGAAAGATTTTCTCCTCACAAACCTGTGTAAACACGAGGTGGGGGGAGGTGAGTGAGGAGATGTACACACAGAGAGAAGTGCTTTTACTGTTTGCAGAATTCGTTTCCCATGATGGCGTCATAAAGAGACTCCTAATGAGCCAGTTACCCATTAATTGTCGGGGAGGAAGTGGAAAAACATTCTCACTGATTTCTCAATGAAAACGGAAAATTCCCATTCTTTGTCCTTTTGTACTCAGGTGATGCCGGGAGGAGTAATCTTCTCAGCTGTAATTTGGATTGTACTCCAGAATTCTGTACATTGAGATCTTTGGTGACAAGCATGACGGTTATGTCGGCCTAATCACCTGGGGTCTACAGAACAAGCCTTCTCTGTACAAATAGGAAACACAACATCCTGTTTCCCAGGAAATGATCGGCCCATGATTGACGGCTCTGTCAGACTTTAAAGCAGACAGTTAAATCCCAACTCTAGGCTGGGTTCACACATATGCGAGTTGGATGTCGCGGTCCGGATTGAAAAAGGGTCTGGTGCGTGCTTGGGTACGGTTCAGGTGCAAACTCGGGCAAAAGTTCAGACCTGAATTTCACCTGAACCAGGGAACAGACACGCACTGGACCCCAGGCACGAACCCGCGGGTGCACATGTGTGAACCCGACCTTACAGTGAGCCCCCCCCCCCCCCTTAGAAACGACCATCATGCACTATTTTCAACACTGTAGCACACTACAATGCTTGGTACTACATTACAGTGGGATGCAACACATGTCTGTTATATTGATGCATAGGGGGGCCATTAACCACTTGCTTACTGGGCACATATACCCCCTTCCTGCCCAGGCGAAATTTCAGCACAGAGACGCTTTAAATTAAAATTGCGCGGTCCTGCGACGTGCCTCCCAAACACAATTGACGTCCTTTTTTTTTTCCCACAAATAGAACTTTCTTTTGGTGGTATTTGATCACCTCTGCGGTTTTTATTTTTTGCGCTATAAACGAAAAAAGAGTGACAATTTAAAAAAAGAAAAACAATATTTTTTGCTATAATAAATATCCCATTTTTAAAATATCCTGGGGGTACATTGAAACTCAGATTGAACTGAGATTTAATCTCAGAATTTTGTATATTTTTTTTTTTATGATGGCCCCAGGGCTCTTCCATACGATATGTATTCTACATATTTTTGGTAAAAAAAAAAAACGCAATAAGCGTATAGTGATTGGTTTGCGCAAAAGTTAGTTACTACAAAATAGGGGATAGAATTTTGACTTTTTTTTTCTTTACTCGTAATACGGCGATCTGCAAATTTTGTCAGGACTGCGATATTGCGGCGGACACATCGGACACTTTTGACACATTTTTGGGACCATTCACATTAATACAGTGATCAGTGCTATAAAATGCACTGATTACTGTATAAATGTGACTGGCAGGGAAGGGGTTAACACTAGGGGGTCAGGGAAAGGGTTAAATGTGTATCCTGGGTGTGTTCTAACTGTGTGGGGGAGGGGACTGACTGGGGGAGGTGACCAATGCTGTGTCCCTATGTACAAGGGACACAGCATCTGTCTCCTCTCCCTGACAGGACGTGGAGCTCTGTGTTTACACACAGAGCTCCACATCCCTGCTCTAAAACTGCCGATCGCGGGTACCTTGCGGCCATCGCGGGTGCCAGGCACGCACATGGGCATCTCAGGGACGCGCCGCCGCCCGCGCGCCCCCCAGTGGCCGTCGGACTCGAGGACGTCATATGGCGTCCTCCTGGATTTACAGAGCCACCGTGAGGCCGTCATTTGACAATGGCCCGGGGCTCAAGTGGTTAAAATTTAATTGACACCACCCACAAAAAATCTTACCATATGGGACCCCATCCTTCCAATATGGCCGGTCATCACTTTTCATCTGAAAGACTTTTTATTATAGACAGGAGTACATGGGGGGGGACCCCAAAGCCTTTAACTCAACCCTTGCCCCCCCTCCTCATCTACATCTTTAACCCTCTACGTCACCACTTCTCTGTTACCCTGTTGTGTATGTTCTCTTTCATACTCGTTACTCTTAAAGGGGTTGTAAAGGTAAAAAGAAAATCCCTAAATAGCTTCCTCCTTCACTTACCTCATCCTTCCATTTTGCTTTTAAATGTCCTTATTTCTTCTGAGAAATCCTCACTTCCTGTTCTTCTGTCTGTAACTACACACAGTGTCAGGACACTCTCCACTTTGCAGATAGAGAAAGGATCTTTGTGTTAGTGGGTGTCCTGACACTCCTGCTCGCCCCCCCCCCCCCCCCCCTCAAGAGGATTTCTCCACATCAGGGAGAAAGACTTGCATTACGGTGTGTAGTTACAGACAGAAGAACAGGAAGTGAGGATTTCTCAGAAGAAATAAGGACATGTAAAAGCAAAATGGAAGGATGAGGTAAGTGAAGGAGGACTGCACTAAGGTAAAGGAAGCTATTATGGGAAATATTTTTTTTACCTTTACAACCCCTTTATGCCTTATACACACAATCGGACTTCAAACAAACTTTTCCTTGGATTTTTGTTTGAAGGGCGTGGCCCGTGAACTTGGTATGAATACACATGGCAGGACTTTTTCAACAAACTTACCCAAAATCGCATGTTTTTTCAGCTGTTTTCTGCTCTTTACCGCCACCCGTTGGTCAACTTCTGATTTTGTTGGTTGATTGGTTCTGAGCATGCATGTTTGTACTTTGGACTAAGTCCAATGGATTTTTGTACACACGATAGGATTTTGCACCGTAGGACTTTTGTTGCCGAAAAGTTTGTCCGTTTGCAGAGCGAACATTTGTCCGATAAAAACCGGAAAAAGTTTGTCCGATGGAGCGTACACACAGTCAGATTTTTTTGAAAACCTGCTCATTTTGAAGTTTGTTGTCAAAAAGTCCTACCGTGTGTATGGGGCTTCACAGAACTTTCCTTATAGATCACACTAACCCATCCTTACTGAGTGAAACTTTGACTTGTGTAGTAAAAATGTATCTGAAATATTTTAATTTAGTACAATTTGCTAAATTTTCTAAACCTAATGTCCTTTTTTATTATTATTATTTTTTTTAACTGCAGTTACAAAAAAAAATCTTAAAGAATTTCTCACAGTGAATGTGGTTTTCATTCAGGAAAGTTAATTCACTCCAAATTCAAATTTTAAAAGCAAACAACATTTTGAAATACTTTTGAACAGTATTCATCCGATCAACATATAGCTATCATAAGTTGCTTTGTATGTCGGATTGTCCACCTGTAGGCTGTGCGGCCTCACCAAGCTCTGAACAATCCAAGATTTGCAACTTAAAAAGTTTATTTTTATTTTTTTATATACCGTGTGTGTGTGTGTGTGTGTGTGTGTGTGTGTGTGTGTGTGTGTGTGTGTGTTGTGTGTGTTAGGGTTGTCCTCGCCGATACCGATACTTTTTTTTTTTTCTTTTTAATGCCAAGTGTCAGTTCCACTGATGGGCACTGATAGGTGGCACCGACTGATGGCGAATGATGGCACTGACTGATGGGCACTGATTGGAACCTATGAGCGCTGGCACTCACAGGTGGCACTGATAGGCGGCAGTTATGGGCACCGATGGCACTGTTAGGCGGCACTTATAGGCACTGACAGGTGGCTGGCACTTATGCAACTGTGATAGTGTGTACTGTGTTCAACTGAGTACTAGTGACAGTATTCATTCAGAGTTGTTCACACAATCTATTTTACTTGCCGAGAGCTGCTATGATGTCCGTCCCGCTCTCCCCCCCGCTCTCGACTCGCTCTCCCCCCCGCTCTCCCCCTGCTCTCCCCCTGCTCTCCCCCTGCTCTCCCCCCGCTCTCGACTCGCTCTCGACTCGCTCTCGACTCGCTCTCCCCCCCGCTCTCGACTCGCTCTCCCCCCGCTCTCGACTCGCTCTCCCCCCCGCTCTCGACTCGCTCTCCCCCCCGCTCTCGACTCGCTCTCCCCTCCGCTCTCGACTCGCTCTCCCCCCCGCTCTCGACTCGCTCTCCCCCCCGCTCTCGACTCGCTCTCCCCCCGCTCTCGACTCCGCTCTCCCCCCGCTCTCGACCCGCTCTCCCCCCCGCTCTCCACTCGCTCTCCCCCCCGCTCTCCACTCGCTCTCCCCCCCGCTCTCGACTCGCTCTCCCCCCCGCTCTCGACTCGCTCTCCCCCCCCCTCTCGACTCGCTCTCCCCCCCGCTCTCGACTCGCTCTCCCCCCCGCTCTCGACTCGCTCTCCCCCCCGCTCTCGACTCGCTCTCCCCCCCGCTCTCGACTCGCTCTCCCCCCCGCGACTCTCTCCCCCCGCTCTCGACTCGCTCTCCCCCCCGTTCTCGACTCGCTCTCCGACCCGCTCTCGACTCGCTCTCCGACCCGCTCTCGACTCGCTCTCCGACCCGCTCTCCGACCCGCTCTCGACTCGCTCTCCGACCCGCTCTCGACTCGCTCTCCGACCCGCTCTCGACTCGCTCTCCGACCCGCTCTCGACTCGCTCTCCGACTCGCTCTCGACTCGCTCTCCCCCCCGCTCTCGACTCGCTCTCCCCCCCGCTCTCGACTCGCTCTCCGACCCGCTCTCGACTCGCTCTCGACTCGCTCTCCGACTCGCTCTCGACTCGCTCTCCGACTCGCTCTCCCCCCGCTCTCGACTCGCTCTCCCCCCCGCTCTCGACTCACTCTCCGACCCGCTCTCGACTCGCTCTCCGACTCGCTCTCCCCCCGCTCTCGACTCGCTCTCCGCCCTCTCTGACACCAAAGGTGGGGGCGCAATTTCTTTGCATTGACACCAAAGGTGGGGACGCAATTTCTTTGCATTGACACCAAAGGTGGGGGCGCAATTTCTTTGCATTGACACCAAAGGTGGGGGCGCAATATCTTTGCATTGACACCAAAGGTGGGGGCGCAATATCTTTGCATTGACACCAAAGGTGGGGGCGCAATATCTTTGCATTGACACCAAAGGTGGGGGCGCAATATCTTTGCATTGACACCAAAGGTGGGGGCGCAATATCTTTGCATTGACACCAAAGGTGGGGGCGCAATATCTTTGCACTGACACCAATGACGGGGGCGCAATATCTTTGCACTGACACCAATGACGGGGGCGCAATTTCTTTGCACTGACACCAATGACGGGGGCGCAATTTCTTTGCACTGACACCAATGACGGGGGCGCAATTTCTTTGCACTGACACCAATGACGGGGGCACTATTCCTGGCGCACTGACACCAATTATTCCTATTCCTCCCCCTAATGCCAAAGATGCACTGTTTATTCCCACTGATGCCAGGACATTTTTTCTCCTAATTGCCACAGTCCAGCCCCCTAAAGTCTGAAGGACTGTATTCTGGCCCTTTTGTTTAGAAAGTTTGGAGAAACTTGTTTTACAAAATCAGAATGCAAAACATTTCCTCCTATAGTCACTAACATTGCAATTGACGTTATTGACCCTTATAGATTGTAGAAAATATGTATTTGTATCATTTCAAGCATATTTGAATCTTCCTTTAATCTCCTTTTCAGATGTCCCCGATCGTACAGCTCAACATCGGTGGTGATATCTACACCACAACACTGGGAACGCTTAAGAAGTACCAGGGTTCCAAGCTGTTTGAGATGTTCAATGGGCAACCCAAACTCCGCACTGATGCGGACGGGAGGTATTTTATCGACCGGGATGGGAAATACTTCAAATACATCTTGGAGTATCTTCGAAATGGCCAAGTCCCCAACCAGTGCATCCTGGAAGTCTACAAGGAGGCCCTGTTCTACGAGATCGAACCCCTGGCGAAGAAACTAGAAGAGACTCCTCAGCTCTTTGGGGAACAGGTGGGAAGGAAGCAGTTCTTGGCACGAGTACCCAACTACCACGAGAACATCGAGGTGATGATTCGCATTGCTAGGGCAGAGGTGGTTGCATCACGCTACTCCAACGTCTTTGTGTGTATTGTAAGGACTGACGAGGATGCGTCTAAGTGCCAAGATGCCCTAAACACGCTGGATATGGACAAAGAATCGGTGGTCAAGTTTGGACCATGGAAGGCTTCTCCTGGCATCACGGACCTTCTGGATTGTATTAAGGTGGACATTGAAGACAGGGGCTATAAAGTATCGTACGTGACCCATGTAGCTGACAAAGGATTTCGGTTTAAGACCTATGACTTTTTTTACAAATTTGTTTTTACGTGGTGGTAAAAAAGTGGAATAGAAATCCATCTACAGCACTGGAGAAGAGACTTCCCGATAAAAAGGAGGCCTACACACTGTTTACCAATGGATCAAACGCTACTTAGTTCCACAACATGCCGGCCTCTCAAACAGGAAATACAACCGATCAACTGAGAGTTTAATCTCTACTTTAGGAATAAACTAACATCATACCAAGCATGAATGGATTCATGCAAATATCAGGAGCCACGGCGGCCAACCTGAGAGACCGTAGGTTCATTTCAAGAGCCACTACCATTAAGCTTTTATTAAAAAGAAGGCTCAAAAAGTTTGGCACAAGTCTTAATTGTTCGGACATATTTCTTATCTGGCCCTGGGATTTGTCCAGCTTTGTATTATGATTCCATACATTTTCTGGCCAATTAGAAGTCAGCATTTTTTTTTTTTTTATATTTTGTTCTATGACAACTAGGGTTGTCCCGATACCACTTTTTTAGGACTGAGTACAAGTACCGATTCTTTTTTTTCATGTACTCGCCGATACTTTTTTTTAAATGTCCCCCCACATATATGCAGCCATATCCCCCCCCCCCACATATATGCAGCCATGTCCCCCCCCCACATATATGCAGCCATGTCCCCCCCCCCCCACATATATGCAGCCATGTCCCCCATACCTAGATGATGATGCCGATGCTGCCGCGTTAATCAGCGTGCAGGGAACATTACAGGCAGCTTTCGTTTGTGTACCCCGCCGCGCCGTGTATAGACACTCCCCCTTCCGTCCAATCCCGAGCAAGGGGGAGTGTCTATACACGGCGCGGCGGGGAACACAGTTATTCAAACGAAAGCTGCCTGTAATGTTCCCCGCACACTGATTAACGCGGCAGCGGCGGCTTTGCGGTATGCAGCAGCGGTGGCGGGGGGCAAGTATTCTACCAGGCATCGGGGGCATTTGCGGAGTACAAGTACTCCCGCAAATACTCGGTATCGGGACAACCCTAATGACAACCTTTGGAAACATTCCCTTCCAAATAATGAGAAACTACAAAACTCGAGTTGAGGTCTGCAAGAGTTTATTTTGGTTCTTCAAATATCTGATTTGCTTGATTTCATGTTAACACAATACCCCTCTTACCATATTTGCGGGGGTAACATCAGAGCTGTTTCTTGGCCTAGGACAGGGGTCTCCAAACTTTTCAAACAAAGGGCCAGTTTATTGTTCTTCAGCCTTTAGGAGGGCCAGATTGTGGCCAGCGGGGGCAGAAAAAGCCCCGGGCCCAGCATTGGTGAGAATAAATATGGCCTCCATAGTTTTTCGATCAGTAGGATAAAAAGTAGTGCACCTATTAGTAGGAGTAATTGTATCTCATCATTGGTATCAGTGGAAGAAAAAGTGCCCCCTTGTTGGAGTCAGTGGGAAGAATAGTGCCTCATATCAGTGGGAGAAATAAAGCCCTGAGGACCGGATAAAGGCTAGCAAAGGGCCGCATCTGGCCCTCGGGCTGTAGTTTGGAGACCCCTGGCCTAGGCTGACAAGACCCAGGCCTAGGGCAGGGGGCGGAAAAACAACCGCCCCCCCGTCCTCCCAAGTCCCGGCTCCCGCGGCCCCCCCACACACACATACAGGCCCCAGTGGCGGGCCTGCTGTAGTAACGTTAAACATGGTCACAGTCTGCAGCCTGTCCCCCCTCCCCCATACAGAATCAAGGGGTTCTTCTCCCTGCTGGCTCTTGTCAATATTTGAATTTGTTATGATCGGTGAATGAGAAAACTACAAGTCCCATCTGCCATTATTGCAGAAGGACTCACAGGGGTTGATTTCCTAAGACCCCTTTCACACTGTGGAGTTTTTCAGACACTTTAGCGCTAGAAAAAAAAAGCTGCTTGCAGGACTTTTTTGGACACCCTGCCAGCACAGCACCTCAGTGAGAAAGCACTCAGGCTTTCACATTGGGATTGCAGATGAGGCTTCTTTCTGCCGCTTTACAGGCGCTATTTATATCGCTAAAGCGACTGAAAAACGCCCCGGTGTGAAAGTCTAAAACTGGAGGGGGCAGAATCTAGTGCAGCACTGTATAGAAACCAATCGGCTTTCAGTTTTTTGTTTAAGCTTAATTTAAACAAGCTGACATTAGAAGCTGATTGGCTACCATCCACAGCTGAACAAGGTTTTGCACCCTCCAGTTTCAGTAATACCCCTTTCACACTGAGGAGTTTTTCAGGCGGTACAGCGCTAAAAATAGCGCTGCTATAACGCCTGAAAAAATCCTTCAGTGCCTACTCAATGTGAAAGCCGGAGGGCTTTCACACTGAGGCGATGCGCTGGAGGGAGAGAAAAAAATCTCTTGTCGGCAGCATCTTTGGAGCGGTGAGAGGAGCTGTGTGTATACCACTCCTTCACCGCTCCTTCACCGCTCCTTCCCATTTAAAACAATTGGAAACCGTGGCAATACCGCCTGCAATGCGCCTCTGCATAGGCGCTTTGCGGGCGGTATTAACCCTTTATCGGCCGCTAGCGGGGGTTAATACTGCACCGCTAGCTAGCAACGCTAGCGGCTGATTCCCGCGGCAATCCCGGCGGTATAAAATTTCAGATTAAATATGCCCATTGGGACTTTTCAGGGGAAAACCCAAAATTTGGGATTTTCTTTTAATTTCATTTTCTTGTAACAGCATTTTTTTTTTTTTTTCACTTTTATTCCTATTACAAAAAATGTGAACATCCCTTGTAATAGGAATCCGTGTGACAGGTCCTCTTTGGAGAGATAATGGGGTCAATAAGTCCCCACATCTCTCCTCCAGGCTTACAAGCATGAGATTGTGAAAAAAAAAATAGCGATCTCATGCCGACAGCGGTGATTGCGGCTTTGTTTACTTCTATGCTTCCCAGCTAGCGTCGGCCGATTTGTTCTTCGGGTCTCCGATGGCACCGGAGAACCACCAGATGGCGGCGGGAGGGGGGGACGTCCCCTCCCGCGGCCTCTAAGAACGATCAAGCGGCGGAACTGCCACTTTGATAGTTTTTATCGTGCAGAGATCGTCGGCAGAAGACGGTGATATCTGAATGATGCCTGTAGCTGCACCCATCATTCAGAGATCACCGCACAAAGTCGAGGACGTCCATGGACGTCCTCAGTTGTTAAGTGGTTAAATATCCATTGTCTATGGACTGACAATTACCTACTTAAGGACCAGGCCTATTCAAATTTTCAAATCAAAGTTAAATCATTTTATTTTTTTTTGCTAGAAAATTACTTGGAACCCCCAAACATTAATATATATATATAAAATTAATAATAATATTATTATCAGACACCCTAGAGAATAAAATGGCGGTCGTTGCAATACTTAATGTCACACGTATTTGCGCAGCGGTCTTACAAGCACCTTTTTTAAATGAAATAATAAGAAAAAAGTTAGCCCAATTTTTTATGTTTTATTTTTTTTTATACAATGTGAAAGGTTATGTTACGGAGAGTAAATTGATACCCAACATGTCTCGTGGAATGGCGACAAACTTTGACCCTTAAAAATCGCCATAGGTGACATTTAAAAATGTCTACAGGTTACAGAGAGTGGGTGTTTTGCTAAAATTATTGCTCTCACTCTTAACGATCACGGTGATACCTCACATGTGTGGTTTGAACACCATTTTTCATATGTGAGGGTGACTTGCGTATGCGTTTGCGTCTTTCTTTTTTTTATCTTTACGTTGTCTTAAAAAAAAAAAAATTGGGTCACTTTTATGCCTATTACAAGGAATGTAAACATCCCTTGTAATAGAAAAAAAGCATGACAGGTCCTCTTTAAGGTGAGATCTGGGGGCAAAAAGACCTCCGATCTCACATTTACATTTAAAAGCAATAATAAAAAATAAAAAAATAAATAATAATAAGAGATTGCTTCCTTTTTTTTCCCCCAATTAAAAAAAAAAATCCCCTTTTAAGACCATTGGGCGTAAGTGACATTTGACGTCACTTCCGTCATCCAATGGTATGGAGCTAAGTGGTGGCCATCTTTCCCTCACTTGACTCATGTCTCTGCTACCCGCGGCTCCGGTAACCGGCGGGGACCACCGTGAGGGAAGGGCACCTCTCCCGCCCCTGATAAAAGTGATCTTGCGGCGAATCCCCCGCAGAGACCACTTTTATCTGAAAGCGGACTTCCCGCCGTTTAAAAAGCTATCTGCTACCATAACCCCCGTATTTACCGTCGATGTAGAACGACGGCAGGGGGTCCGGAAGTAGTTGCAATGAAAAAAAAACGTATCAGTGACTTACCTCAATGTGCTATAGTTGGATGTTAAGGGGCACACAAAACATTGATGATGTCATCATTTATATCCATCTACCTCATAGGCTCTTTACAACTCACTTAAAACTGTATATATTTTATAAGGTTATTATTACGTTCTCTATGACCAGAACTGTATCTGTATCATGTACGGAATATTCTTTGGTTTTAAAGAATAGAATTATTTTTACAAATATTTAGCTGGGGAAATAAACTACTTTGGAACTGAGACGATAGTTTGATTTATTTATTTCAATACTTCACCTTTTTTTATTTTGAAATTCTTATTATCCCGCGCCAAGGATATAATGTGGGTCCAGTAAACCTTTATTGCACACAAGCACAACCGAAGGTTACAAGTAAAGTCAACGCGTTTCACCGGCTCACCCGCCTTCATCAGAGCTTATGTGACAAGTTGAGAGTTGAAGCTGTTATAGCTGCAAAGGGTGGGCCAACTCAATATTGAACTCTACGGACTAAGACTAGGATGCCAATGAAGTTCATGTGTGTGTAAAGGCTGGCGTCCCAATACTTTTGGTAATATAGTGTATATCGGGGCTCGACAAAATCCGGGCGCCCGGTCGCAGTTGCGACAAGAAATTGTGACCTGGCAACCAGGAAAGCTTAGGCATGCAGAAGGCCGCAAAGCCGCAGCCTCAATTACCGGCGGGCGCGGGTCCGCCACGATCGCGCCCACCGGTAATTGAGGCCGCGGCCTTCACAGAAAGAAGTTTAGGCCTGCAGAAGGCCGCAAAGCCACGGCCTCAATTACCGCCATGGTTTTGCGGCCTTCTGCAAGCCTAAGCTTCCTTCTGTGATCTGTCGCCATCTTGTGGTGGCAGTTGGCATTACAAGTAGTTACATTACAAGTAGCAAAAAACAGCAGTTCTAATGTGTTTTTTCACTGCCAACTCCTTCCCTCCTTATTAGAACCCCCAAACATTATATATATTTTTTATACTTACACCCTAGAGAATAAAATGGCGGTCGTTGCAATACTTTCTGTTGTACTGTATTTGCGCAGCGGTCTTGCAAGCACACTTTTTTTTTTAATTAACCACTTGAGACCCGGACCAAAATGCAGGTAAAGGACCAGGCCCCTTTTTGCGATTCGGCACTGCGTCGCTTTAACTGACAATTGCGAAGTTATCAGCACTCCTGCTTACTTTTTCTCGCTTTTTGAGCTATTCAACTTTCACTTCCTTATATCCCGGGCGCAGCAGGATCCCGAAGGGGCACCCGAATCGAGGAGTAGTTCCCCCTTCTTTTTTTTTTTTTTTTTTTTGTACGCAGGTTTGCTTTATAAGTCCATCAATATATGTTCACCCACTATATCCATAATGTGAATATTTGTGCAAGTTTGTATGTGTACTACGGAGTGTCTGTGTTTTTTTTTTTTTTTTTTTTTGTGTATTTGGCTGCCTTCTGTCGGGGGTCGGATCCGTTATGTTTCTTTTTTTCTCCTTTTGATCTCTGTCTGAAAACCTTTTAATAAATACTTTTCGAACCTAACTGACAATTGCGCGGTCGTGCGACGTGGCTCCCAAACAAAATTTGTGTCCTTTTCTTCCCACAAATAGAGCTTTCTTTTGGTGGTATTTGATCGCCTCTGCGATTTTTTATTTTTTGCGCTATATACAAAAATAGAGCGACATTTTTGAAAAAAAAAACAATATTTTTTACTTTTTGTTATAAGAAAAATCAAATAAACAAAATTTTAGTCAAACATTTAGGCCAAAATGTATTCAGCCACATGTCTTTAGTAAAAACAAAATCGCAATAAAAAAAAAAATTAGCTACCTAGCGGGAACAGCGACACTAATACAGCGATCAGAAAAATGATTGCTTAGTGACGCTGGCAATAGGGAGTGAAAGGGTTAATTAGGGCGGTGATCAAGGGGTTAAAACTTTATTAGGGGGGGTACGGGGGCTACCCTGAACCTAACACTAACTGCCTGTCACACTGACACTAACTGCAGTGATCATACATATAATCACTGCATTCAGTGACACTGACAGGGGGAGGGGGTGGGTTGATCGCAAGGGGTTAAGTGTGCCTGCGTGTACTGGTGTCAGTGTAGTGTTAGTGCAGACTTACTATGTGATGTGATCTCTCCTCAGCGGCGGTTGAAAATACCGCTGAGAGCAGAGATCACATCACTTCCCTCTTCCTGTGTTTACACAGGAGGAGGAAGTGGCACGGCGGGAGCGCGCGCGGATTGGCTGGAAGCGACCCGGAGGGGGCGGACAAAAACTACAGCAAACCGGACCGCCGCATGTACCGGGGGGGGGTCCCGATCGGACCCCCGACCCACGTCAAAGCAGCAACGTATATATAAGTTGATGTGCCTGCCTGTGCCATTCTGCCGACGTAAATGTACATGCGGCGGTCCTTAAAGCGGAGGTTCACCCTAAATATAAGCCCTCCCATGTGATCCAGCATACTGGCGTCAGCGCCAGTATGCTGTTTTTTTTGTTGTTTTTTTAATCCATGTACTTACTGTATTATGCTGAATTTTATTTTTTTTACCCCGCGGTGGACGGCGCCAGTATAGCGCGTCACATCTTACGAAAGTACCCGAAAAGGACTCGGGTAATCTCGGCGAAAATGCGGCGCCTGCGCACAGACCTAGAAGCTGACTGCGCAGGCGCCGTATTTCTCCGAGTCCTACGGCTATGGCGCGTCACGCCCTCCGAAAAACGCCGAAATAGGACTCGGAGAAATACGGCGCCTGCGCAGTCAGCTCCTAGGTCTGTGCGCAGGCGCCGCATTTTCGCCGAGATTACCCGAGTCCTTTTCGGGTACTTTCGTAAGATGTGACGCGCTATACTGGCGCCGTCCACCGCGGGGTAAAAAAAATAAAATTCAGCATAATACAGTAAGTACATGGATTAAAAAAAAAAAAAAAACAACATGCTGACGCCAGTATGCTGGATCACATGGGAGGGCTTATATTTAGGGTGAACCTCCGCTTTAAGGGGTTAAAAAATAAGACAACAGTAAAATTAGCCCAATATTGTTTTTTATATAGTGTGAAAGATAATGTTACGCCGAGTAAATTGATAGCCAACATGTCACGCTTCAAAATTGCATCCGCTCGTGGAATGGCGACAAACTTTTACCTGTTAAAATCTCCATAGGCGACGTTTCTACAGGTTGCATGTTTTGAGTTACAGAGGAGGTCTAGGGCTAGAATTATTGCTCTCGCTCTACCAATCACGGTGATACCAGACACGTGCGGTTTGAATACCGTTTAAATATGCGGGCGCTACTCGCGTATGTGTTCGCTTCTGCGCGCAAGCTTGACTTTTTTAGCTGGCTCCTAGATTCCAAGCAAATTTGTCAAACCCTGGTGTATATTGGCAATTACAAAAGAAGCTTCACTGCTGTGTTGAGGTACCTCCCGAGGTGCAGTCCCTAACTCAAAACTGACGAGTTCCCAAGTTCCCAAGTTGGGACATATGGAGCGATAAAAAGATTGAGAACAAGCATGCCATGGAAGGAGTCCCATAATCCTTGTGGCCCGTACACGCGGTCCGAAAATCATACGAAATATACCGCTTTCAAATCGATTGTACAATCATCTGATCATAAGTACACAGATTCACGACAGTTCATCCAATATTATCCGATCAGACAAGCATGAAAATACCAGATTGTGCGACTTTACATTTAATCAGCACAGTTGTCATCCGAAAATACAATACAAATACACCACAACACATGACCTCACTTCTGAATTTTTATGCTGTCGTACGAGTTGTCACTTTAGTAAGCTCTTCAATTCCTACTTGCGACTAGCAAGCGAAAAAAGTTGGGCGATTTTCGGATAGTGTGTACGCAGTGCTGATCCTGACCTCCCTGGGGCCCTAAGCAAAATTACATGTCACATTAAAGTTGAGAAGCGGGGGGGGGGGGGGGGGGGGGTTGGGGCTGTAGAAAATGACATGAGAAGTAGGGGGGGCGCTGCCGACAGTGACATGTCGCATTAAAGATTAAAGAGTTGAGAAGCGGGGGGAGGGGGTGTTCTGCTGTCGGAAATGACATCTTACATTAAAGTCCGAAGCGGGGGGTGCTGACTTCTTACCTCTTCTCCCATGCAGCCAGCAAGTTGAGAAGCGGGGTGAGGGCCCGAAAATGACTTCTCACTAGACAGGGCCTCTAGTAATTTGGGGGGCCTTCTGCAGCTTTGCTGGGCCCTAAGCGGCTTGCATAGTGAGCCTATAGGGCGGATCGGCACAGTGTACGAGGCATTGAATTGATTCAGTCACGAGGGAAGTTTGGGGGTGGCCATTGCTGATCTCCTGCTATTTGTCTGTTCAGTTCTTTTGAAGCATAGCTAACAGGACAAGCATTCTAGCTGTCTATAGCTCATTTATAAGGGGGTTAAAGCAAGCTTTGTATCATTACAGCACCTGAAGCTTACTACTGAGTGGGGAATCGGCAGAGCTCGGGGTTACTACTGAGTGGGGCATCAACAGGGCTGTGGGTACTACTGAGTGGGGAATCGGTAAAGCTTGGGGTTACTACTGAGTGGGGAATCGGTAAAGCTTGGGGTTACTACTGAGTGTGGAATCGGTAAAGCTTGGGGTTACTACTGAGTGTGGAATCGGTAAAGCTTGGGGTTACTACTGAGTGGGGAATCGGTAAAGCTTGGGGTTACTACTGAGTGGGGAATCGGTAAAGCTTGGGGTTACTACTGAGTGGGGAATCGGCAGAGCTGGGGGTTGCTACTGAGTGGGGAATCGGCAGAGCTGGGGGTTGCTACTGAGTGGGGAATCGGCAGAGCTGGGGGTAGCTACTGAGTGGGAAATCAGCAGAGCTGGGGGTTACTACTAAGTGGGGAATCGGCAGAGCTTGGGGTTGCTACTGAGTGGGGCACCTGTAGAGCTGGGGGTTACTACTGAGTGGGGCATCGGCAGAGCTGGGGGTTACTACTGAGTGGGGCATCGGCAGAGCTGGGAGTTACTACTGAACAGGGGATCAGCAGAGCTGGGGGTTACTACTGAGTGGGGCACCGGCAGAGCTGGGGGTTAGTACTGAGTGGGGAACCGGCTGAGCTGGGAGTTACTATTGAACAGGGGATCAGCAGAGCTGGGGGTTACTACTGAGTGAGGAATCGGCAGAGCTTGGTTTTACTAGTGACTGTGGCATCAGCAGAGCTAGGGGGTACTACTGAGAGGAGAATAGCTCGGGATGAGTTCTAATCAAAAAAATGTGTGATGAAGTTCTCGACAATTTAATGTGTGTAAAGTCGAAGCAAGCGCAAATTAGGCCTTAGTACACTGTTATAAGCCTTATGATAGCAATAAAGTTAAATGTAAAAAAAAAAAAGCTTACTACTGAGTGGGGCACCAGCAGGGCTGGGGGTTACTACAGAGTGGGGCACCAGCAGGGCTGGGGGTTACTACAGAGTGGGGCACCAGCAGAGCTGGGGGTTACTACAGAGTGGGGCACCAGCAGAGCTGGGGGTTACTACAGAGTGGGGCACCAGCAGAGCTGGGGGTTACTACAGAGTGGGGCACCAGCAGAGCTGGGGGTTACTACAGAGTGGGGCACCAGCAGAGCTGGGGGTTACTACAGAGTGGGGCACCAGCAGAGCTGGGGGTTACTACAGAGTGGGAAATCAGCAGAGCTGGGGGTTACTACAGAGTGGGGAATCAGCAGAGCTGGGGGTTACTACAGAGTGGGGAATCAGCAGAGCTTGGGTTTACTAGTGACTGTGGCATCAGCAGAGCTGGGGGTACTATTGAGTGGGAGAATAACTAGGGATGAGTACTAATCAAAAAACGTTTGATGAAGTGCTCAACGATTTAATGTGCAAAGTTGAAGCAAGCGCAAATGAGGCCTTAGTACACTGTTATAAGCCTTATGATAGCAATAAAGTTAAATGTAAAAAAAAAAACGAACAAAGTGTTAAAAAAAAAAAAATGTATAAACAATGCTGTCACCCTTGTGAAGGCAAAGGCGCGCATAGAGAACCCAAATATATGTAAACAGCAATTACACCGCACATTAGGTGTCACCTTAAGTATCGGGGTGAGAGCAATAATTATAGCGCCATCATTTATGTCTAACTCCAAATTCATAACCTATAAACTAAAGGCTTTTAAAGTTTCACCAATTTACCAAAGTTTCTCGTCATTTCACAGGCTCAGGCCTCGTACACACGTCCGAGAATCTCGTCGGGAAAAACCCGTAGTTTTCCCTGATGAGATTTTTGGCAAGAATCTCTTGCCGCCGGAGTGTACGGACTTTCTGTTCAAAAGCTTGCGCTAGTCACATTCGATGTGCTTCACCCTACCTATGCCATGAAAGCTACCACGCATGCGTCAAAGTCTTTTCGAGCATGCGCGGGTTTCCATGGCGATAGGTAAGTATACACACTCTCAGGTTTCTCGCCGGGAAACAGGCCGACAAGAATCTCGACGAGATTCTGTCCAGATTTCCAGACGAGAAACTTGAATGCCTCGTGTACACACGAATGGGAATCTCGGCAAGAAGCAGTTTTCTTGCTGTTTTTGTCGAGAAACCCGGTCGTGTGTACGAGGCCTCAATGTTAATGCTTGGCATGTTTGGTATCTGATTATTAAAGGGGTTGTAAAGGAAAATTGTATTTTCCCTAAATAGCTTCCTTTACCTTAGTGCAGTCCTCCTTCACTTACCTCATCCTTCCATTTTGCTTTTAAATGTCCTTATTTCTTCTGAGAAATCCTCACTTCCTGTTCTTCTGTCTGTAACTCCACACAGTAATGCAAGGCTTTCTCCCTGGTGTGGAGAAGCCTCTTGGGGGGGGGGGGCGAGCAGGAGGGTCAGGACACTCTCTACTTTGCAGATAAAGAAAGGAGCTGTGTGTTAGTGGGCATCCTGACACTCCTGCTCATCCCCTCCCCCCCCCAAGAGGCTTTCTTCACACCAGGGAGAAAGCCTTGCATTACTGTGTGGAGTTACAGACAGAAGAACAGGAAGTGAGGATTTCTCAGAAGAAATAAGGACATTTAAAAGCAAAATGGAAGGATGAGGTAAGTGAAGGAGGACTGCACTAAGGTAAAGGAAGCTATTTGGGTAAAAAAAAAAAAAAATCCTTTACAACCCCTTTAAAGGGGTTGTAAAGGTACACGTTTTTTTACCTTCATGCATCCTATGCATGAAGGTAAAAAAACATTTAGCAGCACCGCCCCCCCCCCGAGCCCCCGTTGTACTTACCTGACCGTTCGAACGTCCCGGGCGCGTCCACGTCGTCCTTTTCGGTTCCCAGCCTGGCCGTTGATTGGCTAGGCTGGGCGGATTGATAGCAGTGCAGCCATTGGCTAGCGCTGCTGTCAATCAGGGCGGATGACGCGGCGCGCTGGGGGGCGGAGCCAAGTGATACAGTCGGCGGCTATGGCCGCCGCTGTATCACGGGAGCGCGCTCGCAAAAGCTTTCCTCCATGCGAGCGCCCTCGCATGAAGAAGGAAAGCTTTTGCGAGGAGGAGCCCAGACAGCCGCCAAGGGACCCCAGAAGACAGCTTTCCGGGCCACTCTGTGCAAAACGAACTGCACAGTGGAGGTAAGTATCACATGTTTGTTATTTTTTTTTTTTTTAAAACCTGACTTTAGTGTCCCTTTAAGGTACACGGGACGCTGCTAAACGGACGTTCAGAGGCAGTTGGACGCTTTTTTCAACTGCTCCTGAATAAAGATGGCACTGCGCTGCGCCAATCGCAGGCAGTGAGACATTTCCTGATCTCTGCAGCCGTGCATTGGGACAATGTCTCACTGCCTGTGATTAGCGCAGTGCCGACTTCCTGGCGGGCTCTGCACGTGGGGTGTGTGAACAACGCCGGAGCTCATCCTTACTCCTGAACTCATTCAATGTTATCCTATGTGACCATGTACACTGTCTTGTTTATTGCCGCTTTTAGGCAGTTGCGTTTAACAGCGTTTCTTTGAAAGCAAAAAAATGGATTCAGACGCAGAAGATTTTCACGTTGCAGACTCTAAACGCGGCAAAACTGACGTTTTAAACGTGGGTTACTATCTGTCAAGTTTAATCACTTAGGAGCAGTTGTAAAAACATCTCATGTACAGGGAGCCTAACGCAATTTACAAAAAATAAAATTATATTGTGTTTGTGTGCGCTAAAATTTATTTTGGTGTATTTTTTTTCCTATTAGAAAATCTTTGGCAAAATTTGCAACCATCGCCATTTTATTCTGCAGGGCTTCTGCTTATCACATAACTGTTTGGGGTTATAAATGGCAATTTATAATAAAGGAAAGCTGCGTATGGGCCGGCAAGTCACAGAAAAATACAACATTTCGATTGGTCAGGTTAGGCCACAGACACACAGCTGGAGTGACGCTATTGGTAAAAAGGAACAGATCACCTCTGTAGAAGTATTGCTGCTCACATTCCAGGCTATACATATATATCTATACATCTATAGGACGCTTCTTCCCGATCTCTGCCTGGTATGATTGGAAAATCCCGGCTGCCAAATGAAGAGCCAGGACTTACTCTAAAAAGAGGGGACCAAGCGATCAATTCATAGTCATGTATCTTTTATTATTGACGGGTAATTCATATCCAGCACAAAGAAAGTATCCAACGCATTCTGGGGGCAGAAGAATCGCCCTTCATCAGGGCTCCTAAGACTTGGGTGTTGGAGTCCCAATATGGAATGCGGTCCAACCTCCCGGGGGGGGGGGGGGGGGGCTTCTCAGGAGGCAACAAGAACGGGTGTGCATGGTGGAATGCTGGTTAATACCATACTGTAACATCAGAGATCCCCATCTTAGAGGTCACCCCCATTATATCAAAGACCCCCCTCATCACAGAGGTCACCCCCCATTGTATTAGAGACTCCCTATCACATCAGAGGTCACCCCCCCCCATCACATCAGAGACCCCCTTCTAACTTTAGAGGTCACCCCCCCCCATCATATCAGAGACTCCCCATCACAACAGAAACCCCCATCATATCAGAGACTCCCCATCACAACAGAGACCCCCATCATATCAGAGACCCTCCCATTACATCAGAGGTCCCCCTCATCAAATCAAAGACCCCCCATCATATCAGAGGCCCCCTTTATCACATCAGAGACCCTCCGTCACATTAGAGACTCCCCCCTCATCACATCAGAGGTCCCCCCCATCATATCAGAGGCCCCCTTTATCACATCAGAGACCCTCCATCACATCAGAGGCTCCCCCCTCATCACATCAGAGGTCCCCCCCATCATATCAGAGACTCCCCCATCACAACAGAGACCCCCATCATATCAGAGGTCCTCCCTGATCACATCAGAGGTCCCCCCTCATCACATCAGAGACCCCCCATCATATCAGAAACTCTCCTTATTACATCAGAGTTCCCCCATCACATCAGAGACCCCCCCTATCATATCAGAGCCCCCCCACATCTTATCAAAGACACCCCATAACTTTAGAGGTCCACCTTATCACATGAGAGATTCCCCTAATCACATAAGAGACCCTTCATCACATCATAGGTCACCACCCATCATATAAGAGACTTACTCATACCTTAAGGCACCCCCATCACATCAGAGGTCACCCCTCCCATCATAGCAGAGACTCCCCTGTAACATCAGAGGTCCCCCTCCTCACATCAGAGACCCCCCCATCACATCAGAGACCCCCTTATTACCTCAGAGTTCCCCCATCACATCAGAGACCCCCCCATCATATCAGAGGTCCCCCCACATCTTATCAAAGACACCCCATAACTTTAGAGGTCCACCTTATCACATGAGAGATCCCCCCCATAACATCAGAGACCCTTCATCACATCATAGGTCACCACCCATCATATAAGAGACACTTACTCATACCTTCAGACATCCCCATCACATCAGAGGTCACCCCTCCCATCATAGCAGAGACTCCCCTCTAACATCAGAGGTCCCCCTCCTCACATCAGAGACCCCCCTTATTTCATCAGAGACCCCCCCCTAATCACATACATCAGAGAACCCCACTAATCACATCAAAGGTCACTCCCCCATCACATCAGCGATCCCCCTCATCACATACATCAGAGGACCCCACTTATCACATCAGAGACCCCCAATTCATCTGAGACCCCCATCACATCAGAGACCCCCCTTATCACATCAGAGACCCCCCCATCACATCAGAGACCCCCCTTATCACATCAGAGACCCCCCAATCACATACATCAGAGAACCCCACTAATCACATCAGAGGTCACTCCCCCATCACATCAGAGATCCCCCCATCACATACATCAGAGGACCCCACTTATCACATCAGAGACCCCCATCACATCAGAGACCCCCCATCACATCAGAGACCCCCCTTATCACATCAGAGATCCCCCCATCACATCAGAGGCCCCCCCATCACATCAGAGACCCCCCAATCACATACATCAGAGAACCCCACTAATCACATCAGAGGTCACTCCCCCATCACATCAGAGATCCCCCATCACTTACATCAGAGGACCTCACTTATCACATCAGAGACCCCCCCATCACATCAGAGACCCCCCTTATCACATCAGAGACCCCCCAATCACATACATCAGAGAACCCCACTAATCACATCAGAGGTCACTCCCCCATCACATCAGAGATCCCCCCATCACATACATCAGAGGACCCCACTTATCACATCAGAGACCCCCCCATCACATCAGAGACCCCCTTATCACATCAGAGACCCCCCCATCACATCAGAGCCCCCCCCATCACATCAAAGACCCCCCCAATCACATACATCAGAGAACCCCACTAATCACAACAGAGGTCACTCCCCCATCACATCAGAGATCCCCCATCACTTACATCAGAGGACCTCACTTATCACATCAGAGACCCCCCCATCACATCAGAGACCCCCCTTATCACATCAGAGACCCCCCTTATCACATCAGAGGCCCCCCCATCACATCAGAGACCCCCCTTATCACATCAGAGACCCCCCCTATCACATACATCAGAGAACCCCACTAATCACATCAGAGGTCACTCCCCCATCACATCAGAGATCCCCCCATCACATACATCAGAGGACCCCACTTATCACATCAGAGACCCCCCTTATCACATCAGAGACCCCCCATCACATCAGAGGCCCCCCCATCACATCAGAGACCCCCCTTATCACATCAGAGACCCCCCCCCAATCACATACATCAGAGAACCCCACTCAGAGGTCACTTCCCCATCACATCAGAGATGCCCCCCATCACATACATCAAAGGACCCCACTTATCACATCAGAGACCCCCCCATCACATCAAAGACCCCCCTTATCACATCAGAGACCCCCCCCAATCACATACATCAGAGAACCCCACTAATCACATCAGAGGTCACTCCCCCATCACATCAGAGATCCCCCCCATTACATACATCAGAGGACCCCACTTATCACATCAGAGACCCCCATCACATCAGAGACCCCCCTTATCACATCAGAGACCCCCCCAATCACATACATCAGAGAACCCCACTCAGAGGTCACTTCCCCATCACATCAGAGATGCCCCCCATCACATACATCAAAGGACCCCACTTATCACATCAGAGACCCCCCCATCACATCAAAGACCCCCCTTATCACATCAGAGACCCCCCCCCCAATCACATACATCAGAGAACCCCACTAATCACATCAGAGGTCACTCCCCCATCACATCAGAGATCCCCCCATCACATACATCAGAGGACCCCACTTATCACATCAGAGACCCCTATCACATCAGAGACCCCCCATTACATCAGAGACCCCCCTTATCACATCAGAGACCCCCCCATCACATCAGAGGCCCCCCCATCACATCAGAGACGCCCATCACATCAGAGGTCATCCATTACATCAGAGACCCTCATCACATCAGAGACCCCCCATTACATCAGAGGGTCTCCATCACATCAGAGACTAGCCCCCCCCCCCCCCAACCTCATAACATTAGAGCAGGGTTGCCAACTTTCAGTAAATTTACAAACAGTTTTTAAAATCCATAAATGTTGCATTTGTCCGTTAATATCGGTTACCGACGTGCAGCCTACAAGTCCGTAATGGACATTCAAGGACATATGCATAAAGTACGGATTTTACAAACCGTTTGTAGAATTATTGAAAGTTGGCAACCCTGCATTAGAGGCGCTCGGTCGTCCATCGCCATGGTAACGCAGGGACGCCTGTGTCTAGTGTGGGCGGTACTATCTTTCCAATGTTCCACTCTATGGTGCGTTCCTTCCTGTCCCATCAATCAACTTTATTCATAGCATTTACGGAGAACACTCCGGAGTACGGCGAGATAAACCTCGGGAACCATGGCGGCACACTTGAAGAAACGGGTGTATGAGGAGTTCACCAAAGTGGTACAAGTGAGTGAAACATGTCGGGGGTTGTGCGCCTCGCCCTCCCCAGGCAGACGCTACTGTGAGCCGGTCACTTTCTCAGGAAAGGCCGGGGATCCGACTGAGGCCTACTGGTACATGATAAATAGGAGAGAGGGACAGAACTGTGAATACAGAAGACAGTCCTATATAGGAGGTCCCTGATCTCCAGGAGTCCATTCATCTCTCCATCTACAATGAGAGACCTATCGGGGACTTCACTGGGACAGATCTGTTCTGATCACCTGGGAGTCTCACTCCTTCTGTATCATTCTCTGCAGTACAACATCAGTATGGAGGCACTGCCATTGCCTACTTGTCTTTAAAGAGAACCTGTTAGAGCTTACACAGGGAGAATGGCCGTCTCCCTTCCCATATCTACAGGAGTCTAATCCTGGTGTGAGCTCAGTGTCAGAGCTTACACAGGGAGAATGGCCGTCTCCCTTCCCATATCTACAGGAGTCTAATCCTGGTGTGAGCTCAGTGTCAGAGCTTATACAGGGAGAATGGCCGTCTCCCTTCCCATATCTACAGGAGTCTAATCCTGGTGTGAGCTCAGTGTCAGAGCTTATACAGGGAGAATGGCCGTCTCCCTTCCCATATCTACAGGAGTCTAATCCTGGTGTGAGCTCAGTGTCAGAGCTTATACAGGGAGAATGGCCGTCTCCCTTCCCATATCTACAGGAGTCTAATCCTGGTGTGAGCTCAGTGTCAGAGCTTACACAGGGAGAATGGCCGTCTCCTTTCCCATATCTACAGGAGTCTGATCCCGGTGTGAGCTCCGTGTCAGAGCTTACACAGGGAGAATGACTGTCTCCCTCCCCCCACCTACAGGAGTCTGATCCCGATGTGAGCTCTGTGTCAGAGCTTACACAGGGAGAATGGCCATCTCCCTTCTCCCACCTACAGGAGTCTGATCCTGGTGTGAGCTCAATGTCAGAGCTTACACAGGGAGAATGGCTGTCTCCCTCCCTCCCCCCCCCACCTACAGGAGTCTGATCCCTATCTACAAGAGTCTGATCCCGATGTGAGCTCCGTGTCAGAGCTTACACAGGGAGAATGGCTGTCTCCCTCCCCCCACCTACAGGAGTCTGATCCAGATGTGAGCTCCGTGTCAGAGCTTACACAGGGAGAATGGCCATCTCCCTTCTCCCACCTACGGGAGTCTGATCCAGATGTGAGCTCCGTGTCAGAGCTTACACAGGGAGAATGGCTGTCTCCCTCCCCCTCACCTACAGGAGTCTGATCCCGGTGTGAGCTCCATGTCAGAGCTTACACAGGGCGAATGGCCATCTCCCTTCCCATATTTACAGGAGTCTGATCCTGGTGTAAGCTCCGTGTCAGAGCTTACACAGGGAGAATGGCTGTCTCCCCTCCCACCTACAGGAGTCTGATCTCTATCTACAGGAGTCTAATCCTGGTGTGAGCTCTGTGTCAGAACTTACACAGGGAGAATGGCTGTCTCCCCTTCCCACCTACAGGAGTCTGATCCTGGTGTGAGCTCTGTGTAAGAGCTTACACAGGGAGAATGGCTGTCTCCCTTCCCATATCTACAGTAGTCTGATCCCGGTGTGAGCTCCGTGTCAGAGCTTACACAGGGAGAATGACTGTCTCCCTCCCCCCACCTACAGGAGTCTGATCCCGATGTGAGCTCTGTGTCAGAGCTTACACAGGGAGAATGGCCATCTCCCTTCTCCCACCTACAGGAGTCTGATCCTGGTGTGAGCTCAATGTCAGAGCTTACACAGGGAGAATGGCTGTCTCCCTCCCTCCCCCCCCCACCTACAGGAGTCTGATCCCTATCTACAAGAGTCTGATCCCGATGTGAGCTCCGTGTCAGAGCTTACACAGGGAGAATGGCTGTCTCCCTCCCCCCACCTACAGGAGTCTGATCCAGATGTGAGCTCCGTGTCAGAGCTTACACAGGGAGAATGGCCATCTCCCTTCTCCCACCTACGGGAGTCTGATCCAGATGTGAGCTCCGTGTCAGAGCTTACACAGGGAGAATGGCTGTCTCCCTCCCCCTCACCTACAGGAGTCTGATCCCGGTGTGAGCTCCATGTCAGAGCTTACACAGGGCGAATGGCCATCTCCCTTCCCATATTTACAGGAGTCTGATCCTGGTGTAAGCTCCGTGTCAGAGCTTACACAGGGAGAATGGCTGTCTCCCCTCCCACCTACAGGAGTCTGATCTCTATCTACAGGAGTCTAATCCTGGTGTGAGCTCTGTGTCAGAACTTACACAGGGAGAATGGCTGTCTCCCCTTCCCACCTACAGGAGTCTGATCCTGGTGTGAGCTCTGTGTAAGAGCTTACACAGGGAGAATGGCTGTCTCCCTTCCCATATCTACAGTAGTCTGATCCCGGTGTGAGCTCCGTGTCAGAGCTTACACAGGGAGAATGGCCATCTCCCTTCCCCCACCTATAAGTGTGTAATGCATGTAGTTGCGGCACCATGGTGAAGGTTAGAACAGGCGGTGAGGAGGCAATACTTTGCACTGCTCTGTTGCTCCCAAAGTGTCCTCTGTACAGGAAGGGGGACAACCAATGGCAGCGTGCCCCTGGAGAAGTCATTGCACATTGGTGTTGCCCAACCCCCGTAATTCGCTATTAGAAGACAAAACCCGATCACACTCTTATCCCTTCTTTCTGTGTAGTTGCAGCCACTCGAGGATCTCCCGGCAAAGAAGCTCCGGCTCACCAAACCCAGCAAGTCGGCCGCTCTTCACATCGATCTGTGCAAGGCCACCTCGCCGGCCGACGCTCTGCAGTACCTCCTGCAATTCGCACGCAAACCCGTGGAGGCGGACAGCGTGGAAGGGGTGGTGCGGATCCTTCTGGAACATTACTATAAGGTAAGGGAAGCCCTCTGCAGAGTTGTGTTTTCTTTCCTGGCCCAGCGGGTGTACTTACCTCCACGGTTTGGTTTGTAGGAGAATGAGACCTCTGTGCGTCTGAAGATCGCATCGCTGCTCGGCTTGTTATCCAAGACTGCGGGATTCTGTCCCGACTCGGTGGTGGATGATGTCATCGGTTCGCTCCAGAATGAAAGTAAGAAAAGCTGAAAACGTGACGAGTTACATTTCAAGGCTGTCCGGGACCCTCAAGGAATTCTCCATCTTTGTGCCGCTTTTATTTTTTATTGTCTTTTTCGTCAAAGATCCCTTGGAGCCCTTTCGCCCCTGAGCGTCGGCGGTAAAATGCCGCTATTTTTAGCGGTGCTTTAACTGCTTGCCGACCAGGTCGGTTCCGCTGCGCAAAATCACGTAATATTATGTGATTTTGCATTTCAGCCTCTGGTGGCGGGCGAGATCGCCGCCGGGCACCCGCGTTCGCTCGTTACAGAGCGAGAACCGGGAGCTGTGTGTATAAACAAGCAGCTCCCGGTCCTGTCAGGGAGAGAAATGACTGATCGTCTGTTCATACAATGTATTAACAGCGATCTGTCATTTTCCCAAGTCAGTCCCACCCCCCTCCCTTCAGTTAGAACACACACAGGGAACATTTAACCCCTTCCTCGCCCCCTAGTGTTAACCTCTTCCCTGCCAGTAAATTTTTTACAGTAATCAATGCATTTTTATAGCACTGATCGCTGTATAAATGCCAATGGTCCCAAAAATGTGTCAAAAGTGTCCGAAGTGTCCGCCATAAAGTAGCAGTACCGATAAAAATCGCTGATCGCCGCCATTACCAGTAAAAAAAAAAATTAATAAAAATGCTATAAAACTATCCCCTATTTTGTAGCCGCTATAACTTTTGCGCAAAACAATCAAACGCTTATTGCATTTTTTTTTTGTTTTTGTATTTTTACCAAAAATATGTAGAAGAATACGTATCGGCCTAAACTGAGGAAAAAAAATGTTTTTTTTTATATATTTTTGGGGGATATTTATTATTTTTGTTTATAGTGCAAAAATAAAAACCATAGAGGCGATCAAATACCACCAAAAGAAATCTCTATTTGTGGGGAAAAAAGGACGCCAATTTTGTTTGGGAGCCACGTCGCAAGACCGCGCAATTGTCAGTTAAAGCGACGCAGTGCCGAATCGCAAAAAGGAGCAAGGTCCTTAACCTGCATAATGGTCCGGGGCTTAAGTGGTTAATATGTGATTGGGAATTTGTATGTGTATTGTGTTGTGTTTTTTTTTTTCTTTCTTTCTTCTTTACGTTGCACAAATAACTCTTTAAGGATGTTAATGGGGCTGATTGTGTTTTCTTCATAGAGTCCCACCAGGTTCTCGCACAGCTTCTGGACTCAGTGCTGGAAATTGGAATTAAGTTACAGGACAGCGTCCCTCTCCGGACCAGACTGGTAGATCTCGCCTACAAGGTAATGAGGAGGACTGAAGAGAGAGACAAACCCCAGGCGCCAGGTCGCATTTGTGACTAGAATTAGCGTCCTGACTCTGCACAGCTGGGGTATCCTTTGTCTCCGTGCACCTCCACGTCCCCTGCAGCGCGATCGCGTCGGGCCGTGCCGGCCGGTAATTGAGGCCGCGGCTTTGCAGCCTTCTGCAGGCCTATGCTTCCTTCTGTGATCTGGCGCCATCTTGTGGTGGCCGTTGGTATGACAAGACAACCAGCAATGCTAATGTCTGTTTTCACTGCCATCTCCTTCCCTCCAATTAGAACCCCCAAACATTATATATATTTTTTTATTCTAGCACCCTAGATAATAAAATGGCGATCATTGCAATACTTTCTGTCACACCATATTTGCACAGCGGTTTCACAAGCGCACTTTTTGAGGGGAAAAAAATACTTTTTTTTTTTTTTTATAAAAAAATAAGACCCCAGTAAAGTCAGCCCAATTTTTTTTTATATTGTGAAAGATAATGTTACGCCGAGTAAATTGATACCTAACATGTCACGCTTCAAAATTGCGTCCGCTCGTGGAATGGCGACAAACTTTTACCCTTTAAAATCTCCATAAGCGACGTTTAAAAAAATTCTATGGGTTGCTTTGAGTTACAGAGGAGGTCTAGGGCTAGAATTATTGCTCTCGCTCTACCAATCGCGGCGATACCTCACGTGTGGTTTGAATACCGTTTTCATTTGCGGGCGCTACTAGCGTATGCGTTTGCTTCTGCACGCAAGCTCGTCGGGACAGGGGGGGTTCCTGGCTCCTAACTTTTTAGCTGGCTCCTAGATTCCAAGCAAATTTGTCAACCCCTGGATTAAGGTTCCCTTATGTGACATGGTCATTCTAAGCTTTAAAAAGGTTTCTGGTATTTTCCATTTGCTGAATTAAACATTGGTGACAACAAGGTGTAATTGTGTGGATAATGCAAACGTATTGAGATTGTATGAGCTGAAGGACATCTTGTTTCATGTCCCACCACTCTGCCTTTACTCTCCAGTAACCATATATTGTCCTCCCATACAGTACCTGTCAGACACTTCCCATGGAGTCAGAATCAAGTGTCTGCAGCTTTTGGGCTGTTTGGGGTCTGTGGATAAAGTCCCCCTAAAAGAGGCGGCAGAAAGCGCACCAACAAAGGATGTGCAGAAGATAATAGGCGATTATTTCAATGATCAAGACCCCCGCGTCCGGACCGCTGCTATAAAAGCCATGGTGTGTGTGTGTGTTTTTTTTTTTTATGTGTGTATATTATATCTCTATCCCTCGGCTTATACTCAAGTCACCTTTTTCCGCCTGATCTCCCAGACTTTGGGGACCCGGTACTAGCCGGTTGTAGGTCTCCTGGACCCCACACATGAAGCCCCACTCTTCCTCTATAAGTGTGCAAAGTTTGTTGTCCGGAGGACCTACGGCCGGGGATCACCGATTTATTTTTTTTTTTTTTAATCCTTCCATAGAATCCCATGTTAAACGTTAATTTCTCCGGTAAATTTGGGGACCCTTTACTGGCCGGTCGTAGGTCCCCTGGATCTGGAACTTGGCACACATGTAGCCCCAATTCTCTACAAGTGTGCAAAGTTTGTTGTCTGGGAGACCTACGGCTAAGGAGCACCGATTTTTCAAAGCCGGGCAACTCTTCCATAGCCTCCCATGTTAAACGTCAGTCTAGTCATGGGCACAGTGAGGCATGCACATGGACAGAGTGAGGCATGCAGATGCACCCCCTAGGCTTATACTTGAGTCAATACGTTTTCCCATTTTTTTTTGTGATAAAATTAGGTGCCTCGGCTTATATTCGGGTCAGCTTATACGCGAGTGTGTGTGTGACACTTTGCTACAATGTGAAGTAGTGAGTGTACAGCTTGTATAACAGTGGTTTCTTGCGCATCATCTTTAGAAGAGGCTTCCTTCTGGGACGACAGCCATGCAGACCAATTTGATGCAGTGTGCGGCGTCAACCCCCAACACTTCAACCTCTGCAGCATTCATACGTTTTATTTCCCAAAGACAGAAAAACAAACAAGGTGTCTCTAAGTGCAGAGGTATGAAAGTTTTAATATCCCCTGAAAAGGGTTAAAAACACTTACAAGATAGTGGATGAAACAGGCATGTAGTGGGTAAGTGTGTCCAGGAGATGTTCCAGTGGCAGGGCAGTCCCAGTCTCTGATGGAAAAGCTTCCAGGGAAGTCCACGAGATAACAGCCGACTTGTACTGTAAATGTTCAGAGGACACCATAACGCTGGAGCCTTGGGAGGATGTCAGAGGAAGTGAAACGGAAACCAGCATGGAACACAAACAGGAAGTGGACAGACAGTATGTCATAGAGGTGGGACGTGTTTCGGAACAGCTTATTGGTTCCTTCTTCAGCCAGTGACCTGTTCAACCAATGAGCTGTCCTGAAACCCGTCCTGCCTCTGACACACTTTCTGGGACTGCCCTGCAACTGGAACATCTCCTGGACGCACTTACCTGCTACATGCCTATCCACTATCTTGTGTTTTAACCCTTTCAGGGGATATTAAAAGTTTTATACTTCTGCAATTAGGTTGCATTCACACCTGAGCGTAGCGTTTTGCAGCAATTTTGCTGCGTTTTTTAACGCGCTTTGCAGCAAAAATCGCAGCATTTTTTTTACTGCGATTTGCCACGGTTTTTGCGGCGTTTTTTACCGCGTTTTGTCACGATTTTGGACAGGTCTAAGGTCCCCAATGTTAAAAACAGAAAAACGCCCAAATCTGCCTAAAAAAAGTCCCAGAACTTGTTTGAGCTTCAGGCGTTTTTAAACTTATGGCTTCAGGCGTTTTTAAACTTATGGCTTCAGGCGTTTTGTAGTGGAGATGTGAACCATCTCCATAGAGAATAATTGATTTTTTCCCCTCCAGCGTTTTGTAGCTTCAGGCTTCAAGCTACAAAACGCCCAGGTGTGAATGGGGTCTTAGAGTCGCCTTGTTTGTTTTTCTGTTCCCATTAGAGATTGCTTGTCTCCCTGAGTGCTGCCTAAAGTGTGTGAAGATTTGCTACCCTCTCCAACACAGACTTTATGGCTGCATTCACACCTGAGCGGCAAGTAACGCCGCATACGCGGCTTTACTTGCCGCGCTTCGATTTATTTATTTATTTATTTTTTTTTACAAATCTTCCCATTCATGTCTATGGGCGAACGCCAATGTCGCTTGAAAAAAAGGGTCCGGGACTTTTTTTCAGGCGACAGGCGTTCGGCGTCTCAGAGATGTGAACCATCTCTATAGACATGAATGGGAAATTTCCCCTCCAGCGGCACGAGCGTCGCGCGACAGGCGTTTTGCCGCTCAGGTGTGAATGGGCTCTATCTGTCAGGATTCAAATGCTTGGAGCTTCCTGGATATACACATTTTTTTTTGCATCGATTTCCCAAAGACAACCTCAGGATATGACGCTGAGCACGTGCACTCAACTTATTTGGTCGACCATGGTGAGACCTGTTCTGAGTGGAACCTGTCTTGTTAAATCTCTGTATGGTCTTGGCCACCGTGCTGCAGCTCAGTTTTGAGGGTCTTGGCAATCTTCTTATAGCCTAGGCCATCTTTATGTAGAGAAACAATATATATATATTTTTTTTTAGATCCTCAGAGAGTTCTTTGCCATGTTGGCAAGTATATGTTGCTTTGGGAAGTGTGGGTTGTTAAAATGAACCTGTTGCTTAGTTCTGTAAAGCTCATGTTTGCTTTAAAGAGACCTTGTTGGGTCTCCAGGGGCCCATGTGTCCTACCTCCACACTCTTCCAGTGCTGCAGCCTCTATCAGATGCTCCAGCATTTGATAATTATTATGGGGTGTCGGATGCCTCTGTCCCTTACTGTGCACTGTAGTTGTATCCTCTGACTGTTACATCAGTGCTGAGTCTTGTAGTGTTGTGAAGGTTGGAGGAAGAAATCGCAGTGCACACCTAACACTCAAATGTTAATTATTCTTGTATTGCTGTATGTCTGTTATTGATTTATGTTTTTTTTTTTGTCTTTGCTCAGTTACAACTCCATGAGAGAGGCCTGAAGTTACAGCAAGGGACATATAGCCAGGTACAGTGCATCAAGTCCTAGTAACCATAAGTCTGGCCCTATGTGAGTGATGGTGAACCAATTATAAAACTTTCTAAGGCCCCTTTTACACTACCGCAACTTCAAAGTTGAGCGATTCTGCCATGATTTTGGTGCGAATTTTGCAGTGATTTCAGGGGATGCCTGTGTAACTCACATTAAAGTCGAATGCAGAGTGGAATGCGGAAAACGTAATGCATGCATTACTTTAAATCATGCTGCAGCAAACCGCATGGTACTGCAGAACCATGTGATATGGTGCTTACAAATGCACTGTGTTTGCGATCTGCATTTATGGTGCTGTTACCAATACGCTGGCACCTGAATGCAGATCACAAAGACAGTTTGCTCACCGGCAGTACTGGAAACGTGCATTGAATGCATGTTTTCTGCACCACATTCTGGTGTGAATCGGCAATTTGAAAAATAAAATAATACAAATGTCAATGTAAAAATATGAACATATCCAGGTCTATAGCGCGGCGTTTGAGGGTCGGAGTCTATAGCGCGGCGTTTGAGGGTCGGAGTCTATAGCGGAGCGTCGACGGGTCAGGCGTATACAGCCCAATACTGTTTTGCCCTTCCCTGATGATCAGTTCCTTACCTGCTGGTTTAGACATGATGCTTTCTGTCCCCTCGCCTCACATCTATACAGAATGTCGGTATGAGATGTAGAAAATGGGGGGATAAATTTGAGGGGGGATCACACGGGAATCAGTGTAGCTGTTCTGCAGAGCCAGCTGTTTCTGTGTGCTGGGAAGGAATTTTGACAGGGGGGTGAGCACTGTAGACACAAGATCCACCTCAACTAATCCTAGTCTGAACCCACCTGAGAGATCCCATGAGAAAGCTGTCGCTGCACTTGGCCAATCATAAGCAACCAAGGCATTTGGTGCCCTGCAGCCGTGTGTATGCATGCAAAACAAAAACCAAAAACTCCCAGCTCTGCTCACCAGCCTGCAACCAACCAAATTATTCTGTCAGTTTGCGTTTAAAAACAGGGGTTTAGTTTGCACACATTTGCAAATACATGCGTAAGCTGCCACAGCCGTGATATGTCACCCCATCATTATCCGCAGTCCTAACTCTATACATTTTTAGGAGCCTCCATAGTGGAAGTACGTGCATAATGATGGATAAGCTGAGGGCAGGGAGAGGGCCCCCTCCTGCTCCTTATATATCCGTCGCAATGTCACAGTGACAGTAAAAATTGCAGATCGCTGTCATTACTAGTAAAAAATAAATAAATATTAAAATGCTATAAAACTAGCCCCTATTTTGTAGACACTAGAACTTTTGCACAAACCAATCAATATATGATTATTGCTTTGATTATTTAGTTTTTTTACCAAAAATATGTAGAAGAATACATATCGGCCTAAACTGCGGGATTGGTGGAAACAGCAGGGGGCGCTGAAAAACTATTTTAAATCACAATAGTGAAATATGTGCATCTCCATCAAAGGAGATGATTAGCAAACAAAGGTGCAAATCAGTGCAATAAATAGTACATAGATTACAATAAACATAAGAAATAATAATTAATAATAATATAAATGTCCGAAGAATTTGTGCAAAAACCAGACTAAAGAATAAAAATGTCCATAAATGTGCAAAAGAATTAATAGTATCTTTAGAAATCCTTGTGAATTTTCACTCTATTGAATGAGTGAATGTAGGTGATCAGAATGAGGAATTTCCACCTTCACCAACTAAAACACCGACAGTGTGAAAACAGGATGGCTCCTTACCGCAAACTATTGACCTTTCTCGTTAGAAAATAGGTCAAATAAAGCGTGGTGTCTCCACGGACAGTAGATAGCCTGGATTCCCTTGATTGGATTCATTAGAGGGCAAAGAAACACAAAAAAATGCCGCCATAGCGTAATACCGTTTTAATAAAAGACATGGGTTAAACACACAATTCCGAGTGGCTCTTTACTATTTGTGGTGCCCTCCGTCCCGGCACTGAGGCTGATGGCTTGGGTCTATAGATAAGATGCGTCCTAGCTGGGGAGACAATCGCGTGCGCTCCACTTCCCTTGTGTTGAGAACCAGCTGGACAGGAAGATGCTGTGCGTGGTCACGTACCGCCTCGACGTACGTTTCAATATTTCGTCATCAGGAATCACAATATATTTTATTTTATATATCACATTATTAACACTTTATTATTTGTTTTGGCGCGAGATCCTTACCCTACCAATAAACTGCGGGATTAAAAATAAAATAAAATTGGGATATTTATTACAGCAAAAATTAAATTTTTTTTTTTGTTATTTTCAAACTTGTCGCTCCTTTTTTTAGTTTGTTTATAGCACAAACAATAAAAACAGCAGAGATGATCAAATACCACCAAAAGAAAGCTCTATTTGTGGGGGGAAAAAATGGGTACAGCGTTGCATGATTGTGCTGAAAATTGGCCTGGGCAGGAAGGGGGGTGAAAATGCCCTGTATTGAAGTGGTTAAAGGCACACTGGACACCCAGCAAATAGCAAAAATGTCAGCAAAGGTGTCCGGTGCGTCCCCTCACCGCACCTCAGTTAGAACTGCATGGAGTGGCTCTGCAGTTTGCGCATGTACTTGCAAATGTGTGCAAACTGTTACACAGGATAATTCAGTTGGTTGCAGGCTGGCTGGTGAGTTGAGTTGGGAATTTTCTTTGGTTTGGTTTTACTTGCGTCGCCCCTTCCATGAGCTCCTTGCTGCGAAGGCCACTTATAGGTGGGGGCAAGGGCCTGTATATATGCCGTTTTGTACACATGCGGCAGGAAATGCCTTGGCCACTTATGATCACTGCCTGGTGATATTGCTCCGGTGGGTTCGGACTTTGATCTAAACATGCCCACTCATCTGATGAAATTAAAACATTCTGTACTGCCAGCTAGATAGATTTTAACCACTTGCTTACTGGGCACATAAACCCCCTTGGTTCCCAGGCGAAATTTCAGTTTCCAGCACTGCGTCGCTTTAACTGACAATTGCGCGGTTGTGCGACGTGGCTCCCAAACAAAATTAACGTCCTTTTTTCCCCCACAAATAGAGCTTTCTTTTGGTGGTATTTGATCGCCCGTGCGGTTTTTATTTTTTGTTATAAACAAAAAAAGAGCAACAATATATCTATCTATCTATCTATCTATCTATCTATCTATCTATCTATCTATCTATCTATCTATCTATCTATCTATCTATCTATATATATATATATATATATATATATATATATATCTTGTTGCTATAATAAATATCCCATTTTTTTTTTTCAAAAAAAAAAAAAAAAAATTCTCAGTTAAGGCCGATACATATTCTTCTACGTATTTTTGTAAAAAAAAAAAATCACACTAAACGACTGCTTTGCACAAAAGTTATAGCGCTTACAAAATAGGGGACAGTATTATGATTTTTTTTTTTACTAGTAATGGCGGCGATCTGTGATTTTTATTGGGACTGCGACATTACGGCGGACACATCGGACACTTTTGACACATTTTTGGGACCATTCACATTTATACAGCGACCAGTGCTATAAATATGCACTAATTTCTGTATAAATGCGACTGGCATTGAAGGGGTTGACACTAGGGGGTGAGGAAGGGGTTAAATGTATTCCCTGGGTGTGTTCTAACTGTGTGGGGGGAGGGGACTGACTGGGGGAGGTGACCGATGCTGTGTCCCTATGTACAAGGGGAAACGGCATCTGTCTCCTCTCCCTGACAGGACGTGGAGCTCTGTGTTTACTCACAGAGCTCCACGTCCCTGCTCTGTCACCGCCGATCGCATGTACCTGGTGGACACCGCGGCCACCGTGTACACGCATCGAATCCTCAGCGATGCGACTGCACTGTTTTTCCCCGCTGCGCGCCACCCAGTGGTGCTCGCGGGGAATTACAACAACATGGCGTCCAAAGACTTGACCCCGGCACCCCAGGTCCGCGCTGTTGACGTCTTTTGTGGTTAAACACAAACTGTAGAACGACAAATGAAATCTGAATCACTCACAGACATCTTGATAGTGAAGACCGACTACCATGTTTGATGGGAATTTCCTATTAAAGGGGTTGTAAAGGTTCATGTCTTTTGTTTTTCACCTTAATGCATCCTATGCATTAAGGTGAAAAAAACATCTCACAGTTACGGCCCCCCCAGCCCCCCCATTTTACTTACCTGAGCCCGTTCACCTGCTGCACTCGCGCCCGACGTCCTCTTCTCCGCTCAAGTCTGGCCGTTGATTGGTTAGAGTGGATGGATTGATGGCAGTGCAGCCATTGGATCGCGTTGCTGTCAATCGCATCCAATGACGTGGCGGGCCAAGTGATACAGTGAGCGGCTATAGCCGCCAGCTGTATCATGGGAGCGCGCCCACAAGAACTAACCCTCATGGAAGAGCGCTTCCCATGAAGGTGTTTAGCCCTTGCGGGGGAGGAGCCGAGACAACCGCCGAAGAACCCCAGAAGACGAGGATTGGAGCCACTCTGTGCAAAACGAGCTGCACAGTGGAGGTAAGTAAGTTTATTTAATATATATTTCTTTCTCGTACATCACGGGACACAGAGCGGCATATTCATTACTATATGGGTTATATGGAGTACCTTCAGGTGTGGACACTGGCAATCTCAAACAGGAAGTCCCCTCCCTATATAACCCCCTCCCCTAGAGGGAGTCCCTCAGTTTTTTCGCCAGTGTCTTAGGTGTTGGTCACGGAATAGCTTTGCTCCACATCCTTGGGATTAAGGGCGGGCTAACCGGATCTGTCCAAGGAGCCTCAGTGCCAAAGTGGACAGTACCCGGGCCCCAAACCGTGGGGTTTTGCCTATAATGCTCCTCTTTGGAGGGCTGGACCCTGGGCCCAGGACTTGGAGTTTGTAAAAACCATAAGTTCCTGTTTGCCAGGGTGCTATATAGGTCCAGGACAGTGGGTACCTTCATAGGACCCCAGGGCCTGAAGGTCTACTACGCTACCCACGGAGATGGGAGAAGATTGGATCAGTTTGCTGGACAAACATCCTGCAGCATGGAGCAGGTAAGGGGGAGCCTGCGGGACTTGGTTCGACAGCAGGCTCTCCAGGGTAACCTAAAAGGGGGGATAGCCTAAGTATGCTCTGCATGGGCAACCTTGCTCACTATGTCTGAGAGAGACAGGATGTCACCTTTTTTCCCCCATCACTAGGTTCCCCTGTCTAAGAATGTGTTGCTAGCTAACCTGCTGCTTTCTTCCTAGGACTAGTAAGGATCCCTAGGGGCCTTTTAGAGAATCCTACCTGGCCGGGGGTTTGAATCTGCCGCCTGTTTCTGCAGTCCTGGGTCTCCAGCAGCGCGGCTCCTCCATGTTCCTCCTGTTCCGGCATACGCACGCGCGCGCGCACGTCTTATAGACGTTTTTCGCGCCGTTCAGACAGGAGGGCGGGGGGGGGGGCGTGCCTGCGGCGTCATACAGGGGCGCGCCTTGTGCTGTTATAGATCAGCAGGCATTTTCAGTGCTCAGTCTGAGGCTGATTTCAGAAGGAGAGGACGCAGAGCGGCAGAACAGTGACTCCCGGTGGCGGAAGAGGGGTAGTACATGCTGGACTTTGTTCCAATGCCTTTTTTGTTAAGCCAAGAAATTCCCCTTTTTGCAGCAGGTTGGAGGCTGGCAAACTAAGTTTGGGGTCACTGTATGTTTTAAAAAAGAAAATATATATAATATATATTTAAAAAAAAAAAAAAAAAAAGAGAAAGACATACGGGATCCCATCAGTTTTTGGGCATTAGTGATCTATTGTCCCCTAAGCTCTGGTTTTGTACTCCTGGCCACTACAGTCTGTTGTGTGGGCGGAGTCCCTCGATTTTGTATTATGGCTTCCAAAGGTTCGGGGTCAAAGGGTACAAAAAAGACCAAAAAACAAAGGGGTTCCCCTTCTGATTCTGATGATATGCCGATACTTTCCCCGCAACTTATTAACATAAAGGGCGCCTTGGATGAGCCATTAGGGGGATCTGGTGCGGAGGCTGGCCCAGATCAGCCCAGCCCTGTGTTTATCACAGAGGAGATGCTAGCCGTATCCCTAGGGGGGCTAGAAGAGAGAATAGCAGCATTGATCGCTAGAGCTATTCCTGGTAAGAAACGGGTTAGATCCCCATCACCAAGAGGGGTATCCTCAGATGCTGAGATTCTCTCTCCGGAGGAATTGGAATCACAGGAGGATCAACTAGACCTGAACCAAGAGGGTTCAGGGATTGAGGGATCTGCCTCTGAGGAACCATTTTCAGACTCCCAGACAGTCTTTGACGGACATGGTCCGCTCGGCATTTAGTTTACCATTGCCAGAGCCTCAGGTTCCTCCGGTATCCTCTCTGGGCTCTTTGAAAGCTCCGTTAAGCAGCGCAGTGTTTCCGGTCCATCCTCTCTTGGAGGAATTGATCTTTCGGAGATTGGGTACGGCCGGACAGGATTTTTCTGCCACCGAAAAGATTTGCGGTCATTTACCCCATGGAGGAAAGATTCTCCAAGAGGTGGAGGCTCCCAGTAGTGGATGCAGCCATCTCATGTGTGAATAAATCACTAACTTGCCCGGTGGAAAACATACATATGTTTAAAGATCCGGTTGATAAAAGGTTAGAGACACTTTTAAAAGCATCCTTTGCTACGGCAGGAGCAGTGGTACAGCCAGCTGTGGCTGCGATTGGGGTTTGTCAGGCATTAAAAGACCAGACAAAAGAAATGTTAAAGGACATGCCTACCCAACAAGCAGAAGAGTTTTCTGACATTCCCAGAGCTCTGTGTTTTGCTGTAGATGCTATAAAAGATTCCATCCAGCAGGCCTCTCGTTTATCACTATTTTTGGTGCACATGAGAAGGCTCTTATGGTTGAAGAACTGGGCGGCGGAGCCCCCATGCAAAAAGCTTCTGGCAGGGTTTCCCTTCCATGGAGGACGACTCTTCGGAGAGGATCTGGATAAATATATTCAGACTATTTCAAATGGCAAGAGTACCCTTTTACCGGTCAAAAAGACATTCCGGGGTCCTACATTTAAAAGGCAGCTCTTTCCTGTCTCGGGGCCCTCAAATTCCAGGCAGTATCGACGGCCGCCTGCACGATCCAACGTTAACAGTAGATCGCAGGGACAGGCCCCTGGGGGTAAGAGGCCATGGTATCGCAAGCCGACAAAGACAGCCCCTAAGTCTGCCTTATGAAGGGGCGCCCCCACTCTCGCGGGTGGGGGGAAGGCTTCGTTTCTTCTCAGAAGTTTGGGAAGCCAAGATCCCCGACAAATGGGTCCGGGCATCTGTAACCACAGGCTACAGACTGGAGTTTCTAAGGTATCCTCCGCCTCATTTTCAAGAATCAAGGCTACCAAGGGATCCAGCAAGGAAGGCCTCATTGCTGGCAGCTGTGGATCACCTGCTCTGCCAGGACGTAATAATAGAGGTGCCAGCCCAAGAGCAAGGGCTAGGTTTCTATTCCAATCTCTTTGTCATACCAAAGCCCAACGGCGATGTCAGGCCAATCTTGGACCTAAAGAGGTTAAACGGTTACCTAAGGGTTCGTTCCTTCCGGATGGAATCCATCCGGTCAGCAGCCGCCGCGCTTCAGAAGGACGATTTTCTGGCCTCCATAGACATAAAGGATGCTTACCTTCATGTACCAATCTTTCAGTCGCATCAAAGATTTTTACGCTTCGCGGTGGGGCAGCGACACTTCCAATTCAGGGCGCTCCCCTTCGGGCTGGCCACGGCCCCCCGGGTATTCACGAAGATCCTAGCCCCAGTTCTGGCCAATTTAAAGATCCAAGGGGTCACAGTCCTAGCATACTTGGACGACCTTTTAATCATAGATCACTCACGGCCGGGTCTGCAAAAGGCAGTAAACCTCAAGGTTCGGTACCTCGAAGAATTCGGCTGGGTCCTAAACCGGGGAAAGTCAGCGTTCCAGCCTACAAAGCAGTTGGAATACCTCGGCATGAGGTTAGACACAGAACAGCAAAGGGTGTTCCTGCCCCTGGTAAAGATCGAGGCTATCAAGGGGTTGGTTCAGTTGGTTCTAAACAAGAAAAAACCAACTATTCGCCTGTGTATGCGAGTACTAGGCAAGCTAGTGGCCACGTTCGAGGCAGTACCATACGCTCAGATCCACACTCGCGTCCTACAGGCAGCCATTCTAGCAGCCTGGGGCAAGAGGGCACATGCCTTAGAGTCCCCTTTGACGCTATCATCAAGGGTCCGACAAAGCCTGGCCTGGTGGTTGAACCCCCAGAATCTTCTAAAGGGAAAATCCTTCAGCCCTGTTGTCTGGAAGGTAGTTACCACAGACGCCAGCCTGGCAGGCTGGGGAGGCGGTCTTCGAGGGGTTCTCTCGCCAGGGAACTTGGGTGAAAGCAGGGAGGCAGCTCCCCATCAATATCTTGGAGATCAGAGCTGCTCGCCTAGCCCTTCTGGCATGGACCTCCAGATTAAAGGGGCTCCCGGTGAGAAGCCAGTCAGACAATGCCACGGCGGTGGCATACATAAACCACCAAAGGGGGAACCAGGAGTCAGGCCGCTCAGAGGGAGGTGAGCTTGATTTTTCAGTGGGCAGAGGTTCATGTACCCTGCATTTCGGCGATATTCATTCCCGGAGTGGACAACCTGCAGGCAGACTCTTAAGTCGCCAGAGTCTGTTGCCAGGGGAGTGGTCTCTGCATCCCCAGGTCTTTCAGACAATCTGCCAGAGGTGGGGAATGCCGGACGTAGATATAATGGCATCCAGGTTCAACAAGAAACCAGACAGGTTCGTGTCTCGAGCAAGGGATCCTATGGCCTGCGGAACCGATGCGTTGGTTTGCCCTTGGCATCAATTCAAACTTCTATATGCATTCCCTCCGCTACAGTTACTCCCTCGCCTGTTGCGCAGGATCAGAGTGGAGCACAAGCCGGTCATTCTAGTAGCTCCAGCTTGGCCCCGGAGGACATGGTACTCACTAGTCCTGAAGATGGCAGTGGGAGACCCTTGGACTCTTCCTCTACGACCAGACCTACTCTCACAAGGCCCGATCCTCCACCCTACATTACAGCGTCTAAGTTTGACGGCCTGGAGGCTGAATCCCTGATTCTCAGGGGTAGAGGTCTGTCTAGGCAGGTAATCCCTACCCTGATTAGGGCTAAAAAGCCGGTCTCCAGGGTGATTTATTACAGGGTGTGGAGGAACTACGTAGGCTGGTGTGAATCCAAAAGATGGAATTCCCGCAAATATACCATTGATAGGGTGTTAAGTTTTCTCCAGCTAGGAGTGGATAAAGGCCTGGCACTAAGCACAATCAAGGGACAGATCTCAGCTCTGTCAGTGTGGTTTCAGAGGCCGCTGGCCACCCACTCGCTGGTAAAGACCTTCTTACAGGGGGTCTTGCGTATTAATCCTCCTGTCAAGTCACCACTTTGTCCATGGGACTTAAATCTTGTTCTGTCATCTCTAACAGAAACAACCCCTTGAGCCGTTGGCTGAGGTACCTTTGGTTTTACTGACTAGAAAGTCGGTATTTCTGATCACCATAGTTTCGGCCAGGAGAGTATCGGAATTGGCAGCCTTATCTTGTAAGGAACCATATCTCATTTTGCATAAGGATAGGGCGGGGTTCCGTCCTC
The DNA here is from genome assembly GCA_029574335.1 of Rana kukunoris. Classification (NCBI taxonomy): domain Eukaryota; kingdom Metazoa; phylum Chordata; class Amphibia; order Anura; family Ranidae; genus Rana; species Rana kukunoris. Next base: position 17,939,147 of record CM056050.1, on the reverse strand, counting down.
ATCCTTCCTTTCTACCAAAGGTTATATCCAGTTTCCACCTGAACAGGATGTGGTACTTCCATCCTTCTTCCAAAACCCACCTCTAGAAAGGAGGGGTTGCTGCATACGTTGGATATTGTCAGGGCCGTAAGGGCCTATCTTAAAGCTACAGAGAAGGTTCGGAAAACAGATGTGGTGTTCGTTTTACCGTACCGGAAGGGCCCAAGATGGGTCAGGCAGCCGCTTGATCCACCATCACAAGAGGGATTAAACAATTAATTGTTCGGGCCTGCGGTTTGAAGAGGTGCCTCCTCCTTTGTCGGTAAAGGCCCATTCTACCAGGGCCATGGGCACCTCCTGGGCAGCACATCATCAGATCTCTATGGCTCGAATATGCAAGGCAGCAACGTGGTCGTCAGTCCACATGTTTACAAAATTTTATCAATTGGACGTAAGAAGGAATACGGATACAGCCTTTGGGCAGTCAGTACTACAGGCCGCGATTCAAGCTCCTCAGGATCTGAGGGGGCTCCCTTGATTTGATTTGAGATTTACATTTCTCGTTTAAGTTGGATTTACTAGTATTTGAGTATACCTCTAAAATTAAATCCTTCTTTGGAAGATGTCTCCCTCCCCTCATTAAAGCATTGCTTTCGGACATCCCATATAGTAATGAATATGCCGCTCTGTGTCCCGTGATGTACGAGAAAGAAAAAGGGATTTTTAAATACAGCTTACCTGTAAAATCCTTTTCTTGGAGTACATCACGGGACACAGAGCTCCCACCCCTCTTTTGGGTGACCATTTTGGGAGGCATACTGCTTGCTACAAAACTGAGGGACTCCCTCTAGGGGAGGGGGTTATATAGGGAGGGGACTTCCTGTTTGAGATTGCCAGTGTCCACACCTGAAGGTACTCCATATAACCCATATAGTAATGAATATGCCGCTCTGTGTCCCGTGATGTACTCCAAGAAAAGGATTTTACAGGTAAGCTGTATTTAAAAATCCCTTTTTTTACATCCCCTTTAATGTATATTAGGTGAAGATAATGGCCCTTGTGTTTCATATACAGGCTTGTAAGCTGCTCACCGATGACTATGAACAAGTGCGTAGTGTTGCCGTGGAACTCATTTGGGTTTTAAGTCAGCTCTATCCAGAAAGGTAATTTTGTATTCTTTATTTTTTCTCTTTAGCAAAGTAAACTTGTCCTGGAAAGAAATTGCACAATGCATGTATACAGTATATATACACTCACTGCCCACTTTATTAGGTTACACCTGTTCAATTGGTAACACAAATTGCTAATCGGCCAACCACATGGCAGAAAGTTAATGCATTCAGGCTTCTAGATGTGGTGAAGACGATTTGAAGTTCAAACGGAGCATCAGAAAGGGGGTTTAAAGTGACTTTCAACGTGGCATGGTTTTTGGTACCAGACAGGCTGGTCTGAGTATTTCAAAAACTGCTGATCTAGTTGGATTCTCACACACAATAATCTCCCAGGTTTACAGAGAATGGTCAGAAAAAGAGAAAATATCCAATGAGCGGCAGTTGTGTGGAGGAAAATGCCTTGCTGATGTCAGAGTAGAATGACAGACTGGATCGAGATGATAGAAAGTCAACAATAACTTAAATCAGCACTCGCTACATCCAAGGTATGCAGAATACCATCTCTGAACACACAACACATCAAACCTTGACGCAGATGGGCTACAGCAGCAGAAGACCACACCGGGTGCCACTCCTGTCAGCTAAGAACAAGAAACTGAGGCTACAATTCTCACAGGTTCACCAAAATTGGACAATAGAAGATTGCAAAAACGTTTCCTGGTCTGATGAGTCTCGATTTTCAGCTGCCATATTTAAATGGTCGGGTCAGAATTTGGTGTAAACAACATGAAATCACTAGGGCTGTTACTAATCAAAATTTTTGTGTTCGATTAATCGTTATTTTTTTTAATCGATTAATCGACTAATTTTGATTATTAAAACGCACATACAGATCCAACTACTTTTAGCTGATCTTCTTGCAGGCCGATTCCCAGTGCAGCTCCCAACCACTGGAAAAATGGATAGCAGGATACAAAAAACACAAAAAGGCAGCGCTCGCTGGGAATAGCATTAAAACGTTTATAGTCTTCAAGTAGGTAACCAAATAAATATTACACTGGAGATAAAATCGATGTAGCTACATAAACTGTAAAAATGGTGCGAGTAATACCAAACGGTAGCAAAAGCAGTCATAAAACCAAGTATGATACTGGTATAAAATGTGTACAATGATACCACTGCTGAATCCAGATGAGGAGAGGTTAACATCAGTCCGTCGGCATGTAGATGTCCCGTGAAGGGAACTATCACAACTCCCAGTGGATGGTTGTAGAATCCCAGGTTGATAGAGGGAAGTCTAACAGCCCTTGCGTGTGGCAGATAGTAAGGTCCCGCTGGCATGCAGATATAAAGGCACAGCAAAGGAGCCCTTCAGATGGACACGGCAAGCCCCGCCGGTGTCCATGACGTTACCAGATCTCCGTCGGTACTCCCTGAAGGCCCAGAAGCCGGCGGAGAGGTGAGTACCAATCAAAAGAATTTTAATCGATCAAAAAGATTTTGATCGATCAAAAAAATTAAAGATTAATCGATCAATTAAAAGTTAATTTGCACAGCCCTAGAAATCACGGATCCATCCTGCCTTGTATCACCGGTTCAGGCTGCTGGTGGTGTAATGGTGGGGGGGATATTTTCTTGGCACACTTTGGGCCCCTTGGTACCAATTGAGAATCATTTATACACCACGGCCTACCTGAGTATTGTTGCTGACCACATTCATCCCTTTATGACTGCAGTGTCCCCATCTTCTGATGGCTCCTTCCAGCAGGATAATGTCACCATGTCACAAAGCTCCAATCATCTCACCACTGGACAATGAGGTCCCTGTCCTCCAATCATCTCACCACTGGACTATGAGGTCCCTGTCCTCCAATCATCTCACCACTGGACAATGAGGTCACTGCACTCCAATCATCTCACCACTGGACTATGAGGTCCCTGTCCTCCAATCATCTCACCACTGGACAATGAGGTCACTGCACTCCAATCATCTCACCACTGGACAATGAGGTCACTGCACTCCAATCATCTCACCACTGGACAATGAGGTCACTGCACTCCAATCATCTCACCACTGGACTATGAGGTCCCTGTCCTCCAATCATCTCACCACTGGACTATGAGGTCCCTGCACTCCAATCATCTCACCACTGGACAATGAGGTCCCTGTCCTCCAATCATCTCACCACTGGACTATGAGGTCCCTGTCCTCCAATCATCTCACCACTGGACAATGAGGTCACTGCACTCCAATCATCTCACCACTGGACTATGAGGTCCCTGTCCTCCAATCATCTCACCACTGGACAATGAGGTCACTGCACTCCAATCATCTCACCACTGGACTATGAGGTCTCTGTACTCCAATCATCTCACCACTGGACAATGAGGTCACTGTCCTCCAATCATCTCACCACTGGACTATGAGGTCCCTGTCCTCCAATCATCTCACCACTGGACAATGAGGTCACTGCACTCCAATCATCTCACCACTGGACTATGAGGTCTCTGTCCTCCAATCATCTCACCACTGGACTATGAGGTCACTGTCCTCCAATCATCTCACCACTGGACAATGAGGTCTCTGTCCTCCAATCATCTCACCACTGGACAATGAGGTCCCTGTCCTCCAATCATCTCACCACTGGACAATGAGGTCACTGCACTCCAATCATCTCACCACTGGACAATGAGGTCACTGTCCTCCAATCATCTCACCACTGGACTATGAGGTCACTGTCCTCCAATCATCTCACCACTGGACTATGAGGTCCCTGTCCTCCAATCATCTCACCACTGGACAATGAGGTCACTGCACTCCAATCATCTCACCACTGGACAATGAGGTCACTGTCCTCCAATCATCTCACCACTGGACAATGAGGTCCCTGTCCTCCAATCATCTCACCACTGGACAATGAGGTCACTGCACTCCAATCATCTCACCACTGGACAATGAGGTCTCTGTCCTCCAATCATCTCACCACTGGACTATGAGGTCACTGTCCTCCAATCATCTCACCACTGGACAATGAGGTCTCTGTCCTCCAATCATCTCACCACTGGACAATGAGGTCACTGTCCTCCAATCATCTTACCACTGGACAATGAGGTCACTGTCCTCCAATCATCTCACCACTGGACTATGAGGTCACTGTCCTCCAATGGCCTCCACACCCCCCACATCTCATTCAATAGATCATGGAGATGTGCAGCCGACAAATCTGCAGCAACTGTGTGACGTCATCATGTCACTATGAACCAAAATCTCTAGGGATTGTCTCCAACTCCTTGTTGTATCTATGCCACCAAGAATGAAGGCAAAAGGGGGTCCAACCCGGGACTAGCAAGGTGTACCTAATAAAGTGGCCGGTGAGTGAGTGTGTTTTGCCATATCACATGTAAAGGTAAAACTTCTTGTCCCTGTTGTGTGTCCTGGGTGTAACTCTTCCTTCTCCCTCTCCAGCATTGTTCCCATTCCATCCTCCAATGAGGAGATCCGCCTGGTGGATGATGCTTTCGGCAAGGTCTGTCACATGGTCAGCGATGGGTCATGGGTAGTCCGTGTTCAAGCCTGCAAGCTTCTGGTGAGTTTTTTTTGTACATCCACTAATGTACATATACGTTGTGGCTTTCAAGTGGTATACAGACTGCATACTAGGGGTGTCAAATTTAATCGCTGCATCGCGATTCGGGTGTTCCCGATTCGGCACCGATGCGTGCGACCGTAATAATCGATGTCTGGCTCTGTCCCCGCCCCTCCCGGGAGAGCGCTCCGTTACGGTATTTTACTTTGAGGTGCGCTCATGTGACTGGCCGGCCCGCCTCTCTCCACTCTGCTTTCACACCTCGCGTCTCTCCTGGCGTCGGCCCCGCCCACTGACTGTAACTTTCAGATCAGTAGAAAGGCGGGAGGTGCTGACGCCAGGAGAGACTGGGCTACAGAGAGACGCGCAGACTTTTTTCACCGGACCGATCAGACCCTGCCTGGCTGAGCCTGCCCTGGTGAGTGCAGTATTAGTCTGTCTGCAGTTCAAAGCCGCCTGCTATATTAATTGATAAAAAGGGTCAGGCAAGGTTGGGACACAGTCTCTCTCTCTCTCTCTCTCTCTCTCTCTCTCTCTCTCATTGGGTTATTTTTTTTTTTATATATTTGTTTCATATATTTCATTTATTTGGATATATATTTTTTTTGTGACCGTGACATTGCGGCGGACTTATCGGACACTTTTGACACGTTTTTGGGACCATTCACATTTATACAGCGATTGGTGCTATAAAACTGCACTGATTACTGTGTAAATGTGACTGGCAGGCAAGGGGTTAACACTAGGGGGCGCTGAAGGGGTTAATATGTTCCCTAAAGTGTGGTCTAACTGTAGGGGGGAGGGGACTCGCAAGGGGAGGAGATCGATGCGTGTTCCTCTGTACTGGGAACACATCAGTCTCCTCACTGCTGACAGGACATGGATCTGTGTGTTTACACACACAGATCCATGCTTCTGCCATGATTGCGGGCAATCGCGGCCGCAGGGCATGCGCACCGGGTCCCGAGCAATGCGGCGGGAGTGTGCATCCCCTAGCCGCCCGGGAAGGCAAGGACGTCATATGACGTCCAGCCGGAGGGAGGGAGGGTTCCCGCCGACGTCATTTTACAATGATTTGGTAGGGACAGTGTTAGCACTATACTTTATTGTAATGCATTGAATCCCAATACTGTCGATATTGCATGAATTTATCTTCTTGTATGTTTTGTAATTTCTCAATTTCAGTACATTTTATATATATATATATATATATATATATATATATATATATATATATATATATATATATATATATATAATGTGTGTGTATGTATATATTTTGCCTTGATATACAAGCGATGTCTTGATATAAGAGTCACGTCACGTCACAACTGAGTATAAAAGAGAAGGAAGGAACCTCTAAGGCCGCGTACACACGATAGGATAGCCAGAGGACAACGGTCTGATGGACCGTTTTCATCAGTCAAAGCCGATCGTGTGTGGGCGCCATCGGTTAAAAATCCACGCATGCTCGGAAGCATTGAACTTCATTTTTTTTCAGCACGTCGTTGTGTTTTAAGTCACCGCGTTCTGACACGATCGTTTTTTAACTGATGGTGTGTAGGCACGATGGACCATCCGTCAGCTTCATCGGTTAACTGATGACAATGGTCCTTCAGACCGTTCTCATCGGATGGACTGATCGTGTGTACGAGGCTTAAGTGTAGCATTATGGTTACAATTAATGAAGGTACAACATTTAGCAACTTATTGCTACACTTAGAGGCGCCTCTCTTCTCTTTTATACCATGTAAAAAAAATGCTTTGATATACAAGTGCTTTGGATTACAAGCATGTTTCTGGAACAAATTATGCTTGCATATAAAGAGATGTTTTTTAGGGTCCTAAGTAATTTTCTAGCCAAAAAAAAATATTGATTGGCGCATGTATACAAAAAGTGTCAGAAAAAAGTCTTTGACCTTTAATCTTCTCTGTGCCGTCTAATGTACATGTTTGGCGGAACGGAGCGCTCACCACTCTGGACAGCCGCATAACATACATTCTCAGGTTCTTTCTATGGACAATTTAGCTTACAGACCAACATAGAACTCGGCAGTTGCTGAAACACAGGAATGTAGGCAAAAACAGTTAAAGAGAACAGGCGAGCTCATTGGCTGCTAGACCCAAGCGCTGTCACACGGGAGGAATCGCCTGCTTCATCCATATACAGAAGCACTGTGTCTCTCTGCCAGGTCCCTCTCCGTTTGCCCTAAATGGGCAAGGTGGCAATGTCTTTTAAAGATGAGGGGAATTAACAATTTGTGATCTGCTGTTTTGTAGTGTTTTGCACGCAATGAACTGTCTGCACTCTGTTAATACACACACTGATTTCTTATACCGCCTCTTATTCTGTACCACAGGGGTCAATGCTGCAAGTCGGCTCCCAATTCCTAGAGCAGACCTTGGACAAGAAGCTAATGTCTGACCTGCGGGTAAAGTATCCTGTCTCATGAAATGGGAATTTGTGGGCATCATTCTACAAAGATGTGATATGACATAATTTAACCCCTTGCCTTCTGGGCACCCTTTACCCCCTTCCTGCACAGGCCAATTTTCAGCTTTAAGTGCATTCACACTTTTGAATGTCAATTGCGCGGTCGTGTAACGCTGTACCCGAATGAAATTTTGATGACAGTTTTTTTCTTCTTCACATAAATAGAGCTTTCTTTAGGTGGTATTTATTCACCACCTGGGGTTTTTATTTTTTGCCAATAAACTAAAAAAGACCGACACGTTTTTCATAGTTTATTATAATATTTTGCAAACAGCTATTTTTTTTTCTGCAGCACTGATGGGTACTAATTGGCAGCACTTAGGAGGCACTGTTGGGTACTAATTAGCAGCACTGTTGGGTACTATATGGCAGCACTGAGGCAGCACTGTGGAGGCACTGTTGGGTACTAATTGGCAGCACTGTGGAGGCACTGTTGGGTACTAATTGGCAGCACTGTGGAGGCACTGTTGGGTACTAATTGGCAGCACTGAGGAGGCACTGGTGGGTACTAATTGGCAGCACTGATGGGTACTATTGGGTACTAATTGGCAGCACTGAGGAGGCACTGTTGGGTACTAATTGGCAGCACTGTGGAGGCACTGTTGGGTACTAATTGGCAGCACTGTGGAGGCACTGTTGGGTACTAATTGGCAGCACTGTGGAGGCACTGTTGGGTACTAATTGGCAGCACTGAGGAGGCACTGGTGGGTACTAATTGGCAGCACTGATGGGTACTATTGGGTACTAATTGGCAGCACTGTGGAGGCACTGTTGGGTACTAATTGGCAGCACTGATGTGTACTATTGGGTACCAATTGGCAGCACTGAGGAGGCACTGTTGGGTACCAATTGGCAGCACTGTGGAGGCACTTTTGGGTACTAATTGGCAGCACTGAGGAGACACTGGTGGGTACTAATTGGCAACACTGAGGAGGCACTGGTGGGTACTAATTGGCAGCACTGATGGGTGACACGGAGGAGGCACTGGTGGGTACGAATTGGCAGCACTGATGGGTACGAATTGGCAGCACTGATGGGTGACACGGGGGAGGCACTGGTGGGTACGAATTGGCAGCACTGATGGGTGACACGGGGGAGGCACTGGTGGGTACGAATTGGCAGCACTGATGGGTGACACGGAGGAGGCACTGGTGGGTACGAATTGGCAGCACTGATGGGTGACACGGGGGAGGCACTGGTGGGTACGAATTGGCAGCACTGATGGGTGACACGGGGGAGGCACTGGTGGGTACGAATTGGCAGCACCGATGGGTGACACGGAGGAGGCACTGGTGGGTATTGGCAGCGCTGATGGGTGACACGGAGGAGGCACTGGTGGGTATTGGCAGCACTGATGGGTGACGCTGAGGGTGCACTGGTGGGTATTGGCAGCACTGATGGGTGACACTGAGGGTGCACTGGTGGGTATTGGCAGCACTGATAAGTGACACTGAGGGTGCACTGGTGGGTATTGGCAGCACTGATGGGTGACACTGAGGTGCACTGGTGGGTATTGGCAGCACTGATGGGTTACACTGAGGGTGCACTGGTGGGTATTGGCAGCACTGATGGGTGACACTGAGGGGGCACTGGTGGGTATTGGCAGCACTGATGGGTTACACTGAGGGTGCACTGGTGGGTATTGGCAGCACTGATGGGTGACACTAAGGGGGCACTGGTGGGTATTGGCAGCAGTGATAGGTGGCACTGATTATCAGTGTAAATGTCCCATGCTGATAACTGGCTTGTGTTTTCAAAGTGACCAGCTGTGGGATCACTTGTGAAGCCAATTTAACTTTTAGAAGACCAGCTCCTGATGGCTAGAAAGGGTTAATGGTACAGAGGCATGGAGTCTGAGCTTGATACAAATTGTTGTCTGTCCTGGTTTAGATGGGCAGAGCCACACTCTCTCATGTGTTGGAGGATTCCTGCCAGGTTACAAACGGTTTAATTGCATATTTCTTGGCACACAGAGGAAGAGAACGGCACACGAGCGGGCCAAGGAGTTGTACAGCTCCGGGGAGTTCTCCAGCGGTAGGAAGTGGGGAGACGACGCTCCCAGAGAAGAGCTGGACACAGAAGCTGTGAACCTGATCGAGTCGGGAGCCTGCGGTGCGTTCGTTCATGGTCTGGAGGACGAGATGTACGGTATGGAGTATGGAGATTATAGAAAGAACAGTCGTAATTCCAACTGTCCACAAATTAGGGGTCAGCTTCTTCTTCCTAAGCAGCACAGGGAGGATAAAACATCACATTTCATTGGCTGTTGTAGACAAGTCTTTTATTTCAGTGTGTGTGTGTGTGTGTGTGTGTGAATTAATCAGCACAGTGATTTAGTTCTACCTTTTAAGCTCATCTCTGGGCAAACCCCACTTCCACCCAATTCACCAATTTATTTTCCCAAATAAAATGTTAAAAGCCCCCCCCCCCTTTTTTTTATTTTTATAAAGCTACCTAAATCCATGATGCCATTTCCTTGCCACCACCTCTCCCAGTGTGGAGATAGGTGATCCAGCAATGCAGTCTGTGCCCATTACTGACCAGGTTCACTGTGATGTCATCACACTTCTGTAGTCTTTTTATTTCCTTAGAAGGGTCACCATAGTTATTCCGTGTATTTATAGAAGCCTTTCTCAAGATTTCCACCCCAGAGGAAAACATTAAAATACATTTTAGGCCATTTTAACCCGTTTAACCCACTTAAGACCCGGACGATTTGGCACTGCGTCGCTTTAACTGACAATTGCGCGGTCGTGCGACGTGGCACCCAAACAAAATTGGGGTCCTTTTTTCCCACAAATAGAGCTTTCTTTTGGTGGTAATTGATCACCTCTGCGGTTTTTATTTTTTGCGCTATAAAAAAAAATAGAGCGACAATTTTGAAAAAAATACATATTTTTTACTTTTTGCTATAATAAATATCCCCAAACATATAAAAACATTTTTTCCTCAGTTTAGGCCGATACATATTCTACCTATTTTTGGTAAAAAAAAATCACAATAAGCGTTTATCGATTGGTTTGTGCAAAATTTATAGCGTTTTTCAAAATAGGGGATAGTTTTATTGCATTTTTTATTAATATTTTTTTTTTTTTTTACTACTAATGGCGGTGATCAGCCTTTTTTTTCATGACTGCGACTTTATGGCGGACACATCGGACAATTTTGACACATTTTGGGGACCATTGTCATTTTCACAGCAAAAAGTGCTATAAAAATGCATTGTTTACTGTGAAAATGACAATTGCAGTTTAGGAGTTAACCACTAGGGGGTGCTGTAGGGGTTAAGTGTGACCTCATATGTGTTTCTAACTTTAGGGGGTGTGGCTGTAGGTGTGATGTCATTGATCATCTTTCCCTATATCAGGGAACAGACGATCAATGACAGCGCCACTGTGAAGAACGGGGAAGGTGCGTTTTACTCTCATATCTCTCCGTTCTTCAGCTCCTGTGACCGATCGTGGGACTCCGGCAGCGATCGGGTCCGCGGTCACGGAGCTTCGAACCGGGTGCACGCCCATGGCTGGGCATTTAACAATCACTTACAGGTATGTGATTGTGCCCAGCCGTGCCATTCTGCCGACATATATCAGCGTTAGGTGGTCCTTCAGTGGTTAAAGGAATTGATTAAGGGTTAGAGGGAAGAATGCCCTTCGTTGTTTAATAAAGAAAAAAAAAAGAATAACAATAAAGATATCATCATAGTGACAATTATTTAAGTTCCTTCCTTCCTTCCTTCCTTCCTTCCTTCCTTCCTTCCTTCCTTCCTTCCTTCCTTCCTTCCTTCCTCCCTCCCTCTCTTCCTTCCTTCCTCCCTCTCTTCCTTCCTTCCTCCCTCTCTTCCTTCCTTCCTCCCTCTCTTCCTTCCTTCCTCCCTCTCTTCCTTCCTTCCTTCCTTCCTCCCTCTCTTCCTTCCTTCCTTCCTTCCTTCCTCTCTTCCTTCCTTCCTTCCTCTCTTCCTTCCTTCCTTCCTTCCTTCCTTCCTTCCCTTCCCTCCCTCCCTTCCTTCCTTCCTTCCTCTCTTCCTTCCTTCCTTCCTCTCTTCCTTCCTTCCTCTCTTCCTTCCTTCCTTCCTCTCTTCCTTCCTTCCTCCCTCTCTTCCTTCCTTCCTCCCTCTCTTCCTTCCTTCCTCCCTCTCTTCCTTCCTTCCTTCCTTCCTTCCTTCCTTCCTCTCTTCCTTCCTTCCTTCCTCTCTTCCTTCCTTCCTTCCTTCCTTCCTTCCCTTCCCTTCCCTTCCCTTCCTTCCTTCCTTCCTCTCCTTCCTTCCTTCCTTCCTCTCTTCCTTCCTTCCTTCCTCTCTTCCTTCCTTCCTTCCTCTCTTCCTTCCTTCCTTCCTCTTCCTTCCTTCCTTCCTCTCTTCCTTCCTTCCTCTCTTCCTTCCTTCCTTCCTCTCTTCCTTCCTTCCTTCCTCTCTTCCTTCCTTCCTTCCTCTCTTCCTTCCTTCCTTCCTCTCTTCCTTCCTCCCTTCTTCCCTTTATTTATTTTTCATATTAAACAACAATAAAGACATCATCATAGTTTCAATTTATTTAAATTGCATGACAAATCAATGCAGAAGGAACATTTTCGATAGTAGACATTTTACCCTGAATTCAACATCATAGAGGTATAAGCATTTATCATATACTGATAAAAAAAAAAAAAGCTCTCCATTAAATCAGGACTTCACAACTCTTTGTGGGTCTCCTATTGGGAATACCTGAAGGATCAGAGATGGGATACAGAGGGGGGGGGGGAGGAATGGGGGTTGGGGACAATGCCCTTTACATTGATGGTCAGAGTACCACCCTTACAGCTTAAAAAAAAATGGTCTCATGCCACTGGCTCTGGCAAGTGGTGTTGAACCTAGAAAAATGCAGACACTATCGGTCAGCCATCCTTCAAGGAATCCCTTGCAAATTCAGGAAGAGCCATAGGGTTCTACTGAGCCCTGGTTGAGTGGTTGATTTTAAAGGCTATGCAACCATCTCTGAAGATTGCAGTATCCCACCTTCCTAATGGAGTGTTTTGTAGTCCTGTCCTAGGGTGACAACACTGCTCCTCCATAGATACAACATGATGAATGTGTGTTGTCATCCTCAGACAGAAGTGTGTTACTTTTAGGATCACCAGGTTATATTAACGTGACAAACCCGTGCTTACCACTTCAACAATGTACCGTGTTTCCCCGAAAATAAGATCTAGCCCAAAAATAAGACCTAGCGTTATTTTCCAGGAGAGCTGCAATATAAGCCCTACCCCAAAAATAAGCCCTAGTTTAAAATGCTTGTAAAATCCTATAATCCACTCTGGCAGGTCACAGAAGCGCAGAGCGCCGCTATAATGAAGGTATTTGGCACAATTTATATTACAGAAACACGCACATTGTACATTATATAATACTGTAATATAGTAAATTATAGGATTTTACAAGCATTTCAACTCGATTCACACTGGGGATTCCTGACAGGGAGAGAGGGGGGACAGAAGACAGCACATTGCATGGTAAGACCTACCCTGAAAATAAACCCTACTGTGTATTTGTTGCCAAAATGTAATATAAGACCCGGGCTTATTTTTGGGGAAACGCGGTATACATACCCTAATATTCAAATAAATTAGTCTAGACCAGTGGCTGCAAACAAACTTGTGTTTCTACAAATGAAATGAATGTGTATAGCTAATTCACACATACATATTCTGTGCCACCCTCCTTTTATGAGGTGTATATGTGCTATGCTCCCCCACACCTCCTAATAAATTGCGCATTTAAATTAAAAATCAATCAAGTATTTCCATTAAAATCAACTAAATTCCCACAAAAGTATCAACAAACAAGCTTCATTATTTATAATGTTGTTCTTTTAGGTACGCTTTGGTGCTCTAGAAATGTAGTTTTGTGAATGGAACTTAATGCCTGCTGTCATGCTTGTGTGGCATAGCGCGGCAAGAGCAAATGTAAACTAATACCTTGAATTCTGATATTAAATTGTTGGGACCAAGCTGGTACAAAGCGACTTTTTCTTTCCCAAAGTACTGCACTGGTTCTAAGCATTGTATACAGTACACAGTGGCGGGTTTTGGCTGTGAGACAGAGACTGCCCATCTCACACCCAGAACAAAACAAACGGTCTAAGTCAGGGATTTGCAATTAGCAGGCCTCCAGCTGTTGCAAAACTACATGTCCCATCATGCCTCTGGGTGTCATGCTTGTGGCTGTCAGTCTTGCTATGCCTCATGGGACTTGTAGTTCTGCAACAGCTGGAGATCCGCTAATTGCATATGCCTGGTCTAAGTGGTGATCATCCATTCAGAGGCAGCTTTGTATTCTGCGAAAGAATGCAAAGCTTACTCTGATTACTTGAGGTGGGGATTGTGATGTCACCAGCCCATCTTTCCGCCTTAGATCCCTTTCACACTGAGGAGTTTTTCAGGCGGTACAGTGCTAAAAATAGTGCTGCTATACCACCTGAAAAACATCTGCACCGCATACTCAATGTGAAAGCCCGAGGGCTTTCACACTGAGGCGATGCGCTGGCGGGGAGAGAAAAAAATCTCTTGCCAGCAGCATCTTTGGAACAGTGAGAGGAGCGGCGTGTATACCGCTCCTTCCCATTTAAAACAATAGGAAACCATGGCAATACCGCCCGCGCGCATTGCGGGCGGTATTAACCCTTTATCGGCCGCTAGCGGGGGTTAATACCGCACCGCTAGCAACCAAATCCCGCGGCAAATCCGACGGTATAGTGCCGCTATTTTTATCGGCGCTATACCGCCAACGCGCCTCCTGCCCCAGTGTGAAAGAGGCCTAAGCGAATCGGAGGAAGCTTTGTATTCATTCACAGAATACAAAGCTGCCTCTGAATGGCTGAGCGCTATTCAGACCGACTCTGTTTTTGTTGTGAGAATGGAAGTCTCTGTCTCACAGCTAGAACCCGCCACTGTGTACTGTAATGTAGCTGAAGCAGTGCTTTGACCCAGTACAGCCATCAGTGAGGGAAAAAGTTTGTTTGCACCAAACAAACTACGGAATTTAAAGGCAGGAAACCTGGAGATCAGCTTTAAGTAATAGAATGGCATTACAGTAGACAGATACAATTGTTCAGTCAGCTTTGAGTCTCTTCTAAACAATCTGTCCTGCACTTTCTCTGCAGAGGTGAGGATCGCTGCAGTGGAGTCCTTGTGTCTGCTGGCTCGTTCCTCCCCACCGTTCGCAGAGAAATGTCTGGACTTTCTGGTGGACATGTTCAACGATGAGATAGAAGAAGTAAGACTGCAGTCCATCCACACCATGCGTAAGATCTCTGACAACATTACCCTGCGGGAGGACCAGCTGGACACAATCCTGGCCGTACTGGAGGTAAGAGATCGGGGTGGTTGACGGCAATAATCCAAACAATGAAGAACTACAACTCCTAACGTGCTCTTTAACCACTTCAGCCCCGGACCATTTTGCTGGTCAATGACCGGGCCACTTTTTGTGGTTCAGCACGGCGTCGCTTTAACTGACAATTGCGCGGCCGTGCGACGTGGCTTCCAAACAAAATTGGCGTCCTTTTTCCCCCACAAATAGAGCTTTCTTTTGGTGGTATTTGATCACCTCTGCGATTTTTATTTAACAAAAATAGAGCGACAATTTTGAAAAAAATATATATGTTTTTACTTTTTGCTATAATAAATATCCCCCAAAAATATATTAAACATTTTTCCTCAGTTAAGGCCGTATTCTTCTACATATTTTTCGTTAACAAAAATTGCACATGGGTTTTTTTTTATTGGTTTCCACAAAAGTTTATAGCGTCTACAAAATAGAGGATATTTTTATGGCATTTTTATTTTAGTATTTTATTTTAGTAAAGGCCGCGATCTGCGATTTTTATCGGTAGTGCGACCTTATGGCGCACACTTCGGACACTTTTGACACATTTTTGGGACCATTGGCATTTTTATAGCTATAAAAATGCATTGATTACAGTAAAAATTTCACTGGCAGGGAAGGGGGTTAACACTATGTGGCGAGGAAGGGGTTAATTATGTTCCCTGTGTGTGTTCTAACTGAAGGGGGGGGTTGGGACTGACTAGGGGAAATGACAGATCGCTGTTCATACATTGTATGAATGTATACAATACATACTCCCGAGAACCGGGAGCTGTGTGTATAAACACACAGCTCCCAGTCCTTTCAGGGGGAGAAATGACTTTGTATGAACAGGCGAACAGTCATTTCTCCCCCTGAAAGGACCGGGAGCTGTGTGTTTTTATGAACAGGCGAACAGTCATTTCTCCCCCTGAAAGGACCGGGAGCTGTGTGTTTATACACACAGCTCCCGGTTCTCGCTTTGTAACGAGTGCGCGCCCCTAGTGTCTGAAATGCGAAATCGCGTTATATTACGTGATTTCGCGCAGCCGAGCCAACCTGCTGCCTGCTGTCGTAAAACTGCGGCTAGTGGTAAAGGCTGGTATTTCATTCCTGAACCCAATGTGTATTTGAACCCTACAAATGTTTACCCTCTTGGTCTGTTAAAGAAACCATTGAAAGCATTTGTTACAACTGTTGAAATATATGTACAAATACTGTTAAAGTGGAACACCAGCTTAAAGAGATGGTTCAGTCTGGGCCCAAAACAATTGAAAGTCAGCAGCTACAAATACTGTAGCTTGCTTACTCTTAATAAATTGACATTTACCTTTCCAGGGTTCCAGCACTGTCCTCACCCGGGCTAGTTCTTCACTAGCCTTCGGGTTTGCGGTGCTGGCATCCTAATTGTGGGCAGCTGGTTGGCCACTGCACTTTGTGAATGGTCCCGCAGTCTTCTGGAACTTGTGATGTCTTCAGGAAGACTGCAGGGAGAGGAGAAATTCCACTCGGATACTAGCCGAGGTGGGAGCGGGTACCTGTCATAAGTATAATAATATATAATATAATAATTAGCAAAATATGGGAGGGGAACTTAAAAGGGAGCTTCCCCAAATCATTTGATGGAGGAGGAATTATGGAGTGGGGTTTTTCAGGGGTTGGACTACCACGAAGCAATGATTCGCCAGATCCTTATACGAACGTCCGGCTCAGCCTCTCGACGAGCAGCTGAGAGCCTGAGAGGCTGCCTCCCTCCACAGCTCAGCACTTTACTCAGCAACACTCTGCTCAGGAAGCTGTGAGAACCGAGTGATTGGCGGTGTCTGATCGCTCGGTTCTCAGTGTGGAGGCGCTGGGGGACAGATGCAGCATGGGACCGATGCTGCAGCCACCTAGTTTAGTATGATTCCTAATTTTTTTATGTGGTTGAATAATGTGAGTATTTGGTATAATAAAACTGAACTCTGAGCGCAAAACTTGTTATCAGTATAGATTTTGCAAATGCCATAAAGAATTCAATATATAGGACCGAAACAACTAATGGATAACTAATCGATTATGAAATCGATTACAATTTTCATAATCGATTAATCGGCCAGTAACATAATGGGGTTAAAACAACTAAAATTAGCCCTTTATAGTACAAAAAAGCAAATTGCTACTGTAAATATTACTTTCACTGTCCCACAGTAGTGATCATTTGATCTTTTTGTACTTATTTTTTTTTTTTTTCTTTACTAAACATCTCAGGCCGGGGTCACACTTTTTTTTGGGTGCTTTTTGCAGAAACACACTACAGTTCAGTTACATTGTTTCCTATGGGACACGTTCACATCCATGATTTTTTTTCAGCTGCTGCGTATCTGGAAAGGGCGAGGACTTTTTAACGCAAAACGGTGCTATTTCGTTTTTTTTTTGGTTCAATATACTGCAATGGAGAAGCTGCAGAAAAGCATGTAATATATAAGTGTGTAAGAGTGGTAAAAAGGAACTCTCTGACCGATCCGCCATGCTTTCCTTTTTCTTGTAGGACTCTTCCCGTGACATTCGAGAGGCCTTGCATGAACTGCTATGCTGCACCAATGTGTCAACTAAAGAATGTATTAACATGGCCCTGGTGGAGCTTCTCAAGAACATGTCCAAATATCCCACCGACCGCGACTCCATCTGGAAGTAACTATCATACAAATGGGCTCAACTCACAATTTTTTTTTGTACATCCAGATCCGATTTACAATGATGTACATTTGATTGGCTAATCATTGTGTGCAGGGCTGGATTAACCACTTAAGACCCAGACCAATATGCAGGTTAAGGACCTTGCCCCTTTTTGCGGTTCGGCACTGCGTTGTTTTAACTGACAATTGCACGGTGGAGCGATGTGGCTCCCAAACAAAATTGGCGTCCTTTTTCCCCACAAATAGAGCTTTCTTTTGGTGGTATTTGATCACCTCTGTGTTTTTTTATTTTTTGCGCTATAAACAAAAATAGAGCGACAATTTTGAAAAAAATGCAATATTTTTTACTTTTTGCTATAATAAATATCCCCCAAAAATATATAAAAAAAACGTTTTTTTCCCTCAGTTTAGGCCGATACGTATTCTTCTACCTATTTTTGGTAAAAAAAAAATCGCTTAAAAGAAAAACGTTTATCGTTTGGTTTGCGCAAAATTTATAGCGTTTACAAAATAGGGGATAGTTTTATTGCATTTTTATTAAAAAATTTTTTTTTACTAATGGTGGCGATCAACGATTTTTTTTTTTCGTGACTGCCACATTATGGCGGACACTTCGGACAATATTGACACATTTTTGAGACCATTGTCATTTTCACAGCAAAAAATGCATGGTTTACTGTGGAAATGACAATTGCAGTTTGGGAATTTAACCACAAGGGGGCACTGAAGGGGTTAAGTGTGACCTTATCTCTGTTTCTAACTGTAGGGGGGGAGTGGGCTGTAGGTGTGACATCAATGAAGAACGGGGAAGCTGTGTTTACACATACCTCTCCTCGTTCTTCTGCTCCGGGGACCGATCGGGGTACGGCTGGGCACTTAGAGGATGTACCTGTACGTGCTTGTGCCCAGCCATGCCATTCTGCCAACGTATATGTGCAGGAGGCGGTCCTTAAGTGGTTAATGTGATATTAAAGGTTCAGATTTCATTTTTTTAAATAACAAACATATCATGCTTACCTGGGTGTCCTGTCGAGAAGTGCCCGCTATCGAGAAATGCCCGGGTGGAACTGCACATGCACAGTACAGAGCCGCAGAACAGCTGAGTTTACGATCAGCTGTTTTCTCACGTTTCCGTGGCACGTTCATGTGGGTGAAGGGCGGAAATTCAATGATGGGCAGTGCTGGTGGAGGAATTTTTTGATCGATGGCCAAACAAATCTGCAAAATAAATCTTTATCTGCTATTCTTACTCGACGTTTGCGGGGTGTGTTTAGTCAATTGAAGGGCTGCTTTTTATATATTGGATAATGAATTCTTTGGCAGATTTGTTTGCCCATCGATAAAAATTCCAGCACTGCCCATCTTTGAAATATCCGCCCCCTTCATGTAAATTTTCGCCCCTCTCCTACATGAGCTATGAGTAAGCATCACATGATGTGAAACATGTCGGCCACCTTTTTCCTGTTGCTCACTTTTTTTTTGACTGCATCGCTTTGGTTGTTTTTTGGATTTTTTTTGTACAATAAAGACATCGTTTTAAGGAGTGCGGCAGCCCAGGATCTCCTTCTATCCAATGCACCTGTGCATAGCCAGCACCTTTTTTGATTTAGTGAACGAGTCTCCAAACATTCTAAACAAAGGGCCGATTTATTGTCCTTCAGACTCTTGGAGGGCCGGACTTTGGCCAGCGGGAGTGGAATTTTTCCTGACATCATTGTTAGTAAACATCTGGTATTAGGGGGAGGAATAGTGCCCCATTGCTGGTATCATAGGAAGGAATAGTGCTCTATTAGTTGTGTCAGTGGGAGAAATGGAGCTCCATTGTCGGTGTCAGATGGCATAATAGTGTCCTGTATCAGTGGGAGGGATAGTGCCCCAAGGGCCGGATAAAGGCACGCAAAGGGCCACATCCGGCCCTCGGGCCGCAGTTTGGAGACCACTGGTAGTGGGATGGAAGCAAAGCCAAGGGATCACCAGTTTTTAGAGCGGTATCGTCTTTCACCTCTCCTACATGGACGTGCCTCAGCAACGCGAGACAACAGCTGATCGTAAACTCGGCTGTTCTGCGGCGCATGCGCAGGTCCACCCGGGCACTTCTCAACAGAACACCGGAAATATAGTGCAAATGAATTGCTCCCGGAACGCAGAAAAAAATAAACTGTAAATGAAAAAAATAAGTCTACATGCACATGCAGCATGCACCTCGTTGTACTTGGCCTCTTCTAATCCAGCACATTTTACAAACTAGCCAAATTCCTAGAGTTCAGCTTTAAGGAGAAACACTTTTAAGAATCAACCTCTTAATTTTGGGTCATGTGATGAAAATGGGACATTCAGATTCCTTCTCTTTTAGTAGGGGGAATCTCTTGGCAACTGTCTCTTGAACAGAGATTCAAACTGGGAGTTGGCTTTTCACCTCCTGTTCCAGTGACCATTGTCAAGTTTAGCCCCCCCCCCCTCAATTTACTGTATTATCCAGGTAGCAACAATCACTGGAGAGGAAGCGTGGGTAAATTTCCCCAGCAGGGACACAGGGTGTAGTGCAGGTTTGATGTATATACTTTGCATAAACTTACTGTCGCTGTTTGCATTTCCTGTTCTGCAGATGTTTGAAGTTCCTGGGCAGCAGACACCCCACCCTGGTCCTGTCACTGGTTCCTGATCTCCTGGGGTCCCACCCTTTCTTTGACGTGCCAGAGCCTGATATGGACAATCCATCCTGTATCCATTTTTAGTATATGCTTTCTGTGCTACATTGACCAGACAAGATGGCTGAGTGTGGGAAGAATAGTGATCGCCATTGCTACGCTTGTTACTTTCCTGGTTGTATTGCTAACCCATTCGCCTCAGAGCCGGTTTACACAGGGGCAACCTGGGATCCGACTTAAAGTTGCCCCAAGTCGTCCCAAGTCGTGTGGTTGAGAAAATCGGTGGAAGAGAATGGAGCCGTCTTAATACACACTACTGAAGTCACTCCGACTTCAGAAAAGGTTCCTGTACTACTTCAATCAGACTTCTAGACAACTTGTACCCATTGATTTCAATGGAAGTCGCCTCAGAAGTCTGATCACAGTCTTAACTGCAGCAACAATACAGGAAGATAACATACATTTCTCAGGCAAACCCCTCCCTCCCACAGAGCTAATTGTTGTTGGATTGGCCACTGGAAAGCATCCTGTCCTGGAGGCGACTTGAAGTTGCCTTGTACTGTCCTGGAGGCAACTTGAAGTTGCCTTGTAAGTTGCCTGATGATTCATACTCAAGTCGTGTCCAAGTTGCCTCCCAAAGTCGTGCTGGAAGTCGTGTTGCCCCAGTGTGAACCGGCTCTCAAGCGGACCCTTTTTTTCCTGAGGAAGCTCCTGCCTCTTCACCCCCTCCTCCCTTCCTCTGCAGGAATAGGTCATTTTTTCCTCCCAGGATATGTACATCACAAACCTAAGGAGGAGCAGCTTTTCATTGAACAGGAGGAGGGGGTGGGCCTATCATCACGTCATCGAGAGGCCCAACCCACTGAACCCAGAAGAGCGGGCCTCTCGATAACGTCAAGAGAGAACATGGTGGAGCAGGGCGAAGCTGCGGCTGTGCATAAGATAATCTGAGCGGGTCAATGATGGATCCACTGGATGGATGAGTATCTGAAATGTGAAGATACCACCATCAGGTAAGCAGGGCAAAAAAATATAAAAAATGGGCACAGTGGCTAAGAGGTTAGCACTTCCGCCTAGCAGCACTAAGGTTGTCTGTCTGAATCCCAACCACCGCACTACCTGCCTGGAGTTTTCATGTTTTCCCAGTACCTGTATGTGTTTCCTCTGAGTATTCCGTTTTCCTTCAACTCTGATTAACAGCAGTGGGAGCCAGTGGCGCCGCTGCTGTGTCTCAGCCAATCAGGAAGGGAGCATCTTAGACGGCGAGGCACTCGTGAGCATCTCTGAGGAGAGATGGACCTCAGGTAAGTATTAAGCCTCTTACACACGATCGGATTTTCCGCAGACAAAGCGTTGGGACTTTCGCCTGAATGGCTGCATTTTATCTGGCATACAAACGCCACACAATTGTCGGCCAACAAAAACGAACATAGTGACGTACTACGAGTTTTTTCAGCTCTTTAGTGCCACTCTTTGAGCACCATCTGCTAATCTTGTGTGTGGTGAGCATTGCTTCCTATCATGCGTGTTTGTACTCTGGACTTTTGTCTGACGGTGAACACACGATCCAAAAATCCGACAACAAACCGTTGTCTGGAAAATTTTAAAGCATGCAATCCAACATTTGTCTGGAAAATCTGACAACAATTGCCCGATGGAGGATACAAACGGTCGGATTTTCCACCGGCAGCCTGTCAATCCGATCATGTGGACAAGCCTTAAGGGGGTGCTGGGGCGACTGCTTTGCAATCACTTTTAAATATTTTTTTATAATACACAAAAAAATGTTTTTAAGTCTTTAACTCTTTTCACCAGATATAGCTCTTTTGGTTTTGATATTTAATGCTGCAAAAACCTGCCCCACCATGCCAGCTCTGTTCACTGGCCACCTGTTTCGCCACTACGCCTACCTGCGGGACAGCCTGTCGCACCTTGTCCCTGCATTGAACGTAAGTCATTTTATTGTATCGCTTCCTTACTCATCAGGATCTGCCATAGCTGGCCCTAGACTGTAATGCCGCGTACACACCATCATTTTTCGGCATGAAAAAAAACCGACGTTTTAAATCATTTTTCGGGTTCTGAAAAATGCCATTTTTTTTTGAACATGCTGCATTTTTTATGACGTTTTAGACAATGTCGTTTTTCGGGCTGTAAAAAAATTGTTGTGTGGGCTAAAATGACATAAAAAATCTGCGCATGCTCAGAAGCAAGTTATGAGGCGGGCGCGCTCGTTCTGGTAAAACTAGCGTTTGTAATGGAGATGCACATTCATCACACCGTAACAGACAGAAAATTGCAAATCGTCTTTTACTAACACGAAATCAGCTAAAGCAGCCCCAAGGGTGGCGTCATCCGCATGGAACTTCCCCTTTATAGTGCCGTCGTACGTGTTGTACGTCACCGCAATTTTTTTCTCACGATCGTGTGGAGGCAAGGCCGGTTTAACAATCGGGTTGGAAAAACATAATTTTTTTCTAGACCATTAAAAATGTAATTTTTTACATTACAAAAAAACGGTTGTGTGTACGTGGCATGAGGCCCCTTTCACACTTGTGCGACTTGTCCTGTGACTTGGGACTGCAAAGTTGCATGACAAGTCGTGTCCTATGATTTCCAATGAGTACCATTCATATCGGTGCAACTTCAAAGTAGTCCCTGTACTACTTTGGTCCGACTTTGATGCGAGTTGAGGTCCATAGACCTCAAGTGTACACAGGCATTCCCTGAAATCGTGTCAAAATCGCACGACTTTCAAGTTGCGGAAGTGTGAAAGGGGCCTTTAGAAATGGCTTTGTAACCCTTCCTAGACCGATACGTGTCAGTTGCTTTGATTTTGATCTGTTCTTGAATTTCTTTAGATCGTGACATGATGTGTGGCTTTTCAAAATCTGTTAGTGTGCTTCACTTTGTCAGACAGCCCCTATTTAAGACCCCTTTCACACTGGGGACGCAGCCACGTCCGTGGTAGAGCACTGTTTGTTTTAGCGGCGCTTTACCGCTTTTTAGGCAGCGCCTTTCAGACTCTAGCACAACGCTTTTAAACCCATAGAAGATGTTAAAAACTCCTGTGTTGCGGTGCTTCCGAATCGCTGCCTATTTATTCCAGTGGGCAGGAACGTTTTGGGGGGCGCTAAATACATTGCTCCCAACCCGCCCCAAAGATGCTGCTTGCAGGACTTTTCCTAACGTCCTTATTTTATTTTTTATTTTACTTTTTATTTTATTTTTGATCACTTTTTATTCCTATTACAAGGAGTGTAAACATGCCTTGTAATAGGAATGGTATGTGACAGGTCCTCTTTATGGAGCGATGCGGGGTCAATAAGACTGCGCCGACGGTCATAGTCACCATCTGGTCACCAGTCATCTCTATGCTTCCCATCCGGCGCCGGACGATTCTTTCTCCGGGCCCCCGATGGCACTGGAGAGCCTGGAGAAGCACCGGATAGCGGCAGGAGGGGGGGGGGGGGGGGGATGGGGGGGGATGTCCCCTTCCGCCGCCTATAAGAAGGTTCAAGCGGTGGAACCGCCGCTATGATCATTCTTATGGTGCGCAGTATCGCAGCCGGCTAATAATGATATCTGAATGATGCCTCTAGCTGCAGGCATCATTCAGACATCCCCTCACAAAGCCCAGGCTGTCATATGATGTCCACCCAGGATGGGAGATCCCCTCTGTGGACGTCATATTGCAATGGGCCGGTATTGAAGTGGTTAAGCTTTGATAGAAAAAAAAAAACTGGGAGCTGATTGCAGGATCTGGAGCAGCTCTACACAGAGCCCAATCAGCTTCCAGTTTTTTTTATTCTGTCAAAGCTTGATTGAAAAAGCTGAAGTTAGAAGCTGATTGGCTACCATGCAGAGCTGCACCAGATTTTGCACCCTCCAGTTTCAGTAATTCAACCCGCATGGTACCTTCTAGTTCTATGGAGCCGCACTTCTAAGGTGACAATGACCAGGAAGCTTTATGATGTCTGTGCTCAGGTTGGTTTTATTTAACGCATATACAATTTCTTTGCCTTAGCTGCCAGGGGTGAAGTGGTCCTGGATTCCAGATGTAGAACCTGGCTCCACCCACGAGGATCCATCTCAGCAGTTTCTACAAAACAGCTTGGAGCGTGTCCACAGCTTACAGAATCTGGGCACCCAGGGATCACAGGAGCTTCTGGAATATACTATCCGGTAAATGGTGTTTTGTTTCCCCTCATTTCACGATCTCCTTGTCTGGCTGTAAGAAACAATCTTGTGGCATAACGGATGCTTTCTTTTAACAGTTGTTTATAAAGATTTTATATAGCCCCAGCAGTTTACACAGTGCTTTACAAAATAGAGACAGTACAGTTACAATAGAATTCAACTTAAAACAATAGGGTTAAAGGGAAGTTCCATCCATAAATGGAACTTCTGCTTTCCGGAATCCCTCCCTCCGGTATCACATTTGGCACCTTTCAGGGGGAGGAGGGAGCAAATACCTGTGTAATCCAGGTATTTGCTCCCACTTCCGGGCATAGATCGCCGCAGTGACCTACGCCACATCCGGCGCCTACTTCGTCGTCCCCGCTGTCTTCTGGGAGACACACGGGTCCCAGAAGACACCAGAGACCAGTGGGATCGCGCATGCGCAGTAGGGAACAAGGAAGTGAAGCCACAAGCTTTAACGAAGATTGCGGAGCCTCCACCCGAGAGACAGATCGGCTTCGGGTGCTGACATCGTGGGTGCCCAGGACAGGTAAGTGTCCTAATATTAAAGCGGAGCTCCACCCAGGAAAACAACATTTTCCCATGTTGTTTTAAAAAAAAAAAAACTGAAAAAAAAAAAAAAAATACTCACCCGAAATACCTGTTGCTATGCGGAAGTCCGTAATCTGCCTCTTCCACTCCGCGGTGCCTTTTCTTCTTGTCCTTCTGCTTGTGAATGGGGCGCGCTGCTTTCTGGGAACTGTGTGTGTTCTCAGAGAGCAGCGCGCCCATTCACAAGCCAGCGTGAGACTCACGCAGGCGCACTAGGAAATGGGCAGTGAAGCCGTACGGCTTCACTGCCTGTTTCCCATAGTGTGAATGGCGGCGCGGGACCCGGAGCGATCGTGGGACCGGAATCGGGGGGCCCATCAGCGCGGGCAAGTAGGACAAGGTAAGTGTCCTTATTTAAAGTCAGCAGCTACACTGTTAGTAGCTGCTGACTTTAAAAAAAAAAAAAATCGCGGCTGGAGCTCCGCTTTAAGTCAGCAGCTGCGGTATTTGTAGTTGCTGGCTTTTAATTTTATATTTTTTTTGGCGGAACTCTGCTTTAAGAGGGTCCTGTTCACAAGAGCTCACAATTTAAGCACAAAAGGCAAGTGCATAATAAGGTATCCCCTAATCGGCTCATTTATTCAAGAATTGTTCAGATCTGTTTTATTGCATGTGAAGATCATCCTGAGATCATCCTCGGTGTACATTTCTTGGGTGCTGTTCTTGGACCAATTTTCTAAAGCCATGATGCAGATCCCATTTCACAGACCTGCCGTTGTATACTTGGAGTGAATGTGGTTTATCGTTACTGAGCTTTGCCGTCTTCATTGCTCACAGCACACTTTTTTTTTTTTGTAAACTTCCAGGACAAAATAAAATAACCTTATAAAAAAACAATATGTTTTGCGCCAGGAGATTTGGGCCCCTTTCACACTGGGCAGTGGTGGTTAGCGCCGCTATACCATCGTATTTTCCGTCAATGGTATTAACCCTTTTTCGGCCGCTGGCGGTGCGGTTTTAACCCCCGCTAACGGTTGAAAAAGGGTTAATACCGCCAGCAGTGCGCCTCTGTAGAAGCGCATTGCGGGCGGTATTACCGCCGTTTCCCATTGATTTCAATGGGAAGAAGTGGTAAACACCCCGCTCCTATACCGCTCCAAAGATGCGGCTAGCAGGACTTTTGAAGCGGTTCTGCTAGCGCACCGCTTCAGTGTGAAAGCCTTCGGGCTTTCACATTGAAATCTGCAGGGCACAATTTTATCAGGTGGTAAAGCAGCGGTATTTTAGCGCTAAGCCATCTGAAAAATGTGTCGGTGAGAAAGGGGTCTTAAAATCGGCTGCAGCCTACCCCTGCTGTACAGGTGTGGGATCAGTTAAGGAATACGTGAAGTGTGTGTGTGTGTGCGTGTGTGTATGTATGTATATGTGTGTGTGTGTGTGTGTGTATATATATATATATATATATATATATATATATATATATATATATATATAGGGTTATACCGATACCAGTATCGGGACCGATTCCGAGTATTTGCGGGAGTACTTGTACTCCCGCAAATACCCCCGATACCAAAATAGAATACTTCTCCCCCCCAACCCCCCCTGCATATGTGGGGGGACATGACATGGCTGCATATGTGGGGGGACATGACATGGCTGCAATATGTGGGGGGACATGACATGACATGGATGCATATGTGGGGGGACATGACATGGCTGCAATATGTGGGGGGACATGACATGGCTGCAATATGTGGGGGGACATGACATGGCTGCAATATGTGGGGGGACATGACATGGCTGCAATATGTGGGGGGACATGACATGGCTGCAATATGTGGGGGACATGACATGGCTGCAATATGTGGGGGGACATGACATGGCTGCAATATGTGGGGGGACATGACATGGATGCAATATGTGGGGGGACATGACATGGATGCAATATGTGGGGGGACATGACATGGATGCAATATGTGGGGGGACATGACATGGCTGCAATATGTGGGGGGACATGACATGGCTGCAATATGTGGGGGGACATGACATGGATGCAATATGTGGGGGACATAACATGGCTGCAATATGTGTGGGGGACATAACATGGCTGCAATATGTGGGGGGACATGGCTGCAATATGTGGGGGGACATGGCTGCATATGTGGGGGACATGGCTGCATTTGGGGACACGTTTAAAAAAAGTATCGGTACTTGTACTCGGTCCTAAAAAAGTGGTATCGGGACAACCCTAATATATATATATAGTGTGTGTGTGTAAGATTGGCGCAGCCAAGTGTTAAGAATGTGACAGAGCATGTTAATAAAATCCTTGAAAGATTAAGTCCCCTTTCACACTTCTACGACTTGTCCCGCGATTTTGGACTGCAAAATCGTATGACAAGTCATTCCCCATTATTTTCAATGACCACCATTCATACTGGCATGACTAAGTTGTGCCTACTTTAAAGTAGTTCTTGCACTACTTTGGTCCGATTTTGATGCCACTTACACAGGCATTCATTGAATTCGCGGCCGCAAATCGCGGTAAAATCTTTGCAGTCCTATAAGTGT
This sequence comes from Rana kukunoris, assembly GCA_029574335.1. NCBI lineage: Eukaryota > Metazoa > Chordata > Amphibia > Anura > Ranidae > Rana > Rana kukunoris. Next base: position 17,912,005 of record CM056050.1, on the reverse strand, counting down.
GAAAGAGGACTAAATGAAAAATAGAATGAAAAAAATATATAGATTGGAAAAAAATTAAAGATGTACTGTCACTTTAAGTTATCGTCATATATCATCATATAAGGTCCAAATGTGTTAAATGTGCAAACACACTTAAAGTGGATGTAAAAAAAACAAAGACCCAGATTCATAAAGCAATTACGCCTGTCTAACTGGTGTTAGACAGGAGTAATTTCAAATTTCGCGCGCCGTATCACTAGTTTGAATCCTCAAACCATGATACGGCGGCTTCGGGCTTCGATCCGAGAGGCTTACGTCTTCGTGCGTCGGGATATGCAAATGTGTTTTTACGGCGATCCACGAAGATACGAGCGGTCTTCGAAATCGCTTACGTCTGTTTTTTTTTTACGTACTGTTAGACCAGCTTTTTGCTGGTCTAACGGTGCGTAGCCCATGTTAAGTATGGCCGTCGTTCCCGCGTCGAATTTAAAATTTTTTTTTTTTTTGCGTAACTCGTTCGGGAATAGAAATGTCCATAAACGACGCTACTCAAACAACGAATGACGTAACAACGTGATTTTGCGCAATGCACGGCGGGAAATTTGCAAACGGAGCATGCGCAGTTCGATCGCCGCGGGAACGCGCCTATTTTAAATCCTTCACGCCCCCTACTCGTCTAGATGGATTGCGATGGGAGAAATACACTACGTCGCCATCGTTTACTGGACAAAATCTACCGGGATTCCACGTAGAGCCAGGTAAAAAACGGCGGCGTAGTGTATTTCTGATACGCTACGAGAATCCAATTCTCTCTGAATCTGGGCCAAAGTCCTTGCTTCTGAAAAAAAGTGCACAATTCCCCTGTGTTTTGATTAAATGTTTTCAAAATATGGGGTGAGTCACAGTTTGGTGCCATGAGAAACTGCAACAGCCATCAGACTATACATAGAGCTGGAGGGAAGAGGAGAGGGGGGTGTGAATTGAGCACTTTTTACAGAAGCTGTGCATGTCTACAAGCTAGTGCACGAGATATGTAAATAACCTGTCACTCAAGCAAGGACTTTGGTTTTTATCTGGAAGCAGTGGCGGCTGGTGAAGTTTGAGGATGGGGGGGCGCCAGACCCCACCCTTCTGTTTGATCCCTCCCATTTCTCATAAGCCCCACCCCTTATAAAATCAACCCACTCCGTCCCCTGTATTCCACTTGCTTCCACCCTTATGGTGTCAGGAGTATACAGCTCAGCATCACAGGGGATATAGGTCGGCAATACAGATATGGTATATAGATCAGCAGCATCACATATACTGATCTCGCAGCACACTGTCAGCATCCACACACTGGTGGAGGACACGATAACAGCACCCCCTCCAACCCAAATCGCAGCACACTGGCTGTAGGCTCACAGGACACACTGACAGCACCCCCCCCCCCCTAGCAGGGATCGAGGCACACTGATAACACCCCCCACCTTGGTGGGGCTCACAGGACACACTGACAGCAACCCCCCCCCCCCCCCAGCAGGGTTCGAGGCACACTGATAACACCCCCCACCTTGGGGCTCGCAGGACACACTGACAGCAATCCACCCCCCCCCCTCCCAGCAGGGATCGAGGCACACTGATAACACCCCCCATATTGGGGCTCACAGGCCACACTGACAGCAATCCACCCCCCCCCCCCAGCAGGGATCGAGGCACACTGATAACACCCCCCACCTTGGTGGGGCTCACAGGACACACTGACAGCAATCCACCCCCCCTCCCAGCAGGGATCGAGGCACACTGATAACACCCCCCACCTTGGGGCTCGCAGGACACACTGACAGCAATCCACCCCCCCCCAGCAGGGATCGAGGCACACTGATAACACCCCCCACCTTGGTGGGGCTCACAGGACACACTGACAGCAAACCCCCCCCCCCCCAGCAGGGTTCGAGGCACACTGATAACACCCCCCACCTTGGGGCTCACAGGACACACTGACCGCAATCCACCCCCCCCCCCCCCCTCCCAGCAGGGATCGAGGCACACTGATAACACCCCCCACATTGGGGCTCACAGGCCACACTGACAGCAATTCCCCCCCCCCCCCCCCCCAGCGGGGATTGAAGCACACTGATAACATCCCTGCACACTACCTGCAGAACAAGGCTGGCTCTTGGCACATTCTCCCCTTTCTGAATCCTGAAAGGAAGAAAGCCAGCGCTGCAGGGGTTAAACACCAGGAAGAAGGTAGAACATTTGGCTCTCCTCTCCTGCAGGGGCAACCATCAAAAATGTTGGGGTCCCTTACACAGCTTAAAGGGGTTGTAAAGCTGTTTTACTTACCTTACCGTTCGAAACTCCCGGGCGCATCCACGTCATCCTCTTCGGTTCCCAGCCTGGCCGTTGTTTGGCTAGGCTGGGCGGATTGAGAGCAGCGCAGCCATTGGCTGGCGCTGCTGTCAATCACAGCGGATGACGCGGCGTGCCGGGGGCAGGGCTGAGTGATGCAGTCGGCGGCTATGGCCGCCGCTGTATCACGGGAGCGCGCTCACAAAAGCTTTCCACGGTGCGAGCGCCCTCGCATGAAGATGGAAAGCTTTTGCGAGGAGGAGCCCAGACAGCCGCCGAGGGACCCCAGAAGACAGATTTCCGGGCCACTCTGTGCAAAACGAACTGCACAGTGGAGGTAAGTATAACATGTCTGTTATTTAAAAAAAAACAACAACCTGACTTTAGTGTTCCTTTAAGGCCAGCCATCCCACCGAATGAAATGAATACACTGCCCTACATGTGGCATGTGAAAAATACAACCAAGCTTAGTCACACCTGTAAATAAACACAAAATAACAACCCTCCACAAACAGAAATGATTCATGAAATAATCAGTGTTCATACAATAGTGTTACCATACAAATAGCTGTGAACACTGTGCTATGCTCTGTTTATTGGGGATTGTTATCCCATAGATCAGGGGTGGCAAACACAAGGCCCGCGGGCCGAATCCGGCCCGCCAGGCCTTGCCATGTGGCCCGCGCGGCGGTGGCAACAGACTGTTACCGATCCGTGACACCATGCGGAGCGGCGGCCATCTTGGTACACCCGGCGGCGGCTGTCTCGTCAGGAAGTGACGTTTCGCCGCCGCCATCTTGCTCCACCCCAGTCGGCTTGCCTAGTAACCAGTGCACGGCGTGACATTGCACCGCCTCAGCTCACTGATTACAGAGCCGGGACCACAACCGCAGACATGAGGAGAACTGCAAGATCTGCACCTGCAGGTAGGAGAGACCATCACCCGGGGAGCATGGCTGTCTGTACTGAGCAGAGGAGGGGGCACCAGAGAGGAGAGGAGGGGGACCAGTGTCACTGGGGCTCCTCACCTCTCTGGTGTCACAGGTGTCCCCCTTCTCTCCTCTCTGGTGTCACTGGGGTCCCCCTCCTCTCCTCTCTGGGGTCCCCCTCCTCTCCTCTCTGGGGTCCCCAACCTCTCTGGGGTCCCCCTCCTCACCTCTCTGGGGTCCCCCTCCTCACCTCTCTGGTGTCACTGGGGTCCCCCTCCTCTCCTCTATGGTGTCACTGGGGTACCCCTCCTCACCTCTCTGGTGTCACTGGGGTCACCCTCCTCACCTCTCTGGTGTCACTGGGGTCACCCTCCTCTCCTCTCTGGTGTCCCTGGGGTCCCCAACCTCTCTGGGGTCCCTCTCCTCTCTGGTGTCACTGGGGTCCCCCTCCTCACCTCCCCAACCTCTCTGGGGTCCCTCTCCTCTCTGGTGTGACTGGGGTCCCCCTTCTCTCCTCTCTGCTGTCACTGGGGTCCCCCTTCTCTCCTCTCTGGTGTCACTGGGGTCACCCTCCTCTCCTCTCTGGTGTCACTGGGGTCACCCTCCTCTCTTCTCTTGTGTCCCTGGGGTCCCCAACCTCTCTGGGGTCCCTCTCCTCTCTGGTGTCACTGGGGTCACCCTCCTCTCCTCTCTGGTGTCACTGGGGTCCCCCTCCTCTCCTCTCTGGTGTCACTGGGGTCCCCCTCCTCACCTCTCTGGTGTCACTGGGGTCACCCTCCTCTCCTCTCTGGTGTCACTGGGGTCCCCCTTCTCTCCTCTCTGGTGTCCCTGGGGTCCCCAACCTCTCTGGGGTCCCCCTCCTCTCCTCTCTGGTGTCCCTGGGGTCCCCAATCTCTCTGGGGTCCCCCTCCTCTCTGGTGTCACTGGGGTCCCCCTCCTCACCTCTCTGGGGTCCCCCTCCTCTCCTCTCTGGTGTCACTGGGGTCACCCTCCTCTCCTCTCTGGTGTCACTGGGGTCCCCCTCCTCTCCTCTCTGGGGTCCCCAACCTCTCTGGGGTCCCTCTCCTCTCTGGTGTCACTGGGGTCCTCCTCTTCTCCTATCTGGTGTCACTGGGGTCCCCCTCCTCTCCTCTCTGGTGTCACTGGGGTCCCCCTCCTCTCTGGTGTCACTGGGGTCACTGAGGAGAGGAGGGGGACCCCAGTGACACCAGAGAGGAGAGGATGGTGACACCAGAGAGGAGGGGGGGACACCAGTGACACCAGAGAGGAAGGGGGACACCAGTGACACCAGAGAGGAAGGGGGACACCAGTGACACCAGAAAGGAGGGGGGGACACTCCTCAACCCTGCGCTCCCTACGCAGCGCACTCCTGAACACTGAGCTCCCTACGCAGCGCAAGAAAACTGGAGTGCAGATATAACCGGCCCTTTGAGGGCAACCAAACTGCTGATGCGGCCCCCGATGAATTTGAGTTTGCCACCCCTGCCATAGATATATAAAGTTTTGTTTAACACAGGGCTAAATGGAATGCCATGGTCATAAATTACTGTCACTTTATCTCAACATACACAAAGTGATTGGGGGATGTTTATGCAGTGATGTGTGCCTGATTGGGGGGATGTGTACCAGCTATGGGGAGACTGCAAACTTGGTTGCCTCCTTCCCCCCACCCACACACACACTCCCCTGCTCTTTTGACACTACTTGTCAGTATCTCATGTCCTGCAAACATGCTTCCTCTGCTTGGGCGCTCCGGCACACTAAAAACCGGAAGTGATGTGCCTCTAGTGTCAATCAAAGCACCCGGCCGTAGTAATACATACTATGGGACGGGCGGATGCTGATCGGTGGGATCGAATGCACCACAGGGCGGGTTTAAAGCCCGCAAATGAAGCGCCTCGTCTGCAATCTTGTGATTGCATAGATGTGGCACTTCCCACATCGCATTGCGACCGGCGCTCAGCAACAGAGAACTGAAGGAACTTTAAAAAAAAATAAAAAATCTTAAAGGGACAGTTTAAAAAAAAAAAAAAGTTTTTTTTGTTTGTTTTGTGACTGCCTGGGAGGGGGCGGCGCCCATGCGCCCCCTATGGACGGGCAGCCGCTGTCTGGAAGTCTGTTTTTTTTTCCCTGAACAATAAAAAGAGGATTGCTTAGAGCTGGATTAACCCTGTGTGGCAAGACTGTGCACAGATGATAGGAAATCTTATTCTCTACATTGTGACATCAAAAAGAGTTAAAAAAAGTGATCAATGAGTATGTGTCCAACTAGTGTCCATGTCTTTAGTGATTCTAAAGCCCAAAGTGCATAGATCAGCAAAAAACATCAACGTATAGAATCCATTCAATTTTAGAATGCATAAAAAATTGTGAAAAAGTGATTTTTAACCACTTAAGCCCTGGACCAATATGCTGCTAAATGCCCAAAGGTGTTTTTACAATTCGGCACTGCGTCGCTTTAACGGACAATTGCACGGTCGTGCGACGTGGCTCCCAAACAAAATTTGCGTCCTTTTCTTCCCACAAATAGAGCTTTCTTTTGATGGTATTTGATTGTCTCTGCTATTTTTATTTTTTGCGATATAAACGGAAAAAGACCAAAAATTTTGAAAAAAATAATATAATCGAATAAACTAAATTTTAGTCAAACATTTAGGCCAAAATGTATTCAGCCACATGTCTTTAGTAAAAAAAAATCGCAATATATAAAAAAAATAGCTACCTAGCGGCAGATCAGAAAACCGATCGCTTAGTGACACTGGCAATAGGGGGTGAAAGGTTTAACTAGGGCGGTGATCAAGGGGTTAAACCCTTATTAGGGGGGGGGGTAGGGGGCTAACCAGAACACTAACTGTCATACTGACACTAAATGCAGTGATCAGCAAATATATGATCACTGCTATTAGTGACACTGTGACTGGGGGGGTGATCTGAAGGGGTTAATGTGCCTATGTGTGTGGTGTCAGTGTAGTGTTGGTGCGACTTACTTGTGATGTCTTTTCTCATCTCGCCGGATTGAAAATACCACCGAAAGGAGAGGTGACATTACTTCCTCTGCCTGTGTTTACATTATACAGGCAGAGGAAGTGCAGAGCTGGGGGGAAGCCGATCGCAAGGGGGCGGACAAAAACGAACAGCCGCCCCCTCATCCCGGATCGCTCCCAGACACTTACCGACCTCCGCATGTAGTGCGGAGGGGTGGTCCCGATCGGCCCCCAGACCTGCTAGAAGGCAGGGACGTACTAGTACGCCCTTCTGCATGTACGTGCCATTTTGTGGACGTTCATATACATGTGGCGGGCGTTAAGTGGTTAATTGACTCTTCATATGTGTGCCCCCCCCCCCCCCCCCCCCCAGGTCCGCCACTCACTAAAGGGGGATGTACCTCAGCAGGGGTAAAAAGCCTCACAATGGAGTCGGTTCTTTGTCCTGCGTTCCCTCCTTTGACATCCACAATCGTTCAGTCGCATATAGTTGGATAAGAAAAAAAGGGGATCCCATTGTGTAAACCTGTAAATAAAAGTTAATTGCATTTATGGGCAACCGCATGGTAAAGGGCATGAAGGTGTGCAAAGCTATAAATTAATAGAAATGTATTTTATTTTTATTTTTTTATTTATTTTTTCCTACAGGGATCTCCAGCGGATCGGTGAGCTGCAGTCTGATCTGGCTGGCAAGGCAGATTTCTCGGCCACCTACCTGCGCTGTCACTTGCTTCTCATAAAGGTTTGTGTCTTATGTTAGTGGAAGACGTTTCCCGAACTAGCTTTTTGTTATTTTTAATCGGCGTGGTCGTGCATTGCTCCATCTACAGGACCACGTCCTTCATTTTCACGGCTCTGCGTGTGAATGCACTACAAGTCTCGACATCCTTTGGGGTTGTCGGCTTGTAGTTCTCAATGAAATACCACGGCGCTGTGGTCGTTTATTGATTTCTTCCTGTCAGTAGATTTGTTTGCCCATATGGGATGTACGGGTACACAGATACACTGACAGATCTGAAGGAGATCTGCTGGTTGTGGGTGCAATGTTTTACAGGCTGCAAAAGAAGAAAAAAAAATAATGCAATTTTTTTTTTACCTGCAAAACAAAATGTGCATTTTATTTTTATTTTTTTAAAGGTGAACCTCCCCTTTAAATTTGGCTCTAAAGGCAGAGCGTTTTTATTTCTATTTAGCCTTGGAGTTTTACTAAACCCACAACAGTAAAATCAGTCTGTATTTGCAGCAAAGCAGGGGTAGGCAACCTGGGGCCCTGCAGCTGTTGCATAACTACAAGTCCCATCATGCCTCTGGGAGTAATTGTAACTGCCAGTCTTGATGGGAAATGTAGTTCCACAACAGCTGGAGGGCCCCAGGTTGCCTATCCCTGCAGTAAGGCAAGTAATCCTCAGTATTGTGTAAAAAGGCTGTTTGATCGTGTATGCACAGATCCTCCCCTTCTTCCACTGTGCCCAATCCATCTTCTGATAGAACAGAGTCTTGAGGGTACTCTGCACATGCTCAGTTTGGTGTGTATTGCTAGAGTGTTTTTTTTTTCTTTCTTGGAAGAATGCATGTGATCAGCACAGGGCCAATCTGCACTGTCCAGGCAGAGGGTCCAGCAGACTTGTAGGACAGTCAGAGTAGAATGAAAACTCCTCCTACAAGCTTTAACCATACATGATAGAAGTCACAAAACTGCTATATACTGCTGATGAGAAAAGGTATTTAGCCATTTATATTTACTAAAACTATTGCATTTACATGTCCTGTGTACTGTGGGAGACCAGATATAGTGAATGCAGGATCCTGGGTTAAATGCATTAAGGTAAAAACTTTCTGCATGCAGCTCTCCCTTGTACTAAAGATGAGCTCCGGCGTGTTCGCACACTCCACGTGCAGAGCCCGCCAGGAAGTCGGCATGGCGCTAATCACAGGCAGTGAGACATTGTCCCGATGCGAGGCTGCAGAGATTGTGAAATGTCTCACTGCCTGTGATTGGCGCAGTGCCAACTTCCTGGCGGGCTCTGCACGTGTGGTGTGCGAACACGCCGGCGCTCATTCTTACCTTGTACTCACATGAGCCTGATCTCAGTGCAGTGATTTGCAGAAGAGCAAAGGCTCTCCCAGCTCTCTGCCTCCTCATTGGCTTAGACACAGCAGGGGGAGCCATTGGCTTTCAATCACAGCCAGTGAGAAGGGTGCAGGGGGTGGGGCTGAGCCACAATCTGTGTATCTTATGGACACACAGAGTGGGGCTTGGGAGTAAGCACACATGGGTGCCCTCGTAGCAAGCAGCTTGCTATGAGGACACTCGGCAGGGGGAACCAGAATAAGGACCCAAGAAGAGGAGTACGGCTGCTGTCAATCGCAGCCAATAAGGAGTGAGCTGGGGTTGGGGCTTTGCCCCGCTTTGTGTACTGTACCTTATGGACACACAGCGGGGCTTGGAAGCGAGCACATGCGTGCGCCCCCCCCCCCCCCCCTAGCAAGTAGCTTGCTATGATGGCACTTGGCGAGGGGCGTTCAGGAGAAATAGTGGGGGGAACCCAGAAGAGCAGGATCAGGGCTGCTTTGTGCAAAACCATTGCACGGAACAGGTAAGTGTAAAATATTTGTTATTTTTTAGAGAATAAAACTTAAACCTTTTACCTTCACTTTAAACATATGGTTATAGTTGATATCTGTAGTTGGTATGACTACTATGTAGATTAAAGAAGGGGCCAGCTCCCTCTAGTGGCTCTACCTCTGCACAGACACGCAGTTTCACTTTGTGTCCTAAGGGTGTTGGACGTGTCTCTGCAGCCCTGCTGGTTCTAAACTTGTTGGGTGTCCTTGCTCACACTTCAGTTGAGGGCTGCTTTTGATCATCTCTAAAGAATAGATTCTTTAGTGTCCTTTTAAAGGGAAAAAATGTTTTCCCTAAATAGCCTACTTTACCTTAGTGCAGTCCTCCTTCACTTACCTCATCCTTCCATTTTGCTTTTAAATGTCCTTATTTCTTCTGAGAAATCCTCACTTCCTGTTCTTCTGTCTGTAACTCACCATCGTAATGCAAGGCATTCTCCCTGGTGTGGAGAAAGCCTCTTGAAGGGGCGAGCAGGAGAGTCAGGACACTCTCTACGTTGCAGATAGAGAAAGGAGCTGTGTGTTAGTGGGCGTCCTGACTCTTCTGCTCGCCCCCACAAGAGGCTTTCTCCACACCAGGGAGAATGCCTTGCATTACTCTGTGGAGTTACAGACAGAAGAACAGGAAGTGAGGATTTCTCAGAAGAAATAATGACATTTAAAAGCAAAATGGAAGGATGAGGTAAGTGAAGGAGGACTGCACTGAGGTAAAGGAAGCTATTTAGGGAAAAAAAAATCCTTTACAACCCCTTTAATAAATGTTGGGTGAAATAAGGACATCTGTATCCACTGCAAAATCCTTTTCTCCAGAAGTTCATTTAAGAGCAGAACTCGCCACCTCTGTTGTGGGTGCTCTTTGTGTTGTTGGCCTGTTTGCAGAAGTTTTAGATGTTTTTTTTTGTTCAGAAGGATGTTTTTCCCTTCCCTTATTGTTGACTGTTTGCTACTGCTGAGCTTTTGTGTATGCAAAGGGGTATAGCCACTAAAACAGGGGCTCTTCAAACTACGGCCCTCCAGTTGTTCAGGAACTACAATTCCCATCATGCCTTGTCATGTCTGTGAAGGCCAGAGTTTTACAATGCCTCATGGGATGTGTAGTTCTGCAACAGCTGGAGGGCTGTAATCCCTGCACTAGAGGGAGCTGCCATTATTTTGGCTCGGTGTCAAACCCTCCTGTATGCGGCAATATACCCACATGTCATAGAACAGAGTCTAGTGTCCTTCAATGAACAGGAAGATTTTATGGCAAGTATAAAAAAAAAATCAGGACCCCCTATTGTGTCAGCCTGATGATTAATAGATTATTTTATTGATGCTTTCTTGCTTTAGCTTCTTACTCCACAACAATGACTGTTTGCTGTTTTCAGGCACTAAATGAGAAGTTGTGGAGTCTGGCCGCTCCTCTCTATGTGAAGCACAATTCCCTGACTGCAGCTGCTGTAAAACAGGTGAGGTGTCCAAATCCTATTTATTCTAATGGAGATCTGCTGTTGTATGAATGAATACATGATATAAAGGGGGCACTATGCTATATATTAACCACTTGCTTACTGGGCACATATACCCCCTTCCTGCCCAGGCGAAATTTCAGCTTTCAGCACTGCGTCGCTTTAAATTAAAATTGCGCGGTCGTGCGACGTGGCTCCCAAACAAAATTGATGTCCTTTTTTCCCCACAAGTAGAGCTTTCTTTTGGAGAAGTTTTTTTTCTAGTAATACGGCAATCTGCAAATTTTTTTTAGGCCTGTGACATTGCGACAGACACATCGGACACTTTTGACACATTTTTGGGACCATTCACATTAATACAGCGATCAGTGCTATAAAAACACACTAATTACTGTATAAATGTGACTGGCAGGGAAGGGGTTAACACTAGGGGGCGAGGAAGGGGTTAAATGTGTATCCTGGGTGTGTTCTAACTGTGTGGGGGAGGGGGACTGACTGGGGGAGGTGACCGATGCTGTGTCCCTATGTACAAGAGACACAGCATCTGTCTCCTCTCACTGACAGGATGTGGAGTTCTGTGTTTACACACAGAACTCCACATCCCTGCTCTAAAACTGCCGATCGGCGGGTACCTGGCGGATATCACAACCGACAGGCACGCGCATCGGCATCTCGGGGACCAGCCAGGTGCGCGCGCGTGCCCCCTAGTGGCCGGAGGACACAAAGACGTCAAATGACGGCGGCTGGGATTTTTAGAGCCACTTTGCTGCCGTCATTTGACAATATGCCAGGGCTCAAGTGGTTAAAGCAAACCTATGCATGGTCCTCTCCAGGATAGATCCTCCCCTGGCTTGTTTAATCAGATAGCTTCCTCCCGCAGGACAGACAGCACAGGATCACCCTTTCAGCACAGGCCCCAGCCAGACAACTGGGCCCACAAACGAAGCCGCAGCCCCGGGCCAACGTGGTCCCAGAAATAGGATTCAGGACGCGCACCTCAGGCCAGGCGGGCCACGAGGCGCAGGCGGACGACAGACCCCCGCACCAATGGCGTCTGTCCCTTAAGTACCCCTCCCCAGCACGCACAGCAGGGAAACCACTCCCACAACCACTCCCACTGACACCCCCAGGCGAGAAATGGTGGATACTCTTGGCACAGCCATGGCTGGAACAGAGGCTAAATTGCCTTTAACCACTTAAGACCCAGACCTTTAGGCAGCTAAAGGACCAGGCCATTTTTTTGTGATTCGGCACTGTGTCGCTTTAACTGACAATTGCGCAGTCGTGCGACGTGGCTCCCAAACAAAATTGTTGTCCTTTTTTTCCCACAAATAGAGCTTTCCACTCTGTACCTTCCTGCGCATGTTTCCCCTACACATCTGTCCCCACACCAGTTCCCACTCTGTACCCCACTCTGTACCCCACTGCACATCTGCCCCACCCACACCAGTTTCCACTCTGTACCCCACTCTGTACCCCACTGCACATCTGCCCCACCCACACCAGTTTCCACTCTGTCCCCCCCAGTTCCCACTTTGTACCCCCCCCCCCCACACACACACACATAGCGTGGTGAAGGTGATGTCTCCACAGGCGCAACCGCCCCCTAGCCAGGCGGCTGGCGCCATAAGGCATGGCTTTTAAAAATGAAGGTCCAGGCGGTATTTTAATGATCCGAATCCCCAGCGAGTGGTTGGGGATCCGGATTTTTCCGCCTCCCCTACCCTGGCGCCCTAGGCAGCCGCATGACTTGCCTATGCCTAGTGCCGACCCTCGATCAGTGTAGATGTGGAAGTAAACTCCCATCTTTTTTACCTGTAGGAAAGCCTATAATAAGGGAGGGGTGGAGCTTGGCCAAGGAATGAGGACATTGGGGGTCTTGGTAATACTGATAGGGGAGCACAGAAGAGGGTTTTCTTGCTAATAGAGTAGGGGTGCAACGGATCACAAAACTCACGGTTCGGATCGTTCCTCGGATCAGGAGTCATGGATCGGATCATTTTTCGGATCAGTTAAAAAAATAAAAAAACAAGAAGACAAACATACGTTTTTGTCTTTTGGTTTATAGTAATAATAGCCAGTTTAACATTGCCCCTAATAGCCAGTCCAACATCCAACTCGCTGTACTTGCACTGTAATGTCCATTGTCCACCATTGTCCCCCCACTCGTCATCATCATCACTGTTCCAGTACAACATTGCCCCCACATTAGTAATAATAGCCAGTAGTATAGCATTGCCCCCACATTAGTAATAATAGCCAGTAGTATAACATTGCCCCCACATCAGTAATAATAGCCAGTAGTTTAACATTGCCCCCACATTAGTAATAATAGCCAGTAGTTTAACATTGCCCCCACATTAGTAATAATAGCCAGTAGTTTAACATTGCCCCCACATTAGTAATAATAGCCAGTAGTTTAACATTGCCCCCACATTAGTAATAATAGCCAGTAGTTTAACATTGCCCCCACATTAGTAATAATAGCCAGTAGTTTAACATTGCCCCCACATTAGTAATAATAGCCAGTAGTTTAACATTGCCCCCACATTAGTAATAATAGCCAGTAGTTTAACATTGCCCCCACATTAGTAATAATAGCCAGTAGTTTAACATTGCCCCCACATTAGTAATAATAGCCAGTAGTTTAACATTGCCCCCACATTAGTAATAATAGCCAGTAGTTTAACATTGCCCCCACATTAGTAATAATAGCCAGTAGTTTAACATTGCCCCCACATTAGTAATAATAGCCAATAGTTTAACATTGCCCCCACATTAGTAATAACAACAACTCTCTGTACTTGTTGCAGAATAGATCGTGGTGTACCAAGATGGCTGACCACTCCGGAGCTATGCCAAAGCCGCGGCCTTGCGCTCCGCGGCCTTGCGCTCCGCGGATCGCATTCTGTGCCGATCCGAACGGGTCGACCCATTCAGATCACGAATCGGTCACGATCCGTTGCACCACAATAATAGAGGGAACAGTGGCACCTTGTGTGGGCAGGACCTAGGCTCATAGGTTTATTTAATTTTAATTGCTTTGACCTTCACATTTTTACATTCTTATAGGTTCTTGCTACAGTACACTATACAGGTGGGCATGGCAGGTAGAAATCCGACTCATGTATCTGGGCTTGATAGTGGCCGTTTTTCCTTCTAGATCTTGGAAGAAACCTACAAGATGGAGTTCATGTACAGCGGCCTGGAGAACCGCCAGATAGCCATTATACATCACATGAGGCTGCAGGCAAACGCCCTCCAGCTCCTCGTGACGGCTCGAACCACTCGAGGGTAAGTGTCGTTAGAAGAAAATCAGCTTCCTGTTGTCTGGGCTGACTGCAGCCACACAGCTAAATACAAAAAGTTTAAACAAGTAAAACATTGGGGGAGATTTACTAAGGAGAGTGCAAAATCTGGTGCAGCTCTGCATGGTAGTCAATCGGCTTCTAACTTCAGCTTGTTCAATGAAGCTTTGACAAAAAACCTGGAAGCTGATTGGTTTCTATGCAGAGCTGCGCCAGATTTTGCTCTCTCATGTCTTGGAACTTCCACCTTTTTGTAAGCCAACAACTTTTGTAATGCTGTAAAGCATGGGTCTTCAAACTACGGCCCTCCAGTTGTTCAGGAACTACAATTCCCATCATGCCTAGTCATGTCTGTGAATGTCAGAGTTTTACAATGCCTCATGGGATGTGTAGTTCCACAACAGCTGGAGGGCCGTAGTTTGAGGATCCCTGCTGTAAAGCCATTATGCATTCCCACAGCAGGCAGGGCACCAGCGCTCTTCATTACTAGAGCTTTTCAGCTTCCATTGTCGCAGGATCAACAACTAATTGTGGGACCTTTCAGGTAGAAAATATTACATTTCCATGCATTGCAGATGGTGTTTCTGTAATGGCCGGGTCATAGTCCTGCCTTTTGGTGCAGACAATTTAGTGCATTGTTAATAAGTTCCAAAATATTTATAGAAGATTGCTTTTGACACATTTCTTTTATTGTTAATATTGTGAGAGCATTTAGTATAGTATATACCAGGGGGGATATGCAATTGGCGGACCTCCACCTGTTATAAAACTACAAGTCCCATCATGCCTCTGCCTCTGTGTGTCATGCTTGTGTCTGTCAGGGTCTTACTATACGTCATGGGACTTGTAGTTCTGCAACAGCTGGAGGTCCGCTAAGTGCATATCCCTGGTATATACTGTAAATAACAACCCGAGACTGTGCTAAATTGTTAGTTCACACATATGCAATGCAGGAACCAATGCCATTCCAGGACACCCATGCAATCTGATTCCAGTGTGTGTGTGTGGGGGGGGGGGGGGGAAGGTTCCTGCACTGTTTTCATACAAATCCAATGCAATACACCTGTATGGCTAGACTAGCAATGCATAGCAATACAGGTGTGAATCCCATGCAATGTCCGTGTTCCATATGTGTGAATCCAGCCATAAAGGGTTACTAAACCCTTGTTTGTTTTAACCACTTAAGACCCGGACCAAAATGCAGGTAAATGACCAGGCCCCTTTTTGCGATTCGGCACTGCGTCGCTTTAACAGACAATTGCTCGGTCGTGCGACGTGGCTCCCAAACAAAATTTGCATCCTTTTCTTCCCACAAATAGAGCTTTCTTTTGGTGGTATTTGATCACCTCTGCGATTTTTTATTTTTTGCGCTATATACAAAAATAGAGCAACATTTAAAAAAAAATATATATATTTTTTACTTTTTTGTTATAAGAAAAATCAAATGAACTAAATTTTAGTCAAACATTTAGCCAAAATTTATTTAGCCACATGTCTTTAGTAAAAAAAAATCGCAATAAAAAAAAATAGCTACCTAGCGGCAACAGCGACACTAATACAGCGATCAGAAAAATGATCGCTTAGTGACGCTGGCAATAGGGAGTGAAAGGGTTAACTAGGGTGGTGATCAAGGGGTTAACCTTTATTAGGGAGGGGGGGTACGGGGGCTACCCTGGACCTAACACTAACTGACTGTCACACTGACACTAACTGCAGTGATCATACATATAATCACTGCATTCAGTGACACTGTGACAGGGGGGAGGGGATGGGGAGGGGGTTGCGATTGCGGGGGTTAAATGTGCCTATGTGTAGTGTGTGTCAGTGTAGTGTTGTGTACACTTACTGTGCGATGTGATCTCTCCTCAGCGGTAGTTGAAAAAACCACCGTGAGCAGAGATCACATCATTTCCTCCTTCCTGTCTTTACACAGGAGGAGGAAGTGACAGGGCAGGCGGGCGCGCGCATTGGCTGAGAGCGATCCGGAGGGAGCGGACAAAACGAATAGCCGCCCCCTCATCCCGGATCGCTCGGCCAGCAAACCGGACCGCCGCATGTTCCGGGGGGGTCCCGACCCACGGCAAGGCAGGCACGTATATATACATTGATGTGCCTGCCTGTGCCATTCTGCTGACGTAAATGTACATGCGGCGGTCCACAACCAGTTAACAAAAAAAACATGTCATACTTGCCTCCACCATGTAGTTAATTTTGCATAGAGTGGCCCCGATCTTTGGCTTCTGGGGTCCCTCATCAGCGCTGGTAGCTCTTCTCTGTATCGAGACGGAGAATCGTTCTTCTTCGGTTGACACCAGTGCGGGGGATGGTGTTGCCAACCTACCAGATTGAAATGTACTGGCACGACACCCGAAATTTACTGGCACAGCCACGTTTTTACTGGCATTTCACAAATGTTACTAAATTAAATTTTTAGGTGCAAATTTCAGTATTTAGGCTACAAACAAATATGCAAGGCATATATCAATGTGATTTAAGGTAGATATTAGGGTAAAATTTATTTTTGATATAATAAGGGCAAATTATTTAGTCACATCACCTTCACCCCCCTCTGCGGTGCCACAATCTCCCCCTGCCTCCAGTCTCCCACCACCTTCAGTTTCCCCCTGCCTCCATTGTCCCCTGCCTCCATCCTCCTCTGCGGTGCCACAGTCTCCCCCCTGCCTCCAGTCTCCCCCCTGCCTCCCTCTGCCACCAACAACCCCTGTGTCCATCCCCCACCCTCTGCGGTGCCTCCAATCACCTCCTGCCACTAACACCCCTGCCTCCATCCCCCCCTGCGGTGCCATTGCAGCCACCATCACCCCTTACCTGCAATCTCCATGCGCAGTTCCAAGCCGAACCGATCTCGGCTATTTTTACTTTAAGTGCCCGTTTTTACGAACTGTCCATAAAAATACGGATGGTTGGCAACACTGGCGGGTTATTTTTTTGCATGCATTGACACAGAAAGCAGGACACGCCCCTGCATAGTGACCCCCCCCCCCCCGGGGCGTCATTCAAATTAATTGACGGCAGTGGGAGCCAAAGCCTACTTTTTGAGTTCCGTTGTCGGTGTAAAGCCCCGTACCACACTGGCAGGATGTCGGAAGACATTTGGCGGTTCAAAAAAAAGGGCGTCCGACACTCTGCCTGTGTGTTTGTCTGTCTGGCTGCTCTCGGACATCCATGCTGCAAAATCAGCAGCCGACCGACTCCCGATCAGTGCTTCCAGCCAATGGCAGGGAGTGCTGATCAAAGTGTTCTGGTGGGGGGGCATCCCCCTTGTCAGAATACAACAACTCGGTGGGGGAGATCGCTGGACTAACATCGCATGGTTAGTACCGTGGCTCTGACTGAAGCTAAACATTTTTTTTTTTTCATGCAACCTGCGGGGTTACACAAAAAAAACTGTAGTGTGTACAAGGATTAAGCCAAAAAAGCCATTGAAAGCTAATTCTATACTGCTGTAAACCGGTTGGATATACAACATTGAACTGTCTATTTGTATTGTTTTTCCAGTCTGGTGGTGCTTTTTAATGTTCCTTGTACTATTTGTAGGGAGGAGCCTATGTTCGGCCTTTGTGAGCAGTTCCTGCAGGAGATCGATGTCTTCCAGAGGTGAGAATGTGTTCCATGTCCTATTTGGATTACAGCCGGGTCATGGCAATGCCTTGTTCACACAGGACTCCAGAGCACAAATTTACTAAGCATTCGCAAATCTTTCCACAAACTTCAAGTAGGTTTGTTGAAAACTTTAAACACGTGTGAAACAAAAGGCCCGTGGGCCTCATCCGGCCCACCAAGCCGTTTCATGTGGCCCTCACACCCAGGGCTTTTTTTTCAGCTGAAATGTGGTGGAACTCCATTCCGCCACCTCCCACCTCTCCCCCTTCACTCCCCTCCGTCACTTGTAAACACTGAAGCTTTCTGTGTTTTTATAATGTCAGCTTTCACAGCAGGGCCAAAATGGCATAGAGCATCTTGTGGTAAACTGCACAACAGCCTATATTGCTAGGGAGCTGGGCTGGGTAGGTGTGATATGAAGGCTGTGGAGGGAGCTGGGCGTAGAGATGGGGGGATGGGGGAGAGGTGCAGAGGTTAGCGCTGAGGAGGGGTGGAAGTAACATGTGGACAGCCTTTGAAAGAGAGTCGAACTCTGCGCTCTGTGTGTAGCGCACTCCTCAACTCTGCGCTCTGTAGGTAGCGCACTCCTCAACTCTGCGCTCTGTAGGTAGCGCACTCCTGCAACTCTGCGCTCTGTGTGTAGCGCACTCCTCAACTCTGCGCTCTGTGTGTAGCGCACTCCTCAACTCTGAGCTCTGTGTGTAGCGCACTCCTGCAACTCTGCGCTCTGTGTGTAGCGCACTCCTGCAACTCTGCGCTCTGTGTGTAGCGCACTCCTGCAACTCTGCGCTCTGTGTGTAGCGCACTCCTGCAACTCTGCGCTCTGCACGTAGCGCACTCCTGCAACTCTGCGCTCTGCACGTAGCGCACTCCTGCAACTCTGCGCTCTGCACGTAGCGCACTCCTGCAACTCTGCGCTCTGCACGTAGCGCACTCCTGCAACTCTGCGCTCTGCACGTAGCGCACTCCTGCAACTCTGCGCTCTGCACGTAGCGCACTCCTGCAACTCTGCGCTCTGCACGTAGCGCACTCCTGCAACTCTGCGCTCTGCACGTAGCGCACTCCTGCAACTCTGCGCTCTGCACGTAGCGCACTCCTGCAACTCTGCGCTCTGCACGTAGCGCACTCCTGCAACTCTGCGCTCTGCACGTAGCGCACTCCTGCAACTCTGCGCTCTGCACGTAGCGCACTCCTGCAACTCTGCACGTAGCGCACTCCTCAACTCTGCACTCTGCACGTAGCGCACTCCTCAACTCTGCGCTCTGCACGTAGCGCACTCCTCAACTCTGCGCTCTGCACGTAGCGCACTCCTCAACTCTGCGCTCTGCACGTAGCGCACTCCTCAACTCTGCGCGTAGCGCACTCCTCGTATTCATTGCCCCTTTAAAATCCTCCCTCTGCAATTTGGTCACAATTTGATGAAGTTTGTCACATTAGGGGGGTTGGGGTGACGCGTGGGTTGAGCTCCTGCATTATATAGTCTTGCCGATACAACCGGGGCAACCATAATGCCAATGTGGCCAGCAATGAATTTAAGTTTGACACCCCTGCTTTTAAAGCCCCATTCAGGTACATTTTGGGAAAGTAAATATAGATTCTAATGGAAGCGCTGACTGTCACATTTACACAAAACTTGCATTATAAATAAGGTGTTTGTAGGTAGAGATATATGGCAGAAGAGATTCTGCATAATTCTTCTGCCATAAAACCCCTCCTCCTCCTCCTGTATATTGTACACTGACTGCAGTGTCTGTATAGTGCTGTGTACAATCCCGGACTATTCCTGCCATCTGTAAGTGAGGACTGCTGAGATGTTCCTCCTGCATGGAAGTCATTTGTCACCAACCAGTGGGCAAGTACATAAGGCTGAATATGAGAAACTTCCCCCTCCTTGTAGTGTTGCATCCTCCCATCCTTGCTCCCCCGATATTTACCCTTTCCAATCCTTTGCTGTGGTCTCTCCTTCAGGTGCTTCATCTCTGAGCTCCCACACATGCAGGACAGCTTTGTGGACAAGCTGCTCGATCTGATGCCACGCCTGGTAAATTCCAAGCCTCTTCAGATGGTGAAAATCCTCCAGACCACCCTACGGCAAAGCAGCTTTCTGCGCCTAACGCTTCCAGAACAGGTAACCATTATAGTACAGAACGGGTAACCATTATAGTACAGAACAGGTAACCATTATAGTACAGAACGGGTGACCATTATAGTACAGAACGGGTGACCATTATAGTACAGAACGGGTAACCATTATAGTACAGAACGGGTGACCATTATAGTACAGAACGGGTGACCATTATAGTACAGAACGGGTGACCATTATAGTACAGAACGGGTAACCATTATAGTACAGAACGGGTAACCATTATAGTACAGAACGGGTAACCATTTATAGTACAGAACGGGTAACCATTTATAGTACAGAACGGGTAACCATTATAGTACAGAACGGGTAACCATTATAGTACAGAACGGGTAACCATTATAGTACAGAACGGGTAACCATTATAGTACAGAACGGGTAACCATTATAGTACAGAACGGGTAACCATTATAGTACAGAACGGGTAACCATTATAGTACAGAACGGGTAACCATTATAGTACAGAACGGGTAACCATTATAGTACAGAACGGGTAACCATTATAGTACAGAAGAACGGGTAACCATTATAGTACAGAACGGGTAACCATTATAGTACAGAACGGGTAACCATTATAGTACAGAACAGGTAACCATTATAGTACAGAACGGGTAACCATTATAGTACAGAAGAACGGGTGACCATTATAGTACAGAAGAACGGGTGACCATTATAGTACAGAAGAACGGGTAACCATTATAGTACAGAAGAACGGGTAACCATTATAGTACAGAACAGGTAACCATTATAGTACAGAACGGGTAACCATTATAGTACAGAACGGGTAACCATTATAGTACAGAACGGGTAACCATTATAGTACAGAAGGGGTGACCATTATAGTACAGAAGGGGTGACCATTATAGTACAGAAGGGGTGACCATTATAGTACAGAAGGGGTGACCATTATAGTACAGAAGGGGTGACCATTATAGTACAGAAGGGGTGACCATTATAGTACAGAAGGGGTGACCATTATAGTACAGAAGGGGTGACCATTATAGTACAGAAGGGGTGACCATTATAGTACAGAAGGGGTGACCATTATAGTACAGAAGGGGTGACCATTATAGTACAGAAGGGGTGACCATTATAGTACAGAAGGGGTGACCATTATAGTACAGAAGGGGTGACCATTATAGTACAGAAGGGGTGACCATTATAGTACAGAAGGGGTGACCATTATAGTACAGTACGGGTGACCATTGTAGTACAGAACGGGTGACCATTGTAGTACAGAACGGGTGACCCATTGTAGTACAGAACGGGTGACCCTTCTCGTACAGAGCGGGTGACCCTTCTCGTACAGAGCGGGTGACCCTTCTCGTACAGAACGGGTGACCCTTCTCGTACAGCGATTTTTTTTTTTTTTTTTTTTTTTTCTCGTGACACTGACATTATGATGGACACATCGGACAATTTTGACACATTTTTGGGACCATTGTCATTTTCACAGCTAAAAATGCACGGATTACTGTGAAAAATGCAGTTTAGAAGTTAACCACTAGGGGGCGCTGTAGGGGTTAAGTGTGACCTCATGTGTGTTTCTAACTGTAGGGGGGGCGGGGCTGCATGTGTGACGTCTTTCCCTATATCTCCCCGTTCTTCAGCTCCTGTGACCGATTGCAGGACACTGGCGATTTGGTCCGCGGGTCCCGCGGTCACGGAGCTTTGGACCGGGATGCGGGCGCGTACCCTTGCGTTATGTGCCCAGCCGTGCCATTCTGCTGACCTATATCGGCGTTGGGCGGTCCTTAAGTGGTTAAGCTACATTTTATTTGGCCATTTTTGTTTTATTTTTTTTGAACAAAATAAAGTTAGAAACATTTGGTGACATCCAATTCAGCAGTAAACACGAATATCCGGATATATTCATAGTGAGGATAACAAATGGTCTGTAGCAGGGGTGTCCATTTCATAGTGGGCCACATCAGCATTATGATTGCCCTCAAAAGGGACGGTTGTATCTGTAAGATTAGATATCCAGCACATCCCCTCCCCCTTACATTAGATGTCAAGAGCCCCCCCACCATCAGAAGTGGAGTTCCCCCTCTCCCTTACATCAGTGCACCCCCTTTCCTTATGCTGCTGCTGGGAAGAAGCTAGATGCATTGCTTGAAAGCAGAAAGTAAGAGTCTGGAGGAGGACCGGCAGGCGGGAAGCAGTTAAACATGGTGTTTATCTAGAAATAGATTATGGGGCCACACAGTATACAGACACAGTATAAACAAACACACACAATATACACGAACAGTATACACATAGTATACATACACACACACACACGCGCATACACAATATACACAAACAGTATACACACAGTATACATACACACTATACACGAACAGTATACACACAGTATACATACACACACACAATATACACGAACAGTATACATACACACACACACACGCGCATACACAATATACACAAACAGTATACACACAGTATACATACACACACACTATACACGAACAGTATACACACAGTATACATACACTATACACGAACAGTATACACACAGTATACATACACACGCATACACAAACAGTATACATACACACACACACAATATACACAAACAGTATACACACAGTATACTTACACACACACACACACACGCATACACAAACAGTATACATACACACACACAATATACACAAACTGTATACACACAGTATACATACACACACACACACACACACTATACACGAACAGTATACATACACACACACACGCATACACAAACAGTATACATACACACACACACAATATACACAAACTGTATACACACAGTATACATACACACAGTATACATACACATAGTATACATACACACAGTATACATACACACATTATACATACACACAGAATACACATACACACACTGAAAAGGTACTGGAGAGGCGGGGCAGCTATAATCTTGAGATTTTTTTTAAAAACACTGATTTTTACATACTGTCCCTGGTTTTACTGAGGCTGGAAACCCTGATGGGGCCCCCTAGTGGCATGGGGCCCTCAGGCAGTGCCCAAATGGTAAATCCACCCCTGCATCTAAGGTCCTGACACCACCTATTTTCGGCACATCATCTTTTTGTAGTGTTATAGACTTATAAACTGTGTCATGTAAATCCACTTATTCTCCAGATCCACAGAGCCTCGTCGCACATCATTGAGCCAGCTGCAGAGTCTGATAACCCGATCCGATTCACCTCCGGGTTGGTGGTAGCTCTGGATGTTGATGCCACGTTGGAGCACGTTCAGGAGCCACAGAGCTCTGTGAAAGTCCAGGTATGATTGCATGCAATGGGATGACTATATTTAGCGCATTATTTGTTCTTGTACCAGGACAACAGTCGTTTTTGTGATATTAAAGGGGTTGTAAAGGTACAATTTTAAAAAAAATGTCCCCCCTAAATAGCTTTCTTTACCTTAGTGCAGTCCTCCTTCACTTACCTCTTCCTTCCATTTTGCTGTTAAATGTCCTTATTTCTTCTGAGAAATCCTCACTTCCTGTTCTTCTGTCTGTAACTACACACCGTAATGCGAGGCTTTCTCCCTGGTGTGGAGAAAGCATTTTGATGGTGCCTTGGAGACTTTTTACTACAAGTCTCCTAAGCCTAATGCCGCATACACACCACCATTTTATACGATGTTAAAAATGACACGAAAATTTAGAGCAGGTTCTACATTTTTAATGCCCTTTTTTAACGTTGGAGCCCACCCACCATCGTTTTTAATGACATAAATAAAATGTAATTTTTCACATCACGAAAAATGGTTATGTGTACGCGGCAGAAGTCGTTGAACCATATGCCGAAATTCTGATACTCATTCTTTTCTCTTTTGGTTAATCCTGCATCCTTCTTCAGCTCCCCCATCTGTTGGGCAAATCCCAACCTATATGTTGGGTGCCCCTCTTTCCCTGAGGGTTTTGGTCTGTTGGCCCCTTTGGGTCCATTGCTGCTGTTTTTGAATTTTTTTTTTTTGCCAATCTGTCGACTCACTGCTCTGGGGTGTCATGGTCTCAAAATCCATTCCGGTGTCCATTACTGGACGATTAGGATAATGGAGATTTTGACGTACCTGTAAAATCCATGTACAGGACACAGGTCTCTCCCACTTTTTGTTCTTAGACCCCTTTCACACTGGGGTGTTTTTTAGGCGCTTTAGCGTTAAAAAAGCCCCTGAAAGAAGCTGCAATCCCAATGTTAAAGCAGAGTTTCACCCTGGAAAAAAAAAATTCTTCCAAAAATATAAAAAAAAATATAAAAAAATTAAATGGGAAAAAAAAAATGTTTTACTTACCCTAAATAGCTGTTGCTATGCGGAAGTCCCGAATCTGCCCCTTATCTTCCGCGGTTGATTCTCTTCCTCTTCCTACACTCAGTGTCTTCTTGTGAATGGGGCGCGCTGCATTCTGGGAACTGTGTGTATCCCAGAAAGCAGCCGGACCATTTACAAAGCACTGCGCTGCTTGCACATGCGCAGTAGGAAACGGGCAGTGAAGCCGCACAGCTTCTGCCTGTTTCCCTTACTGTGGATGGTGGCGCCTGGAGCTGCCAGGATCGAGAATCGGCATCGGCGGGGCTATCAGCGCGGGCAAATAGGACAGGTAAGTGTCCTTATTCAAAGTCAGCAGCTACACTGTTAGTAGCTGCTGACTTTAAAAAAAAAAAATTTGCGGGTGGAATCCCGCTTTAAAGCCCAAGTGCTTTCACACTAAAGCACCTGAAAAACGCCCCAGTGTGAAAGGGGTCTGAGCATTAAACAAAAGCGCCTGTAAAGCACCTGAAAGTGCTTTCACACTGAGGCTCTGGCAGGGCATCAAAAAAAGTCCTGCAAGCAGCTTCTTTGTAGCGCTTTAGGAGTGTTGAATACACGGCTCCTAAAGAATCCCTTCCCATTTGGGGTGCTTTTTTTTAACGCCAAAGCGCCTGAAAAACGCCCCAGTGTGAAAGGGGTCTTAGCAGTGCTTTACCATCGTTTTTCGGGCGCTGGCAGTGTGAAAGGGCTTTGAAAGCACTCAGGCTTTCTCATTGGGATTGCAAATGAGGCTTCTTTTGGGCGCTTTACAGTTTTTTTTTTTTTTTTAACGCCAAAGTGCCTGAAAACGCCCAAAAAAACGCCCCAGTGTGAAAGGGGTCTTGCTGCTTGCTAACAAACTGGAGCCTCGCGGAGTTGTCAGGGTTATATGGATACGCTGAGGGGCAGTCTAGCAAAGCTTTTACCAATCGCCTGAATGTAGCAGAATACAAGCCATGGTTTAGGAATGAATTCCTCTGTCCTGTACGCCAATGTATGGCATTTACAGGTATGTCAAAATTGGATTTTTAAAGAATTCACATGCAAAAATCATTATCTGTGTGTATGTTTTACTTTCTCAGTAGACTTTAACTTCTTTAATCAATGTACCGTATTTATCGCCCTATTACGCGCACCGGCGTATAGCGCACACCCCTAATTTAGCCTGACGTTCCTGGAAAAAAAATGTTTTAATACTTAGTTTTAGTGTCTTGTCCGGCGTCCATCGGCGGCCTTGTCCGGTCCGGCGTCCGTCGTGGTGTCCTCCCGCGCTGGTCTCTGTGCCGATCGCCGCTTCCCGCGCTATGTTTGAACGCCGCCATATACCGAGCGCAGTACACTCGGGTACACTCTGCCAGGCTCGGCTCCCCTCCTGGTTATGCGAGAGAAGCCGAGCGTGGCTGAGTGTACTGTGCTCGGTATATGTCGGTGGCCGTGTTCAGACACAATGCGGGAAGTGAGTATCGATCCCTGCTTCCCGCGCTGTTTGAATCTGCAACTGACTTATACCGAGCGCAGTACACTCGGCCGCGCTCGGCTTCTCTCGCATAACCGCGATGGTATCCTTACATGGGTCTGAGATGTGTTTCGATAAATACGGTAAGTATCCTTACATGGGTCTGAGATGTGTTTTGATGTATGCATTCCTCATTATAAAGTGTCTTTCCTCCTCCAGGTCATTTATCCAGATGGACAGGTTCAAATTATCCAACCTAAACCATCAGATTTCCGGAACCCGGGCCCTGGCAGACACCGGCTGATCACGCAGGTGTATCTGTCTCACACCGCATGGACAGGTAATCTGCAGGGTCATCGCATGCACAGAGGGCCTGATTTATGTTTTATGAGGAGTATTGTCCATAGCAGCCCTTGTAACTTTCCTGTGGGACAGTCTAATGTAAATTGTTCAGGTGTAACACATATCCGCAGTTAGGGAAATGGGTGTTTGATCCCCTGCTGATTTTGTACGTTTGCCCACTGACACTGAAACGATCAGTCTAAAATTGTAATTATACGTATATATTATAACAGTGAGAGACAGAATAACAACAAAAATATCCAGAAAAACACATTTCAAAAAAGTTATAAATTGATTTGCATTTTAATGGATGAAATAAGTATTTGATCCACCCCCCCCCCCCCCCTATCAATCACAAGATTTCTGGCTCCCAGGTGTCTTCTATACAGGCAACGAGCTGAGATTAGAAGCACTCTCCAAAAGGGAGTGCTCCTAATCTCAGCTTGTTACCTGTCCACAGAAGCAATCAATCAGATTCCAGCCTCATATGTGTGGTGCGAACACTGTTTACATGTGCGTGTGTGCATTTTATTTTTTATAGTTTTATGCTGTCCCTTTTTCTTTCTCGTACATCACGGGACACAGAGCAGCATATTCATTACTATATGGGTTATATGGAGTACCTTCAGGTGTGGACACTGGCAATCTCAAACAAACAGGAAGTCCCTCCCTATATAACCCCCTCCCATAGAGGAAGTACCTCAGTTTTTTCGCCAGTGTCTTAGGTGTTGGTCATGGAATAGCTTTGCTCCACATCCTTGGGATTAAGGGCGGGCTAACCGGATCTGTCCAAGGAGCCTCAGTGCCAAAGTGGACAGTACCCGGGCCCCAAACCGTGGGGTTTTGCCTATAATGCTCCTCTTTGGAGGGCTGGACCCTGGGCCCAGGACTTGGAGTTCGTAAGGACCATAAGTTCCTGTTTGCCAGGGTGCTATATAGGTCCAGGACAGTGGGTACCTTCATAGGACCCCAGGGAAAAGATTGGACCGTTTTGCAAAACGTCCTGCGGCATGGAGCAGGTAAGAGGGGAGCCTGCGGGACTTGGTTCGACAGCAGGCTCTCCAGGGGAGATCTTAAGGGGGGTAGCCTGAGTATGCTCTGCATTGGCACCATGGTCACTATGTCTGATGGACAGGATGCCCTGAAATGTTTCCCCCCATCACTTGATCCCCCTACCTATCTATGTATGTTTGCTAGCTACCTGCTGCTCGCTGGTTGAAGACCTTTAAAAAAAAAAAAAAAAACAGATCGGTCTCTAGGCTAAAGGGACTCCTTAGGGGCCTGTTTTAGCCTTACCTTGCCGGGATTCAAATCTGCCGCCTGATGCGTCCTCCAACCTGCATTCCTGGGCTCCAGAGTGCGTCTCCTCCTGGGCTCTCCTCCCCCGACAGGCGCGCGCGCGCGCGCATGCATATAGAAAATTTTCGCGCCGTTCGGGAGGGGGGTGGGGGGCAGGGAGCGTGACTGCAGTGAAGTGTGGGCGTGCCTTCAATTGCTGTTATACACAGCAGGCGCGTTCTTAGCTCAGTTCAGAGCTGAGCTGGAGAGAGAGGACGTAGAACTGGCAGCACAGTGACTCCCGGTGGCGAGAAGGGGTACTACATGCTGGAGTCAGCTCCAATACTTTTTGTTAAGCCAAAATCCCCTTGGCAACAGGTTGAATGCTGGCAAACATGTTGGGGGGGGGGCTGTATGTGGTGAATAATATTATAAAAGAAAACATACTGAGCCCCACCGTTTTTGGGCACTAGTGATCCTATTGTCCCCTAAACCTTATTTTTTTGTACTCCTGGCTATAACAGTCTGTTGTTGTAAGCGGAGTCCTTCGGTTTTGTATTATGGCTTCCAAGGGTTCAGGATCAAAACACACAAAAAAAAAAAAAGAGAGAAAAGGCAAAGACAAAGGGGTTCCTCCTCTGGTTCTGATGATATGCCAATACTTTCCCCACAGGTTATTCCTATAGGGGTCACCCTGGATAAGCCATTAAGGGGGTCTGGTGCGGAGGCTGACCCAGGTCGGCCCAACCCTGTGTTATCACAGAGGAGATGCTAGCCGTCACCCTAGGGGGGCTAGAGAAAAAAGGTTAAACAGCTATGATCGCTGGCTCTTTTTCTGGCAAGAAGCGGACTAGATCCCCATCGCCAAAAGGGACAGAACCTGGAGGATCTACCACTGAAGAATCATTTTCAGCCTCCCAGACGGAGAGTCTGTGGGTCCAGTCTTTGACAGACATGGTCCGCTCGGCATTTAATTTGCCATTTCCAGAGCCTCAGGTTCCTGCGGTATCCTCTCTGGGTTCTTTTAAAAAGCGCCTTTAAGCAACGCAGCTTTTCCGGTCCATCCTCTGTTAGAGGAATTGGTTTCCAGGATTGGGACGACCGGACAGAATTTTTTCTGCCGCCTAAAGCTGACGAGAGTGTAGTCTTTATGCACGTCTGCCAGGAAATATTTGTGCTTGCAGGCACTCTTTCCCCTGACCAAGTGCTCTTTAAAAGGGGCCCGGATGGCTCAGTCGGTAGAGCATCGGACTTTGGGTCTGAAGGTCCAGGGTTCAGGTCCCGGTTCGGGCACTGCTTTCAACTACCCGTGAGGTCCTTGAGGCCACATCTCTCGGAAAGCGCCGATCTCGTCTGATCTCGGAGGCTAAGCAGGGTCGGGCCTGGTTAGTGCCTGGATGGGAGACCACCTGGAAGGTTTTCTGTTATTTACCCTATGGAAAAGACATTTTTCTAAGAAAGGGGGCGCTCCCAACTGTGGACGCAGCCATCTCATGGGTGAATAAATCATTAACTGGCCTAAGGGGAAACATACAAATGTTTATGGTCCCGGTCGATAAACGTTAGAGACACTTTTTCCAGCATCCCTGGCTACAGCCAGCAGTGGCTGCAATTGGAGTTTTGTCAGGCGTTAAAAAACCAGACAAAACAGATGCTTAAGACATCCCTGCCCAATAGGCAGAGGAGTTATTGGATATTCCCAGAGCTCTGTGCTTTGCGGTAGAGGTTAAAAAAAAGACTCCATCCAGCAGGCGTCTCGTTGTCACTATTTTTAGTGCATATGAGAAGGCTCTTATGGTTGAAGAACTGGGCGGCCGAGCCCCATGTAAAGACTGCTGGCAGGTTTGCCCTTCCATGGAAAGATCTGGATAAATACATTCAGACTGTTTCAAGTGGCAAAAGTACCCTTTTACCAGTCAAAAGAAGTTCCGGGGTCCTGCGTTTAAAAGGCAGCTCCCCCCGGTTCCAGGGCCCTCAAATTCCAGGCAGTACGGACCTCCTGCGCGATCAAACTTTTAACAATGGATCGCAAAGACAGGCCTCTGGGGATCGGTCCCCGACAGAGGGGGTCCGATCATCTGTGGCCGCAGGCTACAGATTAGAATTTCTAAAATTTCCTCCACAAGGAAGGCCTCAATGCGGGCGGCATTGGATCATCTGCTTCACCAGGGCATATTGGTAGAGGTACCAGCCCAAGAACAGGGGCTAGGTGTCTATTCCAATCTGTTTGTCATACCAAGGCTCATCGGCAATGTCAGACCAATTTTGGACCTAAAAGGTTTAAATGCTTACCTAAGGGTTCGCTCTTTCCGGATAGAATCCGTTTGGTCAGCAGCCGCCATACTCCAGAAGGATCTGGCTTCTATAGACATAAAGGATGGTTACCTTCATGTACCAGGTCTTTTCAGCCACATCAAATATTTTTGTTTTTACGCTTCGCAGGGATACAGCGTCACTTCCAATTCATGGCGCCCCCCTTCGGGCTGGCTACGGCCCCCGGGTATTCACGAAGGTCCTAGCTCCTATTCTAGTCAGTCTAAAGGATCCAAGGGATCTCAGTCCTAGCATACCTGGACAACCTCTTAATCATAAGATCACTCGCTTCCTTGGTGGAATGCGTAGTAGCCCTCATGGTTCAGTACCTCGAGAGGTTCGGCTGAGTCCTAAAC
Source organism: Rana kukunoris (assembly GCA_029574335.1). Taxonomy (NCBI): domain Eukaryota; kingdom Metazoa; phylum Chordata; class Amphibia; order Anura; family Ranidae; genus Rana; species Rana kukunoris. Next base: position 17,882,581 of record CM056050.1, on the reverse strand, counting down.
CGGGGAAAGATCAGCATTTCAACCTACAAAGCAGTTGGAATATCTCGGCACGAGATTAGACACAGAACAGAAGATGGATGTTCCTGCCTCTGGTAAAGGTCGAGGCTATCAAAAGATTGATTCAGTTGGTCTAAGCAAAAAAGAACCAACTATTCGCCTATGTATGCGATGGCCATGTTCGAGGCGGTACCACACGCTTCCACACTCGTGTCCTACAGGCAGCAATTCTAGCAGCTTGGTGCTGCCCAGTGGTCTGGAAGGCTGGAGAGAGGTCTGGAACAAGTTCACTCGCCAAGGAACTTGGGCAGAGGCAGAGAGGCAGCTGCCCATCAAGGTCTGGGAGTTCTGAGCGGCTCGGCTAGCCCTCCTGGCATAGACATCCAGATTACAGGAGTCCTCGGTGAGAAGTCATTCAGACAATGCCACAGCGGTGGCATATAGGTGAACCACCAAGGGGGAACCAAGAGTCAAGCCACTCAGAGTGAGAGGAGCTTGGTTTTTCGGTGGGCAGAGGTTTATGTACCCTGCATATCGGCGACATTCATTCCCGAGGTGGACAACCTACAGGCGTACTTCCTAAGTCGCCAAACCCTGTCGCCGGGGGAGTGGTCTATGCATCCACAAGTTTTTTTTCAGACAATCTGCCAGAAGTGGGGAGTGCCAGACGTGGAGGTCATGGCATCAGGATTCAACAAGAAGCTAGACAGGTTCATGTCTCGAACAAGGGACCCTATGGCCTGCGGAACCGATGGGTTGGTTTGCCCTTGGCATCAATCATAACTTCTATATGCATTTCCCCCACTGCAGTTACTACCCCGCCTGTGGCGCAGGATCATAGCACAGGCCGGTTATCCTGGTAGCCCCAGCTTGGTACCGGAGGGCATGGTACTCACTAGTCCTGAAATGGGCAGCGGGAGGCCCTTGGACTCTTCCTCTAGGGCCAGACCTACTCTCACAAGGCCCGATCCTCCACCCTGCATTACGGCGTCTAAATTTGACGGCCTGGCGGCTGAATCCCTGATTCTCAGGGGTAGAGGTCTGTCTAGGCAGGTAATCCCTACCCTCATTAAGGCTAGAAAGCCGGCCTCCAGGGTAATTTTGTTACAGGGTTTGGAGGGCCTACGTAGGTGGTGTGAGGCTAAGAGATGGAATTCCCGCAAGTATACCATTGATAGAGTATTAAGTTTCTCCAGCTAGGAGTGGATAAAGGCCTGGCATTAAGCACGATCTAGGGACAGATTTCAGCCTTATCAGTGTGGTTTCAGAGGCCGCTGGCCGCCCACTCGCTGGTAAAGACCTTCTTACAGGGAGTCTTACGTGTTAATCCTCCGGTCAAATCACCACTTTGTCCATGGGACTTAAATCTTGTTCTGTCAACTCTACAGAAACAACCCTTTGAGCCGTTGGCTGAGGTACCTTTGGTTTTACTGACTGGAAAGTCGGTATTTCTGATCACCATAGTTTCGGCCAGGAGAGTATCGGAATTGGCAGCCTTATCTTGTAAGGAACCATATCTCATTTTACATAAGGATAGGGCGGGGTTCCGTCCTCATTCTTCCTTTCTACCAAAGGTTATATCCAGTTTCCACCTGAACCAGGATGTGGTACTTCCATCCTTCTTCCAAAACCCACCTCTAGAAAGGAGGGGTTGCTGCATATGTTGGATATTGTCAGGGCCATAAAGGCCTATCTTAAAGCTACAGAGAAGGTTCGGAAAACAGATGTGGTGTTCGTTTTACCGGAAGGGCCCAAGATGGGTCAGGCAGCTGCTTGATCCACCATCGCAAGATGAATTAAACAATTAATCGTTCAGGCCTGCGGTTTGAAGAGGTTGCCTCCTCCTTTGTCGGCAAAAGCCCATTCTACCAGGGCCATGGGCACCTCCTGGGCAGCACATCATCAGATCTCTATAGCTCGAATATGCAAGGCAGCAACGTGGTCGTCAGTCCACATGTTTACAAAATTTTATCAATTGGACGTAAGAAGGAATGCGGATACAGCCTTTGGGCAGTCAGTACTACAGGCCGCGATTTAAGCTCCTCAGGATCTGAGGGGGCTCCCTTGATTTGATTTGAGATTTACATTTCTTGTTTAAGTTGGATTTACTAGTATTTGAGTATACCTCTAAATTAAATCCTTCTTGAGAAGATGTCTCCCTCCCCTCATTAAAGCATTGCTTTCGGACATCCCATATAGTAATGAATATGCTGCTCTGTGTCCCGTGATGTACGAGAAAGAAAAAGAGATTTTTAAATACAGCTTACCTGTAAAATCCTTTTCTTGGAGTACATCACGGGACACAGAGCTCCCACCCCTCTTTTGGGGAAACATTTTGGGAGGCATACTGCTTGCTACAAAACTGAGGGACTCCCTCTAGGGGAGGGGGTTATATAGGGAGGGGACTTCCTGTTTGAGATTGCCAGTGTCCACACCTGAAGGTACTCCATATAACCCATATAGTAATGAATATGCCGCTCTGTGTCCCGTGATGTACTCCAAGAAAAAGATTTTACAGGTAAGCTGTATTTAAAAATCTCTTTTTTTTTTTTTTTTATCACTTTTGTTCCTATTACAAGAAATGTAAACATCTCTTGTAAAAGAAAAAGGATGACAGGTCCTCTTTATGGAGATATCTGGGGTCAAAAAGACCCCAAATCTATCTTCACCTGAAAATATGTTTTAGGCCTTAAAGACCATAGAGGCCATCTACTCTTTGATCCCCTCTGTGACCAGCCAGGATTGTTTCTTGGGCGAGCAGCAGGGGGGTTGGGATACACGCAGGTTCCGAAAGCGTTCCAGCGGCTCGAAACACTTACCAGAGAGAGCCAGCCACTGGCTGATAAAAAACAATACTGGGGTTATGGGCGATTATCTTCAGCCATAATCTCAGTAAACCACAACGTATTGCAGTCGGCAAGTGGTTAATGCACCCTGTACATCAGGCTTGGCCACCCCCTCGGCTCCATAGCTATAAATGGACATGCTGGGTTTTGTGGTTCCTAAACAGCTGGGAGTAGCACACATGCTCACATGCTATGTGAGGAGCTTGCATATGTTGTGTTCTTTAACCACTTTAGCCCCGGACCATATTGCTGTCCAAAGACCAGAGCACTTTTTGTGATTCGGGACTACGTCGCTTTAACTGACAATTGCGCGGTCATGCGACGTCGCTCCCAAACAAAATTGGCGTTCTTTTTTTTTCCCACAAATAGAGCTTTCTTTTGGTGGTATTTGATCACCTCTGCGGTTTTTATTTTTTGCGCTATAAACAAAAATAGAGCGACTATTTTGAAAAAAATGCAATATTTTTTACATTTTGCTATAATAAATATCCCCAAAAAAGATTTAAAAAAACATTATTTTTCCTCAGTTTAGGCCGATACGTATTCTTCTACATATTATTCGTAAAAAAAAATTGCAATTAGCGTTTATTGATTGGTTTGCGCAAAATTTATAGCGTTTACAAAAAAGGGGGTAGTTTTAAGGCATTTTTATTAATATTTTTTTTTTACTAGTAATGGCGGCGATCAGCGTTTTTTTCGGTACTGCGATATTATGGCGGACACATCGGACACTTTTGACACATTTTTGGGACCATTGGCATTTTTATAGCGATCAATGCTATAAAAATGCATTGGATTACTATAAAAATGCCATTGGCAGTGAAGGGGTTAACACTAGGGGGCGGGGAAGGGGTTAAGTGTGTTCCTATTTGTGTTCTTACTGTGTGGGGGGGGTGGACTCACTAGGGGGAATTATTGATCTTCCGTTCATACATTGTATGTCGTCGCCCACATCCCTAACCCTTCGACCCCCCCCCCCCCGTTGTGTGCTGGGAACACACGGCTCCCAGCACACAGCGGGAGCCAATCGGCGGGCGCAGCGCAAATTTCGCGCATGCGCCGTAGGGAACCGGGCAGTGAAGCCGGAGCGCTTCATTTCCTTGTTTTCCTCCCCGTGGATGGCAGGGGGCAGCAGAGTGATGGCAGGGGACAGTGCTGGACTCCAGGACAGGTAAGTGTTCTAATATTAAAAGTCGGCAGCTGCAGTATTTGTAACTGCTGGCTTTTAATATTTTTTTTTTTTCATCCGCTTTAATAATATCAATATTCCCCGCAGACATGTACTCGGTGTAACATCATCTTTCATATTATACAAAATGGGATATATAGTGTGTGTATTTTTTATTTATTTTTTTATTTGTTAAATTTTTTATTTTTTTTTAAATAGTGTTTAAATAACTGCAGCACAAATACCGTGTGATATAAATAATTGCAAAGCTCATCATTTTATTTTCTAGGGTCTCTGCTAAAAAATATTATTTAATGTGTGGGGGGTTCTAAGCTATTTTCTAATAAATACTGGTTTAAACTTGTAAACAAAACAGTATTTAATAGAGGGAAGGGTGCAGTCTGTATGTATCAATCTTGCACTTTTCCTTTCATTCTCTTTCTGTGTGTATATACCCTGTTTCCCTGAAAATAAGCCCCACACCAAAAATAAGACCTAGCTTTATACTCGGAGATGGCTGCAATATAAACCCTACCCCGAAAATAAGCCCTAGTTAAAGTCTTATTAAAAACATCATATAATTGGCAGTGTCTCCTTTTGTACATTTATTGTGGAAAATACTATTTTTAAATCACTGCTGGATGCTCACGTGACCAGCCAGAGATCTTCTCCTGCCCTCCCGGCTGAAATCAGCGGCCCCTTCCTCTGCAGAGCTCAGAGTGGGGCTGCTGTCAGTGGGGATCTCGGTCCCTCCCTCATCAGCATTCAGAGCGGAAAAAAGAGCTTTGGCAGGTCACATGCACTGTGCTGCCTATCATGCTTTAAGGGATCAGGGTATATTTTGAAGATGACATGACTGTATTTGAATACATGTAGATTATTGTACATACCGTTAATAAATAAGACATCCCCTGTAAATAATATTTATTTATCGGCGTATAACACGGACCTTCACTTTAAGACGAACGTTTCAGGAGAAAACTTAGATTTTAAATAAAGAACTGTGAAGCTAAATAAGGGTCAATGCTCATGAATGCAGCCTAATCATAATCAGTGTAAATCTGCAGTCCTTATCATCGCCATGAATGTAGCCTCACCTCTAAGGCAACGCCGATAAATACGGTACATATCTTTTGTGGCCCTAGGGGCCACAAAAGATATATATATCCAAATCACCGGGGGGGCCATACTAAGCTGGAACGCCGGCTGGACTTTGGACATGCCTGGCCTAGGCTATTAAGTCACAAGGCTATTTGCAAGGGTTTCTGGGATAGGCATCATGTTTCCCAGTAGTCCTTGCAAACCTGACTGAAACCCATTACATTGCTTGTGCAGCACTGAGCATGTGTGAGATATGCAAAGCTGAGATCCAGGAAGTCATACAGTCTGGCTTCATGATGCCCACACTTAAGATGGCCACGGTCTATTTCTAGATTATAAACTAATTCTAAATTCTGGATTCTAAATGCTGTAACAACCTAACAAAACGGACCTTAGTTTACAAACTAACTTTACTAGAATACATTAAGCTTGTGTATTACAGGGGTATTTATATTTAAAAAGTGAAATTGTGGGTGGAACTCCCCTTTAATATAAGACCCGGTCTTATTTTCGGGGAAACACGGTTACTATCGATAGATATATATCTCTATATATATATATATCTATTTTACTGCAACTATATATCCTTCCCTTGACATTTAAATCTTCTATTTTCTCTTATTCCCGCAGAGTCGTGTCAGATTGAAGTACGACTTCTACTTGCCTACAGCTCCAGCCACAGCAAAATATTAAACCGATCGTGTACGCCAGCGTGGGGGGAGAGCACAGACACCCTGCCTGCCCTGGACAGCACCACCGAAGGCACTATTCCCTTCAGCAAACCCGTTAAAGTCTTCTTGATGCCCAAACCCGCTAGGCGGTGACATATATTCAGAGATGGGTATGTGCTTTGTAGGGTAACCAGGGAACATGGACTCCCAACCCTGGCGGTAGCGCAGTGCAGTTCTGTGACAACGATCCATCTCATTTTTCTTGTCACGTGTGATGCTATTCTGCAAGATTGAGTCTTGCTGCAGTCACTGGGGATATATGACTATGGTTAGAGGAAGAACGGACACACACAAGCCCATGCCGGCCATCTTGGGATGTATATGAAAGAGGTTCTCCAGGAACTAGTCCAGTAATTCACAGGCCTTGGCTCATTATGGGAAATCCGTACCGAAATACATGTTTCGGCAACCATTGCTCACCTTTTAAAAATGCTACTTTGCTGGCCGGCATGCTGGTCCAGTGGTGTCAATACTTTTGACCCCTCACCCACAACATATATGAAGAGGAGGAATCCTTTAGAAAGGAATACTCAGGCATCAAGCTCAGAAGGAGAGCTCAGAAATTGAATATCGGAAGTTCCCTAAAAAGAAAAAGATCCAGCAAAAGAATGTTAATACCAGCCTATCCTGACACTTCATAATGTGAAACTTTTTTGAAATGCTTTCAATTCCACAGAAGAACCAATGGCTGTGTGAGGTCTGAGCCCTTATTTCAGTTGTTGATGGGGGGACTTACCTTTCTGGTGGTCTGTGTTTTTAAAAGCCACTGCATTTTAGCTCCCAATCTGCTGGAAGTTTTCAGGCATTGCATACTTGTTCCCTCCTCCTTACCCCATCCAGCTGTCTTGTATGTCCTGTAGTGGGCATACAAGTGGGCAGGAGGAACCACAGTAGCCAGAGGGGGAGGAACTATTGTACACACCCAAAAGTGTAGAATACTTGCAGCAGCTAAGGAGCAGAGATGTGGGTTACTTTTTAATACACAGGCCCCCATAAAGCTAAGTATAAAAATGCCTAAAAATGCCTTTGTTTTGTGTCTTGTAGAAGTGGAGGGTCTGTATTCAGGTCAACATCCTCCAGACCAATGATTACATGGTAAAAGTTTAATTCTTTCCTGGAGGAACTTTTATAAAATAAAATAAAATATTTCTTTGTATAAAAGACCTTTTTTTTTTTTCTCATAATGTGGTTGTATGTGCATTGCCACAAAGAAAACAAGAGTGATAAATGTTTTCCTGTAGCCAGAGGGGAACTGCATTAAGGTGGTGGCCCATATCGAGGTGGGGGGGTCTAGAACAGGGGTCTTCAAACTTTTCAAACAAAGGACCAGTTTTAGGGTTGTCCCGATACTAGTATCGGTATTGGTACCAGTATTTGCGTGAGTACTTGTACTCGCGCAAATGCTCCCGATGCCTGGTAGAAAACTTTTTTTTTTTTTTTTTTTTTCGAGTGCGGGTGGAGAGGGGGTGGAGAGCGGATGTCGGCAGCAGCGGGGGGAGGGGTGTTCTTGGCTTTGTCTTAGGGCACACAAGGCTGCATTTGGGCACACAAGGCTGCATTTGGGCACACGTGGCTCCATTTAAAAAAAAGTATCGGTAATCGGTATTGGCGAGTACATGAAAAAAAGTATTGCTACTTGTTCTCGGTCCTAAAAAAGTGGTATCGGGACAACCCTAACCAGTTTGTTGCCCTTCAGTCTTGAGAAGGGCCGGATTGTGGCCAGCAGGGGCAGAAAATGTCACAGGCCCTGCATGAGTGAGAATAAATATGGCCTCAGTGTTGGTGGTTAATAGGAGTAGTAGTGTTGTCGCTATAAGTAGGAGGAATAGTGTCCCCTCATTGGTATTGGTGGAAGAAATGGTGCCCTATTGTTGGTGTCAGTGGGCTGGACAAAGGCTAGCAAAGGGCCCTCGGGCCGCAGTTTGGAGACCCCCTGGTCTAGAAGATGCTTTGGAGCTCCTGATTGCTGACCCCATCTGTGCCAAGATAGTTTCCAGTTTTTGCACCCTGCTGCACTAGAGGATGAAAACACAAATGGGGATTGATTTACTAAAACTGGAGAGTGCAAAATCTGGTGCAGCTCTGCAGAGAAACCAATTGGCTTCCAGGTTTTATTGCTAAAGCTTAATTGAGCAAGCTGAAGTTGATGGTGTCCATCAATTGTCGCCACGGTTCCCTGCCATCGATTGTCGCCACGGTGCCCTGCCATCGATTGTCGCCACGGTGCCCTGCCATCGATTGTCGCCACGGTGCCCTGCCATCGATTGTCGCCACGGTGCCCTGCCATCGATTGTCGCCGCGGTGCCCTGCCATCGATTGTCGCCGCGGTGCCCTGCCATCGATTGTCGCCGCGGTGCCCTGCCATCGATTGTCGCCGCGGTGCCCTGCCATCGATTGTCGCCGCGGTGCCCTGCCATCGATTGTCGCCGCGGTGCCCTGCCATCGATTGTCGCCGCGGTGCCCTGCCATCGATTGTCGCCGCGGTGCCCTGCCATCGATTGTCGCCGCGGTGCCCTGCCATCGATTGTCGCCGCGGTGCCCTGCCATCGATTGTCGCCGCGGTGCCCTGCCATCGATTGCCGCCGCGGTGCCCTGCCATCGATTGCCGCCGCGGTGCCCTGCCATCGATTGCCGCCGCGGTGCCCTGCCATCGATTGCCGCCGCGGTGCCCTGCCATCGATTGCCGCCGCGGTGCCCTGCCATCGATTGCCGCCGCGGTGCCCTGCCATCGATTGCCGCCACGGTGCCCTGCCATCGATTGTCGCCACGGTGCCCTGTCATCGATTGTCGCCACGGTGCCCTGTCATCGAACGCAGCCACTGCAATGCATAAATCTATGTATTGTTGATCAGTGGCGGTGCAGGAGAGAGAGGGGGGCGGCGCTCCTGCGCCCACTATGGACGCACCGCCACTGGCTTCCATGCACAGATTGTACATTTTCCCACTTTAGCAAATCAACCTAATTGTGTATTGCTGCTGGTTTATATACATGGGGGAGTGCAAAATCTGGTGCAGCTGTGCATATTGGCCAATCAGATTCTAACTTCACTTTGTTCAATTAAGCCTTAACAATAAAACCTGGAAGCTGATTGGTTTCTAAGCACCGCTGCACCAGATTTTGCACTCTCCAATCTTAGAAAATCAACCCCATGAAGTCTTCCAATCTTCTGCACAGTATTGGCTGGAGACGGCTTACTATGATCTATTTGGATGCACAAGTTAAACCTTGGTTTGAGAGCGATTTGCAAGACAAGCTACATTTTTAAATTCATTTTGACTTGATATACAAGCGATGTCTTGATATACAAGAAGTGTAATTTCTCAACAAAGTATTAAAGAGAAGAGAGGGGCCTCTAAGTGTAGCAGTATGGTTACATTTATTGAAGGTACAACACTTAGCAACTCACATTGTTAATGATTTAAACAAGCACATCCAAGTATGCAGGGATCCGGGGTAAAGCTGTCCACATTTACTGTCGTCCTCACCGCCATCAACGACATGCCTTCAAAGCTGCGCTCCCTGATCGCTTCAAGCCTCACTTTCAGATCACTCTACTGCAGGGTAGTCTTTCCAGTTATGATTGCAGACCGACAGCAGTGAGAGCCAGCGGTGAGGAGGATGGTCTATGTGGACAGCTTTACCCGGGATACCTGCATTATTAGATGTGCCTCTTTTAATCATAAACCATGTGAGTTGATAAATGTTGTACCTTCAATACATGTAATCATATTGTTACACTTAGACCCCTTTCACACTGAAGCGTTTTTACAGCGTTTTAGCGTTAAAAATAGCGATATTAAAATGCTCATAAACCGCTCCCCATGCATCTCAATGGACCCTTTCACACTGAGTCCTGCAAGCAGCATCTTTGGAGCAGCTTTTGGGTGCTGAAAAAAAACGCCCTAAAACATTAGGGTCTTAGCGGAGCTTTACCAGCACATTGGGATTGCAGATGAGGCTTTGCTCGAATAACGATCGAAAAACGTTTGAATAACGCCCCAATGTGAAAGGGGCCTTAGAGGCGCCTCTCTTCTCTTTTACACTCTGTAGCTCCTGCTCGATTTTGCTTCTAATCGCCTTGTGGAGGCTTCCATTTGTGGATGGACATTTTATGGTTACACAACCAATCACATTGCTATAATCTTTCCATATGGACTATAAACTGAAGGACCTATGAATAAATGGTTGTGGAACGAATCACCTGAGTTTTCATTATTTCTTATGGGGAAATTTGCTTTGATATCCAAGTGCTTTGGATTACAAGCATGTTTCCGGAACGAATTATACTCGCAATCCAAGGTTTTACTGTATCCTTGAGAGTTTCGGCATACTGGAGCAGTAATTAAAGCGGAGTTGCACCCAAGAAAACAACATTTGGCCAAAAGTCCTAAAAAAATGTGAAAAAAAAAATACATTTATACTCACCCGAAATACCTGTTGCTATGTGGAAGTCCGTAATCTGCCTCATCCGCACCGCGGTGTGTTTTCTTCTTCTCTTTCTCCTAGTGAATGGGGCGCGCTGCTTTCTTGGAACTGTGTGTGTTCTCAGAGAGCAGCCGCCCATTCACAAGTCGGCACGAGGTTCGCAGTAGGAAATGGGCAGTGAAGCCGTAAGGCATCACTGGCTGTTTCCCCTAGTGTGAATGGCGGCACGGGACCTGCATCAGTCGTGGGATCGGCATCGGGGGGGCCAACAGCGCGGGCAAGTAGGACAAGGTAAATGTCCTTATTAAAAGTCAGCAGCTACACTGTTAGTAGCTGCTGACTTTAATAAAAATAAAAATTTCGGGGTGGAATTCCACTTTAAGAGAACTGTGTATAGGCACAGCGTGGTGCGCTCGTCTTTGATATTGCCGTGACGTGGGCCACAGATTCACTTTAATGTCGTTTCTTCTTGGCAGATAACATGCCGCATCTCCTACATGGCCGATAATATTTATTAGCTGGCATCAACACATTCAGGAAAGCATCCTGAAAAATGTGTAAATTATTGATCTACCTGTAGTATGAAAGATGTGTATTTTTTTTAATTCTTTTGTATTACTTAAATATGGACTATTTTCTGTCTCTGTGATGGTTTTCCTTGCTTTTAACGTATAAATAAAATTCAATACAAAGTCATCTTGTACCAGTTTAATAACCCTATGTATGCAATCCATCACATCACCGACAGCTGAATTCCAGGCAGATGGAAGATAATGCATAAACATAGCAATGTGCTTACTCTGTACAGAACCTTCCATCCTTCCGCCTTACTCTGTTCCATTCACTTCTTGTTGTGTTTTCTTTTTTATACCTTGCCACAGAAGGGTCCTAGGATGATGACTTCCTGTTGAGATGGCCATCGATCCCAGCAAGACTCTGTGCGCTGGGAGACCAGTCACCTAAATGCCCCTTGCAGTTGTGCAGTGTAACGGCACCCCAAATGGGACAGGGGTTAAAGCTGCTTAGGATATTCCATTCCCGAACACAAGACAGCTACCGACACTCCACAATCCGATGAACACGACCCTTAGGAATTCCCTGTTTGAGGTTTAACAGGGATAGCCCTTTATTGAAAAATACAGGCTCTTTATATACAGTTTAGGATCCTGCAGTGACCAAATGAACAATGGCCCAACTCCACCCACAACATCACACACTGGTTCCTAACGAGCCTCAATACACATCCTTTAACAGACACCCTGTCTCTGGGCCCTGGTCTAATTTACATGAGCTAATTAACTACAGCTGATGACTCATACACCTGACCTTTAGGCTGTCAGCTAACTTACAATACACATTACCATCAATAGACCTTCACACAATACAGGGTCAATTAGCACAAGCCACAATGAAAGATCCTTAGAAGCCATCCTAGAATCATTTACATCACAACAGACAGATAGGTGGGCTGCAGTTCAAGACATTCTGCATGTCCATTATTTTCTGGCTCAATCTGTACCCAAAAGTGACTTCCGTTACAGGTAGCATTGACATTTATTTAGTATTAGGAACCCATCTATGAACACTGCTACCATCCACCCAACTCCGCCTCTCCCTGCTTAAAGTGGTTATAAAACAGGGCTAAACAAACCCTAGGCGCCAGGGTGCATTGGCAACTGGAATTAGCGGCCTGGCGCCTGGACTACACTGCGACAGGTGTCTTGTCCCCATGCGGCCTGAAGGTGCACGAGCCAAGATGCTGCGCTAGTCGGTAATTGCCCTCTTGTGCCGTAGCCTGGTCAGTGGCTGAGGTTTCCACTCAATTCTTTGCATCAGGACATCATAGATGTGACATTATAGTGCGACTTCCAGGGGTCACCCTTCCTTCCTCACCCTCTTGTGGTGGCCGGGCCTGCACCAAGAAGTCACTGACGGCATTAAGGGTTTCCCCTCCCTGTTCTCGCTGCCCGCCCATCTCCTTCCCAAGAGAAGAGGGTGTTGTAGACTTGAACTGTCGCCATGTCCTTAATGGTGAGAGGAGAGGGAGTGTGGGGCATCTGGTTGGGATGGCCTCATTTCCATTCACAACCCTTCAAAGATAGTAAACGTTTTTTATTAATGTTTCATTAACCACTTGCCGACCGCCTCCTGTAGATATACGTTAGCAGAATGACACGGCTGCGCAAAGCAACGTACAGGTGCCCGCGGACTCCGTGTCCACCAGTGTCCCACAATCCTGTCACGAAGCTGCAGAACAAGGTATTTCCCTATTCTGCCTAGTGACAGGACAGTGATCTACTGCTCCCTGTCATCGGGAGCAGTGATCACTGTCCTGTCACTCGTAGCCCCGCCCCGTACAGTTAGAATCACGCCCTAGGCAGGGCTGGAATAACATAGGGGCTATTGAAGCTGCAGCTCCAGGCCCCTTTCTCCCCATTTGCCCCCCCCCCCCCAAAAAAAATAAATAATCGACTTCGGGGGTTGTAGCTTGACGACCAGAGGTCACAGAAACCCCACAACTGGTCAAGACCTACCCCACAACTGGTCAAAATATGGGATGGCTATCATTTATGGTTCCGGAGATATGGGCCTGCTTGCGCAGCCTGTCAGAAGCTACATACAGAGCGGCCAGTATAAATACAAGCTGACACACTCTGCAGCAGACTGAACGGATCACAGTGCTTATAATTGGCCAATTCTCCTACGTGTAAAAATCATCATTTGTTTTTTTGCTAGAAAATTACTCTATGGTGGTCTTTGCAACTTTTTATGTTGCACAGTATGGAGTTGCACGATTTTGGCTAAAATGAGAATTGCATTTTTTTTTGCTTAGAAGATAGATCACGATTCTCTCACGATTCTTGCGGCGTAACATCATCTTTCACATTAAAACAAAAAATAAAATGGGCTAACTTTACTGTTTTGTTTTTATGGTTTTTATTATTCATTGAAGTGGGCAAATGCAGTGTGACATAAAATAAATTGCCATTTTATTGCCTAGGGTCTCTGCTAAATATATATATATATATATATATATATATATATATATATAAAATGTTTGGTGGTTCAAAGTAATTTTCTAGCAAAAAATATTGCGTTTTAACTTAAGAGGTTGGACTTTAAGTGGTTACATTTCCTGCATTTACACACAGAAGTTTGATCTAAGAAGAAAGTTAGTTACAATGATTTATGTTGTTACAAACTTAGGACACTGCCGGATATTTTCTTTACACACACTGAAGTTTATCCCTGTGATCTAAGAAGGAAGCGTTAGTTACAATGTTTCCTGTTAAAAACTTGGCAGACTGCCCAGATATTTTCTTTTGACAGGTGAAAGTCTCTCCACTTGTTATATGAAAGAATCCGCAAACTCTGCATTGGAGATCGTCAGGGGGGTTGAATCGAGATCACGATTTTTTAACAATTAATTGTGCAGCTCTAGCACGGTATTTGAGCAACAATTTTTCCAAAAAAAAATTGTGAAATAAACGGTTTCATTCATTAAAAAAAAAAAAAAAAACACAAAAGTTAGCACAATTTTTTTTGGTATCCTAAGCGATGTAGGTTACATGTGTAGAGTTACAGAGGAGGTCTAGTACTAGAATTATTGCTCTCCAACGATCGTGGCATATGTAACCTGTGTGTATCTGGCTCTGATACTAGACCTACACACTCCTCTCCTGTACATAGTGCCCACTATCATACCCTCCACACTCCTCTCCTGTACATAGTGCTCACTGTCATACTCTACACGATCCTCTCCTGTACATACTGCCCACTGTCATACCCTACACACCCCTCTCCTGTACATAGTGCCCACTGTCGTACCCTCCACACTCCTCTCCTGTACATACTGCTCGTTGTCATCCCCTTCACACTTCTCTCCTATACATAGTGCCCACCGTCATACCCTCCACACTCCTTTCCTGTACATACTGCCCACTGTCATACCCTCCACACTCCTTTACTCCTTTCCTGTACATAGTGCCTTTTGCTGTACCCTTTGCACTCCTCTCCTGTACATGTGCCCACTGTTAGACCCTCCACATTCCTCTCCCTCACCTGCACATACTTCCCACTTATATACCATCCATCCTCAATGTTACCAGCTCTAGAATGGACACACTTTTGTTAGTTCAGCTAAAGGAAATCTCAGTCCTCATATTTGTTCTGTCCCATTATTAGTACTAGGGTTGTCCCGATACCGATACTAGTATCGGGACCGATGCCGAGTATTTGCGCGAGGATGTCCATCTGCATGCCTCACTGTGCCCACGCCTAGACTGACGTTTAACATGGGAGTCTATGGAAGGGGTGCCTGGTTTAGAAAAATCGTTGGTCCCCCCAGACAACAAACTGCACACTGGTAAAAGGAAGAGTGGGGCTACATGTGTGGTCAAATTTGGGGTCCAGGGGACCTACGCCTGGCCGGTACCCGATCCTCAAAGTCACCGGAAAAATGACTGTTTAACATGGGAGTCTATGGAAGGGGTGCCAACTTTGAAAAATCGGTTCTCCTTGGCCGTAGGTCCCCAAGACAACAAACTTTGCACACTTGTAGAGGAAAAGTGGGGCTACATGTGTGCCAAGTGGGGTCCAGGGGACCTACAGCCAGCCGGTACCGGGTCCCCAAAGTCCGAGAGATCAGGCACAAAAAAGTGACTCGAGTATAAGCCGAGGGGGGCATTTTCAGCACACACAAAAAATGCTGAAAAACTCGGCTTATACTTGAGTATATACGATACTTTCAACTATGCCATCTGAATAACGGCAGCTGGTTGGCTTTGGAAGTGCCTATCAGAGCCAGCAGGTTAGCAGCCCTCAGGCTGTAATCGGCTTCCAAATACTTATCCAGGGGACTCACTGGGGTGCGTCCCTTGGATAAGACTGAAAAATGACAGGCGCCTCAGCCAATCCGGTTAACCGGTTCTGATGGCATGGTACAGTGGGGCTGCAATTGTTTTGTTTGTTTTTTCGTTTGTGCTAATTTCTGGGGTGGTATTGTTTTATCAAGTTTTATAAAGTTGAAGCTTTTAGGGGAAACCACCACCATACTGAGAGCTAGTGTACACACAATCCAGTTTTATAGTTGCTTCTAATGCTAAAAGTCAAAGTAAAAAAGGCATAAATAACTCCAGTGTACACTAGACTTCTAAGCAGCAGTGGAAGAAACACATTTAGCAGGTCTTTTATTCATCATAAAACACACATGGCAGGGTTCCAGTGGGAACTGGAGAGAGACAAAATTATCTTTAGGCACTGGGCAGCTGTCCATCCTTCCATTAGTCATTGATACCCATCCATGTACACCAGACAGAGCCCCAGTGCACAGCATTATTTAGCAGGTGGAGTGGAACACGCCCCCCACTCGGGCTCCTTGTGACACCAAACTGTTGTACTCCTTCACTGCTTTCTCAGTCTGGAAGACCAGAACATCAATGCCCTGAGATTTGATGTACTCTAGAGTAGAGGCTGGCACCTAGAACAAAGAAATGGTGATTAATAAAAAGTGTTGGTACCTTACACCTGGTGATCTCAAGACAGAAACAGTAAATCTTGCAGTACAGGACCATAGGGCTGAAATCATAGACCATGGGTTTTAGGCAGGGCTACCTTCGGGTGACTGAACACCGGAAAATAATTTTGCTAGGGCTGCCCCAGTGCAAATTCATATAACCCTAGTTGGCAGTTCTGTTTGATAGGTTGTTGCCCACTCCAAAGTTTCTTGCTTATGTATGTCCATTGGTCTGTAACTACAGTCCTGTACTGTACCCCAAAATAAGGAGTTTATATGTAAATAAAATTCCCTTTATCTTTAGGACCAAAAGCATTAGTCATAAACATTGGACATACCCAAGCAATAAACTGAGGAGTGGGCAACATACCCAAGCAATAAACTGAGGAGTGGGCAACATACCAAACAGAACTGCCAATAGACCCAAACCCAAGGGCAAGTACCCCCCTAAAAAAAACTCAGATCACCGTTTTAAGCAACTTGCAGCTGAAAGAGGACCTTCACCTTCTGACAGCACAAGCCTCTATCCCGAAAAGGCTGAAGTTCCTTTTATAGCTTGCATTGGCTGAGTCCTGAACATCCACCTAGTAGAACCTAGGTACCATGTGAACAGAGGACCAGGTAGTGGCTTTGTATATCTGAGATACAGGCGCTTGATATTGGAAAGCCGAAGACACCAATAGATCTGGTGGAATTAGCTCTGATAGGGAAAGCAGAAACTCTGTTCCTAAAGGAACCAAGCCCTGCAGGTAAGTCATCTACTCTATCTGGCAATGGTGGTGTGATGGCGTTGAATAAAATGATTATTTTGCGTTTATGTTACTTTTCTCCTGAACTACTGAATGAATGAAAAACGTATATAGCGCTGCACATGCAAAGTAAATCGCCTCTGAGCGCTTGTTGTTCCTGTCTCCTTTGAGATCAAAAGAGACGAGTCTTAATCTTTCTCCTGAAGACTAATGCCGCGTACACACGGTCGTTTTTTGCGATGATAAATTGATCGTGTGTGGGCAAAACGTTGTTTTTTGTCTTCAAAAAAACGACCAAAAAAAAATTCCAACATGCTTGAATTTTTTGTGTCGTTTTTCAAAACGTCGTTTTTTGTTTCACAAAAAGTCACCCTGTGTAGCAAAAACGTCTTTTAAAACGACGTTTTTAAAACCGCGCATGCCCAGAAGCTAGTTATGAAGCGAGCTTCAATGGAAAAGAGTGGTGAACGTAACCTCGCTTTTTGTGAAAAAACGATGGTGTGTATGCAAAATTGTCTTTGAAAAGTGACGTTTTAAAAACGTTGTTTTTTACTTCACAGAAAACGTCGTTTTTTTTTTCATCGCAAAAAACGACCGTGTGTACGCGGCATTAGTGGTTCTCCTCCAGCCGAATGCTGGCTGGTAAGGCGTTCCATAGTCTGGGACCTTGGACAGCGAATCTCCTGTCTCCTTTGGACTTGTATCTGGCTTTCGGTATCTGAAGCCGATTTTGATTGGTGGATCGTAGAATACGATTGGGATTGTGAACTTTTATTTTTTCGCATAGATAATGGGGAGCATTCCCATGGATACATCTATGCGTTAGACAGAGTGCTTTAAAGGTGATTCTGTCTTTAACTGGTAGCCAGTGAAGGGATCTCAGTGAAGGTGAGATTGATTCCCAGGGTTTTTTCCCCATTTACAAGTCTGGCGGCCGTATTTTGAACGACTTGAAGACGAGCGATTTGGTACTTGGGGAGTCCGAGGTAAAGGGCATTTGCATAGTCCAGTCTGGAGTTTACAATCGCTCCCACCACGACCGCTATGTCTTTCTTGGTAATAAAAGGAGTGAGTCTACATAGTAGGCGCAGCAGATGGTGAGATCCGCTGACTACTAACCCTATTTGTGCGTTCATTGTCATGTCGGAGTCAAAGATGACCCCAAGACTTTTGACTTTGGCGCGGGGGGATCCAGGTTGTTGATGATTGATTCCTACGCTTGGCGTGAAACAGAAGAAGTTCTGTTTTCGCTCCGTTGAGTTTGAGATAACTCTTTGTCATCCAGTCCTCTATCAAAGAGACAAGTCTCTAGATTGAGGTGGTGATCCTTTTTATTGCAAATGCGGAAGTACAGTTGCGTGTCGTCTGCATATGAGTGATAGAGCAGTTTTTGGCTGATGATGATTTCGAAAAGAGGATGCACATAGATGTTGAACAACATCGGCGACAGGGGAGATCCTTGAGGGACCCCGCACGATAATGTGCATTTTTCAGAAGTGAAGGGTCCTAGCTTCACTATTTGCGATCGGTTTTCCAAAAAAGAGGAGAACCAGGATAGATCGCTTTCTGCGACTTTGGCTATTTTGGCCAGCCGAGTCAATAACAGCTTGTGATCTACTGTATCAAAGGCTGCGCTTAGGTCCAGCAGAACCAGAAGAGAAGATTCTCCTTTGTCTGCGGCCTCGAGAACGTCGTCCCATATCTTAAGCAATGCTGTTTCCGTCCCGTGTCCGGGACGGAATCCTGATTGAAATGGGTCGAGTAAGTTGTGGGTATCTAGATGCTGTTGCAGCTGCTGTACCACTGCTTTCTCCATTACCTTGGAGAGAACATTTAGGCCTGTTATGGGGCGCCAGTACTATACTGTTACTTTCCTAAAAGACATTATAAAGTTAACCAACCCTTCAGGAAGTGATTAAGTGAAAACAGATGTCTCCAAACACCTCCCTTCTACTCTTTACTCCAAAACCCCCTCCACCGAAGAAGCAAATATGGCATCTAAGAGGAAGACTTTGTGGCAACAGGGACATGTAACAAGAGACTATATGTTGATTAAACCAATCAGATGTATGCATATGAATGATCTCACTCTGTCTATAAAGCCAATAAAGGTTACGCCTCTCTGTCTCTTGACGTTGGGACGGTGAAGGATGTAGACTAAAAACTTCCTTTGTGTCTACATGCTTTTACTATTATGAATTTGGATCAGGGGCAGACTGGGTTATGCCCTGGGGTTGTGCCAGGGGTTATCAATCCTTATCAGTGGAGTTTGACTGTACCTTGACTAGGTGATCTTGCAGAAGGGCTGTAGAGTTAATCAGTTCCAGAATGTTTATGGGGAGTCTTGACATTGCTGAAGACACATCTCATACCCACCTCAAGGTTCCCAACTTTGTGTCAACAGGCTCTAGGCAGATCTTCAGTTCTCACTGACACGAAACTCCACCAATATCTTCACATCACAAGACCTCAGAAATGACAGTTGTGGTGGCAAAACAAAAGCCTGCGTTTCGTCAGATTAGGCGACCTGTCAGAATTTGTAACGAAAGTGACGTTTCGTCACTGCCATCTTTCTATACCCCACACTCGTCCCCAGTAAGAATACAGTGAGAAGGCTGCAAGCGAACATCTTGTTAGACCCACCGCTGTCTTGCATTTCACACTTATTTTTAACAGTAAACTAAGTTTATATAGTGAAATACAGTACTTAGAACTCCATCTGACTGTTTAGATGTAGAATTTTAAAAAGGAGCAACCTTCTGTGAGATTATCAAACCTGTGAGATCAGCAGGCTTGCCGCTGCTTTTAAAATTCAACATGTAAACAGTCTGACGGAGTTCTAAGGACTGTATTTCACTATATAAAAACTTAGGTAACTGGTAAAAATAAGTGTAAAGTGCAAAACTCCGGTGGGTGTAACAAGATGTCCGCTTGCCGCCTTCTCACTGTATCCTTACTGTGGAGGAGTGCGGGGTGCAGGAAGATTGCGACGACGGAACATCACTTCAATTACAAATTCTGACGGGTCACCTAATCTAAGGCAACCTTTTGTAAAAAAAACAATGCAGGTGTTTCAACAGGAAGAGGAAGCCCCACTACTGAATCGTGCATGTGCAGGATCCAGCCTTCCTAAAAATGTAGAGTAAATCAATTTCACTGCTGACCCACCTGCAGTGCCTCGGTCATTCCACGGCCAATCACCAGCGTCTTCACCCCCTTCTTTACAACTTCCTCTATGTCTGCTGGCTGGACACCCGGATAGTGCTGTTGGAGAAAGAAACATATTAGTTCCTCATCTATAATGATATAAAGTTGTCAATATACCTTAGAGCAGGACTGCAGCCAAAAACAACACTATGAAAATGAACGGCCTATTAAAAGATTAATTAAAACAAATTTGCTGCAAAAGAGCCATATCCCACAGTACTTTTTTTTACAGCCACTGGATATCCTTCGTCTGATGTCCAATATCATTCAACCCTCTTCTCCAAGCCCAGGTCGTCCTGGGCCCATGTTGCACAGTGTTGATCTCATCTCTGTAACTCTGCTTTCTCCCATCAGCACGCTTCTTTATAGCATATATCCCACCTCCCACGCGCATTATAGCCAAAAGACGGCTACACTGTGGGCTCACATTGCCGGGAGGGCATCTATGGACTTTATAGGTCCCTCAAGGCATGGAGCCACCCCTGAAGAAGTAACTTGCGAACTGCCAACATGCACACAAGAAACAAGGGTTAAAGAACCAAATGAAAAAAGACTGAGAGGACAGCCTAAAGCACCTTGCTAACAAAGGTTGCATCAGCCAAGGCCTAAACACCCACCTGATAGATCCTTGAAAATATGTGAACAGAGGACCAGGTGGTAAATCCAGGCAGCAGATGCCTGATGCTAAAAAGCCCAAGAGACACCAACAGCCCTGGTGGAATGGGCTCGGATAGAGAAAGAATGAAATCTGTCCCCAAGGGTCTATGTTCTGGACAAGAGTAATAAGAGTCAGAAGTACCCCTATCATTTAAAACTTGGGTTTAAACAGCCATTAAAGCCAATGGTTGTGAAACAGGATGGAACAGGGAGCCTTGGGCCAGTAGGTCTGGTCTGTTTGGAAGGCTTGTCTAAAGATATCAGATATCTAAATATCTGTGTACCATGTTTTTCAGAACCAATTTGGTGCCATGAGAGCATCCACTGTGAAGACTTGAGGAGCAAGTGTGGGACTGGTGTAGTGAATCTGTAGCTCTCCTACAACTGTGTTTTATGTGCCCCATATTGGCACTATATGCACTGAAATAGGGTATTTGCAAGTAAGAAATGTACATTTTGCAGAGTAGAGTAGGGACTGGCCAGAGAGGGATTACTTTGAAGAAGTATGCCACCTTGAACATGTATTGCAGTGTCTGTGAACCAAAAATACCTGTTTTTATGTAGAGTTTGCTAAAAATGTTTAAGGCTGTATAGCAGTGTGCAGAGGGTTAAGATTTTTTGGTGTGTTGAATCCACACACACAGTTAGTTGCAACAAGGGTTTGGCCTGTCCAGTTTCTCACACAAAGGCAGGGTTCAGGGCATGGAATGGGGCTTTGGCTGTGTGTCTCTAGGTATGCGAGTGGTGCAGGATGAAGAGATATATGCAGGGAGTGGAGGGGTACAAGGTGCCTGTGACCAGGGCTGTCTATATGAGAGGGCACACCTGGGCACTGCCCAGGGGCCCCAGCTGCATGGGGGGCCCCTGCTCTTTCCCCAAAGCAGCTGGTCCTTGAGCCCAGGCTGCCCCTCTACATCTCAGATATCACCCCAGCACTCTGACCCCTCTACACCCTAGATATTCCCTACTACTACTTGATTTATGTTTACCTGCACTGTCTCCATTGTAGGGGCCCCAGAGCATTACTTTGCCCAGGGGCCCATGATGCCATTAAGACGGCTCTACCTGTGACAGTCCTCAGACAGAATCTCAATTGACAACTAGATCCAGGTGTTGCATACTAATGCACTATAGAGCCAGCACTATAGGGTAACAGACATATAAGAGTGAGGGAAGCAACACTTACTTCAGTTCCAGTCTCCCTCCAGTCCCAGGTCCTGCTTCCTCCTGGCCAGACCTTGCAGTCTTTATAATGCTGTCCACCAACACTCATATTGCCCCAAGAGATCCTGGAGATTTCAGGAGAAGACATCCTTTGAATAAAAAATAATATAAGATCAGAACACAGCATTAGATAGAGGAGGAGCCTGTCCCTGATGTTTAGGGGAGATTAGCACCCTGCCTTGCTCACTTTTTTGGGTCGGGGGCAGGGGAGGATGGAATGACATACGGAGGGCACACCTAAACTGCATAAGGTCCAGGTTAATTAGCACAACATTGCCTTTGTGTACCACTGCATAACTGCTTTTAGACATAGTGGATGGACCAAATGCGATACTGGAGAGTATAACTGTGTTGTATTGATTTTTCTGTGTCCCCGACAATATGTGACTTCTGTTTTGTATAGTATTTTGTGAAACGCATTTTAAGAAAATGTCTGTGTATGTTTTTTATGTTTGTTTTCAATAAAAATTATCTGAAAAAAAAAAAAAAAAAAAAAAAGATAGAGGATCCTGGGCAATGGCGTGGTAACATGACCTGTAGTTAGTAAAGTTTAAGCACTTACAGTGCCTTAAAAAAGTATTCATACCCCATGAAATGAAAACGTAAATGTATTTATTGGGATTTTATGTGATAGACCAACACAAATTGGCACATAATTGTGAAGTGGAAGGAAAATAATTTAAAACATTTTTTGCCAATAAATATCTGAAAAGTGTGGCGTGTGACCATGTGTATGCTCCATTGGACTTTTTCCAATGAAAAAACTGCTGGAAAAAGAGAGAGCAGGTTCTCCATTTTCCTGATGGAAAAAAAATTCCTAGCGTAAAAACCGTTGGTCTGTATGGAATTCCGACGGGGAAAAAAACACGCATGCTTGGAAACGTTGAACTTCTTTTTCTCGCCTCGTCGTAGTGTTGTACATCACCACGTTCTTAACGCTCGAAAGTTCAGAGAACTTTTGTGTGAACGTGTGGATGCAAGACAGGGTTTTTCAGATGGAATTTCGCTCAAGCATCTAACTTTTTTCCCCAACGGGAAATCTGGCCGTGCGTAAGGGCATGCTAGTCTCAGGTCGAAAGTGAAAGTTACTTTCTATATGAAAATTCTCGTATGACCAAATTCAACTTCAGAAGTGACGTAATGTGTTGAATAGTTTTGTGTGTATTCTTTTGTTCGATTATGCGTAGTCTTTTTTTTTTTACAAAATCCATACTAAATTAAAAAAAATTGGACGTTGAGTTCACGTACGTCAAAAAATGTAATAGTCTGCACATCCAGCTTTTGTCAGACCAAAAAATCAGAAATCGGCTGTCGAAAGCACCATACTAACGATCAAAAAATTGGCAGATCGTTTGGACAAAATTTTACTTCCGATTTTCAAATCGTGTGAACGGCCCAGACAAAGTCCAGACCTAAATCACATTGAGAATCTGTGGCAAGACTTGAAAATTGCTGATCACCGATGCTCTCCATCCAATCTGATAGAGCTTGAGATATATTGCAAAAAAATAAAAATAGTCAAAAATGTCCCTCTCTAGATGTGCAAAGCTGGTAGAGACATCCCAAAAAGACTTGCA
The DNA here is from genome assembly GCA_029574335.1 of Rana kukunoris. Lineage (NCBI taxonomy): Eukaryota > Metazoa > Chordata > Amphibia > Anura > Ranidae > Rana > Rana kukunoris. The sequence continues at coordinate 17,859,383 of CM056050.1, read as the reverse complement.
GCTGTAATTGCAGAGAAAGGAGGTTCTGCAAAGTATTGACTCCGGGGGGCGCCATACAAATGTACCCCACACACTTTTCACATATTTATTTGTAACAACATTTGAACATTTTTACCATTTTCCTTCCACTTCACAACTATGTGCCAATTTGTGTTTGTCTATCACAAAATCCCAATAAAATACATTTATGTTTTTGGTTGTAACATGACAAAATGTGGAAAATTTCAAGGGGTATGAATACTTTTTCAAGGCACTGTAAATCCTTGCCTAACCTAGAATCTTAAAGCCCGTACACACGATACGAAAATCGGATGGAATATTTTGTATGACGAGCTGTCTGCCGATTTTCGGATCATTTGTACGGTGCTTTCTTCAGCTCATTTCACTTTTTCGTATTGTGATTAATCTCTTTTCTTTCGACATGAGACCAGCATGCAACGAGGGGTAAGTGTAGCTCATTATACCGGGGCCAACAATTTAGTCGTTCTCTGTCATTTAGATAACATAAGAGGATAAAAGTCCTCAAAGGCCAACAGACATTGATTCCTGTAACCCCCCCCCCCATGTATTCCAGTGTGATCTCTGTACCCCCACAGTGTAATTATTTTACCTCCCCAATGTGATCTCTGTACCCCAAGTACCTTCCAGTGTGATCCTTCTACCACCAGTGTCTTCCAGTGTGCTCTTTGTACCCCCCCCAGTGTCTTCCAATGGGATCTCTGTACCCCCCCCCCCAGTGTCTTCCAATGGTAACTCTGTACCCTCCCAGTGTCTTCCAATGGGATCTCTGAACCCCCCACCCAGTGTCTTCCAATGGGATCTCTGTACCCCCCCCCCCAGTGTCTTCCAATGGTAACTCTGTACCCCCCCAGTGTCTTCCAATGGGATCTCTGAACCCCCCACCCAGTGTCTTCCAATGGGATCTCTGAACCCCCCACCCAGTGTCTTCCAATGGGATCTCTGTACCCCCCCCCCAGTGTCTTCCAATGGTAACTCTGTACCCCCCCAGTGTCTTCCAATGGGATCTCTGAACCCCCCACCCAGTGTCTTCCAATGGGATCTCTGAACCCCCCACCCAGTGTCTTCCAATGGGATCTCTGTACCCCCCCCCCCCAGTGTCTTCCAATGGTAACTCTGTACCCCCCCAGTGTCTTCCAATGGAATCTCTGAACCCCCCACCCAGTGTCTTCCAATAGGATCTCTGTACCCCCCCCCAGTGTCTTCCAATGGTAACTCTGTACCCCCCCAGTGTCTTCCAATGGGATCTCTGAACCCCCCACCCAGTGTCTTCCAATGGGATCTCTGTACCCCCCCCCAGTGTCTTCCAATGGGATCTCTGTACCCCCCCCCCCCCCCAGTGTCTTCCAATGGGATCCCTCCACCACCACCAGTGTGATCTCTGTACCCCCAGTGTCTTCCAGTGTAATCTCTGTACCCCCCCCCCAGTGTCTTCCAGCCTGATCTCTGTACCCCCCCCCCCCAGTGTCTTCCAGCCTGATCTCTGTACCTCCCAGTGTAATCCCTCCATCTGCAGTGTCTTCCAATGTGATCTGTCCCCCCAGTGTCTTCCAATGTGATTCCTGTATGCCCCCCAGTGTCTTCCAGTGTGATCTATGTACCTCCAGTGTAATCTCTGTACCCCCCAGTGTCTTCCAGCCTGATCTCTCTACCCCCCAGTGTCTTCCAGCCTGATCTCTCTACCCCCCAGTGTCTTCCAGCCTGATCTCTCTACCCCCCAGTGTCTTCCAGCCTGATCTCTCTACCCCCCAGTGTCTTCCAGCCTGATCTCTCTACCCCCACAGTGTCTTCCAGCCTGATCTCTCTACCCCCCAGTGTCTTCCAGCCTGATCTCTGTACCCCCCAGTGTCTTCCAGCCTGATCTCTGTACCCCCCCGTGTGATCTATGTACGCCCAAGTTTCTTTCAGCATGATCTCTGTACCCTCCCCCCCCAGTGTCTTAGTCCCCCAGCCTGTCCCCAGCGTACATGATGTATCGTCATGTGTTTGTTTCTCTTGTTTACCTTTGCCAGTTTTCAGCCTGCCAGCCTCCTATTAAATCCAGTCAGTTATTCATTAGCATCACCTTTGTCTTCAGTCTGCTTCAGTGTGTCTCAGTGTATTTCTAGAGTGTGTCCTGTTTGTTCTAGAGATTCATGTTTGTCCCTTTTTTGCATTTCTAATCACTTCTAATGGTCTTCCGTATCTCTGTGCTGCCATGTATGTCTGCCAGCTTGGGCTGTACTCCCTTCTGTCCTTTGATCCCTGTGCCTCAGTGCTGCAAGGGACTCTCACTTGTTTGTAGGGCCTTAGTACTAAGATGATCCCGAGAACTCCAAACTGGGGGATCACCTGCAGAACAAAATCTCCACCATCAGTAGCTCTGGAGAAGACCAGGCGGTTCCTTAGACTTTGCACCTTGACATGCGGGAAGGCCGGGTTCTCAGACACAACCAATAGCTATCCTTCCTCTCCTAGACTCTTCATTTACTTCCATTGTATTCCTACGTATCTGCATTCCCTGGGACCCCTGTGCACTTCTATGTATCCCATACACACTCACCGGACACTTTATTAGGTACACCTTGCTAGTCCCGGGTTGGACCCCCTTTGCCTTCATTCTTAGTGGCAGAGATACAACAAGGTGTTGGAAACGTTCCTCAAAGATTTTGCTCCATAGTGACATCCTATCATCACACAGTTGCTGCAGATTTATCGGCTGCACATCCATGATGCCAATCTCCTGTTCCACCACATCCCAAAGGTGCTCTATTGGATGAGATGTGGTGAGTGTGGAGGCCATTGGAGTACAGTGACCTCATTGTCCAGTGGTGAGATGATTGGAGGACAGTGACCTCATTGTCCAGTGGTGAGATGATTGGAGGACAGTGACCTCATTGTCCAGTGGTGAGATGATTGGAGTACAGTGACCTCATTGTCCAGTGGTGAGATGATTGGAGGACAGTGACCTCATTGTCCAGTGGTGAGATGATTGGAGGACAGTGACCTCATTGTCCAGTGGTGAGATGATTGGAGTGCAGTGACCTCATTGTCCAGTGGTGAGATGATTGGAGGACAGTGACCTCATTGTCCAGTGGTGAGATGATTGGAGGACAGTGACCTCATTGTCCAGTGGTGAGATGATTGGAGTACAGAGACCTCATTGTCCAGTGGTGAGATGATTGGAGGACAGTGACCTCATTGTCCAGTGGTGAGATGATTGGAGTGCAGTGACCTCATTGTCCAGTGGTGAGATGATTGGAGGACAGTGACCTCATTGTCCAGTGGTGAGATGATTGGAGGACAGTGACCTCATTGTCCAGTGGTGAGATGATTGGAGGACAGTGACCTCATTGTCCAGTGGTGAGATGATTGGAGTGCAGTGACCTCATTGTCCAGTGGTGAGATGATTGGAGTGCAGTGACCTCATTGTCCAGTGGTGAGATGATTGGAGTGCAGTGACCTCATTGTCCAGTGGTGAGATGATTGGAGTGCAGAGACCTCATTGTCCAGTGGTGAGATGATTGGAGGACAGTGACCTCATTGTCCAGTGGTGAGATGATTGGAGGACAGTGACCTCATTGTCCAGTGGTGAGATGATTGGAGGACAGAGACCTCATAGTCCAGTGGTGAGATGATTGGAGGACAGTGACCTCATTGTCCAGTGGTGAGATGATTGGAGGACAGTGACCTCATTGTCCAGTGGTGAGATGATTGGAGGACAGTGACCTCATTGTCCAGTGGTGAGATGATTGGAGTACAGTGACCTCATTGTCCAGTGGTGAGATGATTGGAGGACAGTGACCTCATTGTCCAGTGGTGAGATGATTGGAGGACAGTGACCTCATTGTCCAGTGGTGAGATGATTGGAGTGCAGTGACCTCATTGTCCATGGTGAGATGATTGGAGTGCAGTGACCTCATTGTCCAGTGGTGAGATGATTGGAGGACAGAGACCTCATTGTCCAGTGGTGAGATGATTGGAGGACAGTGACCTCATTGTCCAGTGGTGAGATGATTGGAGTGCAGTGACCTCATTGTCCAGTGGTGAGATGATTGGAGTGCAGTGACCTCATTGTCCAGTGGCGAGATGATTGGAGGACAGAGACCTCATAGTCCAGTGGTGAGATGATTGGAGGACAGTGACCTCATTGTCCAGTGGTGAGATGATTGGAGGACAGTGACCTCATAGTCCAGTGGTGAGATGATTGGAGCTTTGTGACATGGTGACATTATCCTGCTGAAAGGAGCCATCAGAAGATGGTGACACTGCAGTCATAAAGGGATGGACATGGTCAGCAACAGGGTTTGACAAATTTGCTTGGAATCTAGGAGCCAGAAAACGCACCCCGTCCCGACGAGCTTGCGCGCAGAAGCGAACACATACGTGAGCAGCGCCCACATATGTAAACGGTGTTCAAACCACACATCTGAGGTATCGCCGCGATTGGTAGAGCGAGAGCAATAATTCTAGCCCTAGACCTCCTCTGTAACTCAAAACATGTAACCTGTAGATTTTTTTAAACGTCGCCTATGAAGATTTTAAAGGGTAAAAAGCAGACGCAATTTTGAAGCGTGACATGTTGGGTATGAATTTACTCTGCGTAACATTATCTTTCTTAATATTAAAAAAAAAATGGGGATAACTACTGTTATCTTATTTTTTTATTAAAAAAAGTGTAATTTTTTCCCAAAAAAGTGTGCTTGTAAGACCGCTGCGGCGTGACAGAAAGTATTGCAATGATCGCCATTTTATTCTCTAGAGTGTTAGGATAAAAAATATATATAATGTTTGGGGGTTCTAATTAGAGGGAAGAAGATGGCAGTGAAAATAGTGAAAAATTACATTAGAATTGCTGTTTAACTTGTAATACCAACGGCCACCACCAGGTGGCGCCAGCTCACATCTGGTGCTAATAACTTGTAATACCAACGGCTCACCACCAGGTGGCGCCAGCTCACAACATTTTTTTTTTTATTTTTTTTTTGGCCACCTTCAAAGCCAAGTCGCCAGGGCACTATTTCTAGTCGCCATGACGACCGGGATTTGTCGAGCCCTGGTCAGCAACAATACTCAGGTAGGCCGTGGGGTTTAAAGAATTCTCAATTGGTACAAAGGGGCTCAAAGTGTGCCAAGAAAATACCCCCCCCCCACCATAACACCACCACCAGCCTGAACCGGAGATACAAAGCAGGATGGATCCAAGATTTCATGGTGTTCACACCAAATTCTGACCCCACATCTGAACGTCGCAGCTGAAAATGAGACTCATCAGACCAGGAAACATTTGTCCAATCTTCTATTGTCCAATTTTGGTGATCCTGAGTGAATTGTAGCGTCGGTTTCCTGTTCTTAGCTGACAGGAGTGGCACCCGGTGTAGTCTTCTGCTGCTGTAGCCCATCTGCCTCAAGGTTCGATGTGTTGTGTGTTCAGAGATGATATTCTGCACACCTTGGTTGTATCAAGTGATTATTTGAGTTACTGTTGCCTTTCTTTTATCTCAAACCAGTCTCCCATTCTCCTCTGACATCAAGAGGGCATTTTCCTCCACACCACTGCCGCTCACTGGATATTTTCTCTTTTTTGGACCATTCTCTGTAAACCTGAGAGATGGTTGTGTGTGAGAATCCAACTAGATCAGCAGTTTTTGAAATACTCAGACCAGCCTGTCTGGCACCAACAACCATGCCACGTTCAAAGTCACTTAAATCCCGTTTCTTCCCCATTCTGATGCTCAGTTTGAACTCCAGCAAGTCGTCTTCATCACGTCTAGATGCCTAAATGCATTGAATTTCTACCATGCGATTGGCCGATTAGCAATTTGTGTTACCAAGCAATGGAACAGGTGTGCCTAATAAAGTGGCCGGTGAGTGTGTATTCCTACCTCTCTGTTCCTGTAAGCTCAGCATCCCAACTACTACAAAGATACTCCTGTCTCTCTGTGAGCCCTGCACCCCAGTGCAGTACGTGTCTCTTATGAGTATTCCGTGTCCTGCCTACCTGTGACATACCTCCCAACATTGTGAGATGGTAATGAGGGACACCTATCAGCAAAAGTAGGCAGGCATAGGACACACCCCTAGCCACGCCCCCTTAAAGGAGAATTGTACAAAAAAAACAAGATTGGTTAAACCCACAAGTGCTTTTTTTACCGCGACTATTCCTTTATATTGGCTTTTGGAATTTACAAATGCAGCAATTTAGAAATCAGGTGAAAGGTTCAGCGCTGGGAACACTGTTTGATAGATAAAAAGTGCATTTTATATACAACTGTAGAGATCAGACCAAAATGAGGGACAAATGAGGAGGAACGAGGGACAGAGGGACATTGCTCCAAATCAGGGACAGTTGGGAGGTATGGAAACGAGTAGTTTATTGCATGATCACATGAAAAGTGCAACGTTTCGGAATCACGCACAACCCCCTTCATCAGGCATGCACTTTCAGAGTCACGCACGACCCCTTCATCAGGTATGCACTTTCAGAGTCATGCAGGACCCCTTCATCAGGTATGCACTTTCAGAGTCACGCATGACCACTTCATCAGGTATGCACTTTCAGAGTCATGCAGGACCCCTTCATCAGGTATGCACTTTCAGAGTCATGCAGGACCCCTTCATCAGGTATGCACTTTCAGAGTCATGCAGGACCCCTTCATCAGGTATGCACTTTCAGAGTCACGCATGACCACTTCATCAGGTATGCACTTTCAGAGTCATGCAGGACCCCTTCATCAGGTATGCACTTTCAGAGTCATGCAGGACCCCTTCATCAGGTATGCACTTTCAGAGTCACGCATGACCACTTCATCAGGTATGCACTTTCAGAGTCACGCACGACCCCTTCATCAGGTATGCACTTTCAGAGTCATGCAGGACCCCTTCATCAGGTATGCACTTTCAGAGTCACGCATGACCACTTCATCAGGTATGCACTTTCAGAGTCATGCAGGACCCCTTCATCAGGTATGCACTTTCAGAGTCATGCAGGACCCCTTCATCAGGTATGCAATTTCAGAGTCACGCATGACCACTTCATCAGGTATGCACTTTCAGAGTCATGCAGGACCCCTTCATCAGGTATGCAATTTCAGAGTCACGCATGACCACTTCATCAGGTATGCACTTTCAGAGTCACGCACGACCCCTTCATCAGGTATGCACTTTCGGGGTCAAGCACGACCCCCTTCATCAGGCATGCACTTTCAGAGTCACGCACGACTCCATCAGGTATGCACTTTCAGAGTCATGCAGGACCCCTTCATCAGGCATGCACTTTCAGAGTCACGCAGGACCCCCTTCATCAGGTATGCAATTTCAGAGTCACGCATGACCCCTTCATCAGGTATGCACTTTCAGAGTCACGCACGACCCCTTCATCAGGTATGCACTTTCGGGGTCAAGCACGAACCCCTTCATCAGGCATGCACTTTCAGAGTCACGCAGGACCCCATTCATCAGGTATGCACTTTCAGAGTCACGCATGACCCCATTCATCAGGTATGCACTTTCAGAGTCACGCATGACCCCTTCATCAGGTATGCACTTTCGGGGTCAAGCACGACCCCCTTCATTAGGCATGCACTTTCGGGGTCACGCACGACCCCCTTCGCCAGGCATGCACTTTCAGAGTCACACACATCCCCCTTTGCCGGGCATGCACTTTCGGGGTCACGCACGACCCCTTCATCAGGTATGCACTTTCAGAGTCACGCACGACCCCTTCATCAGGTATGCACTTTCAGAGTCACGCAGGACCCCCTTCATCAGGCATGCACTTTCAGAGTCACGCAGGACCCCCTTCATCAGATATGCACTTTGAGAGTCACGCACGACCCCTTCATCAGGTATGCACTTTCAGAGTCATGCAGGACCCCCTTCATCAGGCATGCACTTTCAGAGTCACGCAGGACCCCCTTCATCAGGCATGCACTTTCAGAGTCACGCACGACCCCTTCGCCAGGCATGCACTTTCAGAGTCACGCACGACCCCTTCATCAGGTATGCACTTTCGGGGTCACGCACGACCCCCTTCGCCAGGCATGCACTTTCGGGTCACGCACGACCCCCTTCGCCGGGCATGCACTTTCGGGGTCACACACATCCCCCTTTGCCGGGCATGCACTTTCGGGGTCACGCACGACCCCTTCATCAGGTATGCACTTTCAGAGTCACGCACGACCCCTTCATCAGGTATGCACTTTCAGAGTCACGCATGACCCCTTCGTCAGGCATGCACTTTCAGAGTCACGCACGACCCCTTCATCAGGTATGCACTTTCAGAGTCACGCACGACCCCTTCGCCAGGTATGCACTTTCAGAGTCACGCACGACCCCTTTGTCAGGCATGCAATAAACTTCCCATTTGGTCACCACTCTGTGCCGATCCTTGGTGTGCTGGCAAATATCTACCTTGAGACTTGAACCAGTATGCAGCTGGTTGTTGCTACAGCAGCCTATTTCTGAGAGCTTATACCAGGAACGCGTGCGATGGGAATAGGAAACATTACGTTCCCTATTCACTACACACATTGGGGTGATTTCCTAAAACTGGAGAGTGTAGGATCTGGTGCAGCTCGGAATGGTAGCCAATCAGCTTGTTCAGTTAAGCTTTGACAATAAAACTTGAAAGCAGATTGGTTTCTATCAACCCCAGAATGGATCGGCTGTGTAAGAGGTTGGACAATCTCCCAAGCCCATGTAGGGAGTTTACAGATGAAGCCATTAATAAAAATCACACATTCCCTGTAACCCCCGTTCACTTCCTCCTGATCATGAATAATAAAAGTAGCGTAGCAATGTCCTCCCCTCTCTGTACACTGACCTCCTGCCAGTTCCTGTCTTCTTCCAAGCCCCGTTTGTGTGGGAGGGACCTTTAAAAAAAAAAATCCCTGCGTCACTGCAGCCTTTTTTTATCTTGAGAGCGTTCACAGTCAGTGGGCTGGATCTCAGACGAGGTCACGCCCACTTATCAATAATAAAAAAACACGCCCCGTGTGTGACGTCGCAACACGAATACCAAACTCACACCAGAAGCCAGCAAGCCAAGATTGGAATAGATGTGATGTGCGGCGTAGGGGTTGCTACCTCATCCCTTTAAACCTGAACACATATGAATCACACAGGTTCTTCTGAGGCTAATTAAATGCAGATAAGACACCAAGTGAGTTTAATGACCACCTTAAAGGGGTTGTAAAGCTTTGTTTTGTATCACCTTAATGCATCCTCCTATGCATTAACCACTTAAGCCCCGGACCAGGCCACTTTTTGCGATTCAGAACTGCATCGTGACAATTGCGCGGTCGTGCGACGTGGCTCCCAAACAAAATTGGCGTCCTTTTTTTCCAGCAAATAGAGCTTTCTTTTGGTGGTATTTGATCACCTCTGCGGTTTTTATTTTTTGCGTTATAAACAAAAAAAAGAGCGACAATTTTGAAAAAAATTCAATATTTTTTACTTTTTGCTATATTAACCACTTGCTCACCGCCTCATAGCAAAAATATGTCCTGTTTTTAACGAAAATATGTCCTGTTTTTAACGAAATACGTCTATAGGGCGGTTCCTGTACTCTAACAGGACGTCCATGGACGTCCCCTGTTAGAGTCAGATGTGCGTGCCCCACCGGGCGCGCACACGCGATCACCGGTACTCACCGGGTCCACGGGACCCGCAGCATCAGTGATCGCGGTAAGGAGCCAATGGCGGCGGCTCCTTACCACGTGATCGCGCCGTCCAATGACGGCGCGATCACGTGTGTAAACAAATCTGACGTGCGTCAGATCCGCGCGCCCGAGCGGATGGGCACACGCAGTCACGGCGCTCGGCGGGTCCACGGGACCCGCAGCGTCAGTGATCTCGGTAAGGAGCCAATGGCAGCGGCTCCTTACCACGTGATCACGGATGTAGACAGTGTCTCCTCTCCTCACCATTGCAGCGTGAGAGAGACGCTGCAATGGAGGAGAGAGATCAGTGCCCCAGCAGTGCCACCAGTGCCCCCCCAGTGCCCCCCAGTGCCCCACCTGTGCCCCACCAGTGCCACCTGTGCCCCACCAGTGCACAACACTGCCACATCAGTGCACAACACTGCCACATCAGTGCCAATCAGTGCCGCCTGTGCCCACGAGTGCCGCCTGTGCCCATCAGTGCCGTCTGTGCCCATCAGTGCCGTCTGTGCCCATCAGTGCTGCCGGTGCCCATCAGTGCCACCTGTGCCCACGAGTGCCGCCTGTGCCCACGAGAGTCGCCTGTGCCCACGAGTGCCGCCTGTGCCCACGAGTGCCGCCTGTGCCCACGAGTGCCGCCAGTGCCACCTGTGCCCATCAGTGCCACCTGTGCCCATCAGTGCCACCTGTGCCCATCAGTGCCAATCAGTGCTCATCTCCCCCCCCACCAGTGCCATCTGTGCCCACCAGTGCCATCTGTGCCCACCAGTGCCACACCAGTTCCACCTGCACCACTACAGTGCCGCCTGTTGGCTTGAAATGAGAGATGCTGTCAGTACTTCAGGTGTGATCAAATGGATCAATTTTCAGTAATTGGTACCATAGCTTGTAGACCCTATAACTTTCACCCAGACTAAATAATATGCAATTTTTTTTTTTTTACCAAAAATATGTAGCAGTATACATTTTAGGCCAAATTTATGAGGAAAAATTACTTTTTTACAAAATGTTATGATAGAAATGAAGAAAAATTCATATTTTTACAAAATTTTTGTTGTTTTTTCATTAATAGCGAAAAAAATAAAAACCGCAGAGGTGATCAAATACCACCAAAAGAAAGCTCTATTTGTGGGAAAAAAAGGACAAAAATTTCATTTGGCTACAGTGTTGTATGACTGAGTTATTGTCATTCAAACTGTGAGAGCACCGAAAGCTGAAATTGGTCTGGTTATTAAGGGGGTTTAAGTGCCCAGTGGTCAAGTGGTTAAAGATGGATATCTCGGTAACGGCAGCAGCTGCTGCCACAACCGAGATATCCATCTCTTCAGTGGGCGGTTCTGTTAATGATAACGGCAGCCTCCATGGCGGATTTGCCACGAGATCGCCGTTATCGGTGGCAGGAGAGGCCCCCCCCCCGCTGCTCTCCCGCGCCCTCCACCGCTTACTGTTGCCATCGGTAGCGGCAGAGGCGATCGGGTCCGTTCAGCAGCTGTGTGGGGATGAGAGTGAGGGAAAAATCGCCCCACCCGTCCCCATAGCTCTGCTGGTCGGAAGTGACATCAAAACGTCAGTCCCACCCAGTGTCTTAACCACTTAAGACCCGGACCAAAATGCAGGTAAAGGACCTTGCCCCTTTTTGCGATTCGGCACTGCGTCGTTTTAACTGACAATTACGCGGTCGTGCGACGTGGCTCCCAAACAAAATTGGCGTCCTTTTTTCCCCACGAATAGAGCTTTCTTTTGGTGGTATTTGATCACCTCTGCGGTTTTTATTTTTTGCGCTATAAACAGAAATAGAGCGACAATTTTGAAAAAAATGCAATATTTTTTACTTTTTGCTATAATAAATATCCCCCCAAAAAATATATAACATTTTTTTCCCTCAGTTTAGGCCGATACGTATTCTTCTACATATTTTTGGTAAAAAAAATCGCAATAAGCGTTTATCGGTTGGTTTTCGCAAAATTTATAGTGTTTACAAAATAAGGGATAGTTTTATTGCATTTTTATAATTTTTTTTTTTACTACTAATGGCGGCAATCAGCGATTTTTTTTCTTGACTGCGACATTATGGCGGACACTTCGGACAATTTTGACACATTTTTGGGACAATTGTCATTTTCACAGCAAAAAATGCATTTAAATTGCATTGTTTACTGTGAAAATGACAGTTGCAGTTTGGGAGTTAACCTCAAGGGGGCGCTGTAGGATTTGAGTGTTCCCTGTGTGTGTTTACAACTGTAGGGGGGTGTGGCTGTAGGTGTGACATCATCGATCATGCCCCCCTATAACAGGGATGACGCGATCGATGCTGCGGCCACAGTGAAGCACGGGGAAGCCGTGTTTACACACGGCTCTCCCCGTTCTTCAGCTCCGGGGACCGATCGCCGCACTCCAGCCGCGATCAGGTCCGCGAGTCCCGCGGTCCCGGTCACGGAGCTTCGGGTACTGAAACCGACGTAAATATACGTTGATGTGCCCAGCCGTGCCATCCTGCCGACGTATATGTGCAGGAGGCGGTCCTTAAAGAGTTAAAGAAACATTTTTTTTTGTCATTTAAAAAAATTAGTTTCAATTTTTTTTTTCTTGCATTTAAGTCTAAATACGAGATGTGAGGTCTTTTTGACCCCAGATCTCATATTTACGAGGACCTGTCATGCTTTTTTTCTATTACAAGGGATGTTTACATTCCTTGTAATAGGAATAAAAGTGATGAATTTTTTTTTTTTTTATTTCAGTGTAAAATTGAAACTAAATAAAAATAAATAAGAAAACAAAAAAATGTTTTTTTAAAACGCCCCATCCCGACGAGCTCGCGCACAGAAGCGAACGCATACGCGAGTAGCGCCCGCATATGAAAACTGTGTTTAAACCACACAAGTGAGGTATTGCCGCGATCGTTAGAGCGAGAGCAATAATTCTAGCCCTAGACCTCCTCTGTAACTAAAAAAAATGCAACCTGTAGAATTTTTTAAACGTCGCCTATCGAGATTTTTAAAGGTAAAAGTTTGACACCATGCCACGAGCGGGCGCAATTTTTAAGCGTGACATGTTGGGTATCATTTTACTCGGCGTAACATTATCTTTCACAATATATAAAAAAATTGGGCAACATTTTTGTTGTCTTATTTTTTAATTCAAAAAAGTGATTTTTTTCCAAAGAAAGTGCGCTTGTAAGACCGCTGCACAAATACGGTGCGACAAAAAGTATTGCAATGACCGCCATTTTATTCTCTAGGGTGTTAGAAAAAAAAAAAATATATATATATATATATATATATATATATATATATGTTTGGGGGTTTTAAGTAATTTTCTAGCAAAAAAAAATGTTTTTAGTCTCGTAAACACCGAATCTGAAAAACACCCTTGGTCCTTAATTAAATATCCCCCAAAAATATATAAAAAAAACTTTTTTTTTACCCACAGTTTAGACTGTTTATATATGTATTCTTCTGCATATTTTTGGCAAAAAACCCCAGCAATAAGCGTTTATTGATTGCTTTGCGCAAAAGTTATAGCTTCTACAAAATAGGGGACTGTTTTATGGTATTTTAATTAATCATTTTTTTTACTTGTTATGGCGGCGATCAGTGATTTTTATCATGACTGCGACATTATGGTGGACACATCGGACACTTTTCACATCATTTTGGGACCAATGTAATTTTTACAGTAATCAGTGCTATAAAAATGCACTGATTACTGTAAAAATGACACTGACAGTAAATGGGGTTAACCACTAGGTGGCGATGCAGGGGTTAAGTGTTCCCTAGGGAGTGATTCTTACTGTTAGGGGGGCATGGCTACACATTACACGTCACTGATGACCGTTCCCGATCACGGGGGAATGGTCATCAGTGATAGTGTCACTAAGCAGAATAGGGGAATGCCTTGTTTACAAAGGCATTCGCCTGTTCTGCCCTTGCCGACTGCAATCGCGGGACTCCCGGGAACATCGAGGTCCCAGGACCCCGCGGCCGCACTTGGGAGGCATGCGGCGGGGCGCAAGAATTAAAGGGACTTACCTGTATGCCAATCTGCCTGCCTGTGCCATGTTGTCGACGTACATAGTCGTGCAGCCGTCGGCAAGTTGTTGAGGTGGAAAAACACCCCCCCCCCGAGCCCCAATTTACTTACCTGAAACCCCAAATTTCCGCGGGCACAATCCCGTGTCGCTCTCTCCATGGCTTCTCAGCTCTTCATTGGATAGATTGATAGCAGCGCAGCCATTGGCTCCCACTGCTGTCAATCAAATCCAATAAAGCAGCTATCAGGGGGCGGGGCGATTCATGCACTAGGCGGGGCCGATTCATGAGAGCTTCCCAGAGGGGGTTATCTATTGAAGGGAGGAGCCACGAGAGCCGCTGAGGAACCCCAGAAGAGGAGGATCTGGGCCAATCTGTGCAAAACGAACGGCACAGTGGAGGTAAGTGTGACATGTTTTTTATTAAAAAAAAAAAAAAACACTGAACCTGTAGTATCACTTTAACCACTTCAATACCGGTAATACCGGCAATTGCCATATGACGTCCACAAGGTAGCTCTGCCATTCTGGGTGAATGTCATCTGACATCCTCGGGCCTCGCGGCCGCTAGGGGGAGCGCACGTGCCTGTCGCGTCCCGCGGGTGCCAATGCGCGTGCCTGGCAACCACGATGTCCGCCAGGTACCCGAGATCGCCAGTTAAAGAGCCAGGGACGTGGATCTCTGCGTGTAAACACAGAGATCCACGTCCTGTCAGGGAGAGGAGACCGATGCTGTGTCCCTTGTACATAGGAACACCGATCGGCCACCTCCCCCAGTCAGTTCCCTCCCCCCACAGTTAGAATCACTCCCTAGGGAACACATTTAACCCCTTGATCAACAATTGAGTGCCATTTGTATGCAACACAAGTTCATGGCCAACGCTCTTTGGACAAAAGTCCTACGCTTTGCATGCAGAAAATCCGACCGTGTGTACCAGGCTTTAGGGTCTTGCAATGTCTCATAGGACATGTAGTTTCAAAACAGCTGGAGGGCCAAGGTTGCCTATCCCTGCATTATGGTGTGCACACCAGCACACACACATGCGTATATATAAAAAGAGCAAAGATTGGTGTCAATAGCGCAGTGGATGGTGTCAGTGTTTTTGTATTTTTTTTTTAGTAGCCCCATGGGTGGGGGCTTTTGTGAAGTATCAAGAGTCTAAATTAAGAGAAAGAGACTAAGGACAGAGCTTCCCCAGTCCCTTTCTCTGCAGCCTCAGCTAACAAATGGGAAGTGCTCTGCACTGAGTAACTTCCTGTTCATTCACAAGCTAAAGCATATTAAATGGTTTACTATGCTTTAGTTAACCACTTACCGCCTGCCGCACGACTATATACGTCGGTACTTTGAAGAGGGATATCTCGGTAACGGCGGCAGCTGCTGCCATAACTGAGGTATCCATCTCTTCAGGCGGTGATCCGGTAAACGATAATGGTGGTCTCTGCAGTGGATTCGCTGCAAAATCACCGTTATCAGCGGCGGAAGAGGGCCCCCCTCCCGCTGCTCTCCAGCGCCCTCTGTCGCTTACCGGAGCCATAGGTTAGCGGCGGAGGCGATCGGGTCCTCTCTCGTGCTGGGAATGAATACGAGTGAGGGCAAGATGGCCCCGACCCATCTCCATACCATAGCAGGGTGGAAGCGACATTTACACATTCATAAATTTATCTCTATGGACACTTATTTGTTTTTTATTGACCACTAGGGATGAGCCGAACACCCCCGGGTTCGGTTCGCACCAGAACGTTCGAACAGACCGCGGGTTCGCGCGAACATTTCGAACCCCATTGAAGTCTATGGGACCCGAACGTTCCAATTCAAAAACGGTAATTTTAAAGACCAAAATTCAATTAAATTCAATTAAATTAAAACGTCATTCAGAACCCGGGTCTTGCCCCAGGGAACATGTATCAATGGAATTTTTTTTTTTTTAAACGGCCGTTTTTTGCGGAGCAGCCATTTTAATGATGCTTAAAGGTGAAAAAAAAAATTCCTTTAAATATCACACCTGCTGGGTGTCTATAGTAGTGGCACGTGTTTAGAAATGTCCCTGCACAACATGAAAGGACCAAAAAAAAGTAATTAATGCTACTTGCGCAAGTTCTGTGTGGCAACATTATGTCGAATATTTTAGCGGTGGTGGGGGGCCATTATTGTTGTGTGAAAGAAAATTTTTAGAAAAAAGGGCACCCCTCAAACATACTGTAATTGGAGCGCAACAAGGAGCCACGTGCAAATTATTGCATCAAAAATTGTTATTAGGCGCCCCTGTTAAACAGGGGCAGAAAAATTGTGCATTGGACACAACACTTGCAACCCCTCCCAATAACTCCAATTGGAGTGCAACAAGGAGCCACGTGCAAATTATTGCATCAAAAATTGTTATTAAGCGCACCTGTTAAACGGGCTGGAAAATTGTGCCTTGGGCACAACACAACACTTGCAACCCCTCTCAATAACTGCAATTGGAGCGCAACAAGGAGCCACATGCAAAGTATTGCAACATAAATTGTTATTAGGCGCCCCTGTTAAACAGGGGCTGAAAAATTGTGCCTTAGGCACTGGTGGCGGAGCCCAGAAACACAACATTTCTTACTAGCTATCAGCAAGAAAAGTGAGGAGGAGAAGGATATTCCATCAGCAGCATAAGAGGACAGTCACTCAGCATCAGCAGTCTAAAAGGGATCCGACATTTCAACAAAAAAATATATTATTCATTAATATCAGCATCAGGTGCTTGGTAGCTGGTGTTGATCCAAGCCTGATTCATTTTGATGAAGGTCAGTCGATCAACAGAGTCGGTGGAGAGGCGCACCCTGTGATCAGTGACAAAGCCTCCAGCAGCACTGAATGTCCGTTCTGAAAGAACACTGGATGCAGGGCAAGCCAGTAGCTCAATTGCGTACTGGGCAAGCTCTGGCCAGTGATCCATCCTCAAGACCCAGTAAGCCAGAGGATTTTCGGTGGGTAAGGTGTCCAAGTCGGATCTTGCCCCTAGGTATTCCCGGACCATGTAAAGCAGACGCTGGCGATGGTTGCTGGAACCGGTCAGACCTTGGGGCTGCGGACTAAAAAACTGCCTGAACGCATCGGTCAGACGACCACCTTCTCCACCGCCCCTCCTGTGACTCACCGAAGCCTCAGCAAGACGTTGTCCAGAGCCAGGTTTTGGTAATCCCCCCGGTTCTGGGAACGCATTGCACAGACCCTTCTGCAAGGCCTCCCGCAGAAGTTTCATCTTCTGCTCCCTCTGCGATTGCAACATAAGGTCCGCAACCTTAATCTTGTAACGTGGATCAAGGAGAGTCGCCAGCCAGTAATGATCCCTCTCCTTAATAGCATGTACACGAGGATCCTTACGCAGGCTTTGCAGAATCAGGGAGGCCATGCAGCGTAGGTTTGCTGAGGCATTCGGGCCACAGTCCTCTGGGTCACTGAGGATGACAGGGTCCACAGGCACCTCACCCCAGCCACGTAAAACTCCACGTGCTCCTTGGGACTGTAAATGATCCCTTGAAGACTGCTGCTGCTGAGTGCTAGGCTCCACCTCCATGCTGCTGATACAATCCTCCTCCTCCTCCTCCTCATCCTCTTCCTGTGTGCTAGGTGGGCAAGCAGGACCACTGTCTGGGTAAAGGGGGCCTTGAGAGATAAGGAAGTCCTCCTCTTCCTCCCTCTGTTCTGCCTCAAGGGCCCTGTCCATTATTCTACGTAGCGTGTGCTCCAACATGTGAATAAGAGGGACAGTCTCACTGATACATGCACTGTCACTGCTCACCATCCTCGTGGCCTTCTCAAATGGTGACAGGACAGTGCATGCATCCCTGATTAAAGCCCACTGGCGTGGTGAAAAAAAACCTAGCTGCCCTGACCCAGTTCTGCTGCCATATTGGCACAGGTACTCATTGATGGCCCGCTGCTGCGTGTGCAGCCGCTGCAGAATGGCCAACGTTGAGTTCCATCTGGTGGGCATGTCACAAATTAGGCGGTTCTTGGGCAGGTTGTATTCCCTTTGGAGGTCAGTTAGCCGAGCAGTGGCATTATATGACCTCCGAAAATGCACACAGACTTTCCTGGCCTGCTTCAGGACATCCTGCAAGCCCGGGTACCTGCCCAAGAACCGCTGCACCACCAAATTGAGGACATGCGCAAAACAGGGCACGTGGGTGAGTTTTCCCTGTCGCAGGGCAGAGAGGAGGTTGGTGCCATTATCGCTGACCACCATTCCAGGCTTCAGCTGGCATGGCGTCAACCACCTCTCAGCCTGACCCTGCAGAGCTGAGAAAATCTCTTCCCCAGTGTGGCTCCTGTCTCCCAAGCACACCAGCTCTAGCACCGCATGGCATCTCTTGGCCTGCATTCCTGCGTATCACCTCGTACGCCTACGGAGCATGGCTGGTTCGGAGAAAACATCCCCACAGGAAGAGGCCACAGAGGAAGAAGAGGAGGGGGTGGAGGAAAGAGGTGTGTCACAAGCAGTAGTATTTTTTTGGAAGCGTGGTGGCGGAACAACCTCCAAAACTACTGGACCTTGCCCTGCGTCCTTCCCAGCTGCCAGCAGAGTCACCCAATGCGCCGTAAAAGACAGGTAACGTCCCTGTCCATGCCTGCTGGACCATGAGTCAGCGGTAATATGCACCTTACCACTGACCGCCCTGTCCAGCGAGGCATGGACATTGCCTTCCACATGCTGGTAGAGAGCCGGAATAGCCTTCCGTGAGAAAAAGTGGCGTTTTGGTACTTGCCACTGAGGTACTGCACATTGCACAAACTCACGGAAGGGGGCAGAATCTACCAACTGAAATGGTAGCAGTTGAAGTGCTAGCAATTTCGCTAAGCTAGCATTCAACTGCTGGGCATGTGGATGGCTGGGATTGTACTTCTTTCGGCGCTGCAGCAGCTGGGGCAGGGAAATTTGCCTGGTTCTATCAGTAGATTGACCGCTACTACTAGCTTGTGACACACCTATTTCTACACCTTCACTGCAGGCTTCAGAAAGGACTGGGGGTCTACTGGGGTTGGAGGTCCCAGAAGGGCAAGGGGGGGTACGCTTCTGTCTTTGGTGTGGGTCTTTCTGGTGTGCTTGCCAACGAGCTGCATGGCAGGTCGACATATGTCTGGACAAGCATGTGGTACCCAGGCGGTTGATGTTTTGGCCACGCGAGATACGCTTGCGACATAAGTTGCAAATAGCAAAGGTACGATCTTGTGGACATGTTTAAAAAAAGGCCCACACCAAAAAACTTTGGCTGTACCGGTCAGACACAGCAGCGCCATGCACAAGCGCCGTAGATGTGCGCTGTAATGCAGTGGGTGTGACCTTAAGCTGACCCCTGGAGGGCATCCTGCCTCTTTGGAGATGTGCCTGTGCCTCGTCGTCCTCCTCCTCCTCCTCCTCCTCCTCTCTCCTATCAGGCACCCAGGTAGAGTCAGTGACCTCATCATCCCCTCCCTCCTCATCACTGTCAACAACCTGGCAGTATGCTCCAGCTGGGGGAACATCATCACTGACAAATTGCTGTCCCTCTCGGCCACCCCCTCTCCCTGGGCTCACATCAATGCCTTCCTCTATCAGTGTTCCGTCATCGGAGTCTTAAAAACGCTGCGCATCTTCCTGCAGCATGTACCCCACACTGTGTTGAAACAGTTCGGGGGACTCCTCAGGAGGACATGGTGGTACTAGGGAAGTATTGTGTGAAGCCATTGTGCAGAGGGAAGAGGACGCCTTGGCAGCTGCTTTGCCAGATAAACTTTGATCTGTCTGTGTGAGAGAGGATGAGGAGGATGAGGACGGCTTGGTCATCCACTCTACTAATTCCTCTGCATGTTGAGGTTCAACACGGCCAGCTCCCGAAAAGAAGGACGAGCGGCCACGGCCACGGCCACGGGCTGAAGAGGATGCACCACATCCACTACCATTGTTACCTCTACATGCAGAGCCTGCTTGCCCTCCTGACTCTCTGCCTCTCTTTGTTCTCCTTCCAGACATATTGAAGTGCTCAGGTGGTATGTAACAGCACAAGCGGAGTGACACCAAATGCGCTCAGGTGATATATAACAGCACATGTACAGTGGCACTACCTGCGCTCAGGCGGTATATAGCAGCACACGTACAGTGGCACTATCTGTGCTCAGGTGGTATGTAGCAGCACACGTACAGTGGCATTATCTGTGCTCAGGTGGTATATAGGAGCACACGTACAGTGGCACTATCTGTGCTCAGGTGGTATATAGGACCACACGTACAGTGGCACTATCTGTGCTCAGGTGGTATATAGCAGCACACGTACAGTGGCACTATCTGTGCTCAGGTGGTATATAGGAGCACACGTACAGTGGCACTATCTGTGCTCAGGTGGTATATAGCAGCACACGTACAGTGGCACTATCTGTACCTGTCACTTGTGCGTCCCTAGGCATGACTAACAACACACCGGTCGCACACACCCCCCCTCCCTGGGCAGACAGGGGTAGTGTTAGTCTTGCCTAGGGCTCTAAAATGTTAAGCATCAGCCCTGGCAAGAGTAGTACATCAGGTAGAAAAAGGAATAATACCTACTGGACCATCCAAGAATGGTCAGACCTCATTGTACTTCTTAGGACAGTATCTATTTAAATACATCAACTTGCACATAGGTTTCAGAGTATCTTAATTCTTAGGAAGCTCATTAGAAGAATCATATCTAAAAAAAAAAAAAGCCTTAAAGTTTGTAGTGGCAGAATTGGTAAGACCCAGATTTCCTCACTTGGTAAGATGGAAAGCTGGAGGTAAAACCAACATTCAAAGTATACAGATCCCTGTTTTCCAAGATAATTTGTGGTTTGTGATGCCTCTTCTTTATAGGAAGCTTGTTCTGGAAGTTCTAGTTTGCTTAGATTTCATGTTGATTAATTGGCTCTGAGTCCAGGACCAAGCATGAAGTATTTAGAGTCAGGAGTCGGGATATTTGCCGTACACTATTAGCCCAAAAAGTTTGTGTGCAACAAACCAAGTATAATGTCCAAGGTATTTTGACAATATTCCAAATTAGTCCAACTGTTTCCAGTGAGGGGCACTGTTTATGCTACAACATACACGTAGAGCAGACAACTGTGCACATCCAACCTTGTGGTAACAGTTTGGAAAAGGTCAATTTATGTTCCAGAAAGGCCCGGAGTGACAGGACAAAAGGATAATGGAGGGCCGGCCATGACTGGGGTGGAAGATGGCCAACAGAGGGTTAACTCTGGAAGGAGGTGCCTTCAGGGGAGTGGCCGTAGGCTGAAAGAGTCAGGGGGGAGGAGCCCTATATATATGGGGGCGGGGGGAACCCACGAGGCACAAGTTGGGAGGAATTTTACAGGGAGGCAGGTTTTTTCTCTGCTCCCTGTACTTTAGGCCTAGCAGCATGGACAGAGTGGACTTGATTTTAGCGCGGCTGCGCTCCGCTGCGGCATCCAGGGAACCAGGTTGGTTAGAGGAGCAGGTGGGGGGCCTGTTAGTGGAGGAAGCCGGGGGGTCCCAGGATAGCGGGGTAGTGTCCCCACGCGGTCGGCTATCGCGGCCGCCAGATCGCTACTCACCCGGGCCGGTGGCGGTATCCCAGCGACGGGGCAGGAGTCCCCTTGATGCGCAATCACCCCCTCCGGCCAAGCGGGTGTCTGCTTTGGTCGGGGGGTCCGGCGGGCGGGACACAGGGCGACGGATGTCCTCGGGGGGCGGGGCTACGGGCAGGAATGGCGCTCGTTCGGTGCCCGATCGGCGTGGCAGTAGTGACCGATCGGTTCCCCCCTCCACCACAGGGCAAGCAAGGGGGGGGAACTCAGCGTGGGAGGTGCGGTGACACGACCGGGGGGCCGTCCCGGATCGCGGCCACCGGTTCCTGGGCAGGGGGGAGGCCGGAGTCCCCAGGTTGCAGCGGTGGGTCCAATCGGGGCCCTGCCGGGAGGAGCGGGGGTGCTGAGACGTCCACGGGCGGGTCAAGCGTGAGAGGACGATCCGCCGGGAGGCTGGGATCTTCGGCCTCCAGGCCTTCCTCGCCTGGGGGGCTGACATCGCCGATAACGCCGGCCTTGGAAGATCGATCAGAGGGTGAGGCGTCTGGTTCGGAGGAGGAAAATCGCCCGGAAGAGTCGCCTGCGAGGGAAGTGCCTGTGTCGGCTGTGAGGGATGTTCCCGGCCAGCTTGGTAAGTCCAATCTTGATGCTTCTGGGGATGTAGCTGCTGCTTTGTGTGCATTGTTGGGGGTGGGAGGAGGGGGTCCTCCGTGTAATGGGGGGGATGGTCAGAATGTGGGGCCACCAACCGGGGGTCCCGGGGCGGCGGGCGGTGTGCCTGCCGCCCAGGGCTCCCCAGGGGGGATGCAGGAGTTGTTGGGGGGTTTGAGGGAATTGTTGCAACGTTTTGCGGGGGGGTCTGTCACTCCTCACCAGGCAGCACCATGGGTTGGCCCTGCTGGGGGGGTGGGGGTGGCGCCCTTGGGGGGGCAGACCACGGCTGTGGAGAACACAGGGGTGGTGACGGATAATGGTTCAGGGGGGGAAAAAGGGGGAGAGAAGCCAGCGGCGGGTAGGGCTGACGTTGTGCGTTTGGATGATGCCGCAAGAGGTGAAGTATATGTTTGTTTCGATGGCCCGTTGGGGGCGCACCTGAAACAGGAGGTCAGGGACAAAATCGTCAAAGGTGAGTACGTTGAGATTTTTTCCCTTCTGCCTCGGGAAAAGTTCAACCTAGATAGGGTGAAGCTGGACAGTTCAAAGAAGGAGGATGAGGAAAAGAGGAGGTATAGGTTGATCCCTCGTACTTTTAGCAATTGGTGGCAGGCGTTCGCAATTATGGCCAGTGTCATAGGGGAGAAGAACCCGGAACATTGTGCAGCGCTGTTCTGCTATATGGACGCTATCGGGGAGGCCTATCGGGCTTATGGGGGGACAGGCTGGCTGCGATATGACGAGCAGTTCCGCCAACGGCGGGCTGTCCGCCCTACGCTGAGGTGGGATCACAAGGAGATTACTCTGTGGATGCGGATGATGTCTGCGCCCCGGACTAATAACCCGTTTTTTCATGGGGGGGTCGGGGGTACACCCACCTCTGGATCTCCGGCCGGGAAGAAGTGGGGGGTGTGTTGGCAATACAACGAGGGTTCCTGCAAGTTTGGGGGGAACCTGTCGTTTTAAGCATGAGTGCTCCGGTTGCGGGGGTGCCCACCCCTTGTCCCGGTGTTTTAAAAAAGGAAAGCGGGCGGGGGAGGCTGCTGGAAAAAGGGACGACGCCAGTGAGGGGGGAAAGGATGGAGCCTTTTCTAAATAGGTATCCAGACAGGGCTGCGGCGCGGCTGCTCGCGTCAGGGTTCTCCAGGGGTTTTTGTCATTCCCTGTTCCTTGTCGAAGGTGCCTCCCTTGGTGAAGAATTTGCGGTCTGCTTTGGAGAACCCTGGGGTGGTGTCAGCGAAGTTGGCGAAGGAGGTAGAGTTGGGTAGGATGGCGGGGCCATTCAATGAATTGCCTTTGCCGGATTTGGTGGTTTCGCCACTGGGGGTGGTTCCTAAGAAGGAACCGAACAAGCTTCGCCTCATTCACCACCTTTCCTTTCCAAAAGGGGGGTCGGTGAATGATGGGATTTGATCCCGAAGAATGCACGGTGTCGTACACGTCTTTTGACGCGGCGGTGCGGTGGGTTCGGCGCTATGGGAAGGGAGCTCTCATGGCAAAGGCAGACATTGAGGCTGCGTTTCGATTGTTGCCGGTTCACCCGGACAGTTTTAGGCTGTTGGGTTGCCGGTGGCAGGAGGAGTTTTACGTGGATCGATGTTTGCCAATGGGTTGCTCCATTTCCTGCGCGTTGTTTGAAACGTTCAGTTCATTCTTGGAGTGGGTGGTCAGGGAGGTGTCGGGTTCGGATTCAATCATTCATTATCTGGATGACTTTCTGTGCGTTGGACCTCCGTCCTCCAATGTGTGTGCGATTTTGTTGGCAACGTTGCAGCACATTGCGGACAGGTTCGGGGTGCCATTGGCAGCTGACAAGACGGAGGGCCCGACCACGGTGTTGAATTTTCTGGGAATATTGATCGATTCCGAGCAGATGGAGTGCAGGCTCCCGGTGGACAAGGTCGAGAATCTTCGGCTGGAGATTCGGGGTATGATAGGGCGGAACAAGGTTCAGTTGCGGGCAATGCAGTCCCTGTTGGGCAAGTTGAACTTTGCATGTCGTATCATACCTATGGGCAGGGTTTTCTGCCGACTGCTGTCGGCAGCAACGGCGGGGGTGAGGTCTCCGACCCATTTTATTCGCTTGACGGGGGAACTTAAAGCGGATTTGCAGGTGTGGCACACGTTTCTGGAAGCCTTCAATGGGCGGGCGATTTGGATGTCAGGGCCTGTCAGCAATTTTGACCTGGACCTGGCCACGGACGCGGCCGGGTCCACCGGTTATGGGGCTTTCTTCAAGGGACGGTGGAGTGCGGAGGCGTGGCACGAGTCCTGGGTAACAGCGGGTTTTGAAAAGAACCTAGTACTGTTAGAACTTTTCCCGGTAGTGGTGGCAATTGAGCTTTGGGGGGCAGAGTGCAGGAATTTAAAAATCAGGTTAAACTGCGATAACATGGGGGTGGTGCAGGTCATTAACCGGATTTCCGGGTCATCTTTGCCGGTGGTTCGGTTGTTGCGACACCTCGTGTTGCGCTGTTTACAATGGAATATTTTTCTGTATGCGGTGCACATTCCGGGCGTGGACAACAGACTCGCTGACGCTTTGTCTCGGTTTCAGTGGGACAAGTTCAGAGAGCTGGCTCCACAGGCGGACAAGGAAGGGGTCCCATGCCCGGGTTGGATGTGGGGACTTGCGTTGAAATAGCAGCGGGCTGGATCAGGAAGTCGGTGAGTGGGCCAACATGGTCTGCGTACAAAAAGGTATGGGAGGAATGGGCCTGTTTCAAGCGGTTGGCGGACGCTGAACTGGGGGAGGTGGAGAAGGTATGGTGGGTTATATATTTTGTAGCCAGACATATGGAGTGTGGGGGGTCGGTTTCAGCCTTGGAGAAGAAACTGGCAGGTCTCGCCTTTCTGTTTAAGTTGGAAGGTGGGGCGGATCTCACAAAGAATTTTTGGGTAAAACAGGCGGTTAAGGGGTACAAAAAGGGTCATCCGTGCAAGGATGCGCGTAGGCCAGTGTCTTTTTCCGTGTTGCAGAAGATTTTTGGAGTTTTGGGGGAGGTGTGTTCATCCGGATACGAGGTGAGTTTATTCCGCGCAATTTTTTCGGTGGCGTTTTTTGGTGCATTTCGGGTGGGGGAGCTGGTCAGTCCCTCGAAACGGGTGCCTGGGGGCCTCTTGTTTGAGGATGTACGGTCATCTGAGGACAGGGTGGTTTTTAGGCTACGGCGGTCTAAGACGGATCAGAGGGGAAAAGGGGTGGATGTGTTTTTATATCCGTTGCCGGGTTCGGAGGTGTGTCCGGTGCGGGTGGTACGGGAGTTTTTGTTGGTGCGACCAGGGACAAGGGGGCCGTTTTTGATTCACGATGATGGTTCATTTGTATCAAGGTTTCAATTCGTAGCAATATTTAGGAAGTGCTTGAAAACGGCGGGGTTTGATGAGCGACTGTTTGCCTCGCACTCCTTCCGTATTGGGGCGGCGACTGAGGCGGCCCGGTGCGGGTTGGATGAGGCCGCGGTCAAACGAATTGGGAGATGGGAATCAAGGAGATTCCGCTCTTATGTGCGCCCACATATGGCGTTGGATTAAGGTTGAGTGGGGGGGGGTTTCCAGGTTATGATGTTGGGGGTGATTACTGTTTTATTATCGCTGCTGTTTCTGTCTTTCAGATGGAGGTCATTCACGCCTCGTGTGGATTATGGGGCATTCATATGTGTGTAGGGGGGCCAGAAGAGCAGATGCTAGGCCAAACGGTAGGCAGTTGGGGATTTCCAGGCGGGAGGCTACGTTGAGGTGGTTGGGTATCCCTGGGATGGGGTGGTGCAGGGTGCTGCCGGAGATGCAGCGCTATGCTCTGCTCGATCGTCCCCCGGATGTGTTGGTGTTACACGTCGGGGGGAACGACTTGGGGATACGGCCTATAGGGGACTTGATCTCGGCTGTTAAGGCGGATGTCTTGACATTCCGGGCGTCTTTCCCAGGGATGCTGCTGGTGTGGTCTGACATTGTGGCACGTACTAATTGGCGTATGGCAAGGTCAGTGGATCGGCTCAACAAGGGGAGGATTAAAGTTATCAAGGTTTTGGGACGGTTTGTGGCACAGCATGGGGGGTTGGTAGTAAGGCACAGAGAGTTGGAGTTAAACGTGGGGCTATACCTGCTCAGGGATGGTGTTCACCTAACTGATGTGGGTATAGATTTGTGGTTAATGGGGATACAGGAGGGTATCCAGAGGGCCCTGCCGGTGTGGAGGGGCCCTTAAGGAAAAGGTTTTTCCCTTTCGGGCTGTGGCGGTGTCCTTGGTCTCTGGATGGTGACAGTTGACAGATGGAATGGAAAAATGGTTGGGGGCTCATCTTGGGATGGCCCCATTATGGGGTTAGTTGCAGTGGAACGGTGTCCGCTGTAATACGGTTGTGGTACACTGCGGGTTAAAAAGTGGTTGTCTCTGAGCTGGAGTCGGCTGGAGGCCGGATATGGTAATGGTACAGCAGTGTGGTGGTGGAAAAAGGTTAATGGGGTTACTGTCAAAAGACCAAGAGACCAGTGTTAATAATAAAAGTGTTATAATTACTGTTAAAGAATAAAAGTTGGATTTTATTGGAAATTATTTAAATTTGGTTAATATATATATATTTAATTTGGTTATAAAATAAATGGCTGTTGTGGCCAATTTTACTCCAATATCTGTGCCGCTCTCGTTAATGGGAAAGGTTGGGAGGTTAAGCTAAAAGGGGGGCTGGGGGGAGCTAATTTAAAGGGTCGTGAGAGGGTTGGTCTATTTGAACTACACTAGTCAAGAAAGGCCCGGAGTGACAGGACAAAAGGATAATGGAGGGCCGGCCATGACTGGGGTGGAAGATGGCCAACAGAGGGTTAACTCTGGAAGGAGGTGCCTTCAGGGGAGTGGCCGTAGGCTGAAAGAGTCAGGGGGGGGAGCCCTATATATACGGGGGCGGGGGAACCCACGAGGCACAAGTTGGGAGGAATTTTACAGGGAGGCAGGTTTTCCCACCCACCCTCCCCGTTGGTTATGTGTTTGGTGTTGTGCGTTTGTTTTCTTTTCTTTCAGGTGGAAGTACGGGTTGTCATGACAGCTGTGGCGGTGTCCTTGGTCTCTGGATGGTGACAGTTGACAGATGGAATGGAAAAATGGTTGGGGGCTCATCTTGGGATGGCCCCATTATGGGGTTAGTTGCAGTGGAACGGTGTCCGCTGTAATACGGTTGTGGTACACTGCGGGTTAAAAAGTGGTTGTCTCTGAGCTGGAGTCGGCTGGAGGCCGGATATGGTAATGGTACAGCAGTGTGGTGGTGGAAAAAGGTTAATGGGGTTACTGTCAAAAGACCAAGAGACCAGTGTTAATAATAAAAGTGTTATAATTACTGTTAAAGAATAAAAGTTGGATTTTATTGGAAATTATTTAAATTTGGTTAATATATATATATTTAATTTGGTTATAAAATAAATGGCTGTTGTGGCCAATTTTACTCCAATATCTGTGCCGCTCTCGTTAATGGGAAAGGTTGGGAGGTTAAGCTAAAAGGGGGGCTGGGGGGAGCTAATTTAAAGGGTCGTGAGAGGGTTGGTCTATTTGAACTACACTAGTCAAGGATGACCTCGGCACAAAGCCAACTCCATACAGACATAGTTTGATCAGTTCGGTGTGGAAAAAATCTAGTGACCTGCAAAGAGCCCTGACCTCAGCTCTACTGATAACCTTTGGGATTAACTGGAACACCATTTGTAAGCCTGGTCTTTTCATCCAAAATTAGTGTAGAGACCTCCTAGTTAGGCTGCTAGGTAAATTACATTTTTGGCTCTTTCTGTAATCCGGGGAGCAGATTGTTTGGTCTGGTCTTTTCAGGGTTTCACAGTCTGGGTGTTTGATTGCTTCCCCCTGACCTCAAGAAGAAGTTCAAATAAACAATCTGAATATTGATTAGGGCCTAGCCAATTATTGGAGAGGTGTGCCTAGATGGTGACTGGAAAGCTGATAAATTGTCTGAACCCTGGAGAGATTTTCTCTTTCACCAGTGAGGAGAGTTTAAAGCCTCAAGGGGCTATTGCACCTGAGGCAGCCTATGCGCCATGTTGCTGTTCTGTGAGGTCTAGTAGTGGCAGAACTGGGACTTAGAAACAATCTGAAACTGATTGCAGGGCTTCACTAAAGGGGTCTGGTCTTAAAGGGGTATTAATGGTTATTTTTTATTTATTAAATAACAGACATGCCATACTTACCTCCACTGTGCAGCTCGTTTTGCACAGAGTGGCCCCACATGCCATCTTCTGGGGTCCCTCGGCGGCTGTCTCGGCTCCTCCCTGCCTTAGATAACCCCCTCTGGGAAGCGTTTTCCCAAGGGGGTTACCTTGCAGGCGGGCTCCCACATCCTGCTTTTGCATCCATAGACATGATTGCTGGACTCGGCCCCACCCCCGACGCCCGCGTCATTGTATCTGATTGACAGCAGCAGGAGCCAAAGGCTGTGCTGCTATCAATCTATCCAATAAAAAGCCAAGAAAGATCGGGCCAAGATGGAGCGTGTTCTCGACATGGGACTTTGAAGGGCTCAGGTAAGTAAACCGGGGGGCTGGGAGGCCTGTAAGAGTCGGATGTTTTTTCACCTTAATGCATAGGATGCATTAAGGTGAAAAAACAGGAAGGTTTACAACCCCTTTAAAGCGGATCTCCGCCGAAAAATCGAATTTTTGATTATGGGCTCTTTAAATTACTAATCGCACTGCTGTGCTAAACTCACGGTTTTTGTTTTCAACAGCCGCTCCGCTGGTTTTCTGTCCTAAATAACAACTTATATTCTGCATGTCCTCACGTTGCCATCTTGGCTTTGGGCAGGAAGAAGAACACAGGCATGTCACTTCCTGTTTTCATGGGATGCTGTCCCAGCATCCACCACTCGATCTCGCGCACGCGCACTGGCAAAGGTGTCCGGCGGCGTGAGCGTCTCTGTTGTCATCGCAACGGCAGGTGTATAAATGAAAAGTTACCGCCCCATTGTGATGATAACAAAGACTCGTGTAATACAGCCGTGTAATGGAGATTCTTCAAAACGCCCGCCCTCCTTCCTCTGTTTACATCCTCATCACTTCCTGCTACACGAAGTCGCGCGAGATTTAGTTTCACACGGCGAAATATGATAATTAGGGAGCAAAGAGACAAGCTCCCAGAAGGCACAGCGCCGCGACCGGAAACTAGGGAAAACCCGACTTTAACCCGAGGGGATACAGACCGGAAGACATAGCAGCTCAGATGGTACTGTAACATTTATTTATTTAAAAATATCGGATGTGGCATTGTTTTGGACCCTTAATAATATTGAAAGTAAGTTAAATTAAGGGTGGAGCTCCGCTTTAAGAAGGATTCACTCACCAGGAGGTGTCCAGAGGAAGCTGGAAGGTGGCAACTTTGTTATTTGTAAGTAATGACCCTGTACTAATTCCTAGTGACTGTGTGCTTTAGGGATATAAGTGCCAGACGTTGCTCTGACTAAAAACTGCTTTCATAGGGTCTCACCTACTGGGTCTAAGGTGTAGTTGCAGCAGTCCTGTCTGTCAAAATTAAGGGATTAATTAACTGGATGTACAACATCTAATGGGCAAGTCAGAGCCCTCTGAGGCAGTACTGATAATCCTTGGGAGTGCGAAAGTAACATTAGGGAGCTGAGTTCCAACACTGTGGTGCTCTAAAGGGCAGGAGAAGGATATTAAAGGGAAGTGATGTGCAAATTGGTATCAGTGGTAGGAAGAGTGCCCCATAGTTTGTATCAGTGGGAGGAATAGCGCCCCATTGTTGGGATCAGTGGGAAAATATATTTGCCCGATCTTTGATGTCAGTGTGAGCCATAGTGCCTCGTATTAGTTGGAGAAGGAGTGTCCCAAGGGCTGGATAAAAGCAAGCAAAAGGCCGCTTCTGGCCCACGGGCCATAGTTTGGAGACCACTGACATAGAGGGAGGTGTTCCTGTAGACCTTGCAACAATGTAACTGATAGGCATGCAGCACAGGCGTTATAAGCTGACAAGATTTCTGACAGGATCAACAGGAAGCTTTTTGCACGTATTGAATGGATAGAAAAATAAATGCTTTTAATGGAACATTTAACAGATTAAAAGGAGCAAATAAAAAAGGTCCATTATTAGAGTTTACATACTTTAATCCTTTAATGGCGACGTGATTCTTGTCAAGCCTGCCTTGCATAAACATGACTGTGAAAAAAAAATGCTGTAGCAAAGCGCAGTGATGTACAACACGTACGGCGGCACTATAAAAGGGAAGTTCCATTCGAATGGCGCCACCCTTTGGCCTGGTTATGCAAGTTTCCCTTCTCATAACTTGCTTTTAAGCCTGCATATTTTTTTTCCCAGTCGTTAAAGCCTACACACGATCATTTTCACGACGTGAAAAACGTTGAGAAAAAATAAAGCAGGTTCTAAATTTTTAATGGACATTTTTCACGTCGGGTAAAATGCTCTGGAGCCCACACACGGTAGTTTTTAATGACCAATTTAAAAAATTCAATTTTTCTCGTCATGAAAACCAGTCTTGTGTACGTGGCATTACCCTCAATCTAGACCATAAATGTTACTGCTAACTTCAACCACCAAAACTGAGCATACACTAAGGCCTCATACACACAATCGGAATTTCCAAACGTGTGTATGCCCTATCAGAGAAATTTCATTGGAAATTCCGATGAATTCCATCGGAGATTACATAGAGAACATGTTCTATTTTCCACCGATGGAATTCCGTTGGAATTTCGACATTAATTTTGGTCGGACAAAGGTCTGATCGTGTGAATTTTGAAAGCTTAAAGGGGATGTAAAAGACTTTTTTTTTTCCCCTAAATAGCTTCTTTACCTTAGTGCAGTTCTCCTTCACTTACCTCATCCTTCCATTTTGCTTTTAAATGTCCTTATTTCTTCTGAGAAATCCTCACCTTCTGTTCTTCTGTCTGTAACTCACCACCGTAATGCGAGGCTTTCTCCCTGGTGTGGAGAAAGCCTCTTAAACGGGGCGAGCAGGAGTGTCAGGATGCCCACTAACACACAGCTCTTTTCTCTCCTATCTGCAAAGTAGAGAGTGTCAAGACTTGCCTGCTCGCCCCCCTCCCACCTCAAGAGGCTTTCTCCACACCAGGGAGAAAGCCTTGCATTACTGTGTGGAGTTACAGACAGAAGAACAGGAAGTGAGGATTTCTCAGAAGAAATAAGGACATTTAAAAGCAAAATGGAAGGATGAGGTAAGTGAAGGAGGACTGCACTAGGGTAAAGGAAGCTATTTAGGGGGAAAAAAATCCTTTAAAACCCCTTTAAAGAGTATCATTCGAAAGTAGTTAAAAATCGTGTTTGCTTTTAACATTTGACTTTGGAACGAATGGACTTTACTGAACAAAAACTGCATATGCTGTTAAATATTTATTTGAAAAAAAAAAAAAAGTGTTCCGTTACATTTCTAATTTTCCCGCACTGCCCGTCAAAAACAAGTGTATTTGAACTCAATTACAAATCTACTAGTGTGTGGCCAGCCTAACGCTTCTCTTTTGGACAAATGTTTTTTTTTTTTTTTTATTATATTTACTGTATTTATATATTTTTAATTTTATAGGGATAAATGTTATCACATAAAAAAAAAAATCACTAATGGAAATGCCACGCAATAGAATAAATAAAGCATTTTTATGGTGCCCTTTGAACACAATTATGATCCAGATTTTAGTTATACTTCGGTTTGTCATTTGTTCCCAATGGGAATAATTAGTCAATGCGTCAAGAGGCAAGTCTTTGCTTGTTTCCTCTGTAGAAACAGATGACTTTTGCTAATTTGTACTCCATTTGGGGAGCTATTACTACTAACTGTTGGCGGCTTATTTTTATCATTATATAATGAAGTGGTTAACTAACCTGTCATGTATGATTATCATCCATGATATTTGCAGGGGCCTACTGGGGCCATGAGAGGCTATAAAAAGGATTCTCAGCTTCCCCTGAACTAAGGTGACCAGATTTTTAAAATGAAATCTGGGGGACATATTTTTTTTTTTTACTAGTAATCCCGGCAATCAGTGACTTATAGCAGGACTGCGATATTGCGGTGGACAAATTGGACACTAAGGGCCAGATTCAGGTAGAGTTAGGCTGGAGTATCAGTGATACGCCAGCATAACTCTCGGAGGAGGGCACGGGAGAGGATATACCGCACACGCATAGACATCTTTGGCATGAGTGATTCTGAGGTGTATCGCATCTTCAGATTCACCCCTGCTGCCATCATGGAATTAACCACAACCCTGCAGGATGACATCACCAGACCAACACACCGCTCACATGCAGTGCAGCCACTGGTCAAGGTCCTGGCAACACTGCATTTCCTTGCCAGTGGCTCTTTTCAAAGAACAAGTGGAGTGGTGGCTGGGATGTCACAATCCTCCATGAGCAGATGTGTGCATCAGGTTATCCCAGCAATCATCAGACGCATGGCCAATCAAATCATCAAACCCACCCAGGAGGACCTGCGGCAGAAGATAATGACAAATTTCTACAGAATTGACAGATTCCCACGCACCGTGGGGGCCATTGATTCCCCCCCCCCCCCCCTTCCGTGAGACAGAGCACATATACTGCAATCGGAAGCACTGGCATTTCATTAACGTACAGATGATAGTTGATGCCAAATGCCTCATATGGCACGTCCATGCCAAACACCCCGGATCCAGCCATGACAGCAGTGACCCACGCCTGGGGCGCCCATGGCCCCGGCTCCTCTGGGCCAACTCATGGGGGGGGGGGTAATCCGGGGAAGGAGGAGCATCCCCTGGTCTCTGCCCACCTGGTGGCCTGCCCTCCAAGGCCACGGCAATTCGAGTGAGGCCATCATTGAGCGTTGCCTTATTGGCCTGGATAGCCTGGGTGAGGGCCCTCACATCCTGACCGAGGGCCCTAACATCGTGACCAACGCCTGGTGTGTTAGCCTGCTGGTCATTTAGGCAATTGATCAGGGCCAGGGAGTTGCAGGCCATGTCCCCAAGCGTATCCTTTATGGAGGACAGGCTCTCCTCCATCCGCCCCAAACTCTGGCTGACCGGTCTCAGATGGCGGGTCTGAAGGGCCTGGTCCCTTCTCAGGTTGGCGGGCAGAAACTCGGCCACCCCCCTAGTTTTGTGGGTTGCCTTCCTGCCTCCAGATGAGGCTTGTGGCCGGGGAGAAGGGGAGCCCCTTTGGAGGGGAGCCCTGTTGGGGGAGGAGTGGGAGGGGCTACCCCGGATGGAGGCCTGGTTGCTGCCAGCCATAGGGGAAGCCTCCTCCAAAAATAACAAGTCAGTCCCTGACATGATCTCCTCCTCCAACTCAAACTCCTCCTCCTCAACCTCCTCCGAGGACTCCGGCCTTGTCTGGGGTTCTTCAGCAGGCTGCTGTCCGGGGGATGGTGCAGTCAGGCCAGATGACCCAGCACCCTCCTGCACATCTGTGGATGACACAGAACATTCACAGGTTGGAGGATTCACACACTTGCCTCATATTCCCTCCCCCCCCACACACATGCTACACACCAGATATAAAAACTAAAAATAAAAAAACTTACCTGTCCTCACGGCCTCCTGACTGGAGTCAAAGCCAGGCAGCCCCTCCACTTGCTGCCTGTTGAATGTCTGGGCCACCGCACGCTCCTCCTCAGTCAGCCTAACAGGGCATGGTGGGCCCCCACCAGTGTCCCTGGCATGGGCGGCAATCTTGGCCAGCTTCCCACGGACCACACGCCGGAGGTCATTAAACTTCTTGGCGATCCCCTGGCGTGTCCGGGTCCCCCCCCCCCAATGGGTTGACCTGGTCGATAATTTCCTGCAATATCTGTGCCTTCCTGGCCTGGGTGGTGTTGGCACTCTCGGGGCCGTGCAGAAAACGGCCATATTGTGTAATGGCCCTGGCAAGAATGCTCTTCTCCCCCAAAGAAAAATTCAACTTTCGCTTCCTTTCTTTCATGTTCTCACAAACTGGAACCAAAACAATCAGCAAAAATTAGTCAGCAAAAATTAGTCAGCAAAAATTAGTCAGCAAAAATTAGTCAGCAAAAATCAGACAGCAAAAAAGGCCCCGTACACACGTCCGAGAACCTCGTCGGGCTAAACCCATTGTTCCGCCCGACGAGGTTCCCGATGAGCGGTCGGAAAAGCTTGTCGAGCCAAAGTCCTCATTGAACAACGAGGAAAAAGAGAGAGTGCTTCCCGACGGGACGCTCGTCGGAAGTGTACACACGATCGAGCTTCTCGCCAGAATATGGATCCCAGCGAGCTTCTCGCTGGATTCTGCCGAAAAGCTCGGTCGTGTGTACAGGGCCTTAGTATCAAAAACAGTCACCAAACAACACTCTGAAAACCACTATCAAAAACACTATACTAAACAGTCAAGAAATATATCAAACACAAATCACAAACCGACAAACGCGAACACACAACAGAACAAAAGCACCTTGCTGTATAGGGAGGGATACAAAGGGATGTACTTTTGCAAAGGAAGTGCGTTTGTGTCTGTCTATTTAAGCTCTCTGCGTAGCTCACTAAGTTGACCGAGCCACGTTCCAATCTCACTGATTGCGCCGTTCCCGAGTTGTGAGCATGCGCAGAGAGGTGCTGACCATGGTCTGCTTCATATGCGCAATCCAGCCGGCCCTTCATTTTCAAGGGGTCACGGCTCATTTCAATGTAACAAGCCCACGTCCTTCCCAATTTGAATTACTTCACCTTACGCTTCGGAAATTATGTTGCACCGGCGCAAAATTCTGCGCAAATACTACGAGGATACGGTAATTGCGCCTCTACATTGCGCCGGTCTAACGTAAAGGAGGTGCGCTACTCCAGTCAAAATATGCGCCAATGTACCTGAATCTGGCCCTACAAGTGCAAAGTGCACTTAAAATTGCACTGAAAGTGCACTTGGAAGGGCAGTCGCTAAATCTAAGGGGTAGATCTGAAATGAGGGGAAGCTCTGCAGATGTTATCTATTTTCCTGGCATGTCCCCCTCAGATCTACTGATCTGCTGTTTTTTATTTTCCTTGCATGTCCCCCTCGGATCTACAGCGACTGTGCTTCCAAGTGGACTTTCAGCGCAATTTCAAGTGCACTTTGCACTTGTAGGGCCAGATTCTCCAAAAATGGCGTATCTGGCGGCGTAGCGTATCGTATCGCATTTACACTACGCCTACGCAAATTACTGGAGCAAGTGCCGTATTCTCAAAGCACTTGCTCCGTAATTTTCGGCGGCGTAGCGTAAATGCGGCGTCGTAAGGGCGCGTAATTCAAATAGTGAAGGAGGGGGCATGCTGTATTCAAATTAAGCGCGCCCCCGCGTCAAACGAAGTGCGCATGCCCTGGCCGGGAAAAAAGCCCAGCGTGCATGCTCTAGCTCACGTCGGAAAGCGTCGTTGAAACCGACGTCAAAACGACGTGATCGTCACTTACGCAATTCCCTATTCGCGAACGACTTAGTAAAACGACGGAAAAAGACGGAAAAAGACGGAAAAAGACGACGCTGACCCGACGCCATACTTAACATGGCAACGACGGAACTTCGGAAACATACCCCTCATATAGCAGGGGTAACTTTATGCATACGTAAACAACGACGGGGCGGCGTAAAAACTTTCAGGAATCGGCGTATTAGGCTCATTTTCATAGGCAAATGAGAAAACAACGTAAAGGCCACCTAGCGGCTGGCGTTGTTATTACATCTAAGATCCGACGTTGTAATTGCTTTACACCTGTCAGATCTTTAGTGTATCTATGCGTAAGTGATTCTAAGAATCCCTCGCATAGATACCAATTGAAAAAAACTGTGATACACCGTCATATCTCAGCTGAGAATCTGGCCCGTAGTTTGCACTTGTAGTGCAAAGTGGATTTGCCTTTAGTAAATAACCCCCATAGTGACACTTTGTGGGAACCATGACACTGATACAGTGATCAGTGCTAAAAATATGCACTGTCACTATAGTAATGACACTGGTTGGGAAAGGGGTAACATCTAGGGCAATCAAAGCGTTAAATGTGTGCCTAACAAGTGTTCTCTCACTGTGGGGGAGGTGCTTTTACTAAGGGAAGGTATAGATCCCTGACCTGCTTTGCAGGAACACAAGCTCAATGTCTTCCATACTGACAGAGCGGCGAACTGCCGTGTTTACATAGGCAGACCACTGTTCTGCCTTTGTACATAAAGATCAGCGGGTACCAGTGAAAATTGAGTCTGTTGGACCCACTGATTGGCTCCGATAACCAAAAATGCAGGATCACGTATATAATCGCTTAAGCCCCGGACCATTTTGGTGGTCAAAGACCAGGCCACTTTCTGCGATTCGGCACTGAGTGGTTTTACCTGACAATTGCGCGGTCGTGCGACGTGGCTCCCAAACAAAAACGGTGTCCTTGTTTTCCCACAAATAGAACTTTCTTTTGGTGGTATTTGATCACCTCTGCGATTTTTATTTTTTTGCGCTATAAAAAATAAATAATAAATATCCATAAAAAAAAATATCGAAAAAAATATTTTTTTCCTCAGTTTAGGCCGATACTTATTCTTCTACATATTTTTGGTAAAATTGCAATAAGCTTTTATTGATTGGTTTTCGCAAAAGTTATAGCTTCTACAAAATAGGGGATTGTTTTATGGATCAATGCTATAAAAATGCACTGATTACTATAAAAATAACACTGGCAGTGAAGGGGTTAACCATTAGGTGGTGCTGCAGGTTTTAAGTGTTCCCTAGGAAGTGATTCTTATGCCGCGTACACACGATCACTTTTTGTGATGTAAAAAAACGTTGTTTTATCTCACGAAACAAAACAACGTTTTTCAAACTTCATTTTAAAAAACGACGTTGCCTACACACCATCGTTTTCTGAAAATGCTCTTGCTAAGCGCGGTTACGTACACCACGTACGACGGCACTCTGTTCCATTGAAGCTCCCGTCTCATAACTTGCTTCTGAGCATGCGCGGGTTTAAAAACATTGTTTTAAACGTCGTTTTGCCCACACACCATCATTTTTTGTGACACAAAAACAACATTTTTTCAGAAGACATAAAACAACGTTTTGCCCACACACGATCATTTTAAATGACGTTTTTTAAAACATCAGTTTTTTTCATCACAAAAAACGACCGTGTGTACGCGGCATTACTGTTAGGAGGCGTGGCTACATGTGACATGTCACTGATAACCATTCCCGATCATCAATCTGCCTGCCCGTGTCGACCGGTTAAGATCATCAGCATTATAATAACTCACAGGCAGCAGGCATTCTATCATGGCTCTGGCTCGCTCTGTCACAGTGTGTCACATAACATGGCTGCTGGGTGCTGACACCAATGACCAATAAATTAACAAAATCAGCACACAGCAGCCATATTATGTGACAGAGCCATGATAGAGTGCCTGCTGCCTGTGTGAGTTCTGATACCATCCAGTATGCCAGATAGGGTGACCACATTTCCAAACTACCATTCAGGGACACTCTCCCTTCCCAAAAATCTGCGTGTGCTGTAAGGAATCACAGCACAGTGATTGGACACAAGAGGCGGATTGTGCTCCTCCAGGCATTCCCAGGCAGGACGAGTACTGTCAGTGAGTAAAGCGGTGATGTGACGGCCCTTTTCTTGGGGGTATCAGATTGGCCCCGGGGGGGGGTGTGGCTGTGTCAGTTTTATTCCGAGACACTGTATTTTGTGTCCAGGACAGACCTGCAAAATGCGGGACTGTCCCGGGCAATCCGGGACACGTGGTCACCCTAATGCCAGAGAGACGGACAAAGTCCAATGTGTTCTATTCACAGACACCCCCAAAGCACTCCTGTGTTGAAGGCACTGGCAGCCCCACAATCGGATCTGTTTCCCCTCTGTTCCTGCTCCTGGACACCGTCAGCTGAGCTCAGCTGCCTCTCTCTGCCCCTCACCTTCCGCCGCCCGCCTCACAGCCCAAAACTGAAGCAATAGTCCCTTCGCTCCGACCATCACATGGTCAACAGAAAGGGGCACAGATAATGGAAAAAAATACACTCCCTAAGCTAATAGGAACGGCAGAGTTTTCAGAGATATCCCTGCACCTTCATTCCAACATGAAGGTGCAGGAATATCCAATTCCTGCACCTTCACACCTCAGATCAACCCAAATCCCTGCACCTTCACACCTCAGATCACCCCAAATCCCTGCACCTTCACACCTCAGATCACCCCCAATTCCTGCGCCTCCACACCTCAGATCTCCCCAATTCCTTCACACCTCAGATCACCCCAATTCCTGCACCTCCACTCCTCAGATCTCCCCAATTCCTTCACCCCTCAGATCTCCCCAATTCCTTCACCTTCACACCTCAGATCACCCCAATTCCTTCACCTTCACACCTCATCCCCCCCCCAAATTCCTGCACCTTCACACCTCAGATCACCCCAATTCCTTCACCTTCACCCCTCAGATCACCCCAATTCCTGCATCTTCACACCTCAGATCACCCCAATTCCTGCACCTTCACCCCTCAGATCACCCCAATTCCTGCATCTTCACACCTCAGATCACCCCAATTCCTGCACCTTCACCCCTCAGATCACCCCAATTTCTGCACCTTCATACCTCAGATCACCCCAATTTCTGCAATTTCACCCCTCAGATCTCCCAAATAGCTGCACCTCCACACCTCAGATCTCCCCAATTCCTTCACCTGCACCCTCAGATCACCACAATTTCTTCACCTTCACTCCTCAGGTTATTCCCGATTCCTGCACCTTCACTCCTCAGATCTCCCCAAATCCTGCACCTTCTTACCTCAGACCACCCCAATTCCTGTACCTTCACCCCTCAGATCTCCCCAATACCTGCACCTCCACACCTCAGATCACCCCAATTCCCACACCTTCAATCCTCAGGTTGGTGCCAATGTTTTCAAGCAGAACCCCAGCTTGTAGAGACTATCTGCACACTGGCTCACCACTGCACCATCCCTGCACTGCTGCTTAGCTTCTGTAGCTCCTTGCCTGCCTATTCCACCAAAATAGGCTCTTACATATTGGTTCCACCGCATCACTTTCTGCCTTGCAGCCTTAAGATCAGATGACGGGTTTTTGTGTGGCTGGGTGTTTAGGGTTTGTCAGGGATTTGCATGCAGGTCTGGATGTCTGTGCCAATGATCTAAAAGAAGGTGCCCTGCTAGCAATATCAATGAAAGTGTCCTCAGTGCAGGAAAGCCAGCAAATGTCACTTAAAAAAGTTCCATATCTTCATATATAAACCCAATGCATATTTGGCTTGTCCATGAATACTATCGGTATCCATACTATGCAAGATGATCACCATTTCAGCGGGGGCAATTGACTTATTCCGGCACCTCCAGCTCTGAATGTATGTAATGGTGCTCGGAGGTGGGTAGGGGGTATATCCAAGAAATGGTGCTCGGAGGTGGGTAGGGAGTGGAACCAAGGAATGGTGCTCGGAGGTGGGTAGGGGGTGGAGAAAGGGAATGGTGCTCTAAAGGTGGGTAGGGGGTGGCACAAGGAATGGTACTCGGAGGTGAGTAGGGGTGGAACCAAGTAATGGTGCTCAGAGGTGGGTAGAGGGTGAAACCAATGAATGGCGTTTGGAGGTGGGTAGGGCCAGTTTACTGTTTTTCAGACCTTAGGGGGAGGCTGGACTGTGGGAGTAAAAAATGCCCGTCATTGTTATTAGTGAGAGAAATTGAGTCCCATTACTGGTATTAATAGGAGGAATAGTGCCCCATTGCTGGTGTCAGTGAGAAGGTGAGTGGCCCTTTGATGGTGTCAGTGGGAGGAAAGGTGCCCCATCATTGGTGTCGGTGGGAGAAAGAGTGCCTTATCATTGGTGTTAAGAGGAGAAAGAGTGCCACTTTGATGGTATCAGTGGGAGGAAGAGTGCCCCTTCACTGGTGTTAGTGGGATGAATCAAGTCCCATTGTTGGTATCGGTGGGAGGAATAATGCCCCATCCATGGCATCAGCGCCCCATCTCTGATGTCAGTCTGAAGAATAGCGCCCCTTTGATGGTCTCAGTGGGAGGAAGAGTGCCCCATCGTTGATGACAGGGGGTAAAAGAGCATACCATCATTGGTGTTAGGGGAAGGAATAGTGCCCCTTTGATGGTATCAGTGAGAGGAAGAGTGCCCCTCAATAGTGTTAGTGGGAGGAATAAACCCCCATTGTTGGTATCAGTGGGAGGAATAATACCCCATCCATGGCATTGGTTACATAGTTAGTCAGGGTGAAAAAAGACACAAGTCCATCCAGTTCAACCATAAAAAAAAATAAACAAACAAAATAAAACACAGTACATCCCATACACCCAACTCCATACCCACAGTTGATCCAGAGGAAGGCAAAAAACCCCAGCAGAGCGATGATCCAATTTGCTACCGGAGGGGAAAAAATTCCTTCCTGATCCCCCAAGAGGCAATCGGATTTAACAATCAACTTTACCTACAGAACTTAGTACTCGGTTATATTATGTGTATTTAGGAAAGAATCCAGGCCCTTCTTAAAGCAATCTACTGATCTGGCCAGAACCACCTCTGGAGGGAGTCTGTTTCACATTTTCACAGCTCTTACTGTGAAGAAACCTTTCCGTATTTGGAGGTGAAATCTCTTTTCCTCCAGACGTAAGGAGTGCCCCCTTGTCCTCAGCGTTGACCTTAAAGTGAATAACTCAACACCAAGTTCACTATATGGACCTTTTATGTATTTGTACATGTTGATCATATCCCCCCTTATTCTCCTCTTCTCAAGAGTGAATAAATTCAGTTCCTCATCTGCCACATAGTCGCCCAATTAGACAGAGCATTGAGGTTGGCTTGTAAATTGGAGACATCCTGCAAGGACATTATTCCACTGCATAGCTTGGTGTCATCTGCAAAGACAGAAATGTTACTTTTGATCTCAGACCCAATATCATTTATAAATATATTGAAAAGTAAGGAACCCAACACTGAACCTTGGGGTACACCGCTGATAACCTTGGACCATTCAGAGTAAGGATCATTAACCACAACTCTCTGAATCCTGTCTTTCAGCCAGTTTTCTATCCATTTACAAACTGATATATCCAATCCTGTAGACCTTACCTTACACATGAGCCGTGTGTGGGGAACTGTATCGAACGCTTTTGCAAAATCCAAGTATACCACGTCCACTGCCACGCCTCTGTCCAGGGTTTTACTTACCTCTTCATAAAAGGAAATCAGGTTTGTCTGACAACTTCTGTCTTTCATGAATCCATGCTGTCTGCTGCTTAAATAGTTTGGCCCAGATTCACAGAGCGATTACGCCTGCGCAACAGGAGATGCGCGTGCGTAAGTCGAAATGTGCGCGTGCGTTTCGATGCGCGGCATCCCCAGAACGAGATACGCAAAAAATCTACTTTTTTTTGTCCCGCGTAATTTCGTTAGACTGGCGCAGCCGTCCGCGCAAAAGTGCGCTAGACACAGCATTGATTTGCTAGTCAAATATGCTAATGAGGGACTTACGGGGATCCACAAAAAAACGTTGGGGCAGCGCAGGCGATGCAGTGTGCGCAACAGCAAAATGTCCTGTCTAAAATTAGAGCATATAAAAGCTGGTCTAAAAAGAGAAAAAAAGTCTACTTGTTAGATAAAGCAACACTGTTAGTGAGGAGCTCAGCAGTCACACGTGTTGCACAACAATCTGTATGCCAACATGCCAGGGGCATCGTCGCACATAGCTATACTACTGACTTTAGATGAACAAAGAAGGATGAGGGCACGGAGGATGGCACGGGAGAGGATATACCGCACCCGCATAGACCTGTTTCGCATGAGTGATTCTGAGGTGTTTCGCATCTTCTGATTCACCCCTCATGCCATCCTGGAATTAACCACAACCCTGCAGGAGGACATCACCAGCCCAACACACCGCTCACATTCAGTGCAGCCACTGGTCAAGGTACTGGCAACACTCCATGTCCTTGCCAGTGGCTCTTTTCAGCGTACAAGTGGAGTGGTGGCTGGGATGTCACAATCC
Source organism: Rana kukunoris (assembly GCA_029574335.1). Classification (NCBI taxonomy): domain Eukaryota; kingdom Metazoa; phylum Chordata; class Amphibia; order Anura; family Ranidae; genus Rana; species Rana kukunoris. The sequence continues at coordinate 17,817,523 of CM056050.1, read as the reverse complement.
TCCATGAGCAGATGTGTGCACCAGGTTGTCCCTGCAATTCTCAGACGCATGGCCAACCAAATCATCAAACCCACCACTGAGGAGCTGCGGTTGAAGGCAATGACAGATTTCTACAGAATTGCCAGATTCCCACGCACTGTGGGGGCCATTGATTGCACACATGTGGCACTCCAGCCCCCCCAGGAGACAGAGCACATATACCGCAATCGGAAGCATTGGCATTCCATCAATGTACAGGTGATAGTCGATGCCCAAGGCCTCATATGGCACGTCCGTGCCAAACACCCAGGGTCCAGCCATGACAGCTACATATACAATCAATGCCACATCCGAATGGAATTCGATCAGAACGTGTATGGGGACACCTGGCTGGTTGGTGAGTGACATGGGTGGCAGGCATGACTATCCCCTCCCATGATGCACATCACAAGGGGCACATGCATGACTAACATCCTCCTGTCTTTTCCCTTACAGGTGACTCTGCATATCCACTGGGACCCCATCTCATGACTCCTATCCGGAACCCCCAAACCCCAGGAGAGGAAAGATACAATCAAGCACATGCCCAAACACGAGCAGTGGTGGAGCGCACCTTTGGCCTCCTGAAGTCACGTTTCCGATCCCTGGATAAGTCTGGGGGTACCCTCTTGTATTCCCCAAACTTTGTGTGCCAGATCATCGGTGCATGTTGCATGCTGCACAACTTCGCAGAAAGAAAGGGCCTGCAGATTGGCCTACGTGATGACCTGACCCCTGAACCAGACAATCCCCCCCTAACCGAGGATACCCCGTCTTCTGAGGGAAGAGCAGCCAGGAGCCAGCTCACATTGGGCATCTTTGCACGTTAAACATACACATTAATCATGGCACAATGAGAATGTATGCATGCACAACACTGTGGTCCCTAGCACACACACCCCACATCCACATCAAATTGGATTGGCACCAGTCCACCATGCAGGACTTGTGAGCAGCAACGCCATGCCAAGGCTCCAATTATGTCACTGTACATTCATACACCATTCACACGGACCTGGGGGATCACTTCTCCCTGGTCCTGGGGAACCCTTCTCCACCAAAATTGAGGGTGAGACCCCTTTTCCGGCAGGAATGTCACCCCCACATTCACACAGCATTCACAACCCAAGAAAAAAAAAAATTACCTGCAAAAGCAAAAAATTTCCAGAAAAAAAAAAAAAAATTAAAAAAAAAAAAAAAAAAAAGGGGAAAAACACGCCTGGGGCGCCCCCGGCCACGGCCCCGGCTTCTCAGGGGAGACTCATGGGGGAGGGGTAAAACCGGGGAAGGAGGAGCAGCCCCTGATCTCTGCCCACCTGGCGGCCTGCCCTCCAAGGCCACGGCTATTCTGTCCAGGGCAGCACCAAGTGTTGCCGTGTTGGCCTGGATAGCCTGGGTAAGGGCCCTCACATCCTGCCCAACGCCTGCTGATGTCGTCTGCAGTTCGTTTAGGCAGGTTGTGAAAGCCCAGGAGTGGGAGTCCAGGTTCCCCAGCGTATCCTTGATGGAGGACAGGCTCTCCTCCATCCGCACCAATGTCTGGCTGACCTGTCCCAGATGGCGGGTCTGGAGGAACTGGTCCCTTCTCAGAGTGGCGGGCAGGAGATCGGCCACCCCCCTGGTGGTTTGGGATGACATCCTGCCTCCAGCTGATGCTTGTGGCCGGGGAGAAGGGGAGGCCCTTGGGAGGGGAGCCATGTTGGGGGAGGAGGGGGGGGGCTCCCCCTTAGGGAGGCCTGCCTGCTGCCAGCCAGAGGGGAAGAGTCCTCAAAAACCAAAGTCCAGTGCCTGACATGGACTCCTCCTCCTCATGATTCTCCTCCTCCTCATGATTCTCCTGCTCCTCTTGAACCTCCTCCGCGGACTCCGGCCTTGTTGGGGGGGCCTCATTAGGCTGCTGTCCTGGGGTTGGTGCGGTCAGGCCAGATGGCCCTGCACCCTCCTGCACATCTGTGGATGACACAAAACATTCACAGGTTGGAGGATCCACACACTTGCCACATATTCCCTTTCACCCCCTCCCCCACACATGCTACACACCTGATATTAAAAAAAAAAACTTACCTGGCACTACGGGCTCCGGACTTGAGTCAAAGCCGGGCAGGCCCTCAACTTCATGCCGATGAAAGGTCAGGGCCACCGCACGCTCCTCCGCTGTCAGCCTAATACGGCATGGTGGGCCCCCTCCTGTGCCCCTGGCATGGGCATGCATTCTGGCCAGCTTCTGTTTGACCAGACGCCGGAGGTCATTGATTTTTTTGTCAATCCCAGACCGGGTCCGTGTCTCCCCCTGCCCCGCTGAATTGACCTGCTCAGTGATCCTATCCAAAATCTCCCTCCTCCTGGCCGGGGTGGTGTTGGCACTCTCTGGGCCGTGGAGGTAACGCCCATACTCGCTAATGGCCCGGGCAAGAATTTGTTTTTCCACAACTGTAAAATTCAGCTTTCGTTTTCTCTCTGTCATCCTTCCAAAAAAACTCACTCCCAGTCCACAAAATTCACTCACACAAACAAGCCCAACCAATCAAGCAAAAACACACACACAGAGAAAACTACTCAGCAATAAACAGTCACAAAAAAACAAAACAAAAATACAGCAGGAAAACAAACAAACACAAATATATCAATAAAACAAACAGTCTCTCAAACACTTATCAAAAACCACTTTCAAAAATCTACTAACAAACACTTGATCACACAGAACACTAATCTGACAACTACAAAACACACCGCAACGAACAACAGGACAAAAGCACTTGGTTAAATGGGAAGGGACAAAGGGATGTACTTTTGCAATGCAAGTGCGTTTGTGTGTGTCTATTTATGCTGTTTGCGTAGTTCACAACGTTGCCCTAGTCCATTTCCAATTTCACTGATTGCGCCGCTCCCGAGTTGTGAGCATGCGCACAGCGGAGCTGACATGGTATGCTTCAAGCGCGCATGCGCGAGCCGGCCGGCCCTTCATTTGCATGGGGTCACGGCTCATTTCAATGTAACACGCCCACGTCCTTCCCAATTTGTATTACTCCTCCTTACGCCTCTGAAAAAACGTTACGCATGCACAATTTCCTGCGCAAAAGCTACGAGAATAGGGTGATTACGTGGCAAAATTGCGCAAGTCTAACGTAAAGGCGGTGCGCTACGCCGGTCCAATAATGCGCAGATGTACCTGAATCTGGCCCTTTGTTTCCAGCAAGAACTCATCCATGTGGTCTTTTATTAAACGTTCCAGTATCTTCCCAACTATAGAAGTTAAACTAACAGGTCTATAGTTACTTGGTAAAGACTTTGTTCCCTTTTTAAATATAGGCACCACATTGGCTCTACGCCAATCCAGGGGTACTATTCCTGTCATTAATGAGTCCCTAAATATTAGATACAGTGGCTTTGAAATTCCAGAGCTCAATTCTTTTAGGATCCGTGGGTGGATGCCATCTGGTCCAGGTGCTTTATCCACCTTTATTCTGTCTAAATATTTCTGGACCATATCACTTTTGAGCCATTGTGGATTTGGGGCTGTGTCACTCCCACCCCAATTATGGACATGAGCTCCCCCATACTCCATTGTATACACAGAGCTGAAGAAAGCATTTAATAAATTTGCCTTCTCTATGTCCTCAGTCACCCACTCTAGATTATTTTGTAAAGGGCCTACATGCTCAGACTTGACCTTTTTACTATTAATATATTTAAAGAATTTTTTGGGGTTTGTCCTACTATCTTTTGCAATCTGTCGTTCATTTTGAATTTTTGCATCCTTGATTTCCTTTTTACATATTCTATTATATTCTTTGTAACATTTAAACGACACTAGTGTTCCTTCATTTTTATATTTTTTAAAAGCTATTTTCTTATTGTTTATAGCTTTTTTAACTTTGACCGTGAGCCACATAGGTTTTATCTTTAGCCTTTTAAACTTATTTCCCATGGGAATATACTTATCAGTGAGGTTCCAAAGAGTCTTTTTGAAGAATTCCCATTTCTGTTCTGTGTTCATCTGTGCCAATATTCCCTCCCAGTCCAAGCCCTGGAGAGCAGTCCTCATTCTTTGAAAATTTGCTCTCTTGAAATTAAGTGTTTTTATCTTTCCTGTATGTATTTCTTGCTTATAGTTAATATTAAATGAAATCAAGTTATGATCACTGCTACCCAGGTGTTCCTTTATCTGAACATTAGTAATAAGCTCTGCATGGTTTGAGATTACCAGGTCCAACAGAGCATCATTCCTAGTTGGGGCCTCAATAAACTGGACCATAAAATTGTCCTGCAATAGGTTTTTAAATTTTTGTCCTTTAACTGTCCCAGAAATTCCATTATTCCAGTAAATTTCTGGGTAGTTAAATTCCCCTATTATTATCACCGTCCCAGCCCTTGCAGCCCTTTCCATCTGTGCAAGGAGCCGAGTCTCCACCTCCTCATTAACATTGGGTGGTCTATAACAAACTCCAATGATTAACTTTGAACTACGCACATCTGTATGCAGTTCCACCCATAATGCTTCAACTTCATCACACTCTCCATCAACCAGGTCCTCTTTCACGCTTGCTTTGAGGTCACTTCTCACATAGAGACAGACGCCTCCACCTTTCCTTTTTACCCTGTCTTTCCGAAAGAGAGCATAGCCAGGAATATTAATAGCCCAGTCATGTGAAGATTGAAGCTAAGTTTCAGCAATACCGATTACATCATAGCTCTCCTCATGCTCCAGAGCTTCCAACTCACCTGTTTTGCTTGGAAGGCTTCTGGCATTGGTGAACAAACATGTATTGTTACATTTTTCGCTGGTGTTTTTCATATAATTTTTAGTAGTGCAAATGGCACTATAATTTCCAATGGCTGTTTGCAACATGGGAACTTTCTTGTCACCTGCATTAACCCCACCTACATTTATCCCCATTCCACTCTCCATTAATGTCTGACCCCTAACTGCCCGATGTAATTCTAGTTCACCCTCCCCTTCAAGTCTAGTTTAAATACTCCTCCAGCATTCCCCTAAACCTCTCCCCCAGCACAGCAGAGCCCCTTCCATTCAAGTGCAAACCATCTTTAGCATATAGGTTGCACCCCAATGAAAAGTCATCCCAGTGCTCTAGAAACCCAAATCCCTCCTTCCTACACAAGGTTTTTAGCCATGCATTCAGCTCTCTAATCTCCCCCTGCCTTTCCTGTGTTGCGCATGGCACAGGCAATATTTCAGAGAATATCACCCTGGAGGTCCTTCCCTTCATCTTGCAGCCTAGTTCTTTAAATTGATTCTTAAGGAGCCTCCACCTTCCATGTATACTGTCATTGGTTCCAACATGGACCAAGACAGCTGGGTCATGCCCAGCCCCTCCCAGTAATTTATCCACCCGGTCCACCACATGCCGAACCCTGGCACCAGGGAGACAGCAAACCATTCGGTTGAGGCGATCCTGGCGACAAATTATTCTATCAGTCCTTCTGATTATAGAATCCCCTATTACCACCAACTGTCTAGGCCTACCTGCACTCCCCTCACCACTTCTACTAGATGGGTTGCTCTCCCGGCTGTTAGGGGTAGCAGTAACATCTAGTGCTGCCACCTCTGTGTTAGCCACCTCCACATCTTCACCCAACTTGGCAAATTTGTTTTGATGCACAAATACAGGATTGGCCTTCCTTGTCTGCAAGCCCCTTCCACTCCCTCTAACTACATTAACCCATCTTCCTATCTGATAATTCTGACTTGCCCCTCCACCCTCGACATTAATCCTACTGACCACCTGCTCAGCAAGCAGAGGACCCCTTTCAAGGTTGTCCTTTCTGCCCAGTGTTGCAACTTGCTCCTCCAGATCTCTAATGCGAGCTTCCAGAAGGGAAACCTGCTCACATCTGTCACAGCGGTATCCATCCTGGAGCTGTTGCACCAATTTTGCATACACTGTGCACTGAGCAAAACCTTCAACCCTGCTAGCACACATTTCCCAGTTACAATATAATTACTTGTAGGAAGTTTAAGATGTTACTTACAGTTTAGAAGACTCCTGTCTTAACTTCTGTTTTCAACTCCTGTTTTTTAACTCTTCCCACTTGTGTTTAAAAATCACACGTAAGCCAGCACCATCAACTGGGAGCCAGCTCCTTATGGGAGCTTGACAGAGACTTTATACTCACCTGTTCACAATAAAACACTCCCCTTGATTAGCAGAGAAAAAAAATAACCTGTTCACCTGATCACAATTAAACACTCCCCTTACTAGAGAGAAATAAAAAACCTGTTTAAAAAGTGTCAGAAACAAATGACACTTGCAAGCAGAAACAGTTAAAAGCAAACTCCTGTTTTTTAACTCTTCCCACTTGTGTTTAAAAATCACACTTCTGTTTAGAAAATCACATGTATGCCAGCACCATCAACTGGGAGCCAGCGAAAGGAAAAATGCTTCACATTGTTGGTGTCAGTGGGAGGAAAAATACCCTTTGCTGGTATCAGTGGGAGATATAGGGGCTGATTTACTAATGACTCTGCGCTGCGCCGGTACATGCCTTAATAGGTGCGCTGGATGAAGCCCTAATTAGGCGCATGAACCGGCGGCAGCAGCAGCGCGATGTGATTGATAAGTAAAGCCGCCGCCGAACTCCCTGTATAAGTCTATGGGGGAAATCTTAATTGTGAATTTTAAAGGCTAATCTGCAAGTTTTGTCCTAAAAAGTGTTTGGGGACCTCAGTCCTGCCCCAGAGGACATGTACCAATGCTTTCTTTTTTTTTTAAAACGGCCGTTTTTTCGGGAGCAGTGATTTTAATAATGCTAAAAGTGCAATAATAAAAGTGTAATTTTTCTTTAAATTTCGTACTATGGGGGGCTCTAATGTCAGCATGTGAAAAAGCGCATGTTTCCCGTGGTTAGAACTGTCTCTGCACAAAATGTCATTTTTCTAAGTAAAAAAGCCATTTAAAACTGACTCGCGGCTATAATGAATTGTCGGCTCCCGGCAATTGCAGGAGAATTCATTCATTAAAAAAAGGGAAAAAAAAGCGTGGGGGTCCCCCCAAATTCAATAACCAGACCCTTTAGGTCTGGTATGGATATTAAGGGGAACCCCGCCGTCAATTTTAAAAAAAAATGACGTGGGGTTCCCCCCAAATATCCATAACCAGACCCTTCGGGTCTGGTGTGGAATTTAAGGGGAACTCCACCCCAAATTAAAAAAAAAATGGCGTGGAGTCCCCCCTCAAATCCACACCAGACCCCTTATCCGAGCACGTTGACCTGGCCGGCCGCAGAAAAGAGGGGGGGACAGAGCGCGGCCCCCCCCTCTCCTGAACCGCACCAGGCCACATGCCCTCAACATTGGGAGGGCGTTTTGGGGTGCCCCCCAAAACACCTTGTCCCCATGTTGATGAGGACAAGGGTCTCTTCCCCACAACCCTTGCCCGGTGGTTGTGGGGGTCTGCGGGCAGGAGGCTTATCGAAATCTGGAAGACCCCTTTAACAAAGGGGCCCCCCAGATCCCGGCCCCCCCCTGTGTGAAATGGTAATGGGGTACCTTGTACCTCTACCATTTCACGAGAAATAAAAATGTAAAGGGTTAAAAACGACAAGAGCCGGTTTTTGACAAGTCCTTTATTATCTTCTTTCTTCTTTCCTTCGGGTTTCTTCTTCCTCCTTCTTCTTCTTCCTCTGCTTCTGTCTTGGGTCTTCTATTCCCGCATCTTGCCCGGCGTGTTCTTCCATCTTCTTCTCCTTCCGCTGTCCTTCTCGTCCGCATCTTCTTCTCCTTCTTCTTCTTCGCCGGAGCGGCCGCTTCCAATTGAAATCCCCGCTGTCTGCCGGACCACGCCCCCCCCCTCTGACGCCACGGGCAAGCTCTTAGGAGTGTGCTGCAAGTGCGTCAGAGGGGGGCGTGGTCACAAGTGAGAGGGCGGGCAATTCAATTTGAAGCTCGTGCGCGGCTTTTTCTTTGCCAGAGTCGCCGCTTCCAATTGAATTGCCCGCTTTCTGGAACATGTGACCACGCCCCCCTCTGACACACAGGCACCACACGGGGACTTTCCTAAGAGCTTGCCCGTGGCGTCAGAGGGGGGGCGTGGTCCGGCAGACAGCGGGGATTTCAATTGGAAGCGGCCGCTCCGGCGAAGAAGAAGAAGGAGAAGAAGATGCGGACGAGAAGGACAGCGGAAGGAGATGGAAGAACACGCCGGGCAAGATGCGGGAATAGAAGACCCAAGACAGAAGCAGAGGAAGAAGAAGATGGAGGAAGAAGAAACCCGAAGGAAAGAAGAAAGAAGATAATAAAGGACTTGTCAAAAACCGGCTCTTGTCGTTTTTAACCCTTTACATTTTTTTTACTCGTGAAATGGTAGAGGTACAAGGTACCCCATTACCATTTCACACAGGGGGGGGGGCCGGGATCTGGGGGGCCCCTTTGTTAAAGGGGTCTTCCAGATTTCGATAAGCCTCCTGCCCGCAGACCCCCACAACCACCGGGCAAGGGTTGTGGGGAAGAGACCCTTGTCCTCATCAACATGGGGACAAGGTGTTTTGGGGGGCACCCCAAAGCACCCTCCCAATGTTGAGGGCATGTGGCCTGGTGCGGTTCAGGAGAGGGGGGGGGCCGCGCTCTGTCCCCCCCTCTTTTCTGCGGCCGGCCAGGTCAACGTGCTCGGATAAGGGGTCTGGTGTGGATTTTAGGGGGGACTCCACGCCATTTTTTTTTTAATTTGGGGTGGAGTTCCCCTTAAATTCCACACCAGACCCGAAGGGTCTGGTTATGGATATTTGGGGGGAACCCCACGTCATTTTTTTTTAAAATTGACGGCGGGGTTCCCCTTAATATCCATACCAGACCTAAAGGGTCTGGTTATTGAATTTGGGGGGACCCCCACGCTTTTTTATTGGTGTTTTTAATGAATGAATTCTCCTGCAATTTCCAGGAGCTGACAATTCATTATTGCCGCGAGTCAGTTTTAAATGGCTTTTTTCCTTCAGAATGTCATTTTTCACAGGGCCGCCATTAGGGGGGTACAGGCATTACACCGCCCGGGGGTCCCCAGGGGCCCCCAGGGGCCCGGATGGGAACCACTCTAAAACAAAAAAAACATTTTTTTTTAATTTTATTTTTTTAAGGGCTCCGAAGGTCCCCAGGGGCCCGGAGGCCACTAAGGGCCCCAGATGGCAAGCCCTTTTTTTTAAATAAAATATATATATTTAAAAAAATATATATATTTTTTTTATATATTTGTTTTTTTTTTTTTTATGAAAGGGCCCAGAGGTCCCCAGGGCCCTGGAAGGCAACCCCCTTGTTTTTTTAATTTTTATCGATAAATGTTATATTTAAAAAATATATATATATGTATTTTCTCTCTTTTTTATTTTTATTTTATAAAGAGCACAGAGGTCCCCAGGGCCCCGGATGGCTACCCCCCTTTTTTATATATATTTTTCTTTATTTCTTATTTCTGTCAAAATTTTTGTAAAGGGCCCCCCCGCTCCTCAATTTGCGGCACCACCACTGGCGTAGCGAGGGGGGGGGGCAGGGGGGGCTCCTGCACCGGGCGAAAAATTGCGGGGGGCGAAATCCTTGCGTCCGCGGAATGCGTCGCCGCCGCCGCCGCCGCCGCCGCCGCCGCCGCCTCAGGAAAGGCCGCGGCTTGGGCCTAGCACTGGAGCTGTCGGCCATCTTGGCACACCCGGCGGCGGCGCGCCTGGTTGGCTGGTGGAACTGTCTGTCTCCCTTGATGTGGGAGTGGCGGGAAACACCAGCCAACCAGACAGAAGGGCGCGCTGATTGGCCTAGAACATGTGTTTACAGCGCGGCGCGGCGGCGGCAAGTTTCTCCAGCAAGGTAAGAAGGGGGGGGGGGTGTCGGTGTAAATCTTAAGGGGTGCTCTGCCTGATCCCCACCTATCCACCTCAGAGCCTGTTATTTTAGTAAGACTGCTGGGACTTGTAGTTCTCCTGGGGCTCATGGAGATTGGAGAACTACAAGTCCCAGCAGGTTATACATTATCATACAATAAGGCTCTGAGGTGGATGGATGTCCGGACACCCATCCATCTCGGAGCCTTGTATTATAACCTGCTGGGACTTGTAGTTCTCAATCATCTCCTGGGGCTCAGGTGCATGCGATCCACCATCTATGGGACTACAAGTCCCAGCAGTAAGAAAAACTGAACAAAGATGGTGGATTGCATGCACCCGAGCCCCAGGAGACGATGGAGAACTACAAGTCCCAGCAGGTTATAATATAAAGCTCCGAGGTGGATAGATGTCTGGACAGTGACAATTGGTGGCTCAGTGGTGACAATTGGTGGCTCAGTGGTGACAATTGGTGGCACAGTGGTGACGATTGGTGGCACAGTGGTGACGATTGGTGGCACAGTGGTGACGATTGGTGGCACAGTGGTGACGATTGGTGGCACAGTGGTGACGATTGGTGAGACAGTGGTGACGATTGGTGGGACAGTGGTGACAATTGATGGCACAGTGGTGACAATTGATGGCATGGTACAGTGGTGGCAATTGATTGGCATGGCGCCCTGTGATTGGTCATGCGCTAGCGCCGGGGGGGGGGGGGGGGGCGAAAAAAAAGTTTGGCCCCGGGCGCCAATACCTCTGGTTACGCCACTGGGCACCACCCCCCCCCCCCGCTTCTCAATTTCATGCGGCAGCACACCCCCCCCCCCGTTTCTCTGCTCCAGGGGGCCCATGCCTGAAGCTGTGTAAGGGGCCCCAAAATTCCTGATGGCGGCCCTGTACACCTGTAAGGGGCTCGGGGGTCCGGAGGTGCCCAGATGCCTGGAGGCCCCCCAGCGCCCCAGATGGTAACCCCCCTCTTTTTTTTTTGTATATATATTTGTTAGTTGGTTTTTGTAGGATTTTTTATTAAAGGGCCAATTTTTGGAATTTAATATTTTTTAGCAGTCTGGAGGTCCCCAGGGGCCCAGAGGCCCCCAGGGCCCCGGGTGGCAACCCCCCATATTTTTTGTTATTAAAGGGCCAATGTTTTGTTTTAGGGGTCTGGAGGTCCCCAGTGGCCCGGAGATCCCCAGGGCTCCAGATGACAACCCCCCACCTTTAAAAAAAAAAAAAATAAATTATATATTTTTTGGTTATTTTTTTAACATATATATAATATAATTATGAAAGCTCCCAGAGGGCCCCAGATGACAACCTTTTTGCTTCTAAAAATGTTCTAAACATTTTCCCCAGGTTTGTTATTTTTTACTTTAATTTCTTTTTTAAAGTGTATTTTGTGCGTGAAGTCGAGAGAGAGGAGCTGGACTTGCAATCGCCATCCTTCTCCATGCCCCCGGTGGCAATGGTGGGTGTGAGGGGGGCCTCACCCCACCTGCTACACTTGGGAGCCCGATGGGACAGAGGGACTCCCCCTATGAGGGAGTGTAGCCCACCCAGCCAGCCCTGTAGGTCCTTCGCCTCCCTTTATTTTAGGAGACCTCATGGCCAAAGTGTGTGCAAGTGTGGTGTTTTTTTTTTGGGGGGGGGGTGGGCGTACTAAGCACAGGCGTACCTTGCATAGCACACCCATCGGGAGCCGGGCTGACACCACCAAACTCAATTCACATGTAGCCGAGACCGGGATCCAAACCCTTGGCTGCAGAGGTGAACGGCTTGTCAGCGCAGTGCCATTCACGTTGAGCCACCGCAGCTCCCACCCCATGTTATTTTTTTTTTAGATTTTTGGTAGTTATTTTTTATTAAAGGGCCCAGAGCTCCCAAGGCAACCCCCTTTTTTATTATTTTATATATGTAGATATATATATATAGATATTGTAATTTATTTTTCATTAAAGAGCCCAGAGGTTTATTTTTATTAAAGGGCCCAGAGGTCCCCAGGGCCCCCGGATGGCTACCACCCTTTTTAATATATATTTTTCTATATGTATTTTTTAGTAAAGGAACCCCCCGCTTATCAAATTGCGGCAGCCCCCCCCCTTCTTAATATCAGGCGGCACCCCCCCCCCCCTATTCTCTGCTCCAGGGGGCCCATGCCTGAAGCTGTGTAAGGGGCCCCATAATTCCTGATGGCGGCCCTAATTGCCTCCCCCCCCCCATGGTACGAAATTTCAAGGAATTTTTCACTTTTATTGTTGCACTTTAACCACTTCCATACCGCGCCTATTCTGGCACTTCTCTCCTTCATGTAACAATTATATTTTCTTCCTTGAAACTTACTCAGGACCCCCAAACATTATATATATTTTATTAACAAACACCCTAGGGAATAAAGTGGCGGCCATTTTTTCGGACACATTTCCAACAGTATTTGTGCCAAATATTTGCAAACGTTTTTTTTTTTTTTTGGCTTTCAAAAAAAAAACCTGTTTCATGAATGACAAAATAAGAAAGCAGTAAAGCTAGCCCAATTTTTAGGGATAAGGTGAAAGATGATGTTACACCGAGTAAATAGATACCTAACTTGTCACGCTTTCATATTGCGCACACTCATGGAATGGCGCTAAACTTCGTTATTAAAAATCTCCATAGGCAACGCTTGACTTTTTTTCTCAGGTTACCACTTTGGAGTTATAGAGGAGGTCTAGTGCTAAAATTATTGCTCTCGCTCTAACGCACGCTATGATACCTCACATGTGGGGTTTGAAGGATGTTTACATATGTGGGTGGGACTTGCATGCGTGTTCGCTTCTGAGTGCGAGCTACTAGGGACAGGAGCATTTAAATTCCTTTTTTATTTTATTTTTTAACTTAATATTTTAATTTTTGCACTTGTTTGTCCCTTTTTTTGTATTATTTTTCACTTTTCTTCCTATTACAAGGAATGTAAACATCCCTTGTAATAGGACTAGTGTGTGACAGGTCCTCTTTATAGAGAAAGGCGGGGTCAATTAGACCCCACATCTGTCCTCCAGGCTGGAAAGCATGGAATTGGTAAAAAAAAAAACATCTCATGCTTTCAGCTGCGATCATGTTCGTTCAGCACAGTAGTGTAGTGTGTAGCAGGTTCACCTAGCAGCAAAAGGGTTGCTGGTTCGAATCCCGCCCGTGACACTATCTGCCTGGAGTTTGCATGTTCTCCCTGTGTGGGTTTCCTCCCACAATCTAAAAACATGCTGTAAATTGGATCCTGTCTAAATAAGCCCTAATATGCAGTAGGATATTTAGGTTTTGTGCTGCCCTAGGCCTGACCAAATTTTGGCACCCCCTAATAGAAAAATGACCCACCCTTCCTGTCAAGGCCACACCCTGTTTTTTTATGACCCACCCAGGAATTTTCAGGGGACACACACAAGTTCTGTGGGGGGGGGGGGGGGGCACAGGAGACCCTTAATTTGCCTAGTTTTTCGATCACTTCCTGTTTGGCTATGGGGCAGGAAGTGAAGGCCAATCTCCCCAAACGGACAGGGATAATACAAAATAAACTGACAGAGCTTCTAACCCCCCCCCCAACTCTATCCAAAATGAAAGAAATCCAAAAAATAAAAGTGATGATTATTGTTCCAGTTTAACCCCAAATTTCCGATCATTTTATTGAGAGGCTTAAGAAAATATAACCATGCCAATAGGCCAGGATCCAGCGTTGCTAATATGTATGAATGTGTGTTAGGGACCCCCACAAACACCACCCAATGTTAAATCAACTATTTTCTTGTTTGTTTTGGGGATGCCTGTACCCCTGATAGGGTAAAGACACCTCACAAATGTTGTCACTTTCTACTTAATTCATTCACTTCCTGCCACACAGCCAAACAGGAAGTGAGGGAACAACCTGAGTAATGTTTTGTTGGGGACACACAGATCAATATAAATAGTTTCCCATTTTGGAAATGGCATTTTGCTGTGTACACCCCAAATTAGTAGGAATCTTGGACTTTGGGGCCCATTTACTAAAGGCAAATCCACTTTGCACTACAAGTGGACAAGCAAGGAAGAAAACTCAAAACTTGGCGGGATTGGAAGTAAAAACCATCAGTGCTTCCCTTCTGATTTTCATTGCCTACGCTTCTACTGCAGAGCGGCTTTGCCTTTACTAAACCCCAAAATAACTAATCATTTGGGGTGTACACTGCAGTGCAATTTGCTTAATGGTGACACTAGTTAGATTGACCTGTGTCCCAAAGAAAAGACCATTGGTAGGGTTTTAACCTCACTTCCTGTTCAGCTGTGTGACAGGAAGTGAAGCCAATTTTAGGAAAAGGGACACAAAGCCCAACCTAAAAACACTAGCAGGGGTTCTAACACTCAATTGGCTTCCCTCAAACAACCCACAATTAGAATAGGATTGTCTTGTGCTAGTTTCAAGCACAGCGCTGTAAATCAGCACTTCAAGCCTGTCCACCAATACACCACACCCCCCCACCCCCCCTCCAACAGGCCCTGTATGCAGCTTTTTCTACATCTTGCACATGTGCTTTAAAAAGTCAGTCTGGACATCAGTTCTAGGAAACAATACTTACCGCTTTGTCCTTCCTTTTCTGGTGACTAAACATTTCATGCATACATACCAGGAAAGAGCTTAGAGACAAATCACACTTGATGGTTTAGGCCCAAACTAGTTCAGCTGCAGCGGTTGAAATCCATAGCAGGAAAAAAATATCACAAAACAAACATCAAAATTTGAAAGTAATTTTATTGGTCCACAAAACAAGGAAAGCAAAACAAAAAATTACAAATAAACACACCAAAAATATATAAAAACACCTAAAAACAAAAAAGACCAACGTTTATTTCACAGTCATTGGAAAATAAATCATGCTTTTGAAATAACAGGATAGACCCACAGGATTAAAACATTAGTCATTAACATCTTGAGAAACATTTAGCAAAATTATGTAGCAGAGAAAACATCAAAAAATACAAAACTTGCTCCAAAACATCTCTGTTTCACTCCGCCATTACTTCCAGCCAGCAAATCTGCCCCCTCTGAGGGGCAGCTGACACGTGCAGTATCCACGCTTTTTATAACATGTGTGCTAATGAACCAATTGGAAACACATGAAGAAATGTCAGCCTCTAGTTTGTGTGCACTTGTAACTGCTTACACCTGTTAAGGATGTCCTTAAATTACTAAGCCCAAAAAAGAGCTTTCTGAGCATGCTCAGAAAGATGCAAGTCATTTTCAGGATGAAACTTCCAACTTCTTTTACTAAGTGTTCGAGCATGCCCAGTTCACTCGAAATGCAGTACCAGAATCAAATCTGCAATGGCGGATGAAAGCATTAGAGGTGTTTAATTTTTTTTTGGTCCCCCTGAAGTGATGCTTTACAAGCTGAACGGGAGGTCTTATAGCATTTTGACGTAACAAACCTAAATAGTAATAATTTAAACGCCCCTGTCCCTAGTAGCTCGCAGTCAGAAGCGAACAAGCAGCATTTTTATTGTTTCCGGTTACCAGTTTAGATTTACAGATGAGGTCTAGTGCTAAAAATATTCCTCTTGCTGTTACGCACGCTATGATACCTCACATGTGTGGTTTGAAGAATGTTTCCATATGTGGGCGGGCCTTAAATGTGTAAGCCCCGCCCACATATTGAACCCCCGTTCAAACCCCACATGTGAGGTATCATAGCGTACGTTAGAGCGAGAGCAATACTTTTAGCACTAGACCTCCTCTGTAAATCTAAACTGGTAACCTGAAACACATAAAAAAGCGTTGCCTATGGGTATTTTCAAGTACTGAAGTTTGGCCCCATTCCATGAGTGTGTGCAATATTAAAGTGTAACATGTTGGGTATCTATTTACTCGGTGTAACATCATCTTTCACATTATGGCCATAAATTGGGCTAACTTTAGTGTATTCTTAATTTGTAACCACTTGAGCCCCAGAGCATATTACTGCTCACTGACGGGGCCATTTTTTGCATTTCAACACTGCGTCATTTTGACTGACAATTGCGTGGTTGTGCGACGTGGCCCCCAAACAAATTTGGCGTCCTCATCCTCCCCCCCCCCCCTAAAAAATTTTTTTTTTTTTTTTTGTTGGTGGTATTTGATCACCTCTGCGTTTTTTCTTATTTTTGCTTGACCCAAAAATATAGCGACAATTTGGTAACTAAAAAAACATATTTTTTACTGTTTGCTATAATAAATCTCCCCCAAAATATATTCAAAAAATGTTTGCCCTCAGTTTAGGCCGATAAGTATTCTTGGACATATTTTTGGTTGCCAAAAATCACAATAAGCGTTTGATTGGTTTGGGCAAAAGTTCTAAGTAGGGGTTGGTCTTATGGGTTTTTTTGGACTAATTTTTTGTTTTACTAGTAATGGTGGCTATCATTGTTTTTTCTGGCTACTGCGACATTGTGGCGGAGACATTTTTGTGAGATTTGGCATTTTTGTAGCGAGCAATGGTATAGAAATGCATTGCTTACTATAAAAATGACACTGGCAGGGAAGGGGTTAACACTAGGGGCGCGGAAGGGGTTGAATATGTTACCTGGGTGTGTTCTAACTGTAAAGGGGGTGGGACTGTGTAGGGGAAATGACAGATCGCTGTTCATACATTGTAGGGACAGACGAGCAGGCATTCCCCCCCCCCCCCTGACAGGACCGGGATAAAGGGGAACTCCACCCCAAATTATAAAAAAAAACGGCGTGGGGGTCCCCCTTCAGGTGCACAACAGGCTCTTAGATTTGATCTGGAACATAAGGGGTTAAACCCACGCCAAAAAACGGCGTGGGGTTCCCCCTCAGATCCAGACCAAACCCTTCTCCCAGGCACGCAGTCTGGCCGGACAGGAATGGGGGTGGGGACGAGCGAGCGCCCCCCCCCTCCTGAGCCGTACCAGACCACATGCCCTCGACATGGGGGAGTGTGTGCTGTGGGGGAGGGGGGCACTGCCCCCCCACCCCAAAGCACTCTTGTCCCCATGTCGATAGGGACAAGAGCCTCTTCCCGACAACCCTGGCCGTTGGTTGTCGGGGTATGCGGGCGGGGGGCTTATCAGAATCTGAGAGCCCCCTATATTAAGGGGGCCCCCAGATTCTGGCCCCCCACCCTATGTGAATGAGTATGGGGTACATCGTACCCCTACCCATTCACCGGGTGGAAAAGTGTAAACACAAAAAAAAACACACAGTAAAAAATAATTTATTAGTCAGCTCCGGGGGTCTTCTGCCGGGACCCCCCACCACCAGCCCATTGGGCCCCGGGCTTCGCCGTCTTCTGCCGGGGGGGGACACCCACCGATGCTCTCCGCCATGTCCAGCCAGGCCCCCACCCCAAAATAAGCTCTTTCACATCCGGGGGGGGCCGGCCGAAAAAAGCAGAGAACAACGGGGGCGGAGCCCCTCGGTCTTCCAGACGTTTTCTGCCGGGGGGGCTCCAGCCCCGCACCGGTCTTCGCCGCCGCCTTCCGCCGGGGGGGGGGCACCCACCGATGCTCTCGGCCATGTTCGGCCAGGCCCCCTACCCCAAATCAAGCTCTTTTACATCCGGGGGGGGCCGGCCGAAATGGCGGAGAACAACGGGGGCGTCGCCACTCCTCGGTCCTGTGGACGTGTGTGTGAGGCTCTCTGGACTTCCAGAGAGCCATGGAAGCTATCAGCCCAGGGGGAGGCTCTATTTCCCGGGCGGTGAGGGAAGCTATGCCTGTAGAGGGGCCGGATACCATTTCAAGGACAGTGGAGAGTTTGAGACCATCAGATGAGGATCTCAGGTATCTGGAGTCCCAGATTGCTCTCTCTGCATGGCAGGAGCAGCAGCCAGGTGAAAGTGATTTTGAAGCTACTGGCCGTCGGATGGAGGTCTATGCAGTCTTGGATAGGCTTATGGACTTTTTGGTGGTAGTGCATGAAGACCTGGCACGCTTAAGAACAGCCAGAGATCGGGTGGGCAAAAAGAAGCGGAAGGGCTATTGCCTGAGTGTTCAGACATTGAAAACGACCCTGAGTGAGTATATCATTTATTGGAACCGGCTGTTGGATCAGTCTACTATGGACACTGATGAGATGGATGAGTTGGAGGAACGCCTGATGGAAGTTTGCGATAAGGGAAGCCAGGCTGCTCGCCGTAGCTCCCAGGCTGAGGTGCCAATTTCCCCTTTGCCACCAGGGGGCGCCCAGCCTGGAGGCCTGGTCGGATCCCCCGTGATCACCGCGGGACCGGAAGTGGCGGGTCCCGGGGTTGCTGTGGACGAGGAGGAAGTCATGGAGGTTGGAGGAACGCAGGACGAAGTCGCGGCGGGTATTGCCGCGAATGTGTGTGCCGCGAGTCGCGAGGCTACTGCTGCGGTGGATGCCGCGGGTCGCGGGACTGCCGCTGCGGGTGTGGAGCCGGAGGGTATTGCCGCGAAAGTGAACACCGCGGGTTGCGGGGTTACCGCTGAAGGTGTGGAGCCGGAAGTAGCGGATCCCGGGACAGCTGCGGGTGAGGAGATGGGACTTGTGGAGGCTGTTGCTGTGAAGGATGGAGCAATGAAGGATGGAGCAATGAAGGACGGTTCCGCGGGTGTGAGTGCCATGGATCGTGGGATTTCTGCTGAGGACACTGTGAGGGGTGAGATACCTACCATCGTCTCATCCCGGGTTTTGGGGGTGGCCACTGTTGCGGAGACTGTTGGGTCATCTTTTTCTGTGGACTTGCTGCCGGGTGGTGGGGTGCCTCTTGTGGTTTCCCCCTCCGGCCCTTCAGTTTCTGTGTCCGTGGCGATGACCCCCCAGCGCATGGAGTGGGGTGATTGCGAGCAGGGTAGTATAACTAGCCCATGTCTTGCGATGGACCACATACGGCTGCTGGAGGGTGAGCCAACCAAAGCGGACCAGAGTACTGATTTTCATGACATTGGGGTACCCTCTGGGGTTTTGGAGCATACGGGTCAGCCCCAAGTGGGTCTTCTGGGCGGTGCGGGGACCCCTCCGGCGGCAATTATTTCTGCTGGGGGTGTTTCCGGTGCTTGTGCACCTGCTGTGCCCGGGGCCCCTGGGAAAGACTTAAGTATAGCTGTTGATAATGTTGATTCTAGCAATGTTGTTGTTTCTGATCTCCCCCCGCCTCCTCCCCAAATCAGTGGGTCCCAGGAGGCTGGGGTTATGTCGGCCCTAAAAGTGGGGTTGTCTTTTGCAGATGTCACTGGTGGTAGGGTACAGCTTGGGCGTTTTTATAGTGCCCATGGTACGATGGCTTTTAGGGGCTCAGTGCCAGCTGCCACTAGGGTGGGGGGAGTGGAGCGTAAGCGCCATAACGTTGTGCAGCTGCGCTGGTTGGAAGAGTTTGGTCGTCCTCCGGGGAGAGACGAGGTGGTGGATATGGTGTTGGCCCTTGGGTTTAAGGCATCAGACATCTTTGCTGTTATCCACCCCTCGGGTTCCCTGGAGTATGATGTAAGTTTTGGTACCCCCGTCTTAATGGAGAGTTTTATCTCCAGACGGGAGGTGGTGAAGAATCAATCCTCGTGGAAATCCTTTAGAGCAGTCCCCCTGTCTAGACAGGAAGAAATAAAAAGGGTGTCAGTCCTGGTTAGAAATGAATCTATTCCCGCAGAGGATATCACAACATGGTTGGGGCGGTACGGCCAGGTGATGGCCCCGCCAGGGAAAGTTTTGGATGCCAAGGGGATCTGGACTGGTGCCTGGTCTGTCTCAGTAAGGCTTAGACGCATCGGGTTATCAGTGACACATGTGCCTGCGTCAGGTTATATTGGGAGGGATAGGATCCTTGCATTCTATCCGGGGCAACCTAAGCTCTGTTTTAGATGCAACAGTCCTTTGCATTTCAGTAGGGACTGTAGGGAACCCTTTTGTTCAAAGTGTAATGAAGCTGGGCACTTGGCCAGCGGGTGCAATAAATTTCAGTGCAATCTGTGCGGTGTTATGGGGCACGTTTTTAGCCAGTGCCCCTCGGCCTTTCGGGCACCTGTTGGGGGGGTGTCTCCCCCTGCGGGGCCTGGGGGGTCTGGGGAGTCTGTGCTTCCGGTTGTTTCGTCGGCCGGGCCTCCTGCCCCGCTCCAGCTGGCTGGCGCAGTGACTCTTGAGAGCCAGTCTTTTGTGATGGGTTCCGGGAGTCCGGGGCCGTCGTCAGGAAGATTGGGTCATAAGTCGGGCGGCTCGAGAGTTTCCCCTTTAAAATCTGGGGGGAGGGGTAAGGCCCCTTTGGCGCAATCTGTGGTATCTCGTGGCAAGGCTAAGATGCCTAGGATGGTGTTGCATCCCCTCTCTCGGGATTCGCAGCCCATTCCTACTTGGTCTGGGTCCTCTGTTCCTGTGTCTGGTGGTGGGGGGGATCGAGAGGCGGGTCGTTTCTCTGATTCTGATACCCCTAGTACGAGACCTGTTCGTAAGGGCAGAAGGGGTAAGGTTCCTAGGGATCCCCAGCCAGTTGTAGACTTGCCTTCTCAGCCAGGTAAGGAGAGTAAAGGCAATGTTTGGGTGGCGGTGGGAAAGGGGAGGTGTAAAAGCAGTCCTGGGGTGATCCCCAGTTCTGGGTCAGGTCCTGGTCCGGGTGTTTCCTCTCCAGAAGGTGGAGTTGGGGCGACAAGTAGTGCCCAGACTCCCCCTGGTATAGCCCTGCAGAACAGGTTTTCCACCCTGGATCCTGTGGTGGATTCTGGTGGGGGTATGGTTGCAGGGGATTGTGCTGATGGTAGTAAATGAGTAATTTTATTAAAAAAAAAAAAAAAAAATGCAGTAATGTGGTAACATGTGTATGTACAATTGCGTAGTTGCGTAGATTTTTAAAGTTTTGGGGAGGGTTAGGGTTATGATTTTGTTATATTTGTTTATGCATAATGGAAGTATGTATGTTTTAGGGGTTGGGGTTACTTGGGAAGTGGAAATGATTAAAGAGTATAATAATGCAAGTTATTGGGGTAGGTATTGGTGCGAATTTTAGTGATGTGCAGATGGTATATGTATAGTACGGTGGGGTAATGTTTGTACGTAAAGAAAATGTTTAGTGGTAGAGGGTTGCTTTGGTACTTGGGAAGTGGTAATGATTAAAGAGTATAAAAAGCAAGTTATTGGGGCAGGTATTGGTGCTAATTCTTAGTGATGTATAGATGGTATATGTATAGCATGGTGGGATAATATTAGTATGTAAAGAAAATGTATTGTGGCTGAGGGTTGTTTTGGTTTAATTGTTTTTTCTGTATACATTTTTGGTCGTAGAATTTCCAATAAAAAATTACCCCTCCTCGGTCTTCGCCTTCCGCCGGGGGGGTACACCTACCCCCCCCGGTCTTCGCCGCCGCCTTCCGCCGGGGGGGTACACCTACCCCCCCCCGGTCTTCGCCGCCGCCTTCCGCCGGGGAGAGAGACACCCACCGATGCTCTCCGCCATGTTCGGCCAGGCCCCCTACCCCAAAATGAAGCTCTTTTACATCCGGGGGGGGCCGGCCGAAAACAGCGGAGAACAACGGGGGTGTCGCCCCACCTCGGGCTCCTCCGCTTCTGCCTGGCTCCTCCCGAGGCCAGGGCTTCTTTCGCCGTCTTCCGCCGGAGGGAGCCACTCTCCGGGCTTCTCGTCGTTGTCTTCCGCCGCGGGGGCCAGGCCTTCTTCTTTGCCGCCCCCTTCGAATTTTTCGGCCTGGACGGGGGTCGCACATCCCATCCAGGACTTGGACGTGGCGGGCTTCTCGTCGCTGTTTTCTGCCGCTGCCCCCTTCACCACGAAGCTCCGTGCTTGTTTGATGAGGGCAGCGGGCTTCCGTCGTCTTCTCCGGGGTGAGGGTCGTACATCCCACCCCGGATTTCGTCGCCGGCTTCTGCCTGGCTCCTACTAGGGGCCAGGGCTTCTTTTGCCGTCTTCCGCCGGAGGGCGCCACTCTCCGGGCTTCTCGACGTTGTCTTCCGCCGCGGGGGCCAGGCCTTCTTCTTTGCCGCCCCCTTCGAATTTTTCGGCCTGGATGGGGGTCGCACATCCCATCCAGGACTTGGACGTGGCGGGCTTCTCGTCGCCGTCTTCTGCCGCTGCCCCCTTCACCACGAAGCTCCGTGCTTGTTTGATGAGGGCAGCGGGCTTCCGTCGTCTTCTCCGGGGTGAGGGTCGTACATCCCACCCCGGATTTCGTCGTCGGCTTCTGCCTGGCTCCAGAGAGGAGCCAGGGCTTCTCGTCGCAGTCTTCTGCCGCGGGGTGACACTCGCGGGCTTCTTCTTCCATTCGATGTTGACACGGCGAGGTCCGGCGCTGAAATGCCTTCTGAGCGGCGGGCAAGGACTTATATTGGCATTGGGCGTGGGCGTGGTTATGCCAACATGTGACCTTAACCCATGTGACAGTGATGTCACATCACATCACTGTCACATGGGTTAAGGTCACATGTTGGCATAACCACGCCCACGCCCAATGCCAATATAAGTCCTTGCCCGCCGCTCAGAAGGCATTTCAGCGCCGGACCTCGCCGTGTCAACATCGAATGGAAGAAGAAGCCCGCGAGTGTCACCCCGCGGCGGAAGACTGCGACGAGAAGCCCTGGCTCCTCTCTGGAGCCAGGCAGAAGCCGGCGACGAAATCCGGGGTGGGATGTACGACCCTCACCCCGGAGAAAACGACGGAAGCCCGCTGCCCTCATCAAACAAGCACGGAGCTTCGTGGTGAAGGGGGCAGCGGCAGAAGACGGCGACGAGAAGCCCGCCACGTCCAAGTCCTGGATGGGATGTGCGACCCCCATCCAGGCCGAAAAATTCGAAGGGGGCGGCAAAGAAGAAGGCCTGGCCCCCGCGGCGGAAGACAACGTCGAGAAGCCCGGAGAGTGGCGCCCTCCGGCGGAAGACGGCAAAAGAAGCCCTGGCCCCTAGTAGGAGCCAGGCAGAAGCCGGCGACGAAATCCGGGGTGGGATGTACGACCCTCACCCCGGAGAAGACGACGGAAGCCCGCTGCCCTCATCAAACAAGCACGGAGCTTCGTGGTGAAGGGGGCAGCGGCAGAAGACAGCGACGAGAAGCCCGCCACGTCCAAGTCCTGGATGGGATGTGCGACCCCCATCCAGGCAGAAGAATTTAAAGGGGGCGGCGGAAGACCCTCAAAAGTGAAAACGTTCACCAGGTGAATGGGTAGGGGTACGATGTACCCCATACTCATTCACATAGGGTGGGGGCCCGAAATCTGGGGGCCACCTTATTAAACGGGGCTCCCAGATTCTGATTGGCTCCCGCCCGCATACCCCGACAACCAATAGCTAGGGTTGTCGGGAAGAGGCTCTTGTCCCGATCGACATGGGGACAAGAGTGCTTTGGGGTGGGGGGGCAGCGCCCCCCTCCCCCAAAGCACACACTCCCCCATGTCGAGGGCATGTGGTCTGGTACGGCTCAGGAGGGGGGGGGCCGCTCGCTCGTCCCCACCCCCATTCCTGTCCGGCCAGACTGCATGCCTGGGATGAGGGCTTGGTACGGATCTGGGTTGGAACCCCACGCCGATTTTGGCGTGGGTTAACCCCTCACGTTCCGGACCAAGCCGGAGAGCCTATTGTACCCCTGGGGGGGAAGCCGCGCCGGTTTCACATTTGAAATTTGGTGCGGAGTTCCCCTTCAGTGTCAGCGCAGCCCGAGAACAGCTCGGAGCTTGCCGTGCGCCGCTCCAGGCAGTGCAAACACTGCTACGCCGCCTGGTATTTACCAAGGATTTCCCGGCGTACTGAAGAGGCGCGCGGTAAGCTCCGATTTTTCCCTCTGCGCATGCCCAGTATGCAAGTGAACCTTCCGAGGTTCTAGCGTACTTTGCAAGGGCACGGGGATCGGGTCCCAAAAGTCACTTTCCCTTTCAAATCGGCCCGCCACACAAGTTTAAACACATGTCACTACACTTCCCCTGCATCACCCCCCTCCCTCCCCTCATAAACTCCCGCCCGAATCCCCGATGTTTACATTACTAAATGCCGCACGCCAGCTCTGTACTGGCGTGCTGTGCGCCCTCTCCTGGGCGCATTAGGCACTTTAGTAAATGAGGAAACACGCTGCACTGGCAGCGTGTTTCTTTTGTAAATGTCAAAAACAGTTTTACTCCTGCTTGTGCACCATGAGTCTTGGCGCACAGGCTTGGTAAATCAGCCCCATAGTGTCCCATCACTGGTACCAGTTGCAAGATGAGTGCCCCTTTCATGGTGTCAGTGTGAGGAAGTTTGCCCCAACACTAGCGGCAGTGGGAAGAAGAGCGCTCATCATTGATGTTAGTGGGAGGAAGAGTGCCCCTTCAATGGTGTTAGTGGAATGAAAAGAGTCCCATTGTTGGTGCCAGTGGGAGGAAGTGTGCCCCTTTGCTGGTATCAGTGGGAGGAATAGTGCCCCATTGTTGGTGGCAGTGGGAGAAAAAGTGCCACATTGTTGGGGTCAGTGGGAAGAAGAATTAGTGCCGGTTCACACAGGGGCAACCCGACTTACAGTGCGACTTCAGCACGACTTGGAGCAACTTACAACGCAACTTAAACTTGCCTCCAGGGCAGGGGACTTTGGCTGTGGCCAATCACAGAATAATCAGCTCTGTGGGAGGGAGGCTTTAAACTTCCTGTAAAGTTGCTTCAGTTAAGACAGATATCCGACTTTGGAGGCAACTTCCATTGGAATCAATGGGTACAAGTTGTCTACAAGTTGCCTAGAAGTCGCCTAGAAGTAGTACAGGAACCCTTTCTGAAGACGGAGCAACTTTAGTAGTGTACATTAGGACGGAGCTCATTCACTTCAATTGAATTTCTCATGTCGCGCGACTTGGGGCGCCACAAGTCGGATCCCAAGTCGCGGTAGTGTGAACCGGCACTAAACCTATACTGGTATCAGTGGGAGGAATAATGCCCCAACGTTGGTATCACTGGCATAAAAAGTACCCCATCATTGGTGTTAAAGGGGAGGAAGAGTGCCCCTTTGATGCTATCAGTGGAAGGAAGAGTGCTCTTTCGGTGGTGTTAGCGGGAGGAAAAGTGCCCCATTATTGACGTTAGTTGGAGGAAGAGTGCCCCATTGTGTGTATCAGTGGGAGGAATAGTGCTGCATTGTTGGTGTCTGTGGGGGGAATTATGTCCAATCGTTGGTGTCAGTGGGGGGAATTATGACCAATCGTTGGTTGTCAGTGTAATCAATAGCGCCTCATATTAGCTGGAGAAATAGTGCCTCAAGGGCTAGATAAAGGCAAGCAAAGGGCCGCAATTTGGAGACCACTGATATAGAGGGGGTGCACAGGAATTATCAGCGGACAAGATTTCTGACAGGATCAACAGGAAGTTTTTGGCACTTATTGATCAGATATAACAAAGTTCTTTCAATTGTATTTTTAACCGCTTAAGGACCCATTCATGCCGATATACGTCGGCAGAATGGCATGGCTGGGCACATCCACGTACATGTACGTGGCTCTTTAAGCCCAGCCGTGGGGTTCGCACGGGGAAAGCTCCGTGACCGTGGGACTTGCGGACCCTATCACCGCTGGAGTCCCGTGATCGGTCCCCGGAGCTGAAGAATGGGGAGAGGCATGTGTAAACACAGCTTCTCCGTTCTTCACTGTGGGATACACAATTGATGATGGCACACCTACAGCCACACCCCCCTACAGTTAGAAACAGACATGAGGTCACATATAACCCCTTCAGCGCCCCCTTGTGGTTAACTCCAAAACTGCAATTGTCATCTTCACAGAAAACAATGCATTTTTAATGCATTTTTTGCTGTGAAAATGACAATGGTCCCAAAAATGTGTCAAAATTGTCTGAAGTGTCCGCCATAATGTCGCAGTCAAAAAAAAAAAATCGCTGATCGTCGCCATTAGTAGTAAAAAAATAAAAATCATAAAAATGCAATAAAATGATCCCCTATTTTGTAAACGCTATAAATTTTGCGCAAACCAACCGTAGGTAGAAGAATACGTACCGGCCTAAACTGAGGGAAAAAAAACTGTTTTTCCCGATGGGATTCCTCACAAGCCTGCCTTGCATACACACGTTCAGGCCAATTAAATTTTTATGGTACCTTATGTATATAATTATGATCCAGATTTTAATTATACATCGGGTTTGTCATTTGTTCCCAATGGGAATAATTAGTTAATTAGTCAAGTGTCAAGTCTGCTTGTTTCATCTGCAGATCATCTGTGGGAAGCTATTACTACTAACTGGTGGCCCCTTGGAATCCGGCTTGTTTTGGTCACAAGATGATTACCTAATGATCTGCTTAATTAGATTGTCATGTATGATTATGTGCTGTGACATTTCTGAGGCCATTAGAGGCTATAAAAAAGGGATCCATGACTTCCCCCCAAACACAGTGTTAAGGATGTAGAAGACGACAAGGGCTGCACCAGAACTACCACCCAACATACCACCCAACATCCAGAAAGAGAACTTCAAATCCCATCAACATATTTTCTGGACTGCAGATCTCACAACAACATTTCTGTAAGTACAAATATATTAAAACTGCATTAATAATAAAATCATACAAATCATACACTATATCAGCCCTCAAAATTTCCACTCGCCTACTAGCATTTGGCAAGTGGATTTAGGCTGGGGGCGAGTGATGACTGGGCTGCATGACCAATCTCCCTGCAATCTGTGCCTACACTAAGGCTGCATTCACACTTGTACGCGGCATATTGGACTGTGATTTGCCGCGACAAATTGCGGCGTTTTGTGCCGTGATTTGCCGCTACAAATCGCGTAGTTTTTAGCCTGGTGAGGGGTGATTTTACATTGTCAGCTATTGCCGAGCTTCAGGCGTACGGCGTTTCGGCGTTCGGCGTGGAGATGTGAACCATCTCCATAGCTGACAATGTTAATTCACCCCTCCAGCGTATTTCAGGCTGCTACGGAGTCGGGCGTACGGCGTAAATACGCCTAGGTGTGAATGCAGCCTAAGAGCCCTTTCACACTGGGGAGTTTTTCACACGGTACAGCGCTAAAAATAGCGCTACTATACCGCGTGAAAAAAACTGCCCTGCAGGCTTCAATGTGAAAGCCCGAAGGCTTTCACACTGAAGCGGTGCGCTAGCAGGACCGCTCCAAAAGTCCTGCTAGCCGCATCTTTACAGCGGTATAGGAGCGGTGTATTCACCGCTCCTATACTGAGCCTTCCCATTGAAATCAATGGGAAACCGCGGTAATAATGCCCGCAATGCGCCTCTATAGAAGCGCATTGCGGGCGGTATTAACCCTTTTTCGGCCACTAGCGGGAGTTAAAACCGCACCGCTAGCGGTCGAATACCGCGGTAAATACGACGGTAAAGCAGCGCTAAAAATCGCGCTGCTATACCGCCACCGTGGGTAACGCTGCAATGTGAAAGAAGCCTTAGAGTCCTGATGAGATTGGCGGCCGAAGAGGAAAGGTGCATGCTCAGGAAAAGTAGTTTGGTGAGCCGCGCACAGGCAGAGCAGTACACAGGTACTCTCCTTACAATTCTCATTAAGCCATGGGACCTAACAGTATGACCTCTCTGAGCCTGCCCCCCTCCCCCCGACCAATGTAGCTGGAGAGCAGAAAGTAATAAGTGAGGTGGAGGATTGCGAAAATTACCACTCCGGTGCAGCGCTCACTGAAAGTTGCCCTGACATTAGAGTGACAGCCTTCCAGTTTGTGCAGTTTTGTTCTCCTTGTGCTCTATGTAAGTGTCCAACAGTTCAGCGTGAGTACTGTGAACAGACTGGTCTCAATGTGTGCTGTGCTATGGTGTCAATGGCTGTGCAGCTGTGTGGATCTCAGCGCTGGATTGTACTCCCTCCCACTGTGCTGCAGCTCCTCTCCTCACTGCCAGCCTGAATAAAAGGGGAAAGTGGGGAAACGCAAATGTGGAGCCGCACACACAGTCTTCTGATGATGAGATGAATAGGAGAGGGAGGGAGAGAAAGAGAGAGGATGGATGGGAGTTGCAGAGGAGACAGCAAGAGAATGGGGAAGAGACCCAGTTCTAGTGCCCTGTCCCTCTGGTCTGCCCCCAGTGCCCTGTCCCTCTGGTCTTCCCCCGGTGCCCTGTCCCTCTGGTCTGTCCCCTGGTGCTCTGTCCCTCTGGTCTGCCCCCAGTGCCCTGTCCCTCTGGTCTGCCCCCAGTGCACTGTCCCTCTGGTCTGCCCCCAGTGCCCTGTCCCTCTGGTCTGCCCCCAGTGCCCTGTCCCTCTGGTCTGCCCCCAGTGCCCTGTCCCTCTGGTCTGCCCCCAGTGCCCTGTCCCATTTTGTTAAAGTTGTTGTTGGTAATATTTAATTGTGTAACTTGATTCTGCATAAAACATTTAACATTCCATGAGATAATCTACGAGGGCGCATTTACGGGTGCAATTGGGCGCATGGCAGTGTATGAATTAGGTGGGGCAAACTGGTGGCGAGTAACTCTTGAGTTTTTAATTGTATCAGTGCAAACTGAATAAACTGTCAGTTTCTTTCTAAACCTGCTACACTATGGAGTTCCTTTTTTCTCTATCTTTCACGATATCCTTAATTAAGCTGAATTTCTGAGCTACATCTTGGAGTGAGATATCTCTTGGAGTGGAAAATCTCTTCAGTCGTTCTGAGTGGTTTGGAGCTGTCAGCAGTGGAGTGATTCCCAGGACCCAGCCGTGGATAAGTGTGTTGAATGCTTTACTGACCCCTGGAAGGGTCCAACATTGCGGTAAGCGGCCATCTATTACTTCCCTACATAGAACAGATGAGGGGCACCATTGGAATTATCTACAACACTACATTGGAAATTTCCTATGAACTGTGTTTTTAAGGCTTTATGAAATAAGCTTTTGAACACCTAACAATTGGAATCCTATTTGGGACGTTGCACATTCTTTATTTGTGTTTATTTTTCACTATTTGCAAGTTGCTGTGGAGACACATATTTTTTTATACATATGTTACATTGTTGCGCGCCTTTGTCCTTTGTATATATAGAGTAACTCTTGAGGCCTGGCTAGTAGCTCAGGGCTTGAAATTTTGAGCCCTGTAGTCACTATATTACCAAAAGTATTGGGACACCTTCCTTTACACGCACGTGAACTTTAATGGCATCCCAGGCTGGATTCTCATCATTTAGGGCCAGATCCACATACCTTGGCCGCCCGCGTGGCGTGTCCCATTTACGCTACGCCGCTGTAAGTCACAGCGGCGTTTTCCTTATCCTCAAAGAAATGCAGCTGTAACTTACGGTGGCGTAGCGTAAATGGGCCGGCGTTCGCGGGTGTAATTCAAATTTACTAGTGGGGGGCGTGTTTTTTTATTATGAATGACCTGACGCAAACAACGCTTTATTTAAACTGCGCATGCGCCGGCCGTGGACGTATCCCAGTGCGCATGCGTGAAATCACGTCACAAATAGTCAATGAAAACGACGTGTACGTAATTTACGCAATTCCCTATTCGCGAACGGGTTACGCAA
This sequence comes from Rana kukunoris, assembly GCA_029574335.1. Lineage (NCBI taxonomy): Eukaryota > Metazoa > Chordata > Amphibia > Anura > Ranidae > Rana > Rana kukunoris. The sequence goes on along the minus strand of CM056050.1, from coordinate 17,788,296 downwards.
ACGATGTGAACGACGGAAAATTCAACGCTGGCCCGACGTCTATACTTAACATTGGCTGCGCCTCCATATAGCAGGGGTAGCTTTACGCCGGAGATACGCTTTACGCAAACAACGTAAAGGGAATGCGCCAGCTGCTCGTACGTTCGTGGATATGCGTATCTCGCTCATTTGCATATTTTACGCTGGAAATAGACGGAAGCGCCCCTAGCGTCCAGCGTAAATATGCACCTAAGAGACGACGGTGTTATAACGTTACAACAAAGATACGCCGGCGGGAAATTTGGAATTATGTCGGCGTATCTGTAGATACGCCAGCGTAATTCTTTGTGGATCTGGCCCTTATTGTGCAGATTTGCACTACAGAACGTAGGAAATCATGTTAATGGACTTAATTGGGCCCCACACTGGGGGGGATAACAGCACCAGTGGGTTATTTTGGGGGGAATAGCATAGAACTCAGATTTTCCACCGGCTCTCTTACTCATTACACATTACACTTTAATCACTTCCATCCCGGCAATTCTGACGTTTCTCTCATGTATGTAAAAATATGTATTTTTTTGCTAAAAAACTACTTAAAACCTGCAAAACATTATTATATATATATCTATATCTATCTATAGATATATATATAGATATCTATATAGATATAGATATCTCTCTCTCTCTCTCTCTCTCTCTCTCTCTATGGGCCAGATTCAGGTAGAGTTAGGCTGGAGTATCTGTGATACTCCAGCCTAACTGTCACTTTAAGCCCGCGTTTCTGTTTTCTGTAACCAGAAAACAAGAAACGCCGGGTTGGTGTTCCGATGCGATCGGCGCAATTGAATTTCGCCATCGCATCGCAACTTTAATTTAAAAATGTCGCCGGGGCGTTCCCGCTGATTTACGCTGAAAAAATATGTTAATCAGCGGGAATCGGCAATTCACGATCGTATTCGGGCGCGACGCAGTGACTTTCCGACGTTTCCGTAAGCGATACGCGGCATAAAGATAAAGCAGCCCCCTAGTGGAGTATCCTATGTTAAGTATAGGCGTCGTCATCGCGTCGGGAAAAAAAAATCGCGTCGCTTGCGTAAAACTTTCATGAACGTTCACTGACAGAATTTGGAGCATGCGCACTGGGATGCATTGACACTCGACGCATGCGCAGTACGTTCGTCCGCGGGATCGCGCTTAGTTTAAATAATACACGCCCCGTACCCGTCCAATTTGAATTCCGCCGGCTCATTTGCGATGCGATGCCGCAACTTTAGGAGCAAGTGCTTCATGAATAACAGCACTTGCTCCTAAAATTTTGGCAGCGTAACGTAAATGAGAAGCGTTACTCCAGAGCAAAGATGCTCTCATCTACCTGAATCTGGCCCTAAATATATATATATGCGTGTGTGTGTACAAATCTTTTATATTATTTTTTTTAACAGATGCCCTAGGTAATAAAATGGTGGTTGTTACAACAATTTTTCAAACACGATTTAAAAAACAAAACAAAAACACTTTTATGAATAAAAAAAAACAGTAAAGTTATAAAAAAATAAATTATAATGTGAAAGATGATGTTACACAGAGTAAATAAGATACCTAACTCTTTAAAATTGTGCACACTCAGGAATGGCGCCAAACTTCGATACTTAAAAATCTCCATGGGCTACACTTTATTTTTTTTATTTTTTTACAGGTTACCAGTTTAGAGTTACAGAGAAGGTATTGGGCTAGAATTATTGCTCTCGCTCTCACGTTTGTGGTGATACTTCACATGTGTGGTTTAAATGGCGTTTACTTTTTTTTTTTTTCAGAAGAAAAGGAAAAAAGGGCTCCAATCATTAGAACATTTCCAATTTTAAATACTAATAACCTCTATGGGCCAGATTCAGGTAGATGAGAGTATCTTTCCTCTGGAGTAACGCTTCTCATTTACGTTACTCTGAAGACCCTTTCAGCGCAAGTCCTGTAATTCACATAGCAGTTGCGCGTAAACTTGCGCCAGAGTAACGATAATGCGCTGGCGTAACCCGACGCAAGTGGAACTGGGTGTGATCATATGTAAATGATGGGCGGAGCCCAGCGCAGAGGCTTACGTTCAGCGCATCATCCACGGAGCATGCGCAGTGAGTGCGGCTCCACTCGCCCCCTTGTGCGCATGCTCACAACTTCCGTCGGCACCACTTCCTGGGAAACGTCAGCGCAATGCGTTCCGCTGGTCGCTTAAAAGCGCTGGCGGAAACGCCATTCCGGCGCAAAAGTAGTTCCATTTCCCCCCACCCCAGGGAAGATACTTTTGCCCTGTAATGGCTGCTCCCGCTGCCCCCAGAGAGAGGAGGAACCTAAATTATAATGCCCAGGAGGTCACAGTGATAATATCGGCTATGGAGGCATTTAATGATTTTCTCCATGGTAAAAAAAGCAGGAAGACCAGCCGGGAGAGAAAGCAGGCCATCCTGGACACCATAGCTGCCAGGGTCAATGTGCTGGGGTACTCCACCCAGAGTGCTTCAGACATTGGTAAAAAAATCAATGACCTGCGGCGCAAGGTGAGGGGCAAGGTGTCCACCATTAGGAGCCATGAGAGGGGCACAGGTGGTGGTCCCCCATGTCCTGTCACCCTGACCGCGGAGGAGGAGGTGGTCGCCCGCTGCCTGGACAGGGAGCAGTTGGAGGGGGTCCCAGGCTATGATTCCGTAGAGGAAGGCTCCAGGACAGGTAAGTGATTTTTACCCCCTTTTTGGTGTGTTGCATGTGGGGCGGGGGTGGGTACATGTGCCAAGTGTGTGGGACCACCAACATGTGTCTGCTTTGTGTCATCCACAGATGACGGTGCTGGGCCATCTCGTGCCGGCCAGTCCACCCCAACCCCCCAACGGGATGCTGAAGACGAGGCCCTGGGTGCTGGAGACACCGAGGTGGAGGAGGAGAGTGCCCACACCACTTCAGCAGAGGTGGTTGTGGAGGAGCCTGTCCCTGAACAGGAGTTCATTTTAATGTTGGAGGAGTCCTCCTCCTCTGCAGGGCCCTCTGTGATCCCCTCCCCCATCCTAGGTAGCCCCTCAAGGGCGACTCCATCCCCACGGGGACAACCTTCCTCTGCCCCCAGGAAGGCCACCCGGAAGACCAGGGGGGTGTGTGATTTGGTCGAAGACCAGGTGCTTTTGGACCACGCGAAACAGACCCAGCAAATGGGGGAGATGGCTGGCCACCTAGACAGGGTCGCAGACAGCCTGGGCTCTATGTCACAGCTGCCCAGTCGCGTGCAGGGCGTTGTGACCAGCCTGGGGGAGGTGCAGGCTGATATCCGGCACTTGACAGCAGCTGTTCGAGACAACACTGCTGCCATTCGGGAAGAGGGGAGGCAGCGGCAACGTGACCAGCGGCATCAGATCACCCGCCAGCTGAGGATGCAGGCCCAAACAAATCTGTATTTGAGCCGTATCGCTGTGGCATTGGAGGGCATGCAGCCAACAGCTCCCAGGAGTGGCCCACCCGGGGATCAGCCTCCTCCTGATGCCCCACCACCCACTCCCTCCAGGCAGATGAGGAGCCCGAGAGTGCCCCCAAGGAGGAGCCCCCGTCATCCCAGATGAGGGTTTTTTGTTTTTTTGGTTGTTATATATTTTTGTTTATACTCAGGACATGAGTTTATTTATTTTATTTATTATTATTGTTTATACTCAGGACATGAGTTTTTGTTAATTTTTTTGGTTCTCAGGTTATGAGATTTTATTTTTATTTTTTGATACTGCACACGTTGCAGTGTGAATGGTGTGTGAATGTGAGAGGGTGGCACTCCTGAAAGTAAGGGGTGTCACCCTCGGCCGTGGTGGTGAAGTTAACCCCACGGCTGAATGAATGACGTGTGAAAGGTGTGTGAATGGACAGTGACATCATTGGGGCCTTGACGCGGCGTTACTGCTCCCAACTCCTACATGCTGGACTTGGGCTAATCCAATGCGATGTGCATGTGATGTGTGTGATCTAGGGACATCAGTGGTGTACACGCGTGCATTGTCTGTGTGATTAATGTTTTGGGTTAGTGTCCAAAGATGCCTACGGCGAGGACCCTCCTGACTGCTCTTCCATCAGCAGACTGGGTGTCCTCTGCCAGGTGGGGACTGTGTGGGTCGGGGGTCAGGTCATCACGTATGTCAATCTCTAGCCCTTTTTTCATAGCAAAGTTATGTAGTATGCAACATGCAGCGATGATCTGACACACAAAGGTAGGGGAATACAATAGGGTCCCCCCGGACTTATCCAGGCAGCGGAAACGGGACTTCAGGAGCCCAAATGTTTGCTCCACCACTGCACGGGTTTTGATGTGTGCTTCATTGTATTTTCTCTCTCCTCTGGTTTGGGGGTTCCGGAAAGGAGTCATTAGATGGGGTCCCAGTGCATATGCAGAGTCACCTGTAAGGTAAAAGACAGGAGAATGTTAGTCATGCATGTGCGATTTCTGTTGTGCATGACGGGAGGGGATAGTCATGCCTGACTCCCATGTCACTCACCAACCAGCCAGCTGTCCCCATACATGTTCTGTTCGAATTCTGCTGGGATGGGACTCTGACGGTATATGAAGCTGTCATGGCTGGACCCGGGGTGTTTGGCACGGACGTGCCATATGAGGCGTTGGGCATCGGCTATCACCTGTACGTTGATGGAATGCCAATGCTTCCGATTGCGGTATATGTGCTCTGTGGCACTGGGGGGCTGGAGGGCCACATGTGTGCAATCAATGGCCCCGATGGTGCGTGGGAATCTGGCAATGTTGTAGAAATCTGTCATTGCCTTCAGCCGCAGCTCCTCAGTGGTGGGTCTGATGAACTGGTTGGACATGCGTCTGAGGATTGCAGGGACAACCTGGTGCACACATCTGCTTATGGAGGACTGTGACATCCCAGCCACCACTCCACTTGTACGCTGGAATGATCCACTGGCAAGGAAATGAAGTGTTGCCAGGACCTTCACCAGTGGCTGCACTGCTTGTGATCGGTGTGTCTTGCTGGTGATGTCACCCTGCAGGGTTGTGGTTAGTTCAAGTATTGCATCTGGGCTGAATCTGAAGAGGCGATACACCTCCTCATCCCCCATGCCAAAGAGGTTCATACGAGTGCGGTATATCCTCTCACGTGCCCGCCTCCTCCGTAGCGAGGGACCCAGTACTAGTCTTAGGACCACGAGTGCCCCTGGCATGTTGGCACACAGAGGTGTTGTCCTTGCTAGTGTTGTTGTTCAGCTTGCTAGTTTCGTTGGTAACGCTGCTGTAGCTGCTCTCCTGCTGACCTGTGACCGTCTGGAGTAAAGATAAAGCAGCCTTTTGTAGAAATAACTTTGCGCCGGACGGACCAGATACGCGCGGCGCATGTAGCCAGCGTATGGTGCTAATCCGATTGTGAATTGGGAAAAATACCTCATTTGCATATTTGCATGGGAAATCAATAGGCGCGACTGATGCGCCCAGCGAAAATAAGCGCTGACGATACTCTGGCGTCGGAACGTTCCGCCGGTCGCAAATGACCCGTTATTGGGCGCATCTAGTTTGGTGGGTACGGGCACATAGAAAAGACGGCGCATCATCACAGTTACGCGGCGCATATCTAAATACTCCAGCGCAAGTGTTCGTGAATCTGGCCCTATATTGGGTAATACATTCATATCTAACAAGTTAGGATTAATTTGTTTAAAAAAAAAAAATATTCCATATCAACATATTAATTGGAATGTCTTACCCCTCTCTTCCATAAACTCAGAAACAGAACAGTAACACCTCCATCGGGGGTATCTCTATGTAGTAATAAGAGTATTAAACAATCTCTTCCCTTCCCTCTTTTTTTCTACTCTGAAAAACAAAAGCAAATAATATAGACTACACTAAGATAGGGGGGAAAAAAAAAACGGAGGGGTGTGAAAAAGGAAATAAAATAAATACATTTTCCTCCTCCCCTCCCCATCACCCACAGAAGCCAGAAAGTAGGGTTATACTCATTCACGGAACCAGACTGAATTAAGGGGGACATTACATTCTTTCCTCAACTAATAGGATTCACATCAATGAGGGTTCTTCCCTCCTCTGAGTTAATAAAAAGGTTCCATGGGGTCCATGTTTTAACATATATCTCTCGCTTCTGCCTAGTTGTTAATACCAAGTTTTCCACTTGATTCAATTTCTCTACCTTTCTGAGCCACAGTCCTACTGCGGGTGATTGAGTCTGCTTCCAGGTAAGAGGAATGCACGTTCAAGAGGTGGCACAGAATAGAATTTTTGTGTGTTTTACCCGGTATTTTGAAGTCATGTAAAAGGAAAAAAGTTCAGGAATCTCGAAATCACAACATTTTTGAGTGATCCTTGGGATCTCTTTCCAATACTCCTTGATTCTGGAGCATGACCAGAAGATGTGTAGTAGTGTCCCTCGCTCCTTCCGGCAGCGCCAGCATCTGTCGGAGCATTTGTAAAATGTTTATGGAGAAGGGCCGGGGTGCGATACCATCATCTTTTGGTACAAATTGAGGATTCAAATATGGAATGGATAATGTTAGCACGCTGTTCCTTCGTAAAAATGATATCCAAACCAAGCTCCCATTTTCGAAAGAATGGCAATTTGAAGTTCTCAGAAGGTGCTACCAATAAAGTGTATAGCTTTGAAATAGTATGAGTGGTCCTTTCTCAATACAATACTCTTCGAAAGAGAGTGAATTGCGCTCAAAAAACATCAGGGGCAGGTAAAGTATGTAGAAAATGTCTCAATTGAGCTGCTTGCCAGAAATCCAATTGGTATCGGCCAGTTCCAGAGGTCAACATTCAAAACCTAGGCCATTCCCAAGATGATCGAAAATGATGATAGAAAATGATAAACCTGATATAGCTCCCTGTCCATCAGCCTATCAAATACCCCCCCCCCCCCCAGGACCGAAGCAAATCGTGGATTCCAAAAAAATGGGAACAATGGAGATTCTAATAATGAGAGCTTGCCCTTGGAAAAGAGCCCTGAGCAACGTCGGTGCTATCAAGGGATGATATTGCTTAGGAAGAATCAGCGGGGGGTCTTCTGATCCTCAAATTTTTATGTGCCCAGTGTGACAGGGTACACGATTGTATGTACACCAGTGAGAGGCTGGAAAGGTCAGTTTTCCCTGCCCTGGAAGGGGTTAAGCCTGGCCAACAGGTAAACCTCCTCTCTTCCCCCTATTAATTAACAGTCACCTGGTAGGGAAATGGAAAGTGAGAGCTCAGTGTGAGAGGTATGCTGAGCTGGACGGACAGGTTGGAAACTGTCTGCATGGAAGGAACAAGGTCTGTCATAGATTTGTTTATTTTGGACTGGTATTCTGTTTGTTTTGTACTGGAGGCCGGAATAGCCCCTCCAGTACAGTTTAGTGAGGGACACTACTGTCAGTTAGCCTCCTAAATTGGAGTAGGCCATTTTGTTTTTGTATTATTTATTTTTGAGTGCAATAAAGCCATATTTATTGCTTAAGATCAGCGACTTTGCTGCATGACATTATCGCTATTTCTACGACTTTGTCACAAGTGGTGGTCAGAAGTGGGATGTTTGCTGTGGTACCGGTCAATGTACAGTTACAGTGGCCTTAAAGGTACAGGACCCAGAAAATGGAAGATATTGTGAAGGCCCTGTTACAAGCGGTCTCTGTGCAACAAGAGACTAATAGACAGATAGCGGCCTCAGCTGCAGCACAACAAGAAACTAATAGACAGGTAGCTGCAGCGCAACAAGAGACTATCATACAGATAGCGGCCTCAGCTGCAGCACAACAAGAAATTAATAGACAGCTAGCTGAAGCACAAAAGTCAGACCATGCTGTTCTCAAAGCAACCCTGGATCACATGACTACCCAAGGGTCTTCTAACCCACCAGCAAGGGGGGTAAGCCAAATACGTGCCAGCAGCTGTCAGCAGAAAATGACCCCGGATGATGATGTGGAGACTTACCTACTGGCGTTCGAACGGACCGCTACCCGAGAAGGCTGGGCCCCGGAACAGTGGGCTGGAATCATTGCACCCTTCCTCCTGGGAGAAGCCCAGAAAGCCTATTTTGATCTGGATGAGGTGGCTGTTGCAGACTATCCCAAACTGAAAGGAGAGATCCTGGCTCGCTTAGGGGTGACTTCCACAGTGAGGGCCCAGCGTTTCTACAACTGGAGGTTTAAAGAAGGAAAAGCGCCAAGATCCCAGATGTTCGATTTAATTCATCTGGCGCGGAAGTGGCTCAAACCAGAGACTCAAACCCCTGCACAGATTATAGAAGCGCTTGTACTGGACCGTTACGTGAGAGAGCTTCCAAATGGCCTCCGGGAGTGGGTCACTCAGGGAAATCCCCTGGACTGTGATAGTATGGTCGCACAAGTGGAGCGGTACCTATCTACCAAAAGTTTGGACCGATCTCTCTCTAGGACGATCGGGAAAATACAGAGACCAGGAGGCCGGAGGAGTGGAGTGGAAGCAGACTTCGGATCCGGAGCCCGTTTCTCCAAACCTGACTTTAGAAGTCAAAACCCTGGGAAAGAGGACCACCCTAGGAGAAACTCCATAACTTGTTTTGAGTGTGGCGCCAAAGGACATGTCAGGGCGAGATGCCCCAATCTTCCTGAGCCAATGCAGTGTGGACTAGGGGAAGATTCCTCTGACTTTTGTGGGCTCATTTGTTTAGCAGGCCTGGTAGAAGGGGGACATACCTTCCGAGTACCTGTCCTGCTGGACAAACAAGAGACAATGGCCCTGGTGGACTCTGGCAGTGCCCTGACTTTGGTAGCCAGTAAATTGGTAAAACCTTGTTGGATTCAGAAGCATAGAACCATGGGGGTGTTGTGTATTCATGGGTGTACTGTGCGGTATCCTACTGCCAACATAGAAGTGTCAGTACAGGGCAGTTTGGTAAGGATCGTAGCTGTGGTAGTTCCTCGTCTACCATATCCTTTGATAATAGGAAGGAATTTCCCTAATTTCCACGCTCTGTTACAGCCCCCTGTGAGGGGAGAACAAGGGGAACCTGAAGTGGAGCAGAGAAATACAGGGGTCCATGAAGTATTTCCCTTTGCTCATCCTGACTTGTATATCTCTAATCCAAAAAGAGGTAAAACAAGACGGGAACGCAGGGAGAGCAAGCTACGATTTAATAGGGCTGTCCAGGAAGTCCTGTTGAATCAGCGTGGGGAGCAGTCCAGGAGAGGTGGGGCCCCACGACAGACAGAAGATGAGGCAGAAGTTGGTCAACCGGAACCCGCCCCAGAGGCTACCAGTGAAGACGATGAAGGGGATACAGATATCCTGGATATCTCGGGTAGTGGCTTTGGCCGTGACCAGGCAGATGATCCCCTGCTGCAGGAAGCCAGGAGTAATGTTGTAGAGGTTAATGGGGTACCAGTAGAAGGTGTAACAGGAAAGGCCTATCCCTATTTTATCCTTAAAAACGATCTTCTTTACAGAGTAACCTCCGATGAGGGACAAGAGCTTGAACAACTGGTTGTGCCTTCTTCATACACCCGAAAAATCCTAGATTACTCTCACTCTCATCTGCTGGGGGGAAACTTAGGGGTGGAGAAAACACAAGAACGGGTGCTCAGGAGGTTCTTCTGGCCTGGGGTATATGAGGGGATTAAAAGGTATTGTGCTTCTTGCCCGGAATGCCAGCTGGCATCTCCCAGACCGAAGTTGAGAGCCCCACTCATACCTCTCCCCATAGTTGACGTTCCGTTTGAGCGGATTGGCATGGACCTAGTGGGTCCCTTAGAGAAAACAGCTCGAGGTCACCAGTACATCCTTGTCATCGTCGATTATGCCACCAGATACCCAGAGGCCATTCCACTACGTAAGGCGAATGCTAAAAGTATTGCAAAAGAGTTGGTTCAGATGTTTACACGGGTGGGGATACCCAGGACATTGCTCACGGATCAGGGGACTCCGTTTGTCTCCCGTATTATGAAAGAGCTATGTCAACTATTTAATGTACAGACTCTGAGAACGTCAGTGTATCACCCCCAGACAGATGGGTTGGTAGAAAGGTTTAACCGGACCCTAAAGGGGATGTTGAGGCAAGTCGTTAGCAGGGATGGGAAGGATTGGGACTTGTTACTTCCTTACCTGTTGTTTGCAGTTCGAGAGATTCCCCAAAGTTCTACGGGCTTCTCCCCGTTTGAGCTTTTATATGGTAGGCATCCCAGGGGTATTCTGGATATCCTAAAGGAAACCTGGGAGGAACAGGGGGTAACTGGGACCAATGTCCTCCAGTATGTTGAAGATATGCGGGTGCGTATGGCTCAGATTGCCCCTCTTGTTCGCCAGCATATGGAGCAGGCGCAGAGTAGGCAGAAGTCCTACTATGACCAGAGGGCCCTAGTGAGACAGTTTGAAAGAGGGGACAGAGTAATGGTTCTAGTACCCACCGCAGAAAGCAAACTTCTAGCACAGTGGCAGGGACCCTATGAGGTGTTGGAAAAAGTGAGCCCAGTAAATTATAAAGTTAGTCAGCCGGGACGCCGGAAGAAGGAGGCCGTGTTCCACATAAACCTTCTTAAGCCATGGAGGACTAGAGAGGACTGCATGGCCGCAGTGGGGGACACCACACCTGGTCCACAGGCACCTAGTCCTTCGGTGACAATCTCTCCAGAGCTGACACCTGAGCAAATAAAAGAAGCTAGAGGCTTGGTTGAGAGGAATAACGATGTTTTCTCCCCCAACCCTGGACAAACCCGAGAGATTACCCATGACATTATTACAGAACCAGGGGTTGTCGTAAGAGTGAAGTCTTACCGCATTCCGGAGGCCAAGAGGGAAGCTGTAAGGGCTGAAATCAGGAAAATGCTTGAGCTTGGAGTGATAGAGGAGTCTCATAGCCAGTGGTGCAGCCCCATTGTTCTAGTGCCCAAACCTGATGGGTCCATCAGGTTTTGTAATGACTTCAGGAAGTTAAACGAGGTGTCTAAGTTTGACGCCTACCCCATGCCTAGGGTGGATGAACTAGTAGAGCGATTAGCCAAAGATAGGTTCTTCACCACGTTGGATCTGACAAAGGGTTATTGGCAGATCCCATTGACAAAGCACGCCCGAGAGAAGACAGCTTTTTCCACTCCTGATGGCCTATTCCAGTACAGGATCATGCCTTTTGGCCTCCATGGGGCTCCAGCCACTTTTCAAAGGCTAATGGATAAGTTGCTCAGGCCCCACACTTGGATGATGTGATCATTCATAGCCCGGACTGGGAAAGCCATCTGGATAAAGTACAGGCAGTCTTGGACACTATTAGAAGAGCGGGTCTGACAGCTAACCCCTCTAAATGTGCCTTGGGTCTAGCAGAGGCTAGATACTTGGGTTACCTGGTTGGCAGAGGACTTGTTAAACCACAGATGAACAAGATAGGAGCTATACAGAGCTGGCCCAGACCATTGAGGAAAAAACAAGTCAGAGCTTTCTTGGGGATTGTAGGCTACTATCGGCGGTTTATTCCTCACTTTGCTACGAGGGCTGCTCCGCTCACAGACCTTATTAAAGCCAGAAGTCCAGACACTGTGAAGTGGAACAGCGAGGCTGAGGAAGCCTTTGCTGGTCTGCGGGCAGCGCTTTGTGCCCAACCTGTGCTTGTGGCTCCTGACTTTAGAAAGGAGTTCTTTCTCCAGACCGATGCCTCAGAGGTGGGTCTGGGTGCAGTTTTGTCCCAATATGTGGATGGTGAGGAACACCCTGTGCTGTATTTGAGTCGGAAGTTGTTACCTCGAGAACAGCGCTATGCCACAGTGGAAAAAGAGTGTTTGGCAATCAAGTGGGCAGTAGAAACACTCCGCTACTATTTGTTGGGCAGGCGGTTTACCCTCGTCACAGACCATGCTCCGTTAAAGTGGATGCACACCAATAGGGACAAGAACGCTCGGGTCACGAGGTGGTTTCTGTCCCTACAGCCCTTTACTTTTGTGGTACGACATAGGGCAGGTCTCCTCCACAGTAATGCAGATGCTCTGTCCCGAGTGCATGGGTTTGTAGAGATGGCCGCTTCCCACCCAAGTGTTAAGCTGGGGGGGAGGATGTGTGACAGGGTACACGATTGTATGTACACCAGTGAGAGGCTGGAAAGGTCAGTTTTTCCTGCCCTGGAAGGGGTTAAGCCTGGCCAACAGGTAAACCTCCTCTCTTCCCCCTATTAATTAACAGTCACCTGGTAGGGAAATGGAAAGTGAGAGCTCAGTGTGAGAGGTATGCTGAGCTGGACGGACAGGTTGGAAACTGTCTGCATGGAAGGAACAAGGTCTGTCATAGATTTGTTTATTTTGGACTGGTATTCTGTTTGTTTTGTACTGGAGGCCGGAATAGCCCCTCCAGTACAGTGTAGTGAGGGACACTACTGTCAGTTAGCCTCCTAAATTGGAGTAGGCCATTTTGTTTTTGTATTATTTATTTTTGAGTGCAATAAAGCCATATTTATTGCTTAAGATCAGCGACTTTGCTGCATGACATTATCGCTATTTCTACGACTTTGTCACACCAGATAAATCCGGTATGTATCAGTTTAAAGTATTGCATAGGTATGCCAATAGATAATATTACACCTCCCAAACCAGGGTTGGAACCCTTATGCCGCTTATCCGGGAGGACCCGCACCTCCTGAAGTGTTGGATAATTAAACTCAAATGTATCCGAGAGGTCTACTGGGATCAAGGTCTACTGGGCCCTACATACTTCGAAGCCTGATCCTTCCACTTAAATTTATAGCAAGATTTCAATAATCTCATAAGATCGCCTGACACCGCAATTCCCATCACCTCCGATTTAGAAAGGTTAATCTTGAAATAAGATAGAGTACTGTAGATCTCCATCTCCTGAAAAAGATTAGGGAGGCATATCGATGGATTTGTTAGTGAAAAGAGCATATCATCAGCATAAGTCGAGATCTTATATTGGATCATTTCTACCATAAGTCCTCGAATATCATATATTTCGCCAGATCTTGCAAAGGGGCTCCAGGGAAAGGGCAAAAAGGAGTAGAGATAGTGGGCATCCTAGCCTAGTTCCATTGGTAACCATAAAATGAAGGGACAGCACTCGACTTATTTTAACCTGTGCGGCTGGAGAGGTATAAATACTTAAGATCCATCAGAGAATATTATCTCCCAGACCTATATGGTGTAAAACCGTGAATATAAACTTCCAGTTGACCCGATCAAATGCCTTCTCTGCATCTGTTCTGAGGAACACATACAGGGTCTTGGTTACATTGGCCACATGGATTAAATTCAAAACCTTAATGGTATTGTTCTATGCTTCCCACTTTGGGACAAACTCTACTTGATCAAGATGAATTAGTAAAGGCAATTGTTGCTGCAATTGTGACGCTAGGACTTTAGAGAAAAGTTTCAGGTCTGTATTTAAAAGTGAAATTGGCCTATAATGCCTACATTGTGTGGGGTCTATCCCTTCTTTAGGTATTGTCGTAATAGGGGCTTTCAGGTTTTCTGTATGGAAGGGAATCGAGTCGCCTAGTCCATTAAACATCTTCTCGAGATATGGCCCCAAAATAGGAAACAGCAATTTGTAATAGTAGACGGTAAGGCCATCTGGACCAGGTGCCTTACCCGCCTTTGCTGAAATCCCTACCGCCTGTATTTTCTTTAACGTAATTGGTGATTCCAATTCCTGTTGAGCAATGGTCGTTATACCGTTCATTCCCGAAGTTGCCATTACAGACTGTTTGGGTACGTCTGAGTGCAAATTGTACAATGTGGAATAGAAGTCACCAAATTTACGGGCTATTTGCCTAGGCAGAGTGAATTTTTCTGCACAAGCACCTATAATCAGTGGTACGGAAGTCCTTGATTTTTGCTCCCGCAAAGCTCTAGCGAGTAGCTTGCCACAGTTATTAATAGACTTGTAAGTCTGTTTACGTCCTCTCTGTATTACCATATTTGCCGGCGTATAAGGCAACCAGGCGTATAAGACACCCCCGAATTTTACAGTTTTTTAGGATTTTTTTGCCTGTACTCACCGTATAAGATGACCCCCATTCTAATGCTTCATATTTCTTTCTTCTGGAGCCATATTCTTCTTCATTCTTGCTGGAGATGGAGCCAATCACAGCGAGCGATGTATTCTATTAATAAATACAAACCCTGCTTGGATTGGCAGAGGCTGTAACATCACCAGCCCATGCCTCTCGAAGCCAATCCGAGCAGCCTACTGTATGTAGGCACTCGGATTGGCAGAGGTTGTTACCCCAATCCGAGCAGGCTCTGTATTTATTTGAATACATCGCTCACCGGGATTGGCTAAGCGGTATATACTGTATGTAGCCAAAGCTGCATAGAGTATTACCACACATCCAGCAAGCAGCTGACCTGGCTTATAAGACGACCTCTGCTTTTTGGCCAGTTTTTTTAAGTGTAAAAGGTAGTCTTATACGCCAGAAAATACACTACCTTTTTTAGCTTTATAGAACAACAGATCCGAAACATGCCTTCGGCCATTAGCAGATCTTGCTCTATATCCGAAGTGGTAGCATGTTTGTGGAGTGATTCTAAGCGATGTATATCTGCTAATAAAGATGTTAACTTTTCTTCCTTTTCGCGTTTTATCCTAGCACCATGTTTAATCAGGACCCCTCAAATCACTGCTTGATGCACCTCCCAGATCACCCCAGGGGTACATTCAGGTGTATCGTCAGTTGGAAAAACCATGTTGCCTCTGTCTAGACTTCCTCCAGAACCGCCGGGGCCTGTAGGAGTCTCTCCTTAAGTTTCCACATAACCGGGCCTGATCGATTAATGTCTGAGCTCTTGGATAAACTTATGGAATTTTCGGAGGCCCAATTGATTATGGGAGGAGACCTTAATGTACAACTGATGCCCAAAGAAGATACCTCAATTGGATCTTCGTCAGCATTACCTGGAGTCAGGAAGCGGATCTCTCAGTCAATGCATGGAGCGAGACTAGCAGACACGTGGCGTCTCTTTCATCCCGGGGAAAGGGATTATTCCTTCATCTGTTTATCGCATAAGGTATACTCTCGTATTGATTTTCACTACATGCTGAAAACACTATTGGTTCGATCATGTGGTCAGATCCAGTGCCAATTTCTTTGAAATATAAAAACACCATTTAGATATGCGGGCACAACCTACGTATGTGTTCGCTTCTGCGTGCGAGAATGAGAAGCTGGGGGCGCTTACATTTTTGGGTTTATTTTTATTTATTTTTTACACTTTTCCCTTAATTTTTTTTCTTTTGATCACTTTTATTTGATTCACTTTTATGTAAACATCTCCTTGTAATAGGAATATGGCATGACAGGTGATCTTTATGGAAAGATCTGGGGTCTATAAGTCATCTCTCATCTATGCTGGAAAGCCTGAGATAAAAAAAAAAAAACGATCTCAAGCATTTCAGAAAAAAAAATGGCAGAGATTACATCTCCTGGCACTGGAAGTGACGTCATGACGTTGCTTCTGGCCTCTGAGGGTCTGAGGCCTCGTACACACGAGGCAATAGATTTGTTCCAGCAGACAGATTTGATTGTGTGTACGCGGCCTTAGAGATGACCAGTCTTATGGTAAACTGCCATCAAAAAAGGAGAGGGGTAGGGTGGGACTTTAGATGAGGAACTACCATAGGCCTCCATCCCTGTAAAAGGGTGGATGTTTTGGGACTTTAAATGAGATGCGTTTCCACCCTTTTTATATGGTAAACTGCCGTTGGCAGTTTTATTCTCTGGTTCCCCGATCACTCGGTCAAAGAAGCACCAAAGGGTGGCAGAAGGAGGAGATGTCCCCTTCCGCCGTCTGTAAAATTTGGATAATGTACTTGTTTGTAGCTTAAATACTAAAATTTGCACTTAAAACTGTAATTTTGTAAAATGCCAGTAAAAGTTTGGCTGTGCCAGTAAATTTTGGGTGTCGTGCCAGTAAATTTCCATCTGGTAGGTTGGCAACACTGACTGGGGCTGATGGGAGATGTAGTGTACACATTGTGACACACACAGTCCTGTAGGAAGGAGCAGCAGGAAAGCAGAAACTACATTACCCTAGGGAGAGGAGAAAAAATGAAAACCAAGAGCTTGAGTAGAGAGAGAGGAATAGGCAATGGAGTGTCCTGTAGACTGTGGAAAGAAGCAGAAGATGATCTCTGGTTGGCTGCTGTTGGGGAGATGGTCACTGAACACAGTCATAAGGCTGCAGGCTGTACACCTGACTGTGTGGACTGAGCTGCTGCTGGGAGACCAGCTTCCTGACCTGTCTACTGTTGTGTTGCTACAGGACCCAGAGAGGGGAAACAGTGAGTACTGAGGCCTGTGTTGCCCCATCCTGCTGTGTGCTGCCTCGTGTGAGAACTGAGGAGCTGCTATTGTTGTCTGGGAGTGCTGCCTACCAGGACCTGTGTGTGAAAAGACTGCTGTGAACTCCAAGTAAAGTTACTGTGCTCATCAGAGGCTGGGTTGCTGCTTTGTACCTACCAGAGATGGCATCACTAAAGGTACCGCGTGGTGCTGCTGCTGCGGGGGAATCCAGGGAAAGAGAAGGCTGAAACTAGCAGCAGAGGAAGGTTCCCGACGAGAAGGGAAAGTGTAGTCTTTTCTGGACATCTTCCTGTTTGGGTGCCAGGCGTCCATGCCTCATTCTGTGCCTCTCAATCGGTGCTGTCAGCTTGGCTGAAGCTCCTCTCTACACACTGTTGGACTTGTGAGTGTTCTGGGTTGGGCTGTTTTCCCACAGGGCTATTGTGGACTGTCTGCATTATTTCAGTACAAGTTATTTTATCACACTTGGACTGTATGTGTTATTGTGGACGTGGACTGGACGGAGCCCAGGCTGGGACTGCCATATTGTTATGTCTCGGCTGTGTGTTGCTTTAGGTACACAGCTTCACATCAAGTATAAACCGAATCTCAATTAAAGAAGCGCTGGTTTGCTGAACTGATGCAATCTTTACTGAGATATAATGAACAGGAATGTGTATGATAGTGGTAAAACTGTGAAACAAACATATAAAAGACAAATATAAGCATGGCTATTCAAGCAACATACATTATACATAGCTAATACAAAATACAGGGCTTAACTAACATGTGCTTCCTTACTACACACTGAAACACACATTATCTATCTGCAATGCCTAGCATCCCTCTACACAGGCTGAACTAGCAAAACCCCTTTACTCACAGGCTTTGATGTTCATCAGGTTTGCAGTCTGTATTAGCTTTAGGATGTCCTGTTGATCTGGTCACTACAGTAGTTGAACAGGATATGTCCCAACTAGGTATAGACAGTACAGAGAAGACCCGCCTCTAGGCTTCAAGAAAATGGAGGGTCTTAAAGAAACAGACCCTGCTGAGTGGCAAGCATGTAATATATATTGCGAAGGCAGCACACATATATTTCTCCTTTAGTGGATTTGCAGTGATGTGCATCTTGAGGGATCTCTCCTTCACTGCACCCCCAGCAGTTGGCAATTGATTGGGATCCTTTAGGAGCCGTACCCACGCAGTGCTGGTGCAAGGAGTTTTGACACCCTAGGCAAAAACTTATTTTGCCGCCACCACTTTTCCCTGGCCATGTATTCCCCACCTTTTTAATGAAGCGCCCAAATGCAGCCCAGCAGCACCCATCAGTGCAGTTTACCAGTGCCCATCAATGCAGCCTCACAGTGCCCATCAATGCAGCCTACCATCCCCCCAATAATGCAGCCAAACCAGCGCCCATCAAATGCAGCCTCACCAGTGCACATCAATGCAGCCTACCACGGCCAATAAATGCAGCCTCATCAACGCCCATCAATACTGCCTCACCAGCGCCCATCAAATGCAGCATCACCAGCCCCCAATAATGTGGCTTTACCAGCTCCCATCAATGCAGCCTCACCAGTGCCTATCACTGCAACCTGATCAGCATCTAACAATGCAGCCTGATCAGTGCCCATCAATGCAGCCTCACCAGCACCCATCAAATGTAGCCTCACCAGCGCCCATCAATGCAGCCTACCAGTGCCCATCAATGAATGTTTGCTTGCTTCCATTTATTCGGGTGTCGGGACTATATCTAATATATGTACCCATACAATTAATTGTCTGCCATTCCAGCAATTAACTTATAATTAACCTACCCTAACTACAATAATTATTCTCACTAACTATGGGCCTGATGGGTGTTCTTCTGCAGGTGGCTGCCCCTTCGTTGCTCCCGGGGGGGCGCTTTTCGTGTGGCTTCCTGTAGGTTCCCCAAGGTGGGCCCCTCCGCCATTGGGAGGGCGGGGGCAGCTCAGGCCCCTCCGGATTTCACAGCGGCCCCTCACACTATTCATTTCCTGTTCCAGTGGTAACTACATCATTATGGCATTTTACTGTTCATATGCTGTTATGTGTTGTTTTACTCATTCTGAATTTTTATCAATAATATTATTATTTTTTAGAACTTCTGCCCCTGAAGAGACCGAACTGGTCGAAACGCGTTGCTGCCCAAAAGCCCATCTGGGGAACCTTTCTCTCTTTCTTTTCGGGACACGGACACATTCCCCTGCCGCTGCTGCGCCTCTGACACTATGTGCAAAGAAGTGGCTGCTGCCTGCTGATCCTGAGACTAAGTTGCTTGCCGCAGAGAGAAGAGAGTAGGAACACCAGTGGCCAGGCGCCCTAGGCAGCAGGGTGCTCTAGGTGCTTGCCTAGTGGTAGCAGCAGCCCGGCACCCACATTTGTTATTGCCACCGCACCACACTGAACCCCACCTACAAAATATTTAATGCAAGAGTGAGCTTTCCAACATGAGAATAAGGACACCAGTGCCAGCTAACTGTAATCAGACCTGTTGTCCAGTAGTTTCGTTTTGATGATTTTTTTAACGTGGTAGTAAACCTAGTTTTTTTACTTGTATCTACAGGAAGCCTATAATAAGTCTTACCTGTAGGTACTGTACATATCTCCTAAACTTGCACTGTTTAGGAGATATTCAGAGTGCATGCATCGAAGGCACCGGCACATGTGCTCTGAAGGTCCGGCATGGTGTGCTGGACCTTCAGAGTTGGTGCTGTAGCCGGAGGCCACAAACCCAGAAGAAAGACCCAGTGAAGATGGAAGCCCTCTCAGCGGTGACAGTGTGCTGCTGGATGGCTTCGTTTTTAGGTATGTCTCGCATAACGCGTCACATACTAGCACATTATGCATTTGTCTTACATTTGTCTCTTTTTGTTTTGCAGCGCATTACTACCATTTTAGCTCTCAGTAAGTTCATTTCAATAGTTTGCAGCTCTTTACGACAGATTTGGTTATAGTGTCTCTTGTTATAATTGTGTTCTTCATCCTAATCTACAGTATCTCACAAAAGTGAGTACACCCCTCAGATTTTTGTAAATATTTTAATATACCTTTTCATGTGACAACACTGAAGAAATTACACTTTGCTACAATGTAAAGTAGTGAGCGTACAGCTTGTATAACAGTGTAAATTTGTTGTCCCCTCAAAATAACTCAATACACAGCTATTAATGTTTAAAATGCTGGAAACAAAAGTGAGTACACCCCTAATTGAAAATGTCCAAATTGGGGCCAATTAGTAATTTTCCCTCCCCAGTGTCATGTAGATCGTTAGTGTTACAAGCAGTGGCGGAATTTTCATGGTTGCAACAGTCGCAGTTGCGACTGGGCCCTGTAATTCTGTCAGTCCGGGGGGGCCCTCACCTTGTCGTCACTACTGTGTGCGGTGTGCACTGCCTGGCGTGCTTTTCGTTCGGCCGCGGGTCGGGACACACACACACATTGCAGAAGGCAGGGCAGCTGAGACAGCGCTCACTCACTGACTGACTGAGACGCAGACATGTGAGGCAGGGAGGACTCAGACTCACCAAATGAGTGAAGGACAGGGGAGGAGCTCTCCAGGCGGCGGGAGAAGTCACACAGCGAAGCGTGGAATGGAGTATCTATCCTGCGTCTACCGAGTCCCAGGGCCAGGGCTTTTTTTCTGCCGGAACCTTTGGCAGCCCTCCCTCTCCTCTCCTGCAAGCCTGTCTTTTAATACTGAAGCCAGTAGAGGAAGTTTTCTGCACAGCGCGCTTCCTCTACTGGCTTTTCTGTGCTAGTGCTGGGTACTCCAGGCTGCTGCCCTCGATTACTAGTGAGTGCTTCCGACCCCAACTTTTAGCTGCTACAGTGATTCGGGAGGAAGCTCCCATCCCTGCCTGCCACCGCAAATCAGCCTTTGTAGCACAGAGGTGAGGAGCCCTGAAATACCTCCTCAGCTCTGTGCTACAGTAGGGGGAGCTCTCTGGTCCACTGTGCAGGAAAAAAGCCTGCACATACCAAAGAGTGCAGTGATGGAGGAAGAGGTGACACTCGGGACCTGTCACTGTGAAACACGAGGGAGAACTTTTGCAGAGACACAGTTCGTTCAGAGAGGAGTGCACTATTAAAGTATGTGGGGGAGGGGGAATCAAGAGGTAAAGTTTATGTGTGTGTTTAGCAGAGGGGAGAACACTGTACACTGGTGAGCTGGCGGGGATTTGTGCATAGAGGTGAGCTGGGGGGGATTTGTGCAGAGAGGTGAGCTGGGGGGATTTGTGCAGAGAGGTGAGCTGGGGGGATTTGTGATAGGGGAGCTGGGGGGAATTTGCCTTATGTGATACACAGTTCTAAGCCTTAACTCATAACAATTTTTTAGTGCTGCTGTACACTCTCCTCTAAGGAAGGTGTGTCTGGGGGTGGGGTTTGGGCATGGCTGGGGTGGGGTTTGGGTGTGATTGGGGCAGAGAGTTGGACAGAGAGTGAGTTCGTGCACCTTTTTTCTGAGAAAAAAAGCCCTGCCCAGGGCACAAGAGGCAAAGCATCCTGGCGGGAGAAGGTCTGGCACAGTTAAGGTGACTCAGTCAGAGTGAGTGACCCACAGAACAACAGCAGATCGACGGTAAGTCAATCAAGTGACAGAGCTGCTCAGCAATTGATGCCAACCTCCACCACCTGTGCCTCTTACTGATCCCATCCCCCACCACTGATCTAATCCCTATCCCCCCATTACTTTTACAGCAGAGGTGATGGGGGGGATAGGGATGAGATCAGTGGTGGGGGGGATGGGATCAGTGAGAGGCACAGGTGGTGGTTGGAGCAGATGGCACCACCGCTGCCACCCCCCTTAAGTACCAGCGGTGGTACTTGAGGTGGGTGGTAGCGGTGGTACTTGAGTGGGGTTGGCAGTGGTGGTGCCATGCTCTCCCACCACCACCTGTGCCTTTTACTGATCCCATCCCCCCCACCACTGATCTTATCCCTATCCCCCTATTACTTTTACAACAGAGGTCATGGGGGCGATAGGGATGAGATCAGTGGTGGAGGGATGGGATCAGTAAAAGGCACAGGTGATGGTGGGAGAGGATGGCACCAACACTACCGCTGCAGCCACCCCCCTCAAGTACCACCGCTGGTATTTGAGGGGGGGGGTGGCTGCGGTGGCCATGATGGTGCATGGTGCCATCCTCTCCCACCACCACCTGTGCCTCTTACTGATCCTATCCCCCCAACGGCCCCACCACTGATCTAATCTTTATCCCCCTATTACTTCTACAACAGAGGTGATGGGGGGGGGGGGTAGGGATGTGATCAGCGGTGGGGACATGGGTGGTCGTGGGAGAGGATAGCACCATGCACCATCACTGCCGCCCCCCCCACTTTTACTTTGTTGTACAGTGTAGAAAAATTAAAGCGGATCTCCACCCTAAAGTGAAGATCCGCTGATCGGAACCCTCCCCCCCTCCGGCGTCACATTTGACACCTTTCAGGGGGGAGGGGGGTGCAGATACCTGTCTAAAGACAGGTATCTGCACCCACTTCCGGCTCGCAGTCTCGGGCAAAAGACGGGCTTTTCCCGTTGTGTGCTGGGAACTCTCGGCTCCCAGCACACAGCGGGAGCCAATCGCCGGGCGCAGCGCGACTCGCGCATGCGCCGTAGGGAACCGGGCAGTGAAGCCGCAGCGCTTCACTTCCTGGTTCCCTCACCGTGGATGGAGGGGGGAGCAGCAGGGTGACGAGCGATCGCTCGTCCTCTGCTACGGACGCCGCTGGACTGCAGGACAGGTAAGTGTCCTAATATTAAAAGTCAGCAGCTGCAGTATTTGTTGCTGCTGGCTTTTAATATTTTTTTGGGGTGAACCATCCGCTTTAAGTATCAAAATTAGGCTTTTCGAGGGGGGGCCTTCATGATATCTTGCACCGGGGCCCTGAAGTCTCTAGTTACACCTCTGGTTACAAGGCCTCAGGGGTAAATGGGTCACTGGAAGTACAGCATGGCACCTCATGGCTAAGGACTCTCTGAGGATCCGAACAAAAGAATTGTTGTTCTACATAAAGATGACCTAGGCTATAAGATTGCTAAGACCCTGAAACTGAGCTGCAGCAAGGTGGCCAAGACCATACAGCGGTTTAACAGGACAAGTTCCACTCAGAACAGGCCTCCACATGGTCGACCAAAGAAGTTGAGGTCACGTGCTCAGCGTCATATCCTGAGGTTGTCTTTGGGAAATAGACGTTTGAGTGCTGCCAGCATTGCTGCAGAGGTTGAATGGGGTGGGGGGTCAGCCTGTCAGTTCTTAGACCATACGCCGCACACTGCATCTAATTGATCTGCATGGCTGTCGTCCCAGAAGATGATTCACAAGAAAGCCTGCAAACAGTTTGCTAAAGACAAGCAGACTAAGGACATGGATTACTGGAACCATGTCCTGTGGTCTAATGAGACCGAGATAAACGGATTTGGTTCAGATTGTGTTAAGTGTGTGTGGCGACAACCAGGTGAGGAGTACAAAGACAAGTGTGTCTTGCCTACAGTCAAGGATGGTGGTGGGAGTGTCATGGTCTGAGATGGCATGAGTGCTGCCGGCACTGGGGAGCTACAGTTCATTGAGGGAACCATGAATGCCAACATGTGCTGTGACATACTGAAGCAGAGCATGATCCCCTCCCTTCAGAGACTGGGCCGCAGGGCAGTATTCCAACATGATAACGACCCCAGACACACCTCCAAGATGACCACTGCCTTGCTAAAGAAGATGAGGGTAAAGGTGATGGACTGTCCAAACATGTCTCTAGACCTAAACCCTATTGATCTTCTGTGGGGCATCCAAAATCGGAAGGTGGAGGAGCAGTGAATGAGGATGCCAGTGGCAACCTGTGAAGCTCTGGTGAACTCCATGACCAAGAGGGTTAAGGCAGTGCTGGAAAATAATGGTTGCCACACAAAATATTGACAATTTGGCCCCAAGTTGGACATTTTGACTTAGGGGTGTACTCACTTTTGTTGTTATCAATAGTAATACAGTATCTATTGATAGTTTTTTAATGATGTGGGTTTAATGATACTACATGTTAAGGTCAGCCTAAAGGGTTGCATTGAGCTTAACTGTCTAGCTATGAAATGTCATTCAACGGCAATGATGTCTGTATACAGTGTCCATTTAACTCTGTGTGCAGTGTCCTTGTTTCCTGCAAATGGGCAAAAGCCCTCTTACCCAATCCTGTGGCCAAGGCCCAAACAAATGTCCTGGAACAGTGACCCTTCTAGTGATCCAACTGGTCACCTCACACTGGATACTAAGTGTTAGGGTAAGCCTAAAGAATTGCATTGAGATTAGCTGTCTAGTTATGAAGTATCATTAATTTTTTCACTTTTTTTCAGAAGCTGCTCATGATGAACCTAACCATATTCAGTACTTTCAATAACATCACCTACATAAGCAGCCAATACAATCAACTATATCAAAATTCTAAGTTTGTTTTTGTTCCCCTTATCATCTTCTGCTTCTGTATCTTCATCTACTTCATCCTAGTTCTTCTAGTGGTTTACTTCACCACTCCTCACGTCCGGGAGAATGCACGATACATCCTTTTTGCTCATATGCTCATCAACGACACTGTGTACCTCAGCCTTGGGCTCTTCTTGTGTTTGGGCTTCGGATTCCTCTTATATATTCCTGTACCCATCTGTTATATTCTGGTGAACTTTGCCGCAGCTACATTTCGAATCACTCCGTACAACTTGGCCATAATGGCCCTGGAACGATACGTGGCTATTTGCTTCCCTCTCAAACACATCATGTTATGCACAGCCCAGAGGTCATATCTTGCTATTGCAGCAATGTGGTTTGTTGGTTTGCTTCCCAACGTTGCTGATTTTATAATTCTTATTTCCTCTGTTGAGGTGAAATTTTTCTCCCGGAAACTACTGTGCAGGCATCAATCATTACTTGTCCTACCAGCCCAAAACACCATACAATTCTCCACCTTAATTGGAAGTTTCATACTGGTGTCCCTGGTCATTCTCTTCACCTACATCAAGGTTATGCTGATAGCTCGAAAAACTGGATCCGGAAAGTCTTCGGCCTCCAAGGCTGGTAGAACCTTGATCCTTCATGCAGTTCAGCTCTTTCTATGTCTGCTCTCCCTAACTTCTTCATTTTCAGAAATGTACCAAGGAGATTATTATTATTTTGTGATGATGCTCAATTTTTTGATGTTCATGTGTGTGCCAAGACTTCTCAGCCCTCTTATTTATGGCATTAGAGATGAAGTGTTTAGTAAAAGCATTAAGAAGATGTATTCTACCAACTAATAAATCTATGAGAAAGCCTTAAAAGAGATTTTATTCCCTATTTGTACTTACCTCGGTGGATGCTCCATCTGTCGCCCGGCGTCTCTGCACTGAGAACCGAGCCACCGAACATCGCCAATGGCTCAATTCTCACTCCTCCCCGAGCAGAGTGATGCTGACTGTCAGTCAACATAGCATCTGCTCCACTTCTCAGTGTTCATTGGAATGCTGAGCAGTGGAGGGGAGGGGAGCGGCCGTCTCAGAGGTTCGCTGATTCGCTGAGACAGCAATCAGTCAGGGCAGCTGGCGGATCCAGACTTGGAAGTCGTGATGACGTGCTGCCCCGGCTGATGGCAGTGACGTCAGTGGAGAGCGGACTTCAGAACGCTCTCCGCTAAAAAACAGGTCACAGGGTTGCAAAGCGAATTGCACTCCTGTGACCCTAATGCCGCATACACATGATCGGAAATTCGGACAACAAAACCGTGGATTTTTTTTCTGACGGAATGTTGGCTTAAACTTGTGTTGCATACACACAGTCGCACAAATGTTGTCTGAAATTCCGAACGTCAAAAAAATGCGGTGATGTACAACACATACAACGAGCTGAATTAAGTTCAAAAGGCAGTGCGGCTTTTCTGCTTGATTCCGAGCATGCATGGATTTTTGTGCATCGGAATTGAACAACTTTTGTTGTCGGAAAATTTGAGCACCAGCTCTCAAATTTTTGTTGTTGGAAATTCTGACAGCAAATGTCCGATGGAGCCTACACACGGTCGGAATTTCCGACAAAAAGCTCACATTGAACATTTGTTGTCGGAATTTCCGATCGTGTGTACAAGGCATTAGGAGAAGCCCAGCCTAAAAATCTCAGGCTGGACTTCTCCTTTAATTCTCCAACAGTACCCACACATATATACAGTGCATTGAAAAAGTATTCATACCCCTTGAAATTTTTCAAATTTTGTCATGTTGAAACCAAAAATGTAAATGTATTTTGTTAGACCAACACAAAGTGGCACATAACTGTAAAGTGAAAGGAAAATGATAAATGTTTTTAAAATTCTTTTGCAAATAAATATGTGAAAAGTGTGGGGAGTACATCTGTATTCAACCCCCTTTATTCGGATACCCCTAACTAAAATCTAGTGAAACCAATTGCCTTCAGAAGTTACCTAATTAGTACATAGAGTCCACCTGTTTGTAATTTAATCTCAGTATAAATACAGCTGTTTTGTGAAGCCCTCAGAAAATTGTTAGAGAACCTTAGTGAACAAACAGCATCATAAAAGCCAAGGTACACACCAGACAGGTCAGTAATAAATTTGTGGAGAAGTTTAAAGCAGAGTAAAAAAAATATCCCAAGCTTTGAACATCTCACAGAGCTCTGTTCAATCCATCATCCGAAAATGGAAAGAGTATGGCACAACTGCAAACCTACCAAGACATGGCCGTCCACCTAAACTGACCAGGCCGGCCAATGAGAACATTCATCAGAGAAGCAGCCAAGAGGTCCATGGTAACTCCAGAGGAGCTACAGAGATCCACAGCTCAGGGGGGAGAATCTGTCCACAGGACAACTATTAGTCGTGCTCTCCACAAATCTGAGATTTATGGAAGAGTGGCAAGAAGAAGGCCAGTGTTGAAAGAAAGCCATAGGAAAAGTCCTGTTAGCGAGAATCCATGTGGGGGACACAGGAAACATGTGGAAGAAGGTGCTCTGGTCAGAAGAGACCAAACACTATGTGTGACGGAATACTGACACTGTGC
The DNA here is from genome assembly GCA_029574335.1 of Rana kukunoris. Classification (NCBI taxonomy): domain Eukaryota; kingdom Metazoa; phylum Chordata; class Amphibia; order Anura; family Ranidae; genus Rana; species Rana kukunoris. Next base: position 17,761,989 of record CM056050.1, on the reverse strand, counting down.
ATTATCCTGGACACACCATTCCCACCGTGGAACATGTTATGGGATGCTTTTCTTCAGCAGAGACAGGGACACAGCTAATCAGAATTGATGGAAAGATGAATGGAGACAAATACAGGGCAAGCTTAGAAGAAAACCTGTTAGAATCTGCAAAAGACTTTAGTCTGGGGTAGAGTTTCACCTTTTAGCAGGACAACAACCCTAAACATACAGCCAGAGCTACAATGGAATGGTTTAGATCAGTGGTCTCCAAACTGTGGCCCGAGGGCTTTCCTTTATCTGGCCCTTGGGGCAATATCCCTCCCACTAATACGAGACACTATTCTGCCATCTGACAACGACAATGGAGCACAATTTCTCTCACTGACACAACTAATAGAGTACTATTACTCCCTATGATACCAGCAATGGGGCACTATTCCTCGCCCTAATACCAGATGTTTACTAACAATGATGTCAGGAAAATGTTCACTCCTGCTGGCCAAAGTCCGGCCCTACAAGAGTCTGAAGGACAATAAACCGGCCCTTTGTTTAGAATGTTTGGAGACCCCTGGTTTAGGTCAAAGCATATTAATGTGTTAGAATGGCCCAGTCACAGTCCAGACCTAAATCCAATTGAGAATCTTTGGCAAGACTTGCCACATCTAGGAGACTTTTCCCTCTGTAGATGTGCAAAGCTGGTAAAGACATCCCCAAAAAGATTTGTAGCTGTAATTGCAGTGAAAGTTGGTTCTACAAAGGCTGAATACAAATGCCCCACACACTTTTCACATATTTATTAAAAAAAAAAAAAAAATCGAAACCTTTTTGGCATTTTCCTTCCACTTCACAATTATGTGTCATTTTGCGTTGATTGTTCACATAAAATTCCAATAAAATATAGTTACATTTTTGAAAAGTAGACAGTCCAAGATGTTCAGTAAGAGGCATCGTGAGTTTTTTGAAGTTGTCACTTTTTGTCACAATTTATTGGAAAATTAAGAAATATATATATTTTTTCCCCACAAAGTTGAAATTTTAAGTTATGCACATCATAGGCGTACTTAGAATTACACCACAAAACACATTCTGATCCATCCAAATTAGACTAATGTCATGGAAATTCCACTATACGCCATGCATAATCCATATCTCCTGCGCTTTAAGCGCCCTTTCAGCCTAATGGTATAATGCATCTTAGTATCACTCTGTTTCCCACATATGCCCAAGTAAACAGACATGACCACCATGCTTCCTCCACTCAACCAAACTGTCTGATCCTGGGAGCAATCTTTATAACAAGAGTTTGGTGGCTTCACAAATCAGCCAATCAAGCACAGGCATGCAGGAGGGGTTATACAACAACCAATGAACGATGACTAAGGAGTGTTATGGGCGTGTCTGGGCAGGGACAGTGTGTATGATTTCCTATCCCCTGCACCCGTAAGTCATCATCATGACTGGTCTTGAGATCACGGACACTCTCCCCAACCATAGCAATTCAAAGACTCCAGTTTTTACAGTTGGCGTGAATTCTTATTCTGTGTTGTTCAGAGAACAACGAATACCCAGATTATACTACCGTTCCTGTGGATAGGAGATTATATGCAGGGGCACGCCATGGCCCCCTATGTGTTGATCAGGCACACAGGAGCGACAAGAGCGTAATTCCCTCATAACCGATAATGTCTCTGCAGAGTGAACACATCCCCCCCAGACAAACGTCTATGCATTGCACAGGGGCCCTTCGCTGGTGGACATATCCCCACTCTGCAAACTCAAGAAGCTTTTCACTACCAAACAGATCTCAACCAGCATCAGTCTGCCCCGGTCAGCTCTTTAGAGCGGGCTGCGGGAGAACGAACACTGGGTGACACTGTGACAATACATATTAAATACATCTTCATGAAAATTTCCACAACAACCCCTCCTCTTTGTCATATGCTCCCATGTGTCCCTCGATGAATCTTGATCTTCTTACACCTGGAAATGAATCAGACCTTACAGTCCATATGAGTCCATAAAAAGGAAAACACAGCTTGACATGTAGACTCTGCTCTACTGGAGGGATGACTTAGAGGAGGACATGAAAGGTGGTCGGTCTGTGATCCTCTGTGTCTTGTACGTAGGTTGGGCTTCGGGGCCACTCATCTCAGCAAGGAAGATGTGGTCATCTTGTCCAATCAGGCTACAGTAGCACCTCATCATGGCATATAGAAGGAATAGAAACAAAAACAACATGAGTCTAAGCCTATTCCACATCCACCTTACAACTGTCCCTGAGCCAACCCCTATCATATAATTCTCTGCAACCCCTATCAAATCATTCTCTGCAGCTAATACATTTTGTACCACCACCCCTCCCTTTAGAATGTAAGCTCTATGACCAAGGCCCTCATGTACCTTCTGTATTGAGCTGTTCCCCCTCTAAATTGTAAAGTGCTGCGTAAACCGTTGGCACTATATAAATCGTGTATAATAATAATATATAACCCTACTTCCTTCAACCATGCTTCAACCATGATCCGCTGCAAAATAAAAAAATTCCCAAAGATTCTCAGACCATTAAAAGGATTCCAACTTTCACTAGCTATAGCTCTGGCTTTGTCTTGCAGGGATCTAAACGTATCCATATGGGTCTGAACTTTGTCACTAGTATCCCCAATCCAGGTACAAAAATCTTTGCCTATGAATTCACAGAAACCCTCCTCGGATGCCAACAAGTAATCATGGGCCATCTTTTAGTAGAAAAGTCCTGATCTGCCGTTGTTCCTGTGGGGTCATCCTTGCAGCTTCAACAGTTACATTGAACATCCCATTCACACTGGATGAGAAATTGTTCAATCGTTTCAGAAGCTCAAGCCCCCACCCTGTACAAGCAGGAAACCATGCCCAGACCTGGGCTACTTAGTTGTCCCGATACCCAAACTGGCAAGAGGCAGAGCTATTGTTAAATCTATAACTAATTTTACCCTCTAGAAATGTATTGTTAAGTTCTATTGACAAGTGTTTGTTTGGAGTTTACATGCTATATATATATAAACATCATGGGCCGGATTCACATAAGGTTTACACCGGCGTTTCTAGAGATACGCCGTCGTAAGTACAAATGTGCGCCGTCGTATTTTTACCCCGATTCGCAAAGCTAGATATGCCGTAAAACAAGGCTTCAGCCGCCCAAACTAACTTGCCTACGCCAGCGTATCTTGGGCGCATAGTTACGCTGGACGCATTCGTCGTTCCCATGTTAAATATGCAAATGAGTAAGATACGCAGATTCACAAACGTAGATGCACCAGGCGGAAAAGATACGCCGTTTGTGTAAGGGTTATGTCCGGCGTAAAGTTATTCCACCATATGTGGAATAACCGGGATGTGTATGACTGTCTGAAATGGCTGCAGACTCTTCTGGCCTGCTTTATCAGGTCTTCCAACCCTGGGTTCCCTTTCTACAAAAGGCTTCACCACCAAATTATGGACTTGTGCCAGGCATGACACATGTGTCAACTTTCCTTGTCCAAGGGCAGACAGGAGGTTTGTGCCATTATCGCACACTACCATTCCTGGCTCCACCTAGCGTGGCGTGAACCACCTTTGGGCCTGCCCCTGCAGAGCTGCAATAATATCTGCCCCAGTGTGGCTCCTGTGCCCTAGACAGACCAGCTGAATCACTACATGGCACTTTTCAGCCTGAGGGGTACTTGTTGTTCATGGAACACTTCAGCAGAGGAGGGCATGGTGGAGGGAGAGGGGGCGGAGCTGAAAAATCCTGCATCATCACCACTTACTGTATTGACGCGTGGCAGCACAGCAGGCTGCACCACTGAGCCTGTCCTGTATCTTCCGAGTTGCAAGCAAAGGTACCCAGCAGGCTGTGAATGAAATATATCGTCCTTGACCATGCTTGCTGGACCACATGTCAGCAGTAATGTGGACCTTGCAGCTGACTGCCTTGCCCAACGATGCCACAACATTGCCTTCCACTTGATGGTAGAGACCTGGTATAGCCTTATGTGTAAAGAAATAGTGACTGGGGACATTCTATTGTGGTACAGCACATTCTGTATATTCATGGAAGAGGGCAGAATCCACCAGACAGAAAGGCAAGAGTTGTAAAGCCAGCAGCTTTGACAAGCTTGAAATTAGACACTGGGCATGTGGGTGGCAGTGACTGTATTTTTTTTTCAGATGTGCCAGAGAATATTGCCTGCTGTAGTCTACAGGTGGTGGTGTGCTACTGGCAGACATGCTGCCAGGTCCTGGGACACCCTGCACTATACCATCATCCCTGTCAGTGGATGCTGCTGAGAGGTCATGAGGTATAGCTGGGGTAGACTGGAAAGGTGAGTTGGAGTGAGAAAGAGCAGAATTGCATCCCTTTTGTGTCGCTTTCAGGTGCTCTTGCCAACGAGTAGTGGGAGGTTAAATGCCTTGTCAAGCATGTGGTACCCAAAAGGCTGGTGTTTTTGCCACGCTTGTTGTGTTTGAGGCAAAGTTTGTAAATTGTAATGATGCGATCTGCTGCACATGTGCTAAAAAAGACCAAAACACCTGAGCTGTGGGAAGTGGGCCAGGAGATAACAGCTCCACAATCTGGTGAAATAGGGAGGCTCCTCTGTACTCTTCCATGATGGCCGCCGCTTTTGGGGTGCGTCTCACCCTCACTTTCCTCCTCTGCTCTATCCGGCACCCAAGTCACGTCAGTGACCTCATAACCATCATCATAACCTCCATCCTCACTGGAGACAAAATGTCCTCCCCTATCCTATTTGCTCGGATAAGGGTCTCGTATGGATTTTTTTACATTTTGGTGTGGAGTTTCTCTTAATTACCATACCAGACCCAAAGGGCCTGGTATAGACTAGGGGTGGGGGGACACCAATTTTTCAATGATTTTTTATATATATTGCCGGGATCTGGCAATACATTACAGCCGCAAGCAATTTTAAATAAAAAGTTTTCCTTTATAAATTTAATTTTGCTGCAGTACTGTTATAAACATGGGGATGATACGCTAATTTACAGACAAAGGGGACCCCCCAGCATATTTATATTTCACTTAAGGTCCGCCTCCTGCACATACGTCGGCACGGCTGGGCACAGGGACGTACCTGTACGTCGCCTTTAAGGGCCCAGCCGGCGGTCAGAAGCTCCGTGACCGCGGTACCCGCGGACCCGATTGCCGCCGGTGTCCCGCGATCGGTCACAGGAGCTAGAGAACGGGGAGAGGTGTCTGTAAACACACCTTCCCCGTTCTTCTCTGTGGCAGTGACACTGATCATCTGTTCCCTGATATAGGGAACGACGATCAGTGACGTCACTCCTTCAGCCACACCCCCTACAGTAAGAATCATTCCCTTAGGGCACACTTAACCCCTTAGCGCCATCTAGTGGTTAACCCCTTCACAGTGATTGTTATTTTCACAGTAATCAGTACATTTGTATAGCACTTTTTGCTGTGAAAATGACAATGGTCCCAAAAATGTGGCAAAAGTGTCCGCAGTCACGAAAAAAAATCGCTGATCGCCGCCATTACTAGTTAAAAAAAAAATATTAATAAAAATGCCATAAAACTATCCCCTATTTTGTAAACGCTATAACTTTTGCACAAACCAATTAATAAACGTTGCAAGACCTTGCAATTGTCAGTTAAAGCGACGCAGTGCGGAATCGAAAAAGTGGCAAGGTCCTTTAACCTGCATAATGGTACGGGTCTTAAGTGGTTAAGCATTAGTAAAATCACTGCGCCTGAAAATACTTAAAGCGGATCTCCACCCTAAAGTGAAGATCTGCTGATCGGAACCCTCCCCCCCTCCGGTGTCACATTTGACACCTTTCAGGGGGGAGGGGGGTGCAGATACCTGTCTAAAGACAGGTATCCGCACCCACTTCCGGCCCGCAGTCTCGGGCAAAAGACGGGCTTTTCCCGTTGTATGCTGGGAACTCTCGGCTCCCAGCACACAGCGGGAGCCAATCGCGGGCGCAGCAGGGAACCGGGCAGTGAAGCCGGAGCGCTTCACTTCCTGGTTCCCTCGCCGTGGATGGAGGGGGGAGCAGCAGGGTGATGAGCGATCGCTCATCCTCTGCTGCGGACGCCGCTGGACTCCAGGACAGGTAAGTGTCCTAATATTAAAAGTCAGCAGCTGCAGTATTTGTTGCTGCTGGCTTTTAATATGTGTTTTTGGTGAACCATCCGCTTTAATTTTTTAAAACTTTTTTTTTGCATTGATACATGTCCCCTGGGGCAGGACCCTGGTCCCCAAACACTTTTTTTTGGAAAAAAACTTGCATATAAGCCTTTAAAATTAGCACTTTAGATTTTTCATGTTCATGTCCCATTCACTTTAACAGTGTTCGCACCAATTTTTTGCAAACCAAACCTAGGGGGTGTTTAGCTCATCCCTAATTTCAGCGGGTGTAATTTACTCCATAACTATCACTACAACATACAGTATATTGAGTTGTTGGCTTTACATGCACTGTATACCTAGCTTGTGAATTGATCCAGGTGTACCGCTACCCCCTCAGGAGCCGCTGATTAAGTTTGGGATCGGCATGTTTAAGTTACCTCTGTGTGATGTCTAGGGGTGAAGGTGGTGAGCAGAGCAGTAATTGAATGTCCAGACTGATAGCTGAATTTTCTGATGCTTTATTCCTAGTCAAATATGACCAACATCAACTTGAGGTAGACAGGATAGATTGATGAAAGAAAGAAGTTGTACCTTGCAGCATCAGGCTTTAGATAAGTAAGGCAGTCCTGCCTTCAATGGTAGTATATGTCACATCGCCACTCTAGCCAGAGTGGGTGCAGTGCCCCCAGACAGACCCCTCTCACAGGCTTGGCAGCCTAAATGTCACTTAAAGCTTCTGGGAAGGAACACGTCTCTGCCACCGACTTGGCTCTAATTAAGTTAGGATTTAAGATGGAAACCTCTCTCACAGGCCCAATGTTAGAAAAGTAGAGCTATAGAGCAAATCCTCCCAGTAGGTATTTTAGTAAAGGCCACCAGCTGACAGTCTGACGTCTGATGTTCTGTCAGTATCTGGTCACCAGATCCCCGATGGTTCGTTCAAGCCCTGTTGGATCACCTGCCTCCGGGGTTCTCCTCAGACCGATCCCCCACCGAACAGCACCCAGCTTGGGATCTTCTCAGTAGAAGTGTGAACCCAGTAAGTCACTGGGGTCCCTGATAGCATCAGTTGTCATGAGCCATAAAGCCCAAAGTTCGTAGCTCTGCATAGTGTAGGCCCCAGCCAGGCAAGCCATAGTGGCTGCCTCGTGGCGTGTGTGCACCCTGAAGGTGGGTGACGCACCTGCGACCCGCTGCGGGTAGGAGACCCGGGTAGAAGACCTGGACAAAAAGGCGCCTGCATCAGATATACCCTCTCTCAGCATACCCAGCTCCTCTGATTGGCTGCTGAGGAAAGGCGGCTCTGTTCTGGAACCCCTCTGGCGCCATCCACTGCCCAAGGATGGTAACATATCCGAAGCACAGAAAATGGGACCACAGGCAGCACATCCTGAAACGTAAATTTGGGGAATTACCATGGATGAGAGCAAGGTAACTCTCTCATCCCCCTACTAAATTTACAATAGTGCCCATAACTGACAGTAGGGGGCGCTACACAGGTATATTAGGCCATCTGTGAATAACCAGTATTATAGGCTGTTCCCTCAAAATAACTCAACACATAGCCATTAATGTCTAAACCGCTGGCAACAAAAGTGAGTACACCCCTAAGTAAAAACTTCAAAATTGGGCCCAATTAGCCATTTTCCCTCCCCGGTGTCATGTGATTAGTTAGTGTTACAAGGTCTCAGGGGTAAATGGGGAGCAGGTGTGTTAAATTTGGTGTTATCGCTCTCACTCTCTCATACTGGTCACTGGAAGTTCAAAATGGCACCTCATGGCAAAGAACTCTCTGAAGATCTGAAAAAAATAATTGTTGCTCCACATAAAATTTGCCTAGGCTATAGGAAGATTGCCAAGACCCTGACATTGAGAGCTGCAGCATGGTGGCCAAGACCATACAGGGGTTTAGGAGGACAAATTACACTCAGAACAGGCCTGGCCATGGCCGACCAAAGGTGTTGAGTGCACATGCTCATCGTCATATCCAGAGGTTGTCTTTGGGAAATAGACGTATGAGTGCTGCCAGCATTGCTGCAGAGGTTGCTGGTGGGGGGTCAGCCTGTCAGTGCTCAGACCATACGCTGCACACTGCATCAAATTGGTCTGCATGGCTGTCGTCCCAGAAGGAAGCCTCTTCTAAAGACGATGCACAAGAAAACCTGCAAATGGCTTGCTGAATACAAGCAGACTAAGGATATGGATTACTGGAACCATGTCCTGTGGTCTGATGAGACCAAGATAATATTGGTGTCAGATGGTGACAGGCGTGTGCGGCGGCAACCAGGTGAGGAGTACAAAGACAAGTGTGTCTTGCCTACAGTCAAGCATGGTGGTGGGAGTATCATGGTCTGGGGCTGCATGAGTGTTGCCGGCACTGGGGAGGTACAGTTCATTGAGGAAACCATGACTGCCAACATGTACTGTGACATACTGAAGCAGAGCATGATCCACTCCCTTTGGAGACTGGGCCGCAGGGCAGTATTCCAACATGATAATGACCCCAAACACACCTCCAAAATGACCACTGCCTAGATAAAGAAGCTGAGATTAAAGGTGATGGACTGGCCAAGTATGTCTCCAGACCTAAACCCTATTGAGCATCTGTGGGGCATCTTCAAATGAAAGATGGAGGAGCGCAAGGTCTCTAACATCCACCAGATCTGCGATGTCGTCATGGAGGAGTGGAAGAGACTTCAGTGACAACCTGTGAAGCTCTGGTGAACTCCATGCCCAAGAGGGAGGCAGTGCTGGAAAATAATGGTGGCCACACAAAATATTGACACTTTGGGCCCAATTTGGACATTTTAACTCAGCGGTTTAGACATTAATGGCTGTGTGTTGAGTTATTTTGAGGGGGCAGCAAATGTACACTGTTATACAAGCTGTACACTCACTACACAACATTGTAGCAAAGTGTCATTTCTTCAGTGTTGTCACATGAAAAGATAGAATAAAATATTTACAAAAATGTGAGGGGTGTACTCACTTTTGTGAGATACTGTATATTTATATTTTTTTATTTTATAAGGATAAATGTTATCCCATGGAAAATAAATCACTAATATGAATGCCGCACAATAGAAGGTGACATTTTATTTTTATGGTGCCCTTTGTACACAATTATGATCCAGATTTTAGTTATACTTTGGTTGTCATTTGTTCCCAATGGGAATAATTAGTTTATTAGTCAAGTGTCAAGTCTGCTTGTTTCATCTGCAGATCATCTGTGGGAAGCTATTACTACTAACTGGTGGCCCCTTGGAATCCGGCTTGTTTTGGTCACAAGATGATTATCTGAAGAACTGCTTAATTAGATTGTCATGTATGATTATGTGCTGTGACATTTCTGAGGTCTATTGAGGCCATTAGAGGCTATAAAAAAGGGATCTACAACTTTTCCCTAAACACAATGCTAAGAATGAAGAAGAAGACAAGGGTTGCACCAGAACTACCACCCAACATACCACCCAACATCCAGAAAGAGAACTTCAAATCCCATCAACCCATTGGCTGGGCTGCGGATCTCACAACAACATTTCTGTAAGTACACATACAATGAAACTGCGTTAATAATAAAATCAGAACATACACTATATTACCAAAAGTATTGGGACACCTGCCTTTACACGCACATGAACTTTAATGACATCACAGTCTTAGTCTGTAGGGTTTAATATTGAGTTGGCCCCCCCTTTGCAGCTATAACAGCTTCATCTCTTCTAGAAAGGCGGTTCACAAGGTTTAGGAGTGTGTCTATGGGAATGTTTGACCATTCTTCCAGAAGAGCATTTGTCAGGTCAGTGAGGCCCCGAACACACGGCAGAGAACCTCGACGGGCGGAACACATCGTTTCGCCCGTCGAGGTTCTCGCCCGGCCGTCAGATTCAGCGACCAGCCCGTCGGGAAAGGCGACCAGCCATTCAGAGAACCTGCTCTCTATTTCGGCTCGACTGCATCCCCGACGGGATGCTCGCCGAATCCGTACACACGGCCGAGGTTCTCGGCAGAATCAGGATGCCAGCGAGGTTCTCACTGGTTTCTGCCGAGAACCTCGGCCGTGTGTACGGGGCTTCACTGATGTTGGACCAGAAGGCCTGGATGACAGTCTGCATTCTAATTCAAGTTCCTCCACCCCAAACTCGCTCATCCATGTCTTTTTGGACTTTGCTTTGTGCACTGGTCCAAATCACTTGGTGGAGGGGGGATTATGGTGTGGGGGTTATTTTTCAGGTTTTGGGCTTGGCCGCTTAGTTCCAGGGAAGAGAACTTTTAAGGCGTCGGCATACCAAGCAGTGGCGTAACCAGAGTTATGGGCGCCCGGGGCAGAACTTTTTTTTGGCCCCCCCCCCCCGGCGCTAGCACATGACCACATACGCCCAATCACAGAGCGCCATCTGCCGCAAAATGATGGCCACGTACCGTACTCGCTCGGGACACAGTACAGTAGGGGTGCAACGGATCAAAAAACTCACGGATCGGATCGATCCTCGGATCAGGAGTCACGGATCGGATCATTTTCGGATCAGCAAAAAAAAACAAACCAAGACAAACATACGTTTTGTCTTTTTGTTTATGACATTAGTAATAATAGGCTAGCCAGTAGTTTAACATTGCCCCCACATGACATTAGTAATAGCCAGTAGTATAACATTGCCCCCACATGACATTAGTAATAGCCAGTAGTATAACATTGCCCCCACATGACATTAGTAATAGCCAGTAGTATAACATTGCCCCCAAATATTAGTAATAATAGCCAGTAGTTTTAGCATTGTCCAACATGTTTCAACTCACTTGTTGCAGTCTTGCAGAAGCATCAGCGCGCGCTCTGGTAGGAAGAGATCCACGAGCAGAGTAGTGATGACGTCATCGCCAGGGGCGTTGCTAGGTGCCAAAAAGACCAGGGGCTTCAGCCCGAAGCCAAGCCAAGCCAGCACCGGGGGGTGCGGCCGGTAGAGTGGCGCAGGGTGACCTACCTGACACATACCCTGACATAACCTGCATACACTGACTGACGAGATGTGGCGTGGTGCGGCGGCTGTGGAAACACCGGAGAGCCCCCGAACCGAGCACGGTTATCGCATGGCGGCAGCACGTGCATCTCTGCACCCCTTTTACATTACACAGCACTCTGGACCCCTTTTACATTACACAGCTCTGGTCCCCTTTTACATTATACAGCACTGCACCTCTGGACCCCTTTTACATTACACAGCACTCTGGACCCCTTTTACATTACACAGCTCTGGTCCCCTTTTACATTACACAGCACTGCATCTCTGGACCCCTTTTACATTACACAGCTTTTGGTCCACTTTTACATTATACAGTACCCTGCACCTCTGGACCCCTTTTACATTACACAGCACCGCACCTCTGGATCCCTTTGACATTACACAGCACCGCACCTCTGGACCCCTTTGACATTACACAGCACCGCACCTCTGGACCCCTTTAACATTACACAGCACTCTGGACAGTGGCGGCTGGCGCAAACGAAAAAAACAAACAAAAACAATTGCAGCCTCACTGGGCCCATCAATTATGACCACTGTGCCATGCCATCAAACGCTGCCACTGTGCCATGCCATCAAATGCAGCCACTGTGCCATCAATTGTCACCACCATGCCATCAAACACAACCACTGTGCCATGCCATCAAATGCAGCCACTGTGCCATCAATTGTCACCACTGTGCCATGCCAAACGCAACCATTGTGCCATGCCATCAAATGCATCCACTGTGTCATGCCATCAAATGCAGCCACTGTGCCATCAATTTTCACCACCGTGCCATGCCATCAAACACAACCACTGTGCCATGCCATCAAATGCAGCCACTGTGCCATCAATTGTCACCACTGTGCCATGCCAAACGCAACCACTGTGCCATGCCATCAAACGCAGCCACTGTGTCATGCCATCAAATGCAGCCACTGTGCCATCAATTGTCACCACCGTGCCATGCCATCAAACACAACCACTGTGCCATGCCATCAAATGCAGTCACTGTACCATGCCATCAAACACAGCCACTGTGCCATCAAGTGTCACCACTGTCCCATCAATTGTCATCACTATGACATCAATTGTTACCATTGTGCCATCAATTGTCACCACTGTGCCATCAATCGTCACCACTGTGCCACCAATTGTCACCACTGTGCCCATCAATCGTCACTGTCCAGACATCCATCCACCTCGGAGCTTTATATTATAACCTGCTGGGACTTGTAGTTCTCCATCGTCTCCTGGGGCTCAGGTGCATGCGATCCACCATCTTTGTTCAGTTTTTCTCACTGCTGGGACTTGTAGTCCCATAGATGGTGGATCGCATGCACCTGAGCCCCAGGAGACGATGGAGAACTACAAGTCCCAGCAGGTTATACATACAATAATAAGGCTCTGAGTTGAATGGGTGTGGATTGCATGCACTGTGAGCCCAGGAGACGATGGAGAACTACAAGTCCCAGCAGGTTATAATATAAGGCTCCGAGATGGATGGGTGTCCGGACATCCATCCCCCTCGGAGCCTTATATTATAACCTGCTGGGACTTGTAGTTCTTCATCTTCTCCTGGGCTCACAGTGCATGCAATACACACCCATCCACCTCAGAGCCTTATTGTGTATATATAACCTGCTGGGACTTGTAGTTCTCCAATCTCCATCTTCTCCATGAGCCCCAGGAGAAGATGGAGAACTACAAGTCCCAGCAGTCTTACTAAAATGACAGGCTCTGAGGTGGATAGGTGGGGATCAGGCAGTGCACCCCTTTAGATTTACACCGACACCCCCCGTTTCTCTCTCTCCCCCCTGCGGTACAGGAGAGTGTTTTGCTTACCTTGCTGGCGATGGAGAAAATCAAAATTGCCACCGCCGCCGCGCTGTAAACACGTGTTCTACGGCCAATCAGCACAGCACAGAGGTACAGTGCCTCCCACTCCACCGCCCGCCAATCGGTGCTCCTGCGCCGTTATGTTTTTTTTCAGCCCTTCCGCCTGGTTGGCTGGTGTTTCCCGCCACTCCCACATCAAGGGAGACAGACAGTTCCACCAGCTAACCAGGCGGAAGGGCTGAAAAAAAAACTCATCGCGCACCGCCGCCGGGTGTACCAAGATGGCCGACCGCTCCGGAGCTAGGCCAAAGCCGCGGCCTTTCCTAAGGCGGCGGTGGCGGCGCATTCCGCGGATCTGTGACACGGACGCCAGGATTTCGCCCCCCCCCGCAATTTTTCGCCCAAGACAATTTGGACAATTTCATGCTCCCAACGTTGTGTGAACAGTTTGGGGATGGCCCCTTCCTGTTCCAACATGACTTCTCACAAGTGCACAAAGCAAGGCCCATAAAGAAAGGAATGAGCGAGTTTTTTTTTGGGGGGGGGGCCCTGACTGGCCTGCACAAAGTCTTGACCTCAACCCGATAGAACACCTTTGGATTGAATTAGAGCGTAGACTGTCATCCAGGTCTTCTCGTCCAACATCAGTGTCTGACCTCACAAATGGCCTTCTGGAAGTATGGTCAAACATTCCCATAGACACCCTCCTAAACCTTGTGGACAGCCTTTCCCAGAAGAGTTGAAGCTGTTATAGCTGCAAAGGATGGGCCAACTCAATATTGAACCGTACGGACTTAGGCCTTGTACACACGATCGGAAATATCCGATGAAAACGGTCCGCGGACCGTTTCCATCGGATATGTCCGATCTGGAGTTTGGTCCGATGGCGTGTACACACCATCGGATCAAATTCCCCGCCGGCGGACGGTGCGGTGACGGGTCGGTGACGTTGACGCCGCCACGTCACCGCACCAGGAAGTAAAACACTTCCGCGCATGCGCCGAATCCATTCGGCGGCGGCGCGGCGGCGGTGCGGGACGACATGTCTGCTGGTAAGTGTACTAACCAGCAGACATGTCGGGCGGACACATTCCCACCCGATAGATTTCAAAGCATGCTTTGAAATCTGTCGGGTGGACAAATCTGTCTGCTAGCCCATACACACGATCGGAGATGTCTGCTGAAACGGTCCATCGGACCGTTTTCAGCGGGCATATCCGCTCATGTGTACGAGGCCTAAGACTGGGATGCCGTTCAAGTTCATGTGCATGTAAAGGCAGGTGTCCCAATACTTTTGGTAATATAGTGTATTTACTAAATAAATTGTATTAAGCACAGTTAAACTGTTAGTTTAAAACACCTAAATAAATTCCGGGTTCAAAACAAAAGGTGCTCCAGTATTATGCCGTGTACACACGACAGTTTTTCGCGTTCTAAAAAATGAATTTTTTTTGTATGTCATTAAAAAAGATCGTGTGTGGGCTCCAGAGCTTTTTTCACGATGTAAAAAATGGACATTAAAAAATGTTCACGTTGTTTTTAACCACTTAAGACCCGGACCAATACGCTGGCAAATGACCCAAGGGGTTTTTGCGATTCGGCACTGCGTCGCTTTAACAGACAATTGCGCGGTCGTGCGACGTGGCTCCCAAACAAAATTTGCGTCCTTTTTTTCCCACAAATAGAGCTTTCTTTTGGTGGTATTTGATCGCCTCTGCGATTTTTATTTTTTGCGCTATATACAAAAATAGAGCGACATTTTTGAAAAAAAAACAATATTTTTTAGTTTTTGTTATAATAAAAAACCAATAAACTAAATTTTAGTCAAACATTTAGGCCAAAATTTATTTAGCCACATGTCTTTAGTAAAAAAAAATCGCATTAAAAAAAAATTAGCTACCTAGCGGGAACAGCGACACTAATACAGCGATCAGAAAAATGATCGCTTAGTGACGCTGGCAATAGGGAGTGAAAGGGTTAACTAGGGCAGTGATCAAGGGGTTAAAACTTTATTGGGGGGGGTGGGGGGGGCTACCCTGACACTAACACTGAGTGACTGTCACACTGTCTGTCACACTGACACTAAATACAGTAATCATACATGTATGATTACTGCATTCAGTGACACTGTGACAGGGGGGAGGGGGGGGGGCGATCGCGGGGGTTAAATGTGATTTTGTGTGTAGTGTAGTGTAGTGTTAGTGCAGACTTACTTGTAGTGTGGTGATCTCTCCTCAGCGGCGCTTGAAACAAACGCCGAGGGAGAGATCACGTCGCTTCCTCCTTCCTGTGTTTACACAGGAGGAGGAAGTGACAGGTCAGGCGGGCGCGCGCATTGGCTGGGAGCGATCCGGAGGGGGCGGATGAAAACGGATAGCCGCCCCCACTCGTCGGATCGCTCCTGCAGCCGCGCGGACCGCCGCATGTACGGGGGGGGGGTCCGATCGGACCCCCGATCCCCCCCAAGGCACCAACGTATATATACGTTGATGTGCCTGTCGGTGCCATTCTGCCGACGTAAATGTACATGCGGCGGTCCTTAAGTGGTTAACGTTGTCGTTTAACGTCGTAAAAAATGGTCACGTGTGGGCTTTAACGACGTGAAATAAACGTGCATGCTCAGAAGCAAGTTATGAGATGGGAGCGCTCATAATGGAGATGCTCATAATGGAAAGCGCGAATCGTCTTTTACTAACACGAAATCAGCAAAAGCAGCCCCAAGGGTGGTGCCATCCAAATGGAACTTCCCCTTTATAGTGCCGTTGTACGTCACCACACTTTGCTAGAGCATTTTTTTTAACGATCGTGTGTAGGCAAGGCCGTTTTAATGATCGGTTTGAAAAAAAAACTTGTTTTTTTCTAGACCATTAAAACCTTAATTTTTTAGAACCCTGAAAAACAGTTGGAGTAGAAAAGCCTGACCCTGACCAGCAGGTTGCAGAGAAGGATCCTTGTCCATGTCGGACCTCTTTAGAGAGAAAACTGCTTCCTCACCGATAGCAAGAATCCTTCTCCGCAAAATGCAGGCAGGGGGCGGATTTTCTAAAACTTTGGGCACCGCTTGTTTTGATGGACCTGGAATGTATTTAGCTGGTTTAAACTGGAAATTCAGTTGAAGAACAGATTAGAAACAAAGTAATTTCGATGTATCGGTCTAGGAAGGGTTTCTATGGCTTTGGAACTCCAGTGAACATAGGGGAGAGTCATTATCCACAAAGGGAGATAACTTGGAACAGTGATGAACCTTCCCAGGAGAAGGCCTACAAAATTAACTCCAAGAGCATGACGACGACTCATCCAGGAGCTCATAAATGAACCCAAAACAACATCTAAAGAACTGAAGGCCTCACTTGCCTCAGGTAAGATTAGTGTTCATGATGCAACAATAAGAAAGAGACTGGGCAAAAATGGCATCCATGGGAGAGTTCCAAGGCCAAAGCCACTGCTGACCAAAGAGAACACAAAGGCTCATCTCACATTTACCAAAAACATCTTGATTATCCCCAAGACTTTTTGGCAAATATTCTGTGGACTGATTTTTGGAAGGTGTGCGTCCCGTTACATCTGGCATAAAATGAATACAGCATTTCATAACAAGAATATCATACCAGCAGTCAGACATGGTGGTGGTAGGGTGATGGTCTGGGACTGCTTTGCAGCTTCAGGACCTGGACGACTTCCCATAATTGATGGAACCATGAATTCTGAGCTCTACCATAAAAATCCTAAAGGAGAATGTCTGGCCATCAGTTCCTGACCTCAAGGTCAAGTGCACTTGGGTTATGCAGCAGGACAATGATCCGAAACACATCAGCAAGTCCACCTTCAAATGGTTCAAATGATCCACACAAAGCAAAAATTAGGTTTTGGAGTGGCCTAGTCAAAGCCGGGACTTAAATCCAATTGAGATGCTTTATCGTGACCTTACACAGGCCATTCATCCTGGAAAACCCTCCAATCTGACTGAATTAAAACAATTCTGCAAAGAAGAGTGGGCCAAAATTGCTCCACAGCAATGTGAAAGACTCATTGCCAGTTATCGCAAACGATTGAATGCAGTTTTTGCCGCCAAGGGTGGCACAACCAGTTATTAGGGGGCAATTACCTTTTCACACAAAGCCAGGTAGGTTTGGACAGCTTTTTTGCCTTAATAAATATAACCATCATTTAAAAACTGAATTTTATATTTACTTGGGTTATCTTTGTGTAATAATACAATTTTTTGATGATCTGAGTCATTTAAGTGTGACAATTTTTTTTTTTTATAAAAACAGAAAGGGGGCAAATATTTTTTCACAGTACTTTATGTAAAAATGTTAGTTTTTTTTTTTTGCTAGAAAATGACTTTGAACGTACAAAACATTATGGGCCAGATTCAGGTACGAGTTACGACGGCGTATTTCCAGATACGCCGTCGTAACTCTGAGTGAGCGGCGTCATGTCTATGCGCCTGATTCTTATGCCGCGTACACACGGTCGTTTTTTGCGACGAAAAAAAAACGACGTTTTTTAAAACGTCATTTAAATTGATCGTGTGTGGGCAAAACGTCGTTTTTTGTCTTCAAAAAAACGACCAAAAAAAAATTCCAACATGTTTGAATTTTTTCACAAAATGTCACCGTGTGTAGCAAAAACGTCGTTCAAAACGTTTCAACCCGCGCATGCCCAGAAGCTAGTTATGAAGCGAGCTTCAATGGAAAAGAGTGGTGAACGTAACCTTGCTTTTTGTGAAAAAACGATGGTGTGTATGCAAAATTGTCTTTGAAAAGTGACGTTTCAAAAACGTCGTTTTTTACTTCACAGAAAACGTCGTTTTTTTTCATCGCAAAAAACGACCGTGTGTACGCGGCATTAGAATCAGTTACGCATAGATTTGTCTTAGATCCGACCGGCATAAGTATCTTAGTTGCATATTTACGCTGGCCGCTAGGTGGCGTTTCCGTCGTTTTACGCGTCGAATATGCAAATGAGCTAGATACGCCAATTCACAAACGTACTTGCGGCGGTCGTATTTCTTTACGTCGTTTGCGTAAGCGTAAGTCCGGCGTAAAGTTACCCCTTCTATATGAGGTGTACATAATGTTAAGTATGGACGTCGGGACAGCGTAGAATTTTCCGTCGTTTGCGTGAAACATTTACGAATAGGGCTTTGCGTAAGTTATGTTAACGTCGAAACCAATGAGTATTTGCGGCGTAATTTTGAGCATGCGCACTGGGATACGTCCACGGCCGGTCGCATACGCAGTTCGTTCGGCGCGTCATTTACGTGGGGTCACGGTTAATTTCAATACAACACGCCCCCTACATGCCTAATTTGACGCCGGCACATTTACGCTATGCCGCCGCAACTTACGGAGCAAGTGCTTTGTGAATACAGCACTTGCCTGTAAAAGTTGCGGAGGCGTAGCGTAAATAGGATACTCTACGCCCGCACAAAGATACGTTCTTCCACCTGAATCTAGCCCTATATATATATATATATATATATATATAATAAAATATATATAAAATGTATATATAATATATGCGTCTTCCTAACTGATGTTCCAAAAATCCAGGAAAAGTTGCTAACGGCAATCACTAAGGGGACATATGCATGAAATGAATACCGATGAACATAAGCGTAAAGTGATGGGTGCATTCACATTATCCTGTCTGTATATAGCGTGTAACATGTAAAGTGCAAATCAACATCAGATTATTATCCATGCCATGACTGCAATGTGCAAAAAAATGCAAAAAGTGCAAAAGAATACAAGATATGCAAGACAATGTGCACTGAAATATGCAACCGCAATGTGCACGGTTACAGATTTTAAACTTCTGTGCAAAGTAGCATTGTGCAAAAAAATTGAAATTGTGATTTATTCTGTGCCAATGTGCAAAATTGTGCAGTTAAAGGGTTAGTAAAGGAATTTTTTTTTTCCTTTAAAATAACAAACATGTTATACTTATCTCCACTGTGCAGTTCGTTTTGCACAGAGTGGCCCCGATCCACGTCTTCTGGGGTCCCTCGGCAGCTGTCTCTGGTCCTCCCCGCAAGAACTCACCACAGTCATGCGAGAGAGCTAGCATGGTGGTGAGTAATTGCGGGCCCGCTCCCGTGATACAGCGAGCGGCCATAGCCGCTCACTGTATCACTCGGCCCCACCCCTCGGCGCGCCGTGTCACTGGATGTGATTGACAGCAGCGCCAGCCAATGGCTGCACTGCTCTCAATCCATCCGCTCTAGCCAATCAGCGGCCAGGCTGAGTGGCGAAGAGGATCTCGGGACCAAGCGTGGGACTTTCGAGGGGTCAGGTAAGTATAACGGGGGCTCGGGGGGGGCCGGAAGCAACAGATGTTTTTTCACCTTAATGCATAGATTGCATTAAGGTGAAATATTTTTTTACTTTACAAATTCTTTAAATTCTTCTTAGTACTGTTCACACTCTAGTAGCAATGGCCTCTTACTTTGCGGTTATGAGCCAACCGTATATAACACTGGCAATCGTCAGTATTTAGAGGGGTGCTTGCTTCTAAGTGGAGATTCGGTTAACAGATCCAGCTAGAGTTTTACTCCCAGGTGTGGAGAGATAAGGGGGGGGGGAGGTCTCCAATAGTGTAGTATTTTAAATAAAAATGTATTGGTTTAAAAAACAATCAATGTACTCACATTAAAATTAAACTGTATGCATAGAACTCCACGAAAACACCGAGCTCGTATGCCAACGTCACTTCCGGTGCTTGTCCCTACGCGTGGCGTCATGGGTCACGTGACTTCATCAGGGATAACAAACAAGAACTAGATATAGGAAGAGAAAATGGTGGGATTATGGTGGTGCTAAATTATTAAAGTATCAGCAAAGCAGTAGTTTTAATTATTTATTAAAATATCATAAATTATAGAAATCACATGACAGACAAGATGTTTAAAAACATGTGTTTTGTAACAGACATATTGTTTTTTTCTGGGTCACTGGAAGTCCCAACTTGAAATATGCTGATGGTCAAGTGAGATGTTATTTCCCAATATATTTCACCAAAAATGGCTTCATCAGGGGTTACACAATGTATTGGTTTAAAAGACAATCAATGTACTCGCATTAAAATTAAACTGTATGCATAGAACTCCACGAGCGCCGAGCTCGTATGCCAACGTCACTTCCGCGGGGTTGTCCCTACGCGTGGCGTCACGTGACTTCATCAGGGATAACAAACAAAAACTAGAAGTGTCCCTAAAGGAGTTGTAAAGGAAATTTTTTTTTTGCCTAAAATGAATGTCTGCAAGGTAGACAGACAGAATAGTGTAATGATTCTGTTAAAAAACGAGTAAGTACCTTTTAAATTCCTTCATCTATATCACCTCCAGTGTTCTAGTTTCTGTTCTCTCATTCACTTCCTGGTTTGCGGCTCTCGTTCATATAAGAACTACATTTCCCAGTATGCATTGCGGCACGCCCAGTAATTCACACCTCCTTGAAGTTTCTAACACGTAGAGAGGGTCCTGCCGCACAGATGTAGTTCCCAGGAGGGGGCGAGCACGTCACGTAAAGCCTCCCTTCACTGTGATGAGTAACAATCAGACAAGCAGGAAATTGAACAGAACAGAGAAGTAATAGAGCAACTTCTGAGCAAAAACGAACAATGAGCAAGTGAAAAGAGGAATGTCTGCAGGTAAAGGATGATTATTATGAAAAAAAAATGTTTTCCTTTACAACCCCTTTAAATAGTGTGCATAATTGGATCTAATGAGTGGCCATTTTCTAGAAGCCGTGATAGAGATATACTGTAGCAGCCATTTCGCTGTGGATGTTTGTGATGTAAACATCCTGGCCATATTGCGGTGGCCTACCAATAGAGCTAGAAGCCGGAAATATGGCGTGCAATATTTAAGATCTCGGACGTTATACGTCATATCATTAACAGGCAATCTATATCATATGCTATATTGGGGAAATGCACAAAGTGCATCTACCATAATGTGAAGGATAAGCGGAAAGTACTAATTGTACATATATCCACAGTGCAGGGTGATGGAGCAGCACCGGAACTGACATGAGCGTAAAATTAAAAGGTATCTCTTGGGCATAACCATGACTATGGTATAACTTAACATAACCCTTATCTGCTAAGACCCACATTTTACCCAAACTCTATCCTTAAAAAATAACTGAGACCACCACTTTTAATGTTGGAGTAAAAAACTGTCCGTAGCTGCCTCCATTTATTTTAAATAACCTTTTAAATATTAAATAACATTTTTTTAACACATAAACAATATGTATACCTGAGATACAACCACATTTTCCTTTAACCCTACTAGTGCTGGACTTTGTTGCAGGCACATTAACACAACTTGTAACCATTGTAAAACCTTTTTGAGCACTGCAGTACCTCACCTCTGGTCATAGGCCTCAAGCCGACAAGCTGGCTCAGAGACGACCACTGACCGCAGTGCCCCCATTAACAACCTCCCAGCTACACTCGGTAAACTGGACTAACAGCCCCTTCAGAACCCATACCACCTCTGGGTAATGGCATCCACTTTAGGGGTAATTTCTTCCCCTGCAAAGTCCAACACCCGCCACCAGCACCCAAAGGTAACTCCTTACCTTTGGGCGCACCTCCACACCCTCAATGCTCGCTGTACGCTGTCTTGCAGGCCCAACACCCACATGTCAATCCCCACGTCCGTCAAGTGCACTTCATCTCCCCGCTGATACCTCCACGTATCCACCTCCAACTCCGGATGTCTGACCAACAACCCAACATTTCTGATTACAAACCTTGCCACGTCCCGGTTAACCTTCCTTCTGGCCCTTTTCACGCCCTCCACCGACCTGGCCATCCTCCTTGATGACCTGGGCACAATGTCCGACCACACAACTACCGTGTCCGGGTAGGCCATGCGGATCCTCAAAAAATCAAATTTGATGTCCCTTGCAACATCCAACATGGTACGAACCCCCAGGTCATTACCCCCCGCGTGTAGCAACAGAACATCAGGTGGACGATCTAACTGTGCAAACTTGTGCACCTCCGGAACCACCTTGCTCCACAACATCCCAGGGAAACCCAACCATCGGATGCACGCTTCCTGTCTTGGGACCCCCAGCTGACGACCGTCCGGTCGCATGTCCGCTCTCCTAGCCCCCCAATGAACGAAGGAGTGGCCCATTATCCAGACCAGACCCTGTCCCGCACCTGAAAGACATTAAGCAAGAAATACGTCACCAACAGACCCATCGGGAGACGCTCCCGTCCCCCAAAACCAACATGGTCCCTTAACCAAAAACCCCGGCCCCCCCCCCCCACACATAGGAGGTGACCCCTTAACCCCCTACAGGTCCCCCCTCGTGGCCTGCCCTACCATTTCCCCCCAAGTTCACCATTAACTGTGGTCTCACGTACAGCCGAAACCTCCTCGACTCCCACCTGCCAATTCTTTTCACCATCTCATCATCCAGGCCACTACGTGCCGCCTCTGTCGCGGCCCCAATCCTAAAAGAATGTGCTGAAAACTCCTTTGCCACGAGGCCCAACGCCCCCAGACACCTTCTAAACACCGTCACAAACTGATACCGGGACAAAGGTGTCCCATCCTAATGCAGCAGAAATGAACCACCCAACGTCGGACGAACGTCCAAAAATTCCCGTACCAACTTAATGGGGCACAGATCCGACCCCCCAATAGGGAACACCTGCACCACCTTGCCCTTCCCCTTCTGATCCGTTTTCGACCTCCGTAACCACAACCTGACCACCTCCTGTGCCCACAACACATCTGTGGCCAACATGCCACCCTGTACCGTCTTCGAGGGGCTAACTAACTACCCCACCCTAAAAGCTCCAAAGAACGCCAGCGCAAAAGCCACCCGAAACAACAGCACCTCGTACTGGGACGCACACAACATACCCAATTCCCCCATAATACCCCTCAGTATTTCAAATGACAGCTGCCCCTGCTTCCTATAACCTTTGAGTGCCTGTCGCACACAAAATTCCTTTGTAAAATCTGTAAACCCCTGCCCCTTCAACAAAAACGCCAATCCCGCCAACTTCTTATCCAATACGGACTGAGACACCCCGGCCTCCATGTTCCTGGCCACAAAATACAACACCAGTCCCCTTACCTCTGGCCCAGCCAGGTCCACCGCCGCCTCACGAACCAGAGCCTGCCACTCTAACCAGACCTTCTCGTAGGCCACCCATGTACCCAAACTTACCGACTTTCTGATCCAACTGGAGACGATTCCAACGGAATCCTCCATAGCCACTCCGGACAGGGTACCCCTTGCTCTTCTGCCTCCGGCACCAACTCCCGAAACCTGTCCCACTGAAAGCGAGACAATGCATCAGCCACTACATTGTCCACACCTAGTAAATGCACCGCATACACAAATATATTCATCTGTAAACAGCGCAGCACTAGTTGCCGCAATAACCGAATAACCGGTGGAGAGGACGCCGTCACCCTATTTATCACCTGAACCACCCCCAAATTGTCCCCATGAAACCATACCTTCCGGTCCCGGAAAGACGAGCCCCATAGTTCCTCTGCCAGCACCACCGGAAACAGTTCCAGCAGCACCAAATTTCTAGTGAACCCGAGCACCAAAACCCGAGCCCCCAGCCGCATCCGCGAACAACTCCATCTCGAAATTGCTGACCGGACCGGACATCCACAAGGCCCTGCCATTAAAGGACTCCAAAAAGGAGTGCCACACCAACAGATCATCCCTGTGATCCTGCACCAAACGGACATAGTGCTTTGGAGACCTGACCCCCGCCGTGCTTGCCGAGAGGCGTCTGCAAAAGACCCTTCCCATCGGCAGAATGCGGCACGCGAAATTGAGCTTCCCCAGAAGCGACTGCAGTGCTCGGCGTTGCACCTTTCGTGAACCCAACATCTCACAAATCTCTGCCTTGAGGCCGTTCAGTTTGTTTAGCGGCAACCTGCACTCCATCGCCTCTGAATCAATTACAATTCCCAATTGCCAGCGGCACACCAAAACGCTCCAAAATGTGTTCCAGCGTGGCTAACAATATTAAGCAAATGCACGATCCCGCCGGGCCAATGCAGAGGAAGTCATCCAGATAATGGATCACGGAGCTCACTCCAGCCACATCTCGAACTACCCATTCTAGGAACGAACTGAACTGTTCAAACAAGGCGCACGAGATGGAGCAGACCATCGGTAGACACTTGTCCACGTAGAACTCCCCACCCCAGTGGCAACCCAACAGCCGAAAGCTATCCGGGTGGACCGGCAGGAGCCGAAAGGCAGCCTCGATGTCCGACTTGGCCATCAAGGCCCCCCGGTCATACCGCCTCACCCATCCCACCGCAGAATCAAAGGAAGTGTAACACACCGTGCAATCCCCCGCGCTAATGGCATCGTTGACCGACCCACCCTTCGAAAACGATAAGTGGTGAATGAGCCTCAACTTGTTCGGCTCCTTTTTTGGCACTACCCCCAACGGGGAAACCACCAACCTGTCCAAAGGAGGGGAGACAAAGGGACCCCCCATACGGCCCAGCGCAACTTCCTTCCGCAGTTTCTTCAAAACCACTTCTGGGCGTTGTAGCGCGGAGCACAAATTCCTAGCCACCGGGGGGCCACCGCCAAGTTGCAAGGAATAACGAAACCCTCTGAGAAACCCCTTTCTAATGACAGAGCAGCCGCCCTGTCCGGATACCTACCGAGAAACGGTCGCATCCTTTCCACCATCACCGGAGTCCTCCCTCTTACTCGCAGAGTCTCCGGGACGTCCCTTGCCTTGTTTAAAACAACGGGAAGAGGGGTGATTGCCCCCGCAGCCGGAGCACTCATGCTTGAACCGGCAGGACCCTCCAAACCTGCAGTTACCCTCATTGAACTGCCAGCAGACCTCCTTTTTCTTTCCGGCCAACTGTCCTGGGGAAGAGGTTCCACCGCCCCCCCCCCCTCCCTGAAAAAACGGCGTGGACGTCCGTGGGGCTGACATAAGCCGCATCCAAAGGCCAATGTCCTTGGTATCCCACCTAATGTCCGACCTAATCGCCCGGCGCTGCCGAAATTGCTCATCGTACCGGAGCCACCCCGTGCCTCCATAACACCGATAGGCCTCACTGATCGCTTCCTGGTAACTGAAAAGCGCCGAACAGTGTTCGGGGTTTTTCTCGCCGATCACACTCGCCATGATCGAATACGCCTGCGACCAATTCGCAAACGTCCTAGGAATAAGCCTATACCTTCTCTTCTCCTCATCCTCTTTTTTGGACTCCTCCGGCTTAACCCTGTCCAGGTTAAACTTCTCCAGAGGCAACAGCGCAAATATCTCTACATATTGGCTTTTCCAAATCTTCTCCCGCACCTCCTGCTTCAAATGCGAACCCAGGGGTGCCTCCTAACAAGTGTACACCTCCCCCTTCGCCGCGTCCGCCAACCGGACCAGATCCCTTTTCTTTACGGAGTCATACCCCGCATCCCCCTGAACACTTGGCTGTGCGGCAGCCGCTGCCCCATCCACAGCCGTGCTCTTCCCGGCTTCCACCGGCACCACTGTCCCCGCCACGGCAGCCCCCTCCGAGGATGCCGTCACCCCGTCTCCCCCCGGCGGCACCCAGGTTGCCGCCGGGCCAACGGCGGGGCTCTCCCCCCCTTTCAGTTGCCTCACTAAGGCCTCCAAGCCCACCAAAAAACGCTGCAGTCCTGCATCCCCCCCTAACTGTTCCCCTTGGGCACCAGACCTCACCCCGCTACCCCCCGCCACAGCGGCCACCCCCAACCTGCCACGGGGACCCTCCCCCCGGCCCCCAACCAACACACCAGCATTCCGTAAAACATTAGAAATAGCTGAAAACGACTTACCGAGCTGCCTGGAAGCAATCCCACCAGCCGAACGATTTGTCTCCCGCGCTGCGACCTCCGTCCTGGGAACAAACTCCTCTTCAGACCCCGACAGCTCACCCTCCGAAAGATCACCCGGCCAGACGTCCTCTCCAGATGATGGCCCACTAGGCGACTCGGGCCTGGCGGCCGAGGGCCCAGAGCTGGCCTCGCTCACCCTGTGCACTCTGGACCCATGCACCGATTTCCCTGACGCTTTTCTGGGTGCCGCACACTCTCTGCCGTCTTCCACTCCCCCACGCCCCATCTCCACTGGGCTGGATTGGAGGTGGTTAGCCGCGGATGGTAAAGAGCTAGCCACCGCAGGTATCGACTTCCCATGCCGAGGCTCCCGGACCTCCGGTGCACAACCGTGGTTGGTGCCCGCATCCGCCTGATCAACTCGCCGGGCGGGCCTAGCCGCCGCATTGGAGCCCCCTGGCCGTCCCCCCCTGCGCTCCGTTGCCATTCCGACGCCTTGCTGGGGCCTCCCCCGCCACCGCCGCCCGCTTCGCGGGGGTGCCCGGATGGGACTCCCCTCCCTTCTGCAAGATCTGGTGGATGAGCCTGGTGAATACCAGTTAGGAGGCCGCGAGAGCCGCGCTCAGGTGGTATCCCTCCACCACCGGGACCGGAGCGTCCCGCAATGCATCCCCCTGCGGGAGGAGAGGTCCCAGCATGGCCTGCAGCCACCCCTCCCCACGCCGCTCGGCTTCCTCCCTGAGCTGGGCGAAAATAGAATCCACCCCAGACATAACTGCAGGGCTGACAAACCCCCCAGCCGGATATATTACTGCAAAATACCCACCTTCAGGCAGAGCCGACTAAATCCCCAGCAGCGTGTCCTACCTCATGAAACTTATCCCCACGTGTGTTAGCCCGGGAAGCGGGGGGAGGGAATTTATAACCTTCCCTCCCCTCGCTCTGCTGCATCCTGACCACTCTTACTGACCAGACCGGGGTTTTAGTTAACCCTGTCATGGCCGGCCCTCCGCTTATTGCAGCTTCTGTCTTTGCTCCGGGCCTTACTGACTGTGCATTGTAGTAAAGGAATACAAAGACAACAAGTTGGTCAGCGCTATATATGTAAATAAATAAAAGGGAAAAAACATTAAATGGCTGAGCATGTATGTCAATCTTAAGAAAGAGAAACGCGACATGCAAATATTCAGGGCTATAGGGGCAAACTGGGAAACAAATCCATTTGTAATTGTAAAACATTGTAAGATAATTGTCAGTATTCATTAAAATAGTAAAATTAATCATAAAATGTTTTTAAGATATTTTTTAAAATATGTTTTTTTTTTAAACCAGGGTATGAAAAATTACTAAGAAAGCAGTTCAGATTAAATTCAATGTTGAGTCCATGAGAGATTAAGAGCAATATAGCTCAAAACTATATTCAGTCTGCTTTTAGGGAATTCAAAACCTGTGAATAACCCCAAGAGCAGAGGCAAACACTTCAATAACAATAATGAACAATAAGGCTCAGGTCAGCTCTTATGCCGCGTACACACGGTCGTTTTTTGTCTTGTAAAAACCGTTGTTTTTTTCTCATGAAAAAAAAACGACGTTTTTCAAACTTAATTTTAAAAAACGACGTTGCCTACACACCATCATTTTTTGAAAATGCTCTTGCAAAGCGCGGTTACGTAAGACACTTACGACGGCACTCTGTTTCATTAAAGCTTGCATCATAACTTGCTTCTGAGCATGCGCGGGTTTAAAAACTTTGTTTTAAACGTCGTTTTAGCCCACACACGATCATTTTTTATGACACAAAAAAACGACATTTTGAAAAACAACATAAAAAATTCAAGCATGTTCAAATTTTTTTTTTGGTCGTTATTTTGAAGACATAAAATTACATTTTGGCCCACACACGATCATTTTAAATGACGTTTTTTAAAACGTTGTTTTTTTTCATCACAAAAAGTGATCGTGTGTACGCGACATTAGGGTCCAGGCAAAGGGAGAGCAGAGGAATGACCCTCTTTATGTCAGGCCTCTCTCTTCTGTCCACTGACACCATAGGCCTAACTACAAACACTGGGCCAGATTCAGGTAGATCGGAGCATCTTTGCTCTAGAGTAACGCTTCTCATTTACGTTACTCTGAAGACCCTTTCAGCGCAAGTACTGTTATTCACATAGCAGTTGCGCGTAAACTTGCGCCAGAGTAACGATAATGCGCTGGCGTAACCCGACGCAAGTGGAAGTGGGTGTGATCATATGTAAATGATGGGCGGAGCCCAGCGCAGAGGCTTACGTTCAGCGCATCATCCACGGAGCATGCGCAGTGAGTGCGGCTCCACTCGCCCCCCTTGTGCGCATGCTCACAACTTCCGTCGGCACCACTTCACGGGAAACGTCAGCGCAATGCGTTCCGCTGGGCGCTTAAAAGCGCTGGCGGAAACGCCATTCCGGCGCAAAAGTATTTCTGTTTCCCCCCACCCCAGGGAAGATACTTTTGCTCGGTGATGGCTGCTCCCGCTACCCCCAGAGAGAGGAGGAACCTCAATTTCAACGCCCAGGAGGTGTCGGTCATCATTTCTGCAATGGAGACTGAGAATGCTTTGCTCCATGGCCAAAAAAGCCGGAAGACCAGCCGGGAGAGGAAGCAGGGCATCCTGGAGTCCATTGCTGCCAGGGTCAATGTCTTGGGGTACTCCACCCGGAGTGCTTCTGACATTCAGAAGAAAATTAATGACCTGCGGCGCAAGGTGAGGGGCAAGGTGGCCACCATCAGGAGGCATGAGAGGGGCACAGGTGGTGGTCCCCCATGTCCTGTCACCCTGACCGCAGAGGAGGAGGTGGTCGCACGCTGCCTGGAGAGGGAGCAGGTGAAGGGGGTCCCAGGCTATGACTCCATGGAGGAAGGCTCCAGGACAGGTAAGTGTTTTTTATCCCCTATTTGGTGTGTTGCATGTGGGGGGGGAGGGTACATGTGCCAAGTGTGTGGGACCACCAACATGTGTCTGCTTTGTGTCATCCACAGATGACGGAGCTGGGCCATCATCGGTCAGCGTCCATTCAACCCCATCCCCCCCACGCCATCGTGTGCCCGAGCCACTGGGTGGTGAAGAGGTTGTGGAGGAGAGTGGCCACACCACACCTGCCGAGGTGGTTGTGGAGGATCCTGCTGTGGCAGAGCAGGACTTTTCTTTAGTTTTGTCGGTCTCCTCCCCTTCTCCTGGGCCGTCTGTTATCCCCTCCCCCATCCTTGGAAGCCCCTCAAGGGCGACTCCCTCCCCCCGGGGACAACCATCTTGTGGCCCCAGGAAGGCCACCCAGAAGACCAGGGGGGTGTCGGATGATGTCCAGGACCAGTTGGCGAGGGATCACGCCAGGCAGACTGAACAAATGGGGGCCATAGTAGGCCATTTGGAGAAAGTGGCTGACAGCCTGGGCTCCGTTGCCAACATCAGCAACGCAGTGCAGGATGTCAGCTGCAACTGCGCTGCAGTGGTCACCAGTTTTGGGGAGGTGCAGGGGGATATTACACAACTCACTGCAGCCGTCCAGGCCAACACTGCTGCCATCCAGGGTAACAGTGCTGCCATCCGGGACCAGGGGAGGCTGAGTCGGCGGGCCCAGCATTACCAGGTCACCCGTCAGCTCCGGATGCAGGCCCAGACAAACTCTTACCTCGGCCGGATAGCCAGGGCCTTGGAGGGCATGCAGGCCACACCTGCCAGGAGTGGCCCACCTGGGGATCAGCCACCTCCAGATGCCCCCCCACCCCCACCCACTCCATCCAGGCAGCTGAGGAGCCAGAGAGGTGCGGCAAGAAGAAACCCCCGGCATCCCCGATGAGGCTTTTATTTTTTTGGGTTTATCTGATTTTTTTTGACATACTCAGGTCATGAGTTTTTGTTTATTTTGTATTATTATTTTTATACTCA
The DNA here is from genome assembly GCA_029574335.1 of Rana kukunoris. NCBI lineage: Eukaryota > Metazoa > Chordata > Amphibia > Anura > Ranidae > Rana > Rana kukunoris. Next base: position 17,732,284 of record CM056050.1, on the reverse strand, counting down.
GGTCATGAGTTTTTGTTTATTTATTTTCTCAGGTTATGAGATTTTGTATTTCTTTTTTTACTGCACACGGTCAGGAGTGCAGGGGACAGTGTGAATGGTGTGTGAATGTGAGGGGGTGGCACTCCTGACAGTAAGGGGTGTCACCCTCGACCGTGGTGGTGAAGTTAACCCCACGGCTGTATGAATGACGTGCGAAAGGTGTATGAATGGACAGTGACATCATTGGGGCCTTGACGCTGGCGTTACTGCTCCCAACTCCTACATGCTGGACTTGGGCTAATCCAATGCGATGTGGATGTGGTGTGTGTGATCTAGGGACATCAGTGGTGTACACGCGTGCACTGTCTGTGTAATTAATGTTTTGGGTTAGTGTCCAAAGATGCTGACGGCGAGGACCCTCCTGACTGCTCTTCCATCAGCAGACTGGGTGTCCTCTGGCAGGTGGGGACTGTGTGGGTCGGGGGTCAGGTCATCACGTATGTCAATCTGCAGGCCTTTTCTCATAGCAAAGTTGTGCAGAATGCAACATGCACCGATGATCTGACACACAAAGGTAGGGGAATACAATAGGGTCCCCCCGGACTTATCCAGGCAGCGGAAACGGGACTTCAGGAGCCCAAATGTTTGCTCCACCACTGCACGGGTTTTGATGTGTGCTTCATTGTATTTTCTCTCTCCTCTGGTTTGGGGGTTCCGGAAAGGAGTCATTAGATGGGGTCCCAGTGCATATGCAGAGTCACCTGTAAGGGAAAAGACAGGAGGATGTTAGTCATGCATGTGCGACTTCTGTTGTGCATCACGGGAGGGGATAGTCATGCCTGACTCCCATGTCACTCACCAACCAGCCAGCTGTCCCCATACATGTTCTGGTTAAATTCTGCTGGGATGGGACTCTGATTGTATATGAAGCTGTCATGGCTGGACCCGGGGTGTTTGGCACGGACGTGCCATATGAGGCGTTGGGCATCAGCTATCACCTGTACGTTGATGGAGTGCCAATGCTTCCGATTGCGGTATATGTGCTCTGTGGCACTGGGGGGCTGTAGGGCCACATGTGTGCAATAAATGGCCCCCACAGTGCGTGGGAATCTGGCAATGTTGTAGAAATCTGTCATTGCCTTCTGCCGTAGCTCCTCAGTGGTGGGTCTGATGAACTGGTTGGACATGCGTCTGAGGATTGCAGGGACAACCTGGTGCACACATATGCTCACGGAGGATTGTGACATCCCAGCCACCACTCCACTTGTACGCTGGAATGATCCACTTGCAAGGAAATGGAGTGTTGCCAGTACCTTCACCAGTGGCTGCACTGCTTGTGAGCGGTGTGTCTTGCTGGTGATGTCATCCTGCAGGGTTGTGGTTAGTTCAAGTATTGCATCTGGGCTGAATCTGAAGAGGCGATACACCTCCTCATCCCCCATGCCAAAGAGGCTCATACGTGTGCGGTATATCCTCTCACGTGCCCGCCTCCTTCGTTCCGGGGGACCCATCAGTAGTTCTAGGACCACAATTGCCCCTGGCATGTTGGCACACAGAGGTGTTGTCCTTGCAAGTGTGGTTGTTCAGCTAGCTCCTATCGTCGGTAACGCTGCTGTAGCTGCTCTCCTGCTGACCTGTGGCCATCTGGAGTAAAGATAAAGCAGCCTTTTGTAGAAATAACTTTGCGCCGGACGGACGAGATACGCGCGGCGCATGTAGCCAGCGTATGGTGCTAATCCGTTCGTGAATTGTGAAAAATCCCTCATTTGCATATTTGCAGGGGAAATCAATAGGCGCGACTGATGCGCCCAGCGAAATTAAGCGCTGACGATACTCTGGCGTCGGAACGTTCCGCCGGTCGCAAATGACCCGTTATTGGGCGCATCTAGTTTGGTGGGTACGGGCACATAGAAACGACGGCGCATCATCACAGTTACGCGGCGCATATCGAAATACTCCAGCGCAAGTGTTCCTGAATCTGGCCCACTGTATTCAAATCACTATTTAATGGCTTAACTTCCCAGATAAACTATCCCGCACACCCACTGCATATACAGAGCTATAAGTAGGTGTGTAGGAGCCTATATGGCACTAGTAACTTCAGTTCTTTTGAAGAAGGGTGAGGCTTTGTATCTTCAGCTAGCCACTCTCATTGGTGCACTTAAACTCCTGAAAAGCAGGGCCAAACAATACATCTGGCCCGGATTTTTTAAGTAAAGAATGCAGGATCTTCCTCAGCAAAGTGGAAAAACAATGGTGTCTGTATACAGTGTCTCTGTGAATAGAATATTATTATTATTATACAGGATTTATATAGCGCCAACAGTTTACGCAGCAATTTACAATATAAAAGGGAGACAATACAGTTACAATACAACAAAATACAAAACGATTAAGAGGGCCCCTGCTTAGAAGAGCTTACAATCTAATAGATGACCTTATCCTTTAGCTATGTGGCACTAGAAGTGTCAGCATGAAGACTAACAGCAATGATGTCTGTATACAGTGTCCATTTAACTCTGTGTGCATTGTTCTTGTTTCCTGCAAATGGGCAAAAGCCCTCTTACTCAATCCTGCGGCCAAGGCCCAAACAAATGTCCTGGAACAGTGACCCGACTTGTCACCTCACACTGGCTACTAAGTGTTAGGGTCAGCCTAAAGAATTGCATTGTGATTAGTCTTGTTGTGAAGTATCATACATTTTTTCACTTTTTTCAGAAGCCGCTCATGATGAACCTAACCGTATTCAGTACTTTCAAGAACATCACCTACATAAGCAGCCAATCCTATCAACTATATCAAAATGCAAAGTTCGTTTTTTTTGCCTTCATCATCTTCTGCTTCTGTTTCTTCATCTACTTCATCCTAGTTCTTCTAGTAGTTTACTTCACCACTCCTCACGTCCGGGAGAATGCACGATACATCCTCTTTGCTCATATGCTCATCAACGACACAATGTACCTCAGCCTTGGGCTCTTCCTGTGTTTAGGCTTTGGATTCCTTTTATATATTCCTGTACCCATCTGTTACGTTCTGGTGAACTTTGCGGCAGCTACATTTCGAATCACTCCGTACAACTTGGCCATCATGGCCTTGGAACGATACGTGGCTATTTGCTTCCCTCTCAAACACATCATGTTATGTACAGCCCGGAGGTCATATTTTGCTATTGCAGCAATGTGGTTTGTTGGGTGGCTTCCCAATGTTGCTGATTTTATCATTCTTATTTCCTCTGTTGAGGTGAAATTTTTCTCCCGGAAACTACTGTGCAGGCATCAATCATTACTTGTCCTACCAGCCCAAAACACCATACAATTCTCCACCTTAATTGGAAGTTTCATTCTGGTGTCCCTGGTCATTCTCTTCACCTACATCAAGGTTATGCTCATAGCTCGAAAAACTGGATCTGGGAAGTCTTCGGCCTCCAAGGCTGGTAGAACCTTGATCCTTCATGCAGTTCAGCTTTTTCTATGTCTGCTCTCCCTAACTTCTTCATTTTCAGAAATGTACCAAGGAGATTATTATTATTTTGTAATGCTGATCAATTTTTTGATGTTCATGTGTTTGCCAAGACTTCTCAGCCCTCTTATTTATGGTATTAGAGATAATGTGTTTAGTAAAAGCATTAAGAAAATGAAGATGTATTCTACCAACTAATAAAGCACTGAGTAAACCTTCATTCTCCAACAGTACCCACACATATGTTATTGTCCAAGAAAGACTATTTTAGATTTTCTCTTTCTAATCAGTGTCCTGTGTGGAGGCCAACTTTGAATTTCTTGGACCAATTTCAAAATGACTTCAGTTACCCCTTGCATAATCTGGAACATTCAGCACCTACACCAAACATCCTTATTGGTCAGGAGTATGGAGGCCACATTTTTTATCTATAGAACAGAAATAAAATTGTCTGGTGATCCAACCTGCTCATGTATGGGCCAACAGAAATGTAAATAACGCCACTGACATTCGTTTTGAATCTCCAGCTGATGTTTTCAATTTTTTTTTGGACATGCTCACATATTATTTCATACTGGTTCAAAACCTCCTAGTCTCCAAGATTGACTTCCTTGATCCCAACACATCAGAGATATAATAGTTGGGGATGCTTGAACCTTAACTATCTTCCACCTACCTCTACCAAAACCATGATTCGTCTGATATAACAGTGAAAAATTATTCTCCTGCAATGGAAAAATTCCAATCCCCCTGGCATTAGTCAAATGGTCATAATAAATGATTTGCTATGTAAATATAAAATAAAATATAACCGCATAGTCTGTCCTCAATTTTTTTTACAAACTTGGGAAACCATGTGTAGCACCCTCCTTGTTAGGTTACCAAGATATTAGGCATATTTAGTGCTACTGTTTGTAGCAGTTGTTGATTTTTGTATGGCAGTTTTGGATTTTAGTGTTGATCAAGAATATTCGCATTGCGAATATTCGTTACGAATATTGCATATTCGAGTATTTGCGAATGTGGAAAATAAATGTAGCGCTATAAACATAAATTAGTAACACACACATGAACAGTGAATGAATGATGTAGTCCAAACAAACCACGTGAGTGGAAAAGTCCTAGTAAGGAAAACGTTGGAGTGCATCGGTGACAACATAAACCAAAACATGAATAGAAGTCCATCCACAAATGGGAAAACAGTAGATGTAGAATCACTTCATGGATCCTCGGATAAGATGACACTTAAATCGAAACGAAAATGGTATGCTCTTACCAGAAAAGTAGGACCTGTCTGTCGTGAACAGCAGATCAGTATGGCATAAGAACTCCAGTGGCAGTCAGCTGGGCTCACTCGGACACAGTGGAACGGAGGTGAATCTTCAGTCAGAAGCCGGACATGCACGGTGTCTTTGTAGAGTTCATAGGAGGAATGGGATGGCAATAGTACCATTAGTCAAATGGTCATAATAAATGATTTGCTATGTAAATATAAAATAAAATATAACCGCATAGTCTGTCCTCAATTTTTTTTACAAACTTGGGAAACCATGTGTAGCACCCTCCTTGTTAGGTTACTAAGATATTAGGCATATTTAGTGCTACTGTTTGTAGCAGTTGTTGATTTTTGTATGGCAGTTTTGGATTTTAGTGTTGATCAAGAATATTCGCATTGCGAATATTCGTTACGAATATTGCATATTCGAGTATTTGCGAATGTGGAAAATAAATGTAGCGCTATAAACATAAATTAGTAACACACACATGAACAGTGAATGAATGATGTAGTCCAAACAAACCACGTGAGTGGAAAAGTCCTAGTAAGGAAAACGTTGGAGTGCATCGGTGACAACATAAACCAAAACATGAATAGAAGTCCATCCACAAATGGGAAAACAGTAGATGTAGAATCACTTCATGGATCCTCGGATAAGATGACACTTAAATCGAAACGAAAATGGTATGCTCTTACCAGAAAAGTAGGACCTGTCTGTCGTGAACAGCAGATCAGTATGGCATAAGAACTCCAGTGGCAGTCAGCTGGGCTCACTCGGACACAGTGGAACGGAGGTGAATCTTCAGTCAGAAGCCGGACATGCACGGTGTCTTTGTAGAGTTCATAGGAGGAATGGGATGGCAATAGTACGATCCTCAGATGGATGGGGTGGAAGCAACTGGATGGCTGTTTAGCAAAGACATTCTTGCCAGCCTGCCCTCTCTCAGAGCCCTGGCTCTGAGAGAGGGCAGGCTGGCAAGAATGTCTTTGCTAAACAGCCATCCAGTTGCTTCCACCCCATCCATCCATTTAGCAAAGACATTCTTGCCAGCCTGCCCTCTCTCAGAGCCCTGGCTCTGAGAGAGGGCAGGCTGGCAAGAATGTCATTGCTAAACAGCCATCCAGTTGCTTCCACCCCATCCATCTGAGGATCGTACTATTGCCATCCCATTCCTCCTATGAACTCTACAAAGACACCGTGCATGTCCGGCTTCTGACTGAAGATTCACCTCCGTTCCACTGTGTCCGAGTGAGCCCAGCTGACTGCCACTGGAGTTCTTATGCCATACTGATCTGCTGTTCACGACAGACAGGTCCTACTTTTCTGGTAAGAGCATACCATTTTCGTTTCGATTTAAGTGTCATCTTATCCGAGGATCCATGAAGTGATTCTACATCTACTGTTTTCCCATTTGTGGATGGACTTCTATTCATGTTTTGGTTTATGTTGTCACCGATGCACTCCAACGTTTTCCTTACTAGGACTTTTCCACTCACGTGGTTTGTTTGGACTACATCATTCATTCACTGTTCATGTGTGTGTTACTAATTTATGTTTATAGCGCTACATTTATTTTCCACACTCCATTCAATTTTTGTCAAATTGTAGTGTAGCTGCTTTAGTTTTATTTTTGTTTTTTATTTTTCTTTTACCTTGGTTAGCGCAATATTTTCCCTTATCTGAGTATTTGCGAATAACTCGAATATCGCGGTGAATATTCGTATTTTTCAAATTTATTTTTAAAACAGATCACATCCTAGTGATCTCCATCGACGTCTAAAAGCATTCCTGGTATGATTAGAGACCCTGGGCCGAGTAGCTGAGGCGATCCTTTTATGTTGCCGAATATTCGCAATGCGAATATTCGTATTACGAATATTCGCGAATACTTTCTCTGCCCTTCTTTTGCATCAGAGCCAATCAGAGTTCTCCTACCACAGTTGTCAGAGGTTAGCAACCTCCATAGCAACCAATAGGAACCTGCCTGCACGACCATTATATAAGATCACTCCCAGCAGTATTTCAGTGCAGATTCACAAGGTGGCTAGAGAGAGTGGAGTGTTTCTGTGCGTTTTTCTGTGTATTGCGATCTGAGAGCTTAGCATTGTGCTTCCTATAGTGCTTTCAGTTCTGAGTTTCCTGCTTCTAAAACCAAATGCTTTTTTCAAAGCAAAAGACCCAACAGCTTTTCTAAAAGCTCAGATTTGTGTTGTTTTGTCCAGGTTAGTGTAGCTTAGTGTTAGATAGATTTCTGTGTAGTTAGTGTAAGTGTACATTTCTTTAAGGTAGCTTAGTTTAGTGTGTGTTTAGTCTCTGTGTTTTGTGTATAAAAAAAAAAAAATTAGCTTTAGTTTAGTCATATAAGTTTGTGTAAGTAGAGTTAGTGTTTAGTGCATACTAGTTTATTATTTGTAGTCCTCGTCTTTGTCCTTGTCAGTCATTGTAAAAAAAAAAAAAAGCTTCCCACCATCTTCACTTCGCAGGGCAGCACAAAATAGCGATCCGAAAATAGACTGGCAAAGATCCAGGTTTAGAACAGTAGGGTCAGCCTGTTAAGGGATTCCACCTGTCTGGAAGGGGGTGCTCCCCCTTTCCAAGTTGTTGTTCATTGAGGTCAAGGCTGTGGTGGAGGGGGCCTATACCCAGAAAAATCTCTGAAACCACAAGATTTCATTGAAAGATCTAATCTGCACAATGCCTCTGGACCACATTACATTACACATCGCCCCCCACATCTCTGGACCCCTTTACATTACACAGCTTTGCACCTCTGGACCCCTTTACATACACAGGCCCCCCACATCTCTGCACCGACTGGACCCCAAAATAAAATAAAATAATAAATAAATATTAATTAAAAAAACATTGAGGCTACTGTAACATTCTATCCAACAGTGAAGTGCAATAAAATCCCTGACTAGGGTTGGAATGATAAACTGAGAAAAAAACTGAAACCAAGTAGAACACTTGCCGTAATGACTCCCGCAGGAGTTCAGGGGCCATTGATACCCACCTCTCCCCAAGTCCCAGTCAATTGCCCCAAACCAAGAAAACAAGAGGAATAAAGAAAAGAAAAAACTGCTAGCTCAACAACAAAACAGACGATAGCAGCCAGCACACAAACAAACAAAGTCAAAAACAGATAAGGTACAATAAGTGCAGCTCTAAAATGGAGTAATCAATGAAATTACAACCAAAACCAAAAACCATGAATATGTAGGATCCAATAAGGATATTCGAAAGATTGGTGAGTCACTATGGGGAGAGTGAATCACACAACATATACACAATAGTGTGAATGAATATAGTCTATTGGTGAGTCCCCCAACGGATACGTGAATCACTTCACAGGTACAATGATGTCAATTTAGGTGGGTCAGTTGATATGAGATAAATGGTTTGTCTGTAGTAATCATCCAAATATCACAGAAAATAAGTGGGTACTCTTACCAGCTGTGGTGGACTCACATGTTAAGCCGCGTACACACGGCAGAGAACCTCGACGGGCAGAACACATCGTTCCTCCCGTCGAGGTTCTCTGCCGGCCGTCGAAATCGGCGACCCGCCCGTCGGGAATGGCAACCAGCCATTCATCCAGGCGGGCCGTCGAGCAAAAAGAGAGCGTGCTCTCTATTCGCTCGACGGGATTCCCGGCGGGCGGGGCGAGCCACGAGCGTACACACGGCCAAGGTTCTCACTGGAATGCAGCTTCCAGCGAGGTTCTCGCTGGTTTCTAGCGAGAACCTCGGTCGTGTTTACGCCGCCTTAGTCTTAACAGCAAGTCAGAGAAAGCGTGATGGTCTCAGCAGACCTGGGGCTCTGTATGAATCGGCTTGAATAGTAAAACCAATCTGGTCAGACGTCTACCTCCAGGTGCAGGAACCCAAGTGGATGAGGCCAATAATGTAGGTGACAGGGTGGCCAACTGGTTCTAATTAATGTTTAGTAGTCTTCTGATTAGTACTCTTTGTAGAAGAGGAAACACGTGAGAGCACTCCGTTTAGAGGTGGGGTTACTCTGATCAGGAGGGATTCTTCTGCAGTAGTGGCTGGTTAATATCTGGGGATCTCTAATGTCAAAAGAACAGGAACTCAGGCACAAGAACCTGCTGCCCTTCTCTTATCTGTCACACTAGAGGGCCGTACTTCGTCAGTGACCTTATATGGAGAAAGGTCAGTGAATATTTGAATTTTGTATCCATGCAAAGAGAGATTGTCAGAATTCCTAGACCTTTTCATCACCTCCTCCTTGACTGAATAGTAGTGTGGTTTCACAATGATGTCTCTGGGCAGGCTATCTGATCGGGGAGATTGAAGGGCTCTGTGAGCTCTGTCTAGCTCAAGGCGGTGCTTGGCAATATCAGGGATAAGGCTTTTTATGAGGGATTTCATTGCCACTTGCACCTCCCTTTCAGTTTCTAGGAGCCCCCGTATCCTAAAGTTGTAGCGTCTCGATCTATTTTCAAATTGATTCTGTACATCTTGTAGCCTGGCGGAATTCTTGTAGCCGGGCGGTCCCCCTCCCATCTCCCATCTCACTGTGAATTATTCGCCGGGCAGACTCTGCTTCCTCCTGTGACTCACCGTCAGACCACCTGACCACCTAAAATGGCCACGTCGAAACGTCACTCCGTACACTCCCAGCCACCCGATACTGTATCCGGTGGCTGGGAGTGTATGGAGTGACGTTTAGACGCGGCTGCGTCAGGTGGTCAGGTGGTCGGATGGTGAGTCACAAGCAGCGTCACGGGAGGAGGCAGATTCTGCCCGGCGTATGGCGAATGCGATACTTGTCGGCGATGGAGAGGCACAGGTACGCCCGGTGTACGCGGCATTACATGTCTTCTCAAGGTCCCAATTTTAGTGTCCACACCGTGCTGATGTGTGCCCTGGGGTCCCAAGGATGCACACATTTTAGCAGGTTCTCCAGCACTGCCTTCTATTTATTTTCTTATTATATACCAGAATAACATTTATTTTTACAGTTAATACTTGCCTATGTGTTTTTATTAAACTAAACAATTTAGCTTGTGAGTAGGCAGGTAACTTTAAAATATAAAAGGTCTAATTAAAAAGGGACAGATAACACCAAACAATCTCCTTGAAGGTAAAAAATACAAGATAATAATGTTTAAATTGTGGTAACTTGACACAACAAAACTAAAAATCAAATCATGGGGATCACTAGAAATTAAATAATAATTTACAATGCAGATCTGTATTCAAAATTAAAATAATAATAATAATAATAATAATAATAATAATAATATTAAGGAGATCTTGCTCTATAAAATAATAAAAAATATTCATGAGATCAGTAATAAAAATGTTGCAAAAAGTTAGTCAGAACTCTGTGTGAATATCAGCAGCAAAACAAGTTCATTATTGTACCATTATAAAGAAGATTTTAATGCGCAGCATTTAAACGATGTAATCATTTACAGCGTGACTAATGTGCTATCTCCATTACGAATGCTAGTTTTACCAGAAGGAGCGCTCTCATACTTGATTCTGAGCATGCACGCTTTTTTTAAGCATACATACGTCCGGATTTCTCATTGTAAAACAGTTCGATGTGAATCACGGCGAGAAAATTGAGAATCCTGACGAGAAAATAGAGAGCAGGTTCTCTATTTTTCACGTCGAGGTTCCAGGCAGTTTTCTTGACAAATAAACATACATGCGAACAGTTTTCTCGGCAAAAAGCTCTGCCAGCAGTTTTCTTGCTGTTTCTGGCCGAGAAAACCATGCATGTGTACGAGGCTGGAGAGTATGTGGAGCTGTCAATAACAACCTCTGATGTCGGGGATGGGTGGGGCCGATATGCAGGGCTCTGCCCCTTTGTCCCATGCATAGACGAACAGTCAGCGTGTATATATTGGTGGGCAGGGAAGAAGGTGGCAGGGGGCAGAACCAATTGTAACTAATGCATATGCACCCACAGTGGTGTATAATAAACCTGAATTATAATAAACCTAAATTATACACCACAGTAGTTACAATTGGTCCCGCCCCCTGCCACCTTCCTCCCTTTGATTTGACAGCTCCACAGACTCTCACTCTCATTGTGGCCATATGCCCCCGGCTTGCCCATCAATCTTTGGCAGTATTGGATAGATGTTTACACTGAGGTATGTAGCCCTGTGTTCCTGGCCAACCCCAGGCCTTGGGACTTGAGGTAATCATTTTGAACAGGCAATTCGAGACTTGGAGCTTTTTTGTGGGCCCACTCAGGGCTATAGCCCGGGTCAGCTCCCCACTCCTGACGCCACTGCAAGTACACTATAGGTGATCAGAAATGCTTGTGGTATGATAACACGGCTTCCAGCAATGGTTGGCATATCCCTTATGGAGTATAACACAAGTAGGGGGAGATTTACGGGTACACACTGAATCTTGCAGAGATGTGCATGGTAGCCAATCAGATTCTAACTTCAGCTTCAATTAAGCTTTAATAATAAGGCTGGGTTCACACTGGTGCGACAAGACAGTCGTACGACTGTGGATCGGATTTTGCCCTGCGATTTCATGTTTGACTTTTATCCAACTTTAATAAACAGGATCCAACTTTGATCCCAACAATACCAGGCTCTTTGAGTCTGGTATGAATATTAAGGGGAACCCCCAAATAAAAAAAAATGGTGTGGGATCCCCCCCAACATCCATACCAACTTCTTAGCTGAGAATGCAGCCTGGCAGATCAGGAAAGGGGGGACAAGCAAGCCCCCCTGGATCATACCAGGCCACATCCCCTTAACATAAGGGGGGTAGGGCCCCTCAACCCAAAGCACCTTGTCCCCAATGGGGATGGGGACAAGGACCTCTTCCCGACAGTCCTGGATGGTGGTTGCCGGGGTCGACAGGCAGGGGGCTAATCGAAATCTGGAAGATCCCACAGATCCTGCCCCTCCCACCCTATGTGAATGAGTAAGGGGTACATTTTACTACTACACATTCTCCTAAAAAGGTGTCAAAAATAAATAAAAACAATGCATAGGTTTTTGACAGCTCCAGTGTGTCTTCTCCCTCCGGTCTTCTTCCCTCTCCGGTTATTCTCCTTCCTCTGCTGATGTCTTCTCCCCTCTCCAGTTTTTCTCCCTCCACTGTTTTATTCCTCTTCTGCTGCCTCCGGTTCTTCATCCTCTGATGTCTTCTCCCGACTTTAGCTCCCACAGTTATGCGAGCGCTGCTCTCTTCCAGTTCTTTTATAGGGCGTGGCCATCTGGTGATGTCATCTGAAGATTCCATCCTCTTGTGACATAACCGTCTGGGGCATGTATGTGGAGGAAGCTGTTATCAAATGTCAGCCTCAAAACCTTAATGACGTGGAGAGGATCTGCAAAGGGCAATGGGACAAAATCCCTCCTGAGATGTGTGCAAACCTGGTCGCCAACTACAAGAAACGTCTGACTTCTGTGATTGCCAACAAGGGTTTTGTCACCAAGTACTAAGTCATTTGATCAAAAAGTAGGTCAATTTCTATGCCACATCCCTGAACAAGGTGCAACGAAACTATAATTACTTATAGTAAAAAAGCGTGGAACTTTTGAGGCACCTAATTTTAGTAAAAAATACATTTTATTTAATTTCCTTAAAATGAAACATATAGTAAAAAATGTATAATAAAATGCAATTATAAAACAGTCGGTTCCAACCACTGCAGTAATTTATACAACATAGTCTTTCCGCTTAACGTGTTTCTTAGCCATGGTCCTCTTCATCAGGAGCCAACAGACTTTGTTGCTGCTATCTAATTAAGGAGAAATGATTTGTTTTAAATTAATAATCATATCAATATACAATAGTTTCATATGTCATGCTATAATCCCTTTGAAAGACTGTGGCATGCACCCAGGTATTTCCCTCATTGTTCAACTGTATGTAGCATAGGAGTCCCAGGGGAGCCTCTCCAACCTTAAAACCTCTAATATGGTTTATCCATTGATCCATTTACTAGTTTCATAAATGTTGAAAGTCACTACCTTCCTGTGTATAGAGGGAAGAGGAGCCACCATTGATTGTTATAATGACTCTACCCCCCACCACTCATACATATGATAATCCATGGCAGAGGCAGACTGACAACTCATGGGGCCCCCGGGCAATAGAAGATTATGGGGCCCCCAGGCTTACAGATGGCCACCAAGCCAGGTAGCAGTACAGAGGCGGGGCAGCTAAAATCTCGGGATTTTCACATCAAAAGCATGTAGGTTTTGGACATATCAGGGACAGATGTAAAAAAAAACACAGATTTTTACATACTGTCCCTGGTTTTAATGAGCCTGGCAACCCTGATGGGGTGCCCTAGTGGCATGGGGCCCTCAGGCAGGGCCCGAGTTCCTCAATGGTCAGTCCGCCCCTGATCCATGGGTATACTCACGGTGTAATAACTAAAGATGCATATACCCCCCTCCCCAGGGCCTACATCAAGAGCTAAATGCACATGCTTTTGTTCTAGAGATAGACCCATAATTTAACCACTTCAATACCAGGCACTTTCAGCCATTCCTTCCCAAGACCATTTTCAGCTTTCAGCGCTGTTACACTTTGAATGACAATTGCGCGGTCATGCAACACTGTACCCAAACTAAATTTTTATAATTTTCTTCCCACAAATAGAGCTTTCTTTTGGTGGTATTTGATCACATCTGGAGTTTTTATTTTTTGCTAAAGAAAACTGATTGGCAGGTGATTGGCACAACTGAGGGGGCTCTGCTGATAATCAATGTGCTGATTATCAGCACAGACCCCCCCCCCTGACAGGGAGAGACACCGATCGGCTCTCCCTGTCAGCGCGAACCGAGGAATGCCATTTAACGACAGTTCCTAGTTCACACGATGATCAGCTGTGATCAGACTGACATGCCGCACTCGCGATAGCCACGATGCGTGTCCCCACTGGCAGGTGCCAGCATGTCATATGACGCCCAGTCAAGATAACAGAACTAATTCCCGGCCGTCATTCTGCATACGGCGTGCGGGACGTGGTTCAACCTGGCATTTACCTTTTATTTTTGAGCCATAGCATTTGATAAAACATTTAAGTCACTCCTGCTATCATGATGAAACAGGGAAGTAATCCATTAGGGCTTAATTTAGATTCCTCACATTGAGTATATAAAGTTATACAAATTAGATTTAATTGCTCATATTGAGTCTATAAAAGAGACCAATAATGATAATGATAGTGTTATAATAGTGAAGCGCCCTGCTCCTGTTGGTTAGGCGCTATTTGTAAATTTAAGTTATCTGAGCTGTAGTTTAGCTCACAATGATTATGCCAAATTGTTGGTTTCTGTTCCAGTTCAGCTGTGTTACACATTTTCCACTTGACTGTGGGTGTCGCTGTCACCACAGGTCGAGGTTGGAAAAGCAGGGTTGGATACATTGAGTATTCTTTCCCAGAAGCAGCTCAGTGGTCGTGGTCCCCGCCACTGTGCATTCTGGGAAAGGGTACTTAAGAGACAGACACTGTTCTGGCGGGGTCTTCCGAACCCGACCTGATGGCCCTCATGGCCTCAGGTATGTGCTAGCAGTTTCTTTCCGGCCTCGGGGCCTGCTGGTACGAGGTTCTGCTACTGAGGCCTCGTACACACGACCGAGAATCTAGTCGTAAAAGAAATATTGTTTTCCTTGACGAGAATCTTGTCAAGCTTTCTTTGCATACACACTGTCAAGACAAAATCTCGTTGTTCTCAAACGCGGTGACGTACAACACGTACAACGACACTATAAAGGGGAAGTTTCATTCCACTGGCGCCACTCGTGGGGCTGCTTTTGCTAATCTCATGTTACTGCGTGTTAAGTAAAAGTTTGGTGAGAGACGATTTACGCTTTTCAGTCTGTTACAGCGTGACGAATGTGCTATCTCCATTACGAACGCTATTTTTACTGAAGCTGTGCTCCCGTCTCATACTTTATTCTGAGCATACGCGGGTTTCTAAGCATACACACAAAAGTTTTTCTCGTTGTAAACCATTCCGTCAGAAACACGATGTGGCAAGCGCAGCACTATGAAGTGCCTCATGCGCTGTGGCATTAGAAGAATTGTGATATCTCTGTCTTTTCAGTCCAACGAGACTGTCTATTACTCTGAAAATCCCTCTATGAAAGCAGTAGGTTTAAAGAGCACACCAAATGCTTAACCGATTGCCGACCGCCCGCCGTCATATTACTGCGGGACGGCGGCACTCCTGGGCGAGAGCCCATAGCTATACGTCCGGTTTAAAATGGCCCCGCTCGCCCCCAAGTCCTGCGCGCGTGCCTGGCGGGTACGATCGCTGCCGGACACCCGCAATTGCTCGTTACAGAGCGGGGAACGGGAGCTATGTGTGTAAACACAAAGCTCTCGTTCCTGTCAGCGGGGGAAACGCTGATCTTCTGTTCATACAATGTAGAACAATGTTAGAACACACCCAGGAACACACTTAACCATTTCCCTGCCTCCTAGTGTTAACCCCTTCACTGCCAATGGCATTTTTATAGTAATACAATGCATTTTTATAGCACTGATCGCTATAAAAATGCCAATGGCCCCAAAAATGTGTCAAAAGTGTCTAAAGTGCCCGCCATAATGTCGCAGTACTGAAAAAAAATGCTGATCGCCGCCATTACTAGTAAAAAAAAAAATATTAATAAAAATGCCATAAAACGACCCCCTATTTTGTAAACGCTATAACTTTTGCGCAAACCAATCAATAAACGCTTATTGCGATTTTTTTTAACAAAAAATATGTAGAAGAATACGTATCGGCCTAAACTGAGGGAAAAAATGTTTTTTAATATATTTTTGGGGGATAGTTATTATAGCAAAAAGTAAAAAATATTGCATTATTTTCAAAATTGTCGCTCTATTTTTGTTTATAGCGCAAAAAATAAAAACCGCAGAGATGATCAAATACCACCAAAAGAAAGCTCTATTTGTGGGAAAAAAAGGATGCCAATTTTGTTTGGGAGCCACGTCGCACGATCGCGCAATTGTCAGTTAAAGCGACGCAGTGCCGAATCACAAAAAGTGCTCTGGTCATTGGACAGCAATATGGTCTGGGGCTAAAGTGGTTAAAATAACTTCTTTACTTTTCTTCATATAAAATATTGCTGCTTTGCAGCAGACAGTCCATGTACAAAAACACGTGTTGAATGAAGTATAACAAAATGGTGGTTCAAATATTTAATCTTGTCATTTAACATAAGATGGTGGATATATTTATTTTTTCAGTACTTATACTCTCTCTGTAAGTTATTAAAGCATTCTCTGATTTCTCTGAAAGATATAACTCTGTGGTTTGCAACTTGGTTTGGTTTAGTTTGGTTAGGTGAGTTTGGAGTTAGCTCTTGAATTAGGTTTGCAGAGTTAGGTGAATTAGTTTGTGAATTACTTTGGTGGAACTACAAGTGAATACATAACTGGTTCAGTATACAGAGAAAAAGAGTTTAACCGCTCCAAAGTCCCAGAGAACTAGATGACTGAATCCAAACACTTGGGTGCCGGTGCTGCAATGATATGCAAGATTTGTAGAAAAAAACTAGGATGGTCGCACTCCAAAAACAATGTTGTTCCTTTTTAATAAAACTGGTCACAAAACAAACATGTCACAGCAAAAAATCCGATAAAAAAGCTGACGCGTTTCACACTATCATACAGTGCTTATTTATAGCTCCCAGACCAGTTTTATTAAAAAGGAACAACATTGTTTTTGGAGTGCGGCCATCCTAGTTTTTTTCTACAAATCTTGGTTCAGTATACAGTTCTAATCACAAAATTTTCAATAGGAACATATATATATATAACTGTATGACATACCTATTTGGCCCCTTTGCTTCCATAAAACTGAACTCTGGTTCTGGATCTGTTCTGTTCTCTGTCTGTAGTGGAATGAGATTTTGCAGCCCATGTGCTGGGAACTTTCCAGACAGAATGAATGCAAAGCTGGCTGTGATAGGTCAAGACTCCTGCTCAATGTGAGATTTGCTGTGATTGGCCAAGGCTTTTGATGAGTCACAAAGGCTTAACTCTATACTTTCTGGTATGAATTCTACTGTGTTATTGCTACCTCTTCTGTCATATGAATAAATGATTCTTAAAGGCATATTTTTTCTTTTGCTTTTGTGAACACAACATACAACTGTTATATGACACCCAAGCATAACATCACAGTGAATAACTCTGCTTTTGTCTCTCACATATACACATGTGCACTACATTTAGGTTCTTAGCAGGTTTAGCTGTATATACATGTAGGTTATATTAGCGACCTAGGACAGGTTCTAGCTGGCCAGCTACACACGACGAGACGCCCGGCGAGAAACAAGAGAACATGTTCTTTTTTTTCCGTCGAGATCCACAACAGTTTTCTCGACGAAAAACATACACACGTCCGTTTCATCGGCAAAAAAGCTCTGCCACCAATTCTCTTGATGGATTTTGATAAGGAAAACAGTCGTGTGTACGAGGCCTGATAGTAGGCCCAGAAGTTTCTGGGGCCTACTAGTCCAGGGGTGGTCCTGTTCTGTCTTGCCTGTGGGAAGAAGCCGAACAATTTGGGAATCAATTGGAGGACGGATCCTGGCCAATCTACCTCACCGTACTGTCGGCTGGCTGAATGATCCTGGTACTGTGTAGCTGTGTCTTTGGAACTTTTGCAAAGTGTGTGTGGTTACACGGTCCTGTTGCAGAAGCTGTGCAATGACTCGTTTACACTCATCAAGTCTGTGGCAGAGACTTTTGAATGAGCTTTGCACCGGCTGCTAGGTCAGTGAGAGAGGCCTATCCGGTGGTTGATGAATCCAGTGTGGAAACTGTCTATCCTCTGGATCCAAGAACGTACCCGTGATCCACAAAAGCAAGGTACCTGAATCTCCCCTAACCCTCCATCCCTCTGTCTGAGTTTGTTCAATAAAACCTTGGAAGAAAAAGAGGCTAAGTGTTGGTTCAGACATGTTTGAATAACTCTTAAAGGAGGACCCCTAAGAATAATGTAGCAACCTGTCCCCAATTACTAGGGCGCTATTCTAAATTTAGAGGGTGTCTGGGCCAATAGTGGGCTCAGACTCTGTTGAAGTTAATTTAAATTAGCCTCTGTTCTGGCTATAGTTGTGCTTGTAAGGATTTTCCCCTGTTTCCTGTAGACCCATGTTGGAATACAAGTGAACCATGGTGTGTTAAGTGCCCCTTCTTGGCAGCAGCCCAGTGGGAGTGGTGCCCCGCTGTGCATGCTGGGAAGGGATACTTAAGGACAGATGCCTTTTTTTGGGGTCCTTCGCCTCGTGGCCCTCCTGGCGCGAGGCACGTGTGTGTGATCTCAACCTCGGGACCACGTTGGCCCGAGGCCGCAATTCTGTGGAGTAGGCCAAGTTATGCTGGCTGGGGCCTATGATGCAAAAGGGGATCCCAAGCTGTCCGTCCAAGTGGGGAAAGCTGCTTAATGAAGGAAACCAGCAGAGGACCTGCCCTGGAGGAGACCAAGCAAAGCAAGCTAATGTCTCAGGATAGGCCTGGTGACTTTGCCTGGCGGCTGCATTGTTTGGCGCAGTTGATTCTGCATTGATGGGCACAGGTGGAGGGGGCTGCACTGGGGGGCATTGATAAAGTTCTTGTTAATATTTATTTTTGTAACTTAATTCTGCATAAAACATTTAAATGTAATTTCATGAGATAATTTACGAGGGAGTGTTTAGGGACATAATTAGGGGTGGGGCAACCGGTGGCGTTTAACCCTTAAGGCCTGGCTAGTAGCTCAGGACTTTACATTTTGAGCCCTGATGCTGTATAGTATATACATCTTGGCACCCAGTAGGTTCACAGACCCTCAAGGGAGTGAGTTAGAGGTGGGCATGTTGTCTGTGGATCCTCCAGGGTAGGTGTTTCCATAAGCCTTGTCCAACAAATTTCCTCCAAAGCTTGATAAGGGATCATATTTTGAAGCTTCAAATTTTAAAGAAACTTTTAATTTGTTGACATCGATCTTGTAGAATATCCTGGGGAATCTGTAAGAAGGTAACATCTGGTGCACAGTGGAGACCTGAGATTTAATTCCCCAGCTTGGCTCTTACAACTGTCAATTGTCGAACCAATGCTCTCCTGAACATCCCATTAAATGGTTATCGGTGATTAATACTCCAAGGATCAGAGAACCTATAAATACTCAGCTCAGATATAAGACTGCCAAAAAAAGTTCTTCAAGCTGACTGCATCAAGGATACTCACCAACATCTTGATTAAATGAGCAACACTAGGGTGAGTAAAATACATTTACTTATATGGCCTTTTCACCAAGATATCAATCTAAAATATCCTGTGATGTCTTTCAGAAATTAGAGAGTATTTATATTTAGGTAGCAAATATCTTCTTTTGTACTGTATATTGTACTTCATTATACGTCCACTTCACATTTCTGGGAAAGATTGGGCCACATACACAGTGGGGGTTATTTACGAAAGGCAAATCCACTTTGTACTACAAGTGCAAAGTGCACTTGAAATTGCACTGAAATTGCACTTGGAAGTGCAGTCGCTGTAAATCTGAGGGGTAGATCTGAAATGAGGGGAAGCTCTGCTGATTTTATCATCCAATCTTGTACAAGCTAAAATGCTGTTTTTTATTTTCCTTGCATGTCCCCCCCAGATCTACAGCGACTGCATTTCCAAGTGCTTGTCTTTCGTAAATGACCCCCATTGTAATCAAAATGCACTTTTTAAATGTAAACATTTTGGCTGCCGCACTGAAATCGAAAAAGAATATGAATTGAATGAATCAACCAAATTCAACAAAACTAAATAACTAGATTAACTAAACACATTTTTTTGTTGTCTAATTCTAGGTCCCTTATTTATTTTATTGCTCTCACTCTGGCATGTGGCGCAATCTATCACATGTGTGGGGTGATCATGCCCATACACAATTGCACTCTATGCGTGCGTTTGCGTTCTCATGTGTGTTCGTATGTGTGTGTATTTTATTATATTTACATTTTTCAACATTTCCTGTATTTATTTTATTCAAATATATATATATTTTTCCCCCCACCTTTATTGTAGCACAAGGGGGCTGATAAGCCCACTATGTGATAGCACTGGGCAGACTACAGGTTCTCTTTATGGAGACATCAGGGTTCTATAAGACCACTAATGTCTCCCCTGTACTCTTCATCGGCCAATCAAACTTGGGGTGTGCTTCATTGGCTGTGCATCAGGCTTTTTAGCCAGGATTCTGACAGCAATGTTTTACAACAGTTGTCTCCAAACTGGGGCAGTGTTCCTCTCAGTGATACAAGACACTATTTCAACCACTGACACCAATGATGGTGCATAATTTCTCCCACTGATACCAATGATGGGGCATTATTCTTCCTACTGACACCAATTATGGGACACTATCCCTCCCACTAACAGCAACAATGGGGTACTATTTCTCCCACTAACACCAACAATGGGGTACTATTCCTCCCACTAACACCAACAATGGGGTACTATTCCTCTCACTGATACCAATGATGGGGCATTATTCTTCCAACTGACACAAATTATGGGACACTATCCCTCCCCCTAACACCAACAATGGGGTACTATTCCTCCCACTGACACCAACAATGGGGTACTATTCCTCCCACTGACACCTACAATGGGGTACTATTCCTCCCACTGACACCAACAATGGGGTACTATTCCTCCCACTGACGCCTACAATGGGGTACTATTCCTCCCACTGACATCAACAATGGGGTACTATTCCTTCCACTGACACTGATTGGGCATTATTCCATCAAATGACACCAACGTCAGGCCCCCCTAATGTCTGAAGGACAGTAAACTGGTCCATTGTTTGGAAAGTTTGGAAAACCCTGCTTTACAACATGAGGGCAGACAGTACAATTAATATACAGTTTAAAGTGTTACTAAACCCAGACCCTGCATTCACTATATCTGGTCTCCCACAGTACACAGAACATGAAAATGCAATTATGGGCCAGATTCAGGTAGAGTTAGGCTGGAGTATCCAGTGATCCGCCAGCCTAACTGTCACTTTAAGCCGGCGTTTTTGTTTTCTGTAAGCAGAAAACAAGAAACACCGGGTTGGAGTTCCGATGCGATCGGCGCAATTGAATTTCGCCATCGCATCGTTACTTCAACTTGAAAATGGCGCCGGGGGCGTTCCCGCTGATTAACGCTGAAAAAATATGTTAATCAGCGGGAGTCGGAAATTCATGATCTTTTTCGGGCGCGACGCATTGACTTTACGACGTTTCCGGAAGCGATACGCGACGTAAAGATAAAGCAACCCCCTAGTGGAGTATCCTATGTTAAGTATAGGCGTCGTCATCGCGTCGGAAAAAATAATAATCGCGTCGCTTGCGTAAAACGTTCATGAATGGGGATGTGACGTCATTGACGTTCACTGACAGAATTTGGAGCATGCGCACTGGGATGCATTGACACTCGACGCATGCGCAGTACGTTTGCCGAGGGATCGCACATAGTTTAAATAATACACGCCCCGTACCCGCCCAATTTGAATTCCGCCGGCTCATTTGCGATGCGCTGCCGCAACTTTAGGAGCAAGTGCTTAATGAATGACAGCACTTGCTCCTAAAATTCCGGCAGAGTAACGTAAATGAGAAGCGTTACTCCAGAGCAAAGATGCTCTCATCTACCTGAATCTGGCCCTATATTAGTAAATATGAACTGCTAAATACCTTTTTTCACCAGCAGTATATAGCAGTCTTGTGACTTCTATCAGTGTCTGGTTAAAGCTTGTAGGAGGAGTTTTCATTCTCCCACGATTGTCTCATGAGGCTGCAGGACCCCTGACCCTCTGTCTGGACAGTGCTAATTGGCCCTGTGCTGATCACATGCACCCTCCCCCAAAAAAAAAAAAAAACTCTCTAGCAATACACACTAAACTGAGCATGTGCAGAATGCCCCCTCCCCCCTCTGTTCTATCAGGAGATGGAATGGAGACAATGGAAGGATTAACCCCTTAGGTTCCACACTGAGTTTAACAAGTATGCTCTACTGCATATACAGACTGATTTTACTGCTGTGGGTTTAGTAACACTTTAATACAGGAGGAATCAGAGGGCCCTACTTGTTAGAGCTTACAGTCTAATGCCACGTACACACAATCATTTTTCGGGTTGTAAAAAATTAACTTTTTTTTTGTCTTTAAAAACGATCGTGTGTGGGCTTCAGAGCATTTTTCGGGTTCTGAAAAGCGGGCAAAAAAAAAATTCAAACATGCTCTATTTTTTCACAATGTTTTTAACGTTGCCGTTTTTCGGGATGTAAAAAAATGGTCGTATGTGGGCTTTAACGACGTGAAAAATCCGCGCATGCTCAGAAGCAAGATATGAGATGGGAGCACTTGTTCTGGTAAAACTAGCGTTCGTAATGGAGTAATTACATCACGCTGTAACAGACAGAAAAGCGCGAATCGTCTTTTACTAACACAAAATCAGCTAAAGCAGCCCAAAGGGCGGCGCCATCCGAATGGAACTTCCCCTTTATAGTGCCGTCGTACGTGTTGTACGTCACCGCGCTTTGCTAGAGCATTTTTTTCCCACGATCGTGTGTAGGCAAGGCCGTTTTAATGATCAAGTTGAAAAAAACTTTGTTTTTTTCTAGAGCCTTAAAAACTTTGTTTTTTTACAACCCGAAAAATGATTGTGTGTACGCGGCATAAGAGAGAGGGTCAAGCTATACAAACGGTAACAGCTGTGGCGGATGGGCTGATGGAGAAAATTTAAAGTTGATAGACTTCTCAGATGAATTTTCAGTGATCATCAATAAGCGGGCAGAGTATTAGATAGTTGTACAGATTGGGGTAGGGAGTTCCAAAGGATGGGAGAGGTTCTGGAGAAATCCATGGGGGTGAGCATGGGAGGAGCTTACAACGGAGCGAGAGAGCTGGGGTTCTTGGGAGGAACGAAAAGAACGGTTTGGTTGGCATTTTGAGACTAGGTTAATGATGTAGCTGGGGGCTGAGTTGTGGATGGCTTTGTAAGTTATTGTTAGCACCTTGAATTTAATTTGTTGGGCGAGTGGCAGCCAATGGAGGGATTGGCCGAGAGGATTAGCAGGCGTTGAACGGTTTGTAAGGTGGATGAGCCTGGCAGCAGCATTCATGATTCATATATCAATTATGACAGTTGCAGGGTGTGTGTACTAATGAGGTCAGCTGGTGAACTCCTTCCTGTGTCTTAACAGTTTTCACGTCCCAAATCTACATACCAGGAAGTCATGAACTTTTCTATGGAACACACCAGAGCTGAGGTAAGGACTTGTTCTAAAAAATATAGAAAGCTTTTATTTTCTGCAACAGAGGGACATTAATAGCCTATTGGTACCAGGGCTGATCCTAGGAAGGTACGTGGTGTGCAGTGTACCCAGGCACTGAAGCGCCAGAGTGCTCTCCTCCCTCCTCCTCCTCTCCTTGTCCGTGTTCAGAGGTGGCTCTCTCCACCGGACTCCGCCGCTGCCACTGTCTTTCCTGCCCAAGCCCGTCCCCCCTCCCTCCTTCTGTCAGAGAAGGTAGCTGTCTCTGTGTGGAGAGAGACCAGCCATGCAGTGACATCGCTGGGGGGGGTGGCCCATGCCTGACATATTCTCCTTGTCTGTGTTAGGGGATCATCTCTGTGTTTGAGTCATTGCCATAGAAACATTTGTAAAAAGGAGGAGTTGGTAAGATGACCACGCCCATGTGGGGGCGCCAGAAATATTTCTGCACCCAGGCGTCTGTGACCCTAGGATCGGCCCTGATAGGGGAGCTAAAAAAAAAAGAGAAAAACTTAGCCTTGAAAGGGTAAGTTCACCTTTACAGAAAAATGTGAAAGGTGAACTTTCATTGGACCCCTCCTCATCCCCCCCAGTCCTGCTGACCTGGGGAGTCCTGCTAGGAGAGAGATCCGGTTTGGGGCTTAGAAATTCAGAGGCTGCATTCAGGGCAATAGTGAGGCTGCATTCATGTCAATGGTGAGGCTGCATTCATGGCAATGGTGAGGCTGCATTCATTACAATGTTGATTCTGCATTCATGGCAATGGTGAGGCTGCAGATGGGCACTGATTAGGCTGCATTGATGAGCACTGACCCTTATTTTGCTTCACAGTTCTTTATTTAAAATAAAATAAAATCCTGAAACTTCCCTCTTAATGTGAAGGTGTGTGTTATACACAGATAAATATGGTATATGCAGATCACACCCCTGAGCTCATCCTTAGGTTCTTCACCACACAGCCACAAAGGCAAGATAATTCTTATTGGGCAGTGTATTAGTTCATTTGCATTTAATTTTAATGGTTCAAAGAATATCAGGCAAAATGGTCGGCCCTCATGCATGTTCACTTCATCAAATCTGGCCCTCTTTAAAAAAAAGTTTGCACACCCCCGTTCTAACTCAATCAGCATTACAGAGTGATTTCCAGCCTTGTCCTCATCAAGAATGACACCCGAGTTAACGAGACAATCACTGACATGATTGTCAGCTGGTCCTTTTGTGGCAGGGTTAAGATGCAGTGGAAAAGTTTTGAGGGATTTTGCAATGAATTGCAATTCATCTGATCAGGCTTCATAAAATTCTCGAGTATATACTAATTGCCATCATAAAAACTGAGGCAGCAGACTTTGTGAAATCTAAAATTTGTGTCATTCTCAAAAATTTTGGCCATAGCTGTAGTTGCAGGAAACAGCTTGGGCAGATGTAGGCAGCTTGGTTAGGCTGCAATTTTAGAAGGAGAGACAAGACAGGTTTTATATTGAAATATTAATTACACTGTATTATATGAGAAAATTGCTTAAAATATGTTATAGTGGCTGGACAATGCATAAGCAGCTTGGTTAGACCATAATTTAAGAGGGAGAAATGAGGCAGGTTTTATTTTAAAATACAATTTAGAATGTTAATTAAGAGACAATAGCCAAAATTATTTTTGAGAGGCATGACCGAACTAAAATGTTAATTAATACAATTGTTTCTGCAACTCAAAGCCCCCTAGGGGTACCTTTCCTTTTCTTCAACATACATTCAGGGGTGTGCAGCATATAACCCACAATTGGTATCGACTTTCTTTGCTAAAATGTTAGTCTGTAGCATCAGCAGCAGAAGTTGTGTAGTCACTGGTAATCCATGATTTGTTAATATTAATAAATGTGATCCGGTCTATGTTGGAAGAAAACAGACAGATTTTCCTCTCCGTATCAAAACCTCCTCCTGGGCTGAAGGTCATCTAAGACATCTCAGACAGCAAACTGACTGCAAGGAAAGCCAGAAGTTCCAGCTCATGGTGAGTAGGGATGAGCCAAACACCCCTCGGTTCGTTTCGTAGCAGAACATGCAAACAGGCAAAAACTTTGTTGGAACACCATCAAAGTCTATGGGACACGAAGGTGAAAAATCAAGTGTTAATTTTAAAGGCTTATATGCAAGTTATTGCCATAAAAAGTGTATGGGGACCCGGGTCCTGCCCCAGGGGACATTTATCAATGCAAATGAAAAGTTTTAAAAACAGACATTTTTTCAGGAGCAGTGATTTTAGTAATGCTTGAAGTAAAACAATAAAAATTAAATATTCCTTTAACCACTTCCCTACCCGCCCCATAGTCATATGATGTCTGCAGGAGGGATCTCCCACCCTGGACGGGCATCATATGACATCCTGGGCTTCCCAGCCCAGGAGTTAAAGGAGTTGTAAAGGTTAATGTTTTTTCACCTTAATGCATCCTATGCATTAAGGTGAAAAAACATCCGACGGTGACGCCCCCCCCCCCCGAATACCCGTTTTACTTACCTTACTCCTCGAAAGTCCCACACGCGTCCACGTGATCTCTTTGGTTCCCAGCCTGGTCGTTGATTGGCTAGACTAGACGGATTGATAGCAGCACAGCCATTGGCCGGCACTGCTGTCAATCACATCCGATAACATGGTGTGCCGAGTGATACAGTGAGCGGCTATACCCGCCGCTGTATCACAGGAGCACGCCCGCAAAAGCTTTCCACCATGTGAGCTTGCTTGCATGAAGGTGGAAAGCTCTTGCGAGGAGGAGCCGAGACAGCGGCCGAGGGACCCCAGAAGACAGGGTTCGGGGACACTCTGTGCAAAACGAGCTGAACAGTGAAGGTAAATATAACATGTTTGTATATATTTATACATATTTTTTTTTTTTTTACTTTAGTGTTCCTTTAACACTAGGGGCGATCAAGAGGTTAAATGTGTTAACATTCGGGGGAGGGGACTGACTGGGAGAGTTGACCAATCAGTGTCCCTATGTACAAGGGACACACTATCAGTCTCCTCTTCCTGACAGGATGTGGATCTCTGTGTTTACACACAGAGATCCACGTCTCTGGCTCTGTAACTGCCGATCGCGGGTTTCTGGCGGACATCGCGGCTCCCAGGCACACACATCAGCACCTAGCAGCCGGGAGGCCAGAGGATGTCATATGACGTCCATCTGGGATGGCAGAGCCACCTTGTGGATGTTATTTGACAGTAGGCGGGTAGGGAAGTGGTAAAAACTGCTCACGGCTGTAATATATTGTCGGATCCCGGAAATATAGATAAAGATCATTAAAAAAATCATTAAAAAAATTCCTAATGGTGAGCAAGCTCCAGCCAGAAGTCTACAGGGTCCTTACTTCTCATAATAATCACATCAGCCCTAGAACCAAAATGGTTTGTAGGTCTGACTTAACATGAGTCATGTCAAACTTCTACAGTGAGACCATTACTTCCCCACAGAGAGCAAAAGTCCCACTCTTTTCCTATTCAGGATGTAGTTGCTTTTGAAATAAAACAAACTGTAAGGGCCCTTTCACACCTGCGGACCGTATGTCCGTATTTCATCCATCTGTTTTCGGGTGAAATACGGACATACATGGATCCCTATGGGATAACGGGTGTCAGCGGATGAATATCCACTGACATCCGATCTCATTGGTCCCCCCTATGGTCCGTTTCTGCAGACGGAGGAAAATCCTATTTTTACATCCGTCTGTGGATCGGATGAACATGGACAGATGGTCCGTTTTCATCCGATCCCTCCATAGAGGATAGCGGAGATCTGACAGGGCGATCCCTGCACAGTGTGGGTGGACCGCCCTGTTATCTGCTGGCTCAGCAGGGATCAGCGAAGCGATAACCGCTGAGCAAGTGGATAATAAAGGTATGGATCCTCACGGGATCCATACATGTGAAAGGGGCCTACTGCCGTTTTTCGGGATGTAAAAAATGAAATTTTTAATGATCTAGAAAAAATAACGTTTTTTTAATCTGATCGTTAAACCAGCCTTGCCTACACACGATCGTGAAAAAAAAATGCTCTAGCAAAGCGCGGTGACGTACAACACGTACGGCGGCACTATAAAGGGGAAGTTCCATACGGATGGCGTCACCAGAACGAGCGCTCCCGTCTCATAACTTGCTTCTGAGCATGCATGGTTTTTCCACGTCGTTAAACCCCACATATGACCATTTTTTTACCACGTTAAAAACGACAACGTTAAAAACTATGTGAAAAATTAGAGCATGTTCTAAATTTTTAATGCCCATTTTTACGAAAAATGCTCTGGAGCCCACACATGATCGTTTTTAATGACATAGAAAAAACTTAATTTTTTATAACCCGAAAAACGGTCGTGTGTACGCGGCATAAGACTGTGTCCACCTTTTGGTTTTCATGCACCTGGAATGGATTTAGCTGATTTAAACAGAAGGTTCAACTGGGCTTTAAATGACGTTCATGCTCACTCTAATTAGAATCTTTATTTTTTATTTTTGCATAGAGTTGTTGGATTCCAAAAAATCAAAGCAAGCTCAACATTTTTTTTTCCACAGCAAGCTCTTTGTTTCTTCAAAGCAACATGGCTCAGCCAACCTCCGCAAGCAACAACATTGCCAGTTACATTCACTTGACTTTTATGTCCTTGATCACTGTTTGCCTCTGCTTCTTCTTGTGCTTCATTTTGGTGGTATTCAGCATCTTCTTCACCAGTCCACATCTCCGGGAGAATGCTCGTTATATCCTCTTTGTCTACATGCTTGTGAATGACATGTTTTTTCTCCTGTCTGGTTTCACTTTGTTGGTAGGTGCAATATACCTTCTGTACATCCCCGTACCAGTTTGCTTCATTTTAAATTCAGTTTCATTTATCACTTTTCGGGTGACCCCAACCACCCTGGCAGCCATGGCTTTGGAAAAATACATAGCCATATGTTACCCATTGCGACACAAGGAACTGTGCACCCCACAAAGAGCCAATGTGGTTTTTACCCTCATATGTATGGCACTGTTTATTCCAAATGCTGCTGATGTAGGTTTTATGGCTTTGTCATTTAGAACTACATTTAATATTTCTATCATATGTAGAAAGGAAAACATGTTTGTGAATCCCTTTCAATATGTTTTAAGGTCCCTTAGTTTTGCATTGTGTTTTGTTTTGGTGGCCATTATCATATTATTCACATACATCAAGATCTCGATGGTTGCTCATAGAGTTAGCTCACAGACTTCTAATGCCTCCAAAGCCAGGAGAACCATCTTGCTCCACACCTTTCAGCTACTCCTATGCACAATGTCTTTATTGTCATCATTCACTGAAGCTTTGCCTGCCAGTCAAGCCATTTTGCCTTCATTCAACTTCTTTGTGTTCAGCTGCGCACCAAGGTTCCTCAGTCCAGTCATCTATGGGATCCGGGATGAATATTTGAGGGAGCATATTAAGAAGTCTTTAACAAGACATCTTACAAACTAGATGATAATGAGATGTTAAAATTGTAATCTTGTCTTGATTTGGACTTAAAGCGGATCTCCCATGCCTATACGATTTGTTTTCTTTTGGGGTAGTTTAATGGTTAATAGCATTCATTATAAACTCACTAGTTTGGTGTCCCATGTCCTCTGCTGTGCCATTCTGTCTGCAATTTACATTTATATTCCGCTTGTTGCGCCGTTCCCATTTTAACTGTGGGCATTAGAAGCCCACAAGCAGCCACTTCCTTGTTGCGGCGCTCAATCCCGCACATGCACACTAGTAACAGGAAGCAGCGGCATCAATTTCTGTGTAAAAGCTCACACACAGCTCACAGCGGAAATCATGCAGTATTTGGTATCACAGCTCAGTAATAAATACGGGGAGCTATGAGAGAAGCTCCCAGAGCACACTGCGTGGTACGGGAAGTGACACAATACCCGAAGAATACCCGCAGTTGTGCAGACCGGAAACAACATGAAGCAAAAGGTATTGTACAGATGTAAAAATTAAACACCTAGATCTGGAGGCTTTTAAATGGTGGATGGATAAAGGACTTTATCGTATTGGTCAGTTTTTTTTACGCTGGTAAACCCATGTCATTAAACCATTGCAAAAAAACATTAAAACTTCCAGAATCCGAGGAATGTCGTTTTCATCAAATTTACACATTTCTACAAATGATCTGGAAGGAAAAACCTCTCCCCCCACAATTTACAAACTATGAGATGTGGTGGGAAAGAGATGAGGGACAAAGGGGTGGGGGGGGGGGGTTTCGGTTGCATATTCATGCCTCACTCCCCCTACAGGGAAAGCTTCTTATATGGAGACATGGGAAAATGATCTTCAAATTAGTTGGGACTTAGACACTTGGCATAGATCATTTACAAAATCTTTTAAGGGAATTCTAAACGGGATTCTAAACCGTTTCAGTGATGGAGGCCAACATTAAAGTAATAACCAGGTGGTATTTAACTCCCTCTAAGCTGGCTTCTATTTTCCCTACAGTAGATCCGAATTGTTTTAGGGGATGTCAACTCCTGGGAACTATGACTCATATCTGGTGGGAGTGTCCTAGAATTAGATCATTTTGGAACAACATTTTTTCTATGATTTTCAAGGTAACAGGTTGCCAGGTCTCAAGATCTCTACCAATAGCTCTCCTGAATGCGCATATATGTCAAATTCCAAAACACTCTCAAAAAATAATTCACTTTATTCTTACAGGAGCTAAGCTTACAATTGCCAAAAATTGGAAGAAACTTAAGCCCTCTTTCTCAGAAGCAAAAAAAAAATCTTTTGGATAATGACTGAAGAAAAGTTTGCTAGCATTTTGAATGATACGGTTTTGAAATTTGAAATGATCTGGGAACCTTGGGCCAGATATATAGGTATTTCTCTTACTCAGGATGCCTCTTTGATTTCCGCAAACACTGTAAATTAGGTATATAGCTTGTCTTATCCCCTTTCCTCCCTCTCTTCTTTGTCCTTTTTTTTTTCTTTTCTCCTACTTTTTCTCACTTTCTTTTTATTTTTCTCCCCTTCTTTAGGGGAGCCTAGTGATGTTTTGTAAGGGGATTTATCCAGCAACATAGGCTTTGGTTCAGAGTGTAATTCAGTATGTCGAAAGGATTCCGCTCCTGGTGCAGTTTGAACCCGATAGGGGCACCAGGAGATTATAAGTATCCTTTTTCCTACTGTGTTAGCTTATATAAGGAATTTTTTTCTCTTTCTTACATCAATATATCATTTTTTTTTAATTGTTTAACTTTTAATACTCACATATTTTATTACAATGTGTAGCGCTACCCCATTCAGGAGCCGCTGAGTATAAGCGGGATCGGCGTGTTGTGTTACCTGGCAGATGTCTAGGGGTGATACTTGTGAGTTGAGGAAGAGAGCGAATGTCCAGTCTTTAGTTGGGTTTTCTTCAATGCTTTATTCCAAGGCCCAACATGGCCTTCATCAACATGGTACAGGACAGGAAAGGTTGATGAGCAGAGAGAGAGAGCTTGAGTATCAGGCCTTGGATATGAAGAAGAAGGGAGCAGTCTTGCTCAATGCAATGATGAACTCAGTTCGTCGCCACTCCAGTCGGAATGGGTAAAGTGCCCCCGGACAGACCCCTGCCTCAGGCCTGGCAGCCAGAACGTCACTTGCATATGTTGGGAGGACCAGGTCTCTGCCACAGGCCTGGCTCGGGCCCCTGCTACAGGCCCAGTACTTGAATGAGCGTTAATTGAAATGAGCAAGTCCTCCCAATAGATTTAGTTAGAGTCACTGGATCCCTGATGGTTCGTTTAAGCCCTATTGGATCACCTGCCTCCGGGTTCTCCTCAAGCCGATCCCCCACCGTACATCTCCCAGCTTGGGATCCTTTCAGAAAAGGTTTGGGACCCAGCAGCTACTGGGATCCCTCTCTATGTCAGAGTAGAGTTCCGCATGGTGCGCAACTTCGGCCAGGTAGGCCACGGCTGCGGGGTCCATGGATGCGTGCACCCTGAAGGTGGATGCCGCACCTGGAACTCGGACCCCGCAGAAAGCAAAGACGGCCCTCAGGCCAAGGCGGCTGCCCCAGATATAGCCTCCCTCAGCATGCCCTAGCGAGAGAACCAACCCCTCTGATTGGCTACTGAGGAAAACGATTCCACCAGAACCCCTCTAGCGCCAGCTGCTGCCCAGGGGTGGAAATACACCCCTGGAGCGCAGACTGACCCACAGGACAGTGCCGGGAATGACAGCAGCCTAAATTTTACAAATTGTAAATGAGAGCTACGTAACTCTCCCATTCCCCACTAACTTTAGTGTAACGCCCCTACAGAAAGTAAGGGGGCGGTACACAATTTTTAATTTTTTTTTTTTTATCTCCTTCTCAAATCTAAAGGGGGGGATTTTCTCTATCCCTCTCTCTGTAAGTCTTTTTTAGTTCCTGCTGACATTTACTAGGTTATGTCCATATTAATATGTATTGTGGTTTATTGTAATTTTTATTTTATTTCTGAAAATAAAATAATTTGAAAGAAAACCCACCTCCATACCGGGCCTATTCTGGCACTTCTCTCCTACATGTACAAATCATTATTCTTTTGCTAGAAAATTACTCAGAACCCCCAAACATTATATATATATATATATATATATATATTTTTTTTTATCAGAAACCCTAGGGAATAAAATGGCGGTCATTGCAAATTTTTATCTTGCACGTTATTTGCGCAATCATTTTTTAAACGCCCTTTTTTTGTAAAAAAAAAAAATGGTTTCATGAATTAAAAAATAACAAAACAATAAAGTTAGCCCAATTTTTTTGTAAAATATGAAAGATGATGTTATGCCGAGTAAATAGATACCTAACATTTCATGCCTTAAAATTGCGCACACTCATGGAATGGCGCCAAACTTTGTTACCTAAAAATCTCCCTGGGCGATGCTTTAAAATGTTTACAGGTTACCAGTTTATAGTTACAGAGGAGGTCTAGTGCTAGAATTGTTGCACACGCTCTAACGAATGCGGCGATACCTCACATGTGTGGTTTGAACGACGTTTACATACGTGGGCGAGACTTACGTGTAAACATCCCTTGTAATAGGAATAGTGTGTGACAGGTCCTCTTTAAGGAGAGATGCGGTGTCAATAAGACCCCACATCTCTTCTCCAGGCTGGAAAGAATGAGATCATAAAAAAAAATTCACAGATCTCATTCTTACTAGCCGCAATTGCGGTTTGTTTACTTACGGGTACCGGGCGTGACGTCATCACATCGCGCCCGGGCCTCCGACAGTCATAGAGATGACATCTGGTCACCAGTCATCTCTATGCTGCACATCCGGCGGACAGCGATCATCTCTCCAGGCCCCCGATGGGACGGGAGAGCCCGGAGAAGCACCGGATGGTGGCGGGAGGGGGGGATGTCCCGTCCCGCTGCCTATATGAAAAATCAAGCCGTGGAACCGCCGCTATGATCATTCTTACGGTGCGCAGGATCGCCGCCAGAAGAAAATGATATCTGAATGATGCCTCTAGGTGCAAGCACCATTCAGATATCCCCGCACAAACTTCAGGGTGTCATATGAATTCCACCTGGGATAACAGATCCCTGTTTGGACGTCATATGATGGCGCGATGGTCTTAAGTGGTTAAAGCTTAAAGAGGAAGTAAACCCTAATGGGTTTACTTCCTCTTTGTTTCCCTGCAAAGGTAAAGCATAATGGGCTACTATGCAGCACATAGTAGCCCATTATATGTCACTTACCTGCAGGAGAAGCCCGCTATGTCCCAGTCTTCCTCGCTAGTAGCGAACGGCCATTCTTCACCCCTCTTCTTCCGGGGTCTGCAAACTCCGGCTCTGTGACTTACCTGTAGGTCAAAGTTCTACCTGAGGGTTTACAACCACTTTAATAACCTTGATGCATTATATGGGAGGAGAACTAACCATTGGCTATATTAATACTGTATGTGGATATGTTGCTCCTCTGTACTGCGTTCTGCCTATAAGCTGATGTGTTGTGGTCATGGGGACACATGATGAGCATAGGCATAGTTTGTCTTTACTTCCATCTGAAGCTGGCGCGGATGATATAAGAGGAGGGGTTTCCGTGCCGTACAGCCAATCCCATGATTAAGTCGAGGTGACGAAACATGTCAGGGCTTGGCTGTACGGCAACCATCTGAGCTAACGTGTGAGGTGTGACGTGCTAAGCCAATTCAGGAAGCGGAGATCCAAGCTTGAGCAGCGAGTGGGGGTGAGACTCTATCCACATTCCTCAGATCCGCCGTGACCATAGTAAACTGGTTTGGGCACAGGTTGGAAGTTTTGCTGGCTGTGATATTTGCTGCTCATTTTTTAAGAGATTTATGTGAGTGTAATGCAGTGGCGGCCCATTGTCGCCGCTGTGCCCTGTAAAATGCACTCACCTTACTCCTTCGTCCCTCGATGTCTTCTCCCGCCCTCGATGACGCTTCAGCCAATCAGGTTACTGATAACTAGAACCGGTGACCTAATTGGCTGAGACGGCCATCAGTCTTATCCAAGGAACGCACCCTGTACGTTCCCTGGATAAAGCATCCGGGACCCGAAGGCTGTACTCGGAAAGCCTATGAGAGCCGCTGGCTCTGATAGGTACTTCTGCACAGCCAACCAGCGGCCGTTATTCAAGTGGTCGGCGCTCAATGTCTGGCCACCTGAACAGACCAGCGGCAGCTGGTGAAAACAATAACATACATTCATGCAAGCATGAATGTATGTTATTACAGTGGCGTGCGAGAGCCAGAGGGGGCAGGGCCCTCTATTGACAAATAGTAAGAACAACATTTTAAAGGAAAAGATAAAATCTTAAAGGCCTGTTTTTTTGTGACTACAGGAGGAGGGGGGGGCGGTGCCCGGGCGCCCCCTATGGACGGGCCGCCACTGGTGTAATGGTTGAAGTTTATACAGTGTTTATTAAAACTGGTTTTACGGTATTAGACTATTTGTGCACGCTTTATTATTTGCATGCGGAGAGATACGGTATTTACATGGTTGGAATTTGGAGCATCTGGTAAACCTTTCTGTGAGGTTTTTCACGTTTTCACTTAGGGACCTTAGATTGTAAGTCTTTGGGGGCAGGGAGTGATGTGAATGTACAATATATGTGTAAAGCGCTACATAAATTGATGGCACCATATAAGTACCTGTAATAAAGAAATAAGATAAATAAATAAATAAATAAACCAAAACCTTTAAAGTGCTGTTATTGTTTCAAAACCGAATTTCCACCTCTTCCATTAAACATCACCAGTTATGAATGAAAGGGTTATGTGCTCACCCTTATTTCATGACCTCTACACTAATCGGAAATGCTTGTGGTATGATAACACGGCTTCCAGCAATGATGGACGCATCCCTCATGGAGTATAACACACATAGATTTATGGGTACACACAGAATTTGGCAGAGTGGTGCACGATAGCCAATCAACTTCAGCTTGTTCAATGAAGCTTCGACAATAAAACCTGGAAGGGAAGCTGATTGGTTACAACGCACAGCTGCACCAGATTCTGTGTGCGCCCTTTTTAGTAATACTTCATATTCCAATCGCACACTTTCCAGGATAAGCTCTCAAAGTTTGGGTGCTGCAGCAACAACCAGCTGGATACTGGTTCTAGTCACAAAATAGATATTTGCCAGCACACCATGGATCGACAAAAAGTAGCGTACAAATAGGTGATTTATTGCATTGCATTTATTGCATTTATTGCATCAACAGCATAAAAAATCAAATCCGGCCAGCTATCAGAACGTGTGCCCGTCTCTTCTGGGTCCTGAACACGTGATGCAGTGACATCAGAACGCCACCTCCCAACGTTTCGTCACTAATGGGACTTGATCATGGGATGTGGAGGTTCTTTGTATTTGTTTCAACCATCACACCGTTTTGTCAAGTCATATCACATGAGGACCTAATTCATCTATACTTTATGCTCTGGACTCTGCTCAGCTATTCATTTGTCTCACTGTCCATGAAATATCATTAGTGGTCTATTTGAGTTTTGTGTTTGGACTTTCATTTATATCACACACTTTTCCACTAATTTGGGTGTTTATAATGATGATTATTTAAGCAATTTCTGCTATTTATGTTTCTGATGAGACATAATCACTCAATTATTTAGCGCGACTCCCTCTGTTGTTTTTTATGTTGTGATCATGCAATAAATCACCTATTTAGATGCTACTTTTTGTCGATCCATGGTGTGCTGGCAAATATCTATTTTGCACCTTTTTTAGTATGTAGTGCCCTGCTCCCATTGAGTGGGCGCTATGTGTTAAATTATAGTTGTCTGAGCAGTAGTTTTGGCTCAGAATGATTATTCTAAATTGTAGGGTTGTCCCGATACCACTTTTTTGACACCGACTACAAGTACCGATACTTTTTTTTAGGTACTCGCCGATAACGATTACCGATACCTATCACCTAGGAAGATTAGGTAAAGGGGTGGTTTGGGGGAGTTGGATGAGGCTGGGGTGAAGATGTGCTGACTGAATGACTGGGAGACTGTAGCAGGGCAAACAAACAAAAAAAAAATCATCAATAGCAGCCTCACTGTGCCCATCAATTGTGACCACTGTGCCATGCCATCAATTGTCACCACTGTGCCATGCCATCAAACACAGGCACTGTGCCCATCAATTGTCACCACTGTGCCCATCAATTGTCACCACTGTGCCATGCCAAACACAGCCACTGTGCCCATCAATTGTCACCACTGTGCCCATCAATTGTCACCACTGTGCCATGCCATCAATTGTCACCACTGTGCCATGCCATCAAAACGCAGCCACGGTGCCCGCAAATTGTCGCCACTGTGCCCATCAATTGTCGCCACTGTGCCCTGCCATCAATTGTCGCCACGCCATCAATTGTCACGACTGTGCCATGTCATCAAACACAGCCACTGTGCCATCAATTGTCACCTCTGTGCCATGCCAAACGCAGCCACTGTGCCATCAATTGTCACCTCTGTGCCATGCCAAACGCAGCCACTGTGCCATCAATTGTCACCTCTGTGCCATGCCATTAATTGTCATCACTGTGCCTATCAATTGCCACCAGTTTGACCCCTCAAAAAATATCAGGGTGTTCTGAGCTCCTCCTCCTGCCATCCAGACACATGTGGTCTCACCTACACTGATACACCACCATGGTTTCACCTCCAGCCTCACAATAAGACATGCTGGAGATTGTAGTCCCATAGTCCCGCCCAGCTCAGCTATCACACACAGCCAGCTGTGTGTGATAGCTGAGCTGGGCGGAACTATGGGACTACAATCTCCAGCATGTCTTATTGTGCGGCTGGAGGTGAAGGTTTCCGGCATTTTCTTCTCTGCCGAGTGCTAACACATGACACCAACTGCAGAGAACAGGATAATCTGCGGGCGGAGGTAGCGGGACTCGGGAGCCCTGAATGTAGTAAACGCGAGTCACTCACGTGTACTTCATTCAGGGCTCCCGAGTCCCGCTACCTCCGCCCGCAGATCCTCCTGTTCTCTGCAGTTGGTGTTATGTGTTAGCACTCGGCAGAGAAGAAAACGCCGGAAACCTTCACCTCCAGCCGCACAATAAGACATGCTGGAGATTGTAGTCCCATAGTCCCGCCCAGCACAAAACTTTAACCGAGAGGCTGCCGGGGACAGCGGTAGTGATCCCCCTCACTGTTCTGTGCAAGAGCCGGCGCAGCTTGCTGAGGCATCAGCTGCCCACAGAGCAACTTACCGCCCATCGCCACGCCTGGTCATAGCCGACAAGAGGGGAGGAGGAGGTGTGGAGGAAAGGACACGTGATTGGTTGTCAAGGAAGCGGCGGTCCCGTTCCTTAACAACCAATGATTGCCAGCATTTTTTTCTTTACTTTTCAGCTGTTAGCAGGGAATTCCTGCTGAGAGCTGAAAGTACAGCGCCTGAAGGTATCGGTTTTTGGTATCGGGCATTTGCATGAGTACCGATACTCTTGCAAATGCTTAGTATCGGCACCGATACCGATACCAGTATCGGTATCGGGACAACCCTACTAAATTGTTGGCTCTGTTCAGTTCAGCTGGGTTGCACAGGTTTCCCCCTGGCGGTGGGGTGTCGCTGTCACCGCAGGTCACGGTTGGAAAGGAAACAGGCTGGACATATTGGGTATCTCCTTCTCAGTAGTGCCTGAGTCTTTCACTCTACCCCTCTGTTTGAGAACTTTGTTAATAAAACCTTTGAAAGAGACTTTGTGTTGGTGCCCTGCATTCTTGTGGACAACTCTTCAAGGACAACCCCTGAAGTGAGCGTATGGAACAGTAAGGTAATGGCAGGCCCAAATCTAAACCAGCAGCTCTTTTGGGGGTAGTGTTACAAGTAAATCTCCCACATACTTTCCTTCATATATTTCGTTCATCAAGCTGAGATGACTGCTACAGCTGTACCCAAGTTAGCTTAGAGTGTGCATTCCTCAATGAAGAAAGAGGACAATCGAATGCTCTCAATTTTTCAAAACTTATTTAAAAGGTTTAAAATTGTACTCACAAAAAATATAAGTAAAACACTTTACATAACACAGCTTATTCCTTATGACAGGGTGACAACACAGGAGCATAAGAAGGAGACATGGATAGTGTGTTGTCACCATACAACAGGAAGTGTCTGAACAAAGACCCTCATGAAAGGATCACCAGCTATTATTATTGAAAGATGCCGATTTAACAATGTTAAGATTATTTTTAAAGTGATAATAATATGTTAATGCTTATATGTGATTTTAGTGATTCGGTTAATATCCCATTTGGGCTGATATATGAACTGTTAACCCATCAACAGGACAAAGAAAAGATATGTTCCCACTATATCCTCAGATGCATGTTATGGCAGTGCAGTGTTTTACAAGTGTAGCACCACCCCTGAAGGAGCTGCTGGTTTATTTTGGGCGGCATGTTATCTCGATTTTTCCGCCGTCTAGGGTACTGGATGAGAGCTGAAACAAAGTCAATGTCCACACGTTGCATTCCTTTTTCTCTGCTTTATTTACCGAATGTGGTAAAAGAACGAACAATAGATTGAAGAGGTGAAATAGGATACAGGTAGTGGGTTCAGGTGTAGAACATTATAAGAAGCACTCCTGCTTCCAGACATAAACTCTCATTGCCACTCTAGCCAGAGTGGGTAATGTGCCCTTGGATAGGCCTCTCTCACTAGTCCTAGCAGCCAGGGCGCTACACGGAACCTTGGTAAAGTCTCTGCCACTGACCTTCCAAAAGGTGGAGATACGTTCAGTCCAGAATCCTCTCACTTTAGGATTAATCAACCGGATCTCTTCTCAAAGTAATTGCTTGTGAAATCAGGAAAACTGATGGGTGACTACTGCTCAGCCTTTCAGTAGTAGTGTGTCCTTCAATAAAGTTCAATGACGATACCTTTTTCAACTGCGACCTCCCAGTTTATTTGTGGGATATCCATTGGTGAGCATGCTCTGGAGTTGCGGGGCAGTTTGAGCACGGAACCCTTTACCCCATGTCAGCTCAGGCATCTCCGACTCAAACCAATGGTCGTCCCTCGCATCAGAAGAAGAATCTAGCTCGGAGCTTGCGTATTCCTCCGCGGGCAAACAATAATAATAATAATAATAATAATGCAAGTCTTATATAGCGCTGTCTTACCCTAACTTGCCAGGCAAGCTATGAAGCCAGGCGAGCTTCTTGCTAGACAAGCTTCTGAAGCCACAGCCGAAGCTGTAGCTCATCGGGTCTCGAGGCGCTTATATAGTAACATAGTCACTATTACCCAAATCAATGGTACTCATTTTACCGACCTCGGAAGGATTGAAGGCTGAGTGGACCCCGCCGGGATCGAACCTGTGACCCTGAGGGCTCAGGTGATCACAGATTGCTGCAACAGAGCATTAGCCTGCTGAGCCATCTTACGCAACTTACCAGTGCGCACAACTTTGGTTACAATGTCCCCAGCCTGCTTACCAGTCCTTCTCTTGGTCTCGACAGGGGCAACATCCTCCCTGGAGTCTGGTCCCGGTATATGCAGGGGTAGGCCTCGACCACGGCCATGGGAGGCCTTTACATAGCCCACTTTCTTTGTGGCGAGCCAAGTGGGCACATCGTCATGCACACGGTCTCCGTAGCAGCATCCACTCTCGCTGCGGGCACATCTTTCTCACTGGTGCCACAGTCACTCACGTTGGGAGACACAATTGACGTGGCAGCTGAAGTTGAAGCAGTAGCGGCAGCAGTAGTAGGCCAGTGAGT
The DNA here is from genome assembly GCA_029574335.1 of Rana kukunoris. NCBI lineage: Eukaryota > Metazoa > Chordata > Amphibia > Anura > Ranidae > Rana > Rana kukunoris. Next base: position 17,693,065 of record CM056050.1, on the reverse strand, counting down.
GACTTCCTCCGTAGTAACAGTCCATGTGACCCAATCTACCCGATATGCATGGGGCGACACGGTAGGCTGATGCACCTGGAAGAGGTACTCACCGCACCTCGCACATCGGATAACCGGCTGGATCCAGATTGTCAGCTCCATACATCTGGGGCAAGACACGCCATGCACCTCCACGTTGCCACCCGTGTATAGCACAAAACGCCCCCATTGCTTAATGCAAATTCCAGTGTCCGTTAAAGAAGCTCCGGTTGGAGTAGGAATTGCGCTGGTATCAACAAAGGACATAATAGGCCTCAGCCTCAATTTCTGAAATTATAAGTACAGTGCAAATACATAGCAATTATGAGTTGCTACAAGCATCGGCATCAGGTAAATTTGATGAAGTAGTACACCTATGGGATCCCTGGAAAGCCCAAAATCTAGCGGGTGGTAGGCGGAGGGGGAGTGTCATTCCTCTTTTATGACCAATGACGGAGGCTATAAGGTTATAGAGCTATAAGGGGCGATTGTTCTCTTGTTTTCTTGTCATTCGGTTTATTAATGTTTGTTTTATTTTATTTCTTTATATGTTAAAACCATCCTTGACTTTTCTTAATTTTCCTTAGCTAACAGTACAGCTGCACTAATGTCTCTAAAACATATAGGGATGCTGCCTCACTATGCATGGAGGCTGTGGGCTCCGGTGTGCTCCCTTTGCACCCTGTTGCTGGCCCTGCTGTACACCAGAGCAGATGCGGGCGGTCGGCCGGGTCTGGGTGTGGGGGTGAGCTATCTGGGGTCATGGTCCGGAGCTTCTCTGGGGGTGGGGGGTCTACACAGTAAGATTATTAAAATGTTTCTATTATGCCTTCAATCTTGTGTTGGATGCCCTCTGTCTACTAGGCTGCCAAACTATGTTTATCCCAGTCGTTGTTCAAATCTTGTATGTCATGTGATGTGTATCTGTAATTGCACTTTTGGAAATTAATAAAAAACTTTGAAATATAAAAGTAATTACTTGTGAAATCAGGAAAACTGACAGGCGACCACTGCTCAGCCTTTCAGTAGTAGTGTGTCCTTCAATAAAGTTCAGGCCTCCCTGAGTGTACCAGTCTCGTGCTCGGTGCTCTCCAGAACAGGTACTTCATTCGGTGGCTTCTTCCCTCTAGGACAGATAGCGCAGGACCACTTTATCAATGCAGACCCAGTCTGACTACTGAGCTTGCCCGACAAAAAAGCAGACTCCAGACCAACGTGGTCCCGGAGCCAGGAACTCTGAACACGCACCCCCGGACAGGAGGGCCACACACAGGGGTGGTGGAATGACTGCCCAGGGCGGACGACGACGACCCAGAACTCGTGACGTCTGTCCCTTAAATACTTTCCCCCAGCATGAGGCGATCAACCCTCACTGATTGGCCGCTGAAAAAGAATACCCAACACACCTTGATTTGACTGCTGCCACCCTCAGCCTGGAGTGGTACCAACACCCCAGACAACTGTAGTGGTCATCTGCAGTACAGCCTTGGCTGGAACGGAGACCCAACTTTGAAAACAAATAGGTCATAGGTAATTAACCCTCTGACTACCCTCTAAATTTACAGCAGGGCCAGCAATGAAAAACAGCTGCCCGCTACACAAGTAGCACACCCCTTGTAAGATACACTGAAGTTAGGGTTCACCACTGTTACACAGCCAGTCACTTAACACTTCCTTCATTCACCCAGACACAGAACTCAGTCATTGGCTTGTGTTTTTTTTTTTTTTTTTTGGGATGATAACTTAGAATGGGGTAGGGGACAAATTGAAAAATGTCCAAAACACAAACAAGGGGGACAACTTCCTCTTAACAAACACATCACAAAAAATTTGAATATCATCAAAAAGTTAATTTATTTCAGTAATTCAACTTAAACTAAAAAAAACTTTAAAGTGAAACTCATATATTATATAGTTTCATTACACACAGAGTGATATATTGCAAGCATTTGTTTCTTTCCATTTTGATGGTTATGGGCTTATAGCCAGTGGAAATCCAAAATTCAGTATCTCATAAAATTGTAATGTTGTGAAAAAGTTGAATATTGTAGACTCATGGGGGGTTATTTAGGAAAGGCAAATCCACTTTGCACTACAAGTGCAAAGTGCACTTGAAATTGCACTTGGAAGAGCAGTCGCTGTAAATCTGAGGGGAAGATCTGAAATGAGGGGGAAGCGCTGCTGATTTTATTATCCAATCATGTGCAAGCTAAAATGCTGTTTTTTTTATTTTTCTTGCATGTCCCCCTCGGATCTACAGCGACTGCACTTCCAAGTGCACGTTCAGCGAAATTTCAAGTGTTCTTTGCCTTTCCTAAATAACCCCTCTATGGGCCAGATTCAGGTAGGAGAGCCAATCTTTATTTTGGAGTAACGTTTCTCATTTACGTTACTCCGCCGAAACTTTAGGAGCAAGTACTGTTATTCACATAGCACTTGCTCCTAAAGTTGCGGCAGCGTAGTGAAAATAAGCTGGCGGAATTCAAATTGGGCGGGTATGGGGCGTGTATTATTTAAACTAGGCGCGATCCCGCGGCGAACGTACTGCGCATGCGTCGACTGTCAGTGCGCATGCTCCAAATTCTGTCAGTGAACGTCAATGACGTCAATCCCCATTCACGGACGTTTTACGCAAACGACGCTAAACTTTTTAAATTTGACGCGATGACGACGGCCATACTTAACATAGGATACTCCACCTAGGGGGCATGTTTTTCTTTACGCCGCGTATGGCTTACGGAAACGTCGATTCTCGCTGATTAACATATTCTCAGCGTTAATCAGCGGGAACACCCCGAGCGCCATTTTTAAAATTGCAGTTCCGGTACGACGGCGAAATACAATTACGCCGCTCGTATAGGAACTCAAACCCGGCGTTTCTTGTTTTCTGCTTACAGAAAACAGAAACGCCGGCTCAAAGTGAGAGTTATGCTGGCGTATCACTGATACTCCAGCCTAATGGCCCATACACACGATCCGAATATCGGCCGACGGATCGTACGACTTTTTTCGCTTAATAATCGTAAGTAAAATAAATAGGTTTTTAAACTCACGAAAATTATCGTACGATAGAAAAAAACGATCGGAAGTGATGTCACGTGTTGAAATGTATTTGTATTGTATTATCGGACGACGGCTGTACTGACTAAACGAAAATCGGACGAGAAACATTTTCGCGCTTGTCCGATCGAATTTAATCGGATGAACGGTCGTGATCGGCTGTCGAAAGTAGTGTACACACGATCCGAAAATCGTACGATTCATCATCGGACGATCGTTTTCGTCCGATATTAGGATCGTGTGTATGGGGCATTACTCTACCTGAATCTGGCCCTATGTGTCACACTCTAATCAGATAATTAACTCAAAACACCTGTAGAGGTTGATAGTTGATAGTTGTCCAGAAGACACCCTCCACAAGGTGAGCAAGTCACAAAAGGTCATTGCTAAAGAAGCTGGCTGCTGTATACAAGCATATTAATGAAAAGGTGAGTGGAAGGAAAAAGTGTGGTAGAAAAAGGTGCACAAAGAAAAGGGATAACCGCAGCCTTGAGAGGACTGTGAAGGGCCATTCAAGATTTTTTGGGAGATTCACAAGGAGTGGACTATGGCTGTGCCAGTTCGTCAAGAGCCACCACACACAGACATATCCAGGGCATGGGCTACAACTGTCGCATTCCTTGTGTCAAGCCACTCCTAAACCAGAGACAACATCAGAAGTGTCTTTTCTGGACTAAGGAGAGAAAAAAAATGACATCCACAAAGAGGGCAAGTCACAAAAGGTCATTGATAAAGAAGCTGTCTGTCCACAGAGTGCTGTATCCAAGCATATTAACCACTTGTCCACTTATACCCCCTTCCTAACCGGACCAATTTTCAGCTTTCAGTGTTCTCACATTTTGAGTGAGTGAGTAAAAAACCTATATAGCGCAGCACATGCGAACTAAATAGCCTCTGGGCGATTATGTCATGCAACATTGCACCCATATAAAGTTTTTGTCCCTTTTTCAGACAAATAGAGCTTTATTTTGGTGGCATTTAATCACCACAGGGTTTTGGATTTTTTGAGCTTTAAATGAAAAAAAAATTGTCAAAAAAACACAAAACGTTTCTTTGTTTCTGTTATAAAATTTAGCAAATTAGTCATTTTTCTTCATACATTTTGGCCAAAATGTATACTGCTTCATATCTTTGGTAAAAATAAGTAGAACTTGGTGGATATTATTTGGTCTTTGTGAAAGTTATAGAGTCTACAAGCTATGGTGCCAATCACTGAAAATTGATCACACCTGATGTACTGACAGCCTTACATCTCATTTCTTGAGACACTAACAACCCAGGAAAGTATAATTTCCCCCTAAAAGACCCCCTGTTTTGGAAAGTAGACATTGCACTGTATTTAGTAAGAGGCATGGTGAGTTTTTTGAATGTGTAGTTTTTTTCTCACAATTCTTTGCAAAATTAAGATTTTTTTTCACAAAATTGTCGTATTAACAGGTTATTTCTCTCACATGGCATATGCATACTTGCAACTGCACCCCAAAACACATTCTACTACTCCTGAGTATGGCGATACCATATGTGTGAGACTTTTACATTCCATGGCCATATACAGAGGTCCAACATGTAGGGAGCACCATCGGGTGTTCTAGGAGCATGACTTACACATTTAACCACTTCTTTACTAGGCACTTAACCCCCCTTTGTGCCCAGACCTATTTTCAGCTTTCAGCGTTGACGCATTTTGAATGACAATTGCGCGGTCATACAACACTGTATCCAAACTATATTTTTATAATTTTTTTCCCACAAATAGAGCTTTCCTTTGGTGGGATTAGATCATCTCTGCGGTTTTTAATTTTTGCGCTATAAACAAAAAAGACAGAACATTTTGAAAAAAAAAACACAATATTTTTTACTTTTTGTTATAATAATATCCCATTTTTTTTTTTATATATATATATTTTTTCCTCGGTTTAGGCCGATACGTATTCTTCTACATATTTTTGTTAAAAAAATCGCAATAAGCATATATTGATTGTTTTTTTTTGTCAGGCCTGCGATATTGCGACAGACATATCGGACACTTTTGACACAAATTTGGGACCATTCACATTTATACAGCGATCAGTGCTATAAACATGCACTAATTACTGAAAAAGTATATATATACAGAGCAAGCACCGAAAAACAAATTAACAAATCGTATTTAGCCAAGAAGCGTTACCGTCCCTAGAAGGAAAAATAGAAATAGGTTCCCAATTACGGGATAGGGCATGGGACTATACGAACGCTAATTGGAAATTCAAATTGTATAAACGCTCTGAAACCACAGAGATCAAAGATTGTAAACAAGACTTATGTAGATATAAAAATATAAAGTTTAATAATTTACCAATTTTACACATTTCATACAAACAAAACATTAAGGGAAAAAACATATATGAAATTGCATTTCACCATAGATGAAATAGATGGATAAAAGGTGTATACATCAGGTCCTACATGTTTCGCCCATTCAGGCTTCTTCAGGGACAAGGAGGTGTATACAATAATCTATAGATGAAAAAGTATAACAATAATCATTTTGATAATGTTAGAGGTAAGCGCTATTTAGTAAGTAGAACATATTATGATGCAGATAATATTACCTCTGTAAATATTTTTAGTATATTTATAGTGAGATAGACATAAAGTATAAATCGCATGGAAATATAATAATAATAAAGAAAAATATTGTTACAGAAATAGACACTATATATTGAGACCATTTGCCGCCAAAGCCCCTCCCCCAGCATGCACAAAGATCAAACTGCAACAGCGTACCTCAGTGGTGACCACCAACCAAGGCCTCGGGCGAAACCGCTAGAAAGTTGCCGAGATGGAAGGCACCGAAATACCGGATATGAAAAGATGCACGAGTTCCAAGAACACAAAATAGATCCTACCACGGGGTATATAGAGATATTATAAATTAGGCAGCACAGAAAAAGAAAAAGAAAAAGAAAAAAAAAAAATATTTTTTTTTTAAATTATTCATACAAACGAAGAAAAAGACATTTATAAGATAGGAGGTGGTATATAGGGATCATAGATTCCCATAGCCCCTAACCTTAGAGACGGGTAGTATAATAAGTAGGATCAAATGTATGTATATAGAAAATATTATTATTATTACCTGGTACATGCTAGTATCAGGGATGAGAGTGATATCAGAGAAGACAATGATATCTGTAAATACTTGTGATCATCTTAAGGTTAGTAGCCAAATGGGTAAGTTTTTAAGTCCAACTCAGTAATGCAGAGAAAGCAAAAGAAAAGTACAAAAGAAATATAAAAGAGAAAAAGTTGTTAACAAAAGTCACATATGAACTTACAAATTGCGAGAATAAAGCCTACTAAGAGCCTCTAAAGAGGAAGGGTTTTTTTGTTTCCACATGCAGCAATATGGTGGTTAGTATTCGCAGCACAAGCCAAGTTAGTAGTCTGTGAGTGTGTTTGCCGATAGAGCCGTTTTGTCAAGCTCTTAGGTCCATAGGGAGAGACATAAAGGAACAGCCTGTACTATAAGTGAGGCGTATGCTGTATGGAATAAAGGGAGGATGATTAGATTACTTCAACATCCCACAAGCGTCCATAAGTAGAAAAGAAATTAAGAATAAAGATAGAGGAACAAATCAAGTTGCTAGCATATGGCTAAGAAAGCGAGGCGTGCAGATTACCTTGTTATATCAGCTGGTATGATCGCAGTCAGCCTGTGTTGGCCCGAGCGACGAGTGTATGTTCGTGTAGCTCCTATTATACCCCTTGTTTCATGGACGTAATGTACGTCATGACGTGGGAATGGGCAGGTGTAATGCTGCAAAGGAGGCGTGTGAACACGTCACCAGAGACGGCCGCTCGAAGTTGACGCCCAATGCAGATGGAAAATAGTAACCCCACCCCAAGGGCGGGGTGAGGTGACGTGGGTCTGTCAACAGAATAGAGCGGCAGCGTGAGCACTGTACGGGGGATGAGTACAACATCACAGCCTCCGCCGTGATTCAGAGCTGGTCCAGCTTCTGGTAGTCACCCCTGGGTGCCCATACAAAGGGATCCATGGGAAAAAGGAAAGACATCGTGCAAGTAAAATCCGGTACAGCAGGCTCTATGATGGGAAGTCTGTGTTGTATATCACACAGCAAGGATTGGTCCGTGAGCAGCAAAGGGTACATGATGCAGCCAACTCCAGTCTCATGCAGATAATCAGAGGGACATGGGCTCAAAAGAAGTGTCACAATAAATACAATGATTAAAATACAGCGAATATATATATACATAATAGGACAATCAAAGATTTGATATATGATACAAAGAGAGAGGATTTCCCGAATGGAGAGGCTGTCAACCTAGATAAAAAGAAAAACACCCTCTAGAGGTGACAGTCTCTCTCAGAGGGAAAGGCTCCCTACTTACAAAGATGTAAATAATTTAGTTATATTATTTAAAGGAAAGAAAATTGGGGAAATAATGAAGAGAATAATGATATTCTTCTCCGTATGAAAAATAGAGAATACAAAATGGAAAAATAAAAGGGAAAAAAAAGTGCTACATATATGTCAATGACATCAGGCCTACATTCCACAATAGTATGGAACGAAGCCTAAGGCTCTCAACGTAATGACAGCCATGGTTCAATGGGGATGGAATGGAAGTGTGGCCCGTTGTGGTGGGGCCAAGTGGTGACAGATGTCAAAAAAGGGCACCCTGATGAGATATCATACATCAAAGAATTGAATGGTGATCGAAAAAAGACGTTAAAACTTGATAAATTATAAGGATACATGTGAACATGATGCCTTTCATAATAGCGATAATCAGGGATCGCAACAAAGGTAATTGAACAAAATAAATTGATTGGCTAGAGAAAAGGTTTAAAGCTCATACTGTCATTGAGGCCTGGGTAAAAGGTAGCCCTGAGGATGTAAATCCATCGGGCCTCCAGTTGCAGAAGGCGTTTGTCCACCTCCCCACCTCTCTCGTTGGGAGCAATGTGACCTAGGGCGAAGAAGCCCATCATTCCTACATCATGGCCATGCATAAGTCCCATGTGTCTACTGATAGGTGTTTCGAATAATTTTTTGTTGACTGCCGATATGTGGTCGCGTATACGACAAAAGAAGTTACGTTTAGTTTTGCCCACATAGTAGGCACCGCAGTTGCATTTCATTAAATAAATAATGCCTGTGGTCTGGCACGTGGCCCTAAACTTGGGTGTACATACGTCTCCATTGGGCAGAAATAAGCTGTTACCTTTGATTATGTACCGACAATAATTACATTTCATGCATGGAAAAGTGCCTGTTTGTGTAGGCTTAGGTATTAATTGAGTGGAATAATGACTGGAAACCGTGCTATCCCGTATTGATTTTGAACGTTTGAACGTAATCTCAGGATGGCTGTTGACAAATTTACTAATCTTGCTGTCAGATGTCAGCAAGTGCCAAAATTGACTATATATTTTTCTTACTTTATTATGCTGTCAGGAAGTGGTTAAATGCATTCCTTGGGTGTGTTCTAACTGTGTGGGGGGAGGGGGCTAACTGGGGGAGGTAACCAATGCTGTGTCCCTCCTCTGACAGCACGTGGAGCTGTGTTTACACACAGAGCTCCACGTCCCTACTACCACCTGCTGTGTCACCGCCGATCGCGTGTACCCGGCGGACATTGCGGCCGCCAGGTACACGCATCGGCTCTTCAGCGCGTGCAGGTAATGCACTTAAAATGACGTCCAAAGACGTCCACTCGGCACTTGAGAGTCGCGCTGTGGACGTCTTTTGTCCACAGCGGATCTCAAGTGGTTAATTTCTTGACTACCTCTTGCAGTTTTAAAGGCCCTGGAGCACCAGCACAATGGAAATTCCCACAAAATTACCCAATTTTGGAAAGCAAACATCCCAACATAAAATCTGTGGGCCAGATTCAGAAAGATCCTGTAAATATTTGCACAAGTTCTTTATTCAGAAAGAACTTGCGCCATTATTTACGGCGGCGTAACGTATGTGTGGCGGCGTAAGGCCGCGCAATTCAAATGAATGAAGTGGGGGCGTGATTCATGTAACCCAAGGCATGCGACGTCTGTGGACGTCCCAGTGCGCATGCGTGAAATCACGTCGCTTTTCCTCAATGTAAACGACGTAACTTTGAGCCCCATTCCCGAACGATTTACGCAAACGACGTAACCGACGTACAATTCCACGATGTCCCGACGTCCATACTTAACATTGGCTACGCCTCCTATAGCCTCCTATAGCAGGGGTAACCTTACGCAGCTATAACGCTAACGCAAACAATGTAAACTACGACGGCCGGCCGCAAGTACGTTCGGGAATCGCCGTAAATCCCTCATTTACATATTCGACGCGTAAAACGGCAGAAGCGCCACCTAGCGTCCAGCGAAAAAAACTGCAACTAATATACGACGGTGTAACAGAATTACGCCGCTCGTATATTAGTAGAATTCCGGCGTATCTTCTTTTCTGAATAGCAGAGATACGCCGGCTATTCTTAGTATTTACGCAGCGTATATCTTGATACGCTGTGTAAATAGCTTTCTGAATATGGCCCCGTGAGACAAAATTAGTCTTTTCAAAATGTAATTTTTTCCACAAGTTTTTGAAGATTGTGAAATGAAAATTAAACATTTTTTTTCTTTGCACAAAGTTGTTCGTGTATAAGATTTTTCTAACACATGGCATGTACATAGCAAAAATGACACCCCAAAATGCATTCTGCTACCCCTCCTGAGTATAGTGATACCACATGTGTGAGACTTTTACACAGACTAACCACATACAGAGGCCCAAAATGCAGGGAGCACCGTCAGGTGTTCTAGGGACATAAATTTCAAATCTAATTTCCTGACTACCTATTACACTTTTGTGAGGCACTGTAATGGCACTGATGGGAACTGTAGTGGCAATGATGGGCACTGTAGTGACATGGATAGGTACTGATGTGGCATGTTTGAGACATAAATGAGGCATGGCTGGGGATGGATGTGCTTGAATGAGGCATGGTTGGGCATGGATGAGCATGAATGAGGCATGGCTGGGCATGGATGTATGAATGAGCCAGAATTGGCACAGATCAGCACCGTTGGCACTTCAGATCCAGCCCACAAGCGCTGCTGCACAGCTCCCTCCTCTCCTCACACACTGTACTAGGGTTGTCCCGATACCTCTTTTTTAGGACCGAGTACAAGTACCGATACTTTTTTTCAAGTAGTCGCCGATACCGAATACCGATACTTTTTTTAAATGTGTCCCCGAATGCAGCCATGTCCCCCACATATTGCAGCCATGTCCCCCCACAGATGCAGCCATGTCCCCCCACATATATTGCAGCCATGTCCCCCCACACATATTGCAGCCATGTCCCCCCACAGATGCAGCCATGTCCCCCCACATATATTGCAGCCATGTCCCCCCACATATATTGCAGCCATGTCCCCCCACACATATTGCAGCCATGTCCCCCCACAGATGCAGCCATGCATGTCCCCCCACATATATTGCAGCCATGCATGTCCCCCCACATATATTGCAGCCATGTCCCCCCACACACATTGCAGCCATGTCCCCCCACAGATGCAGCCATGCATGTCCCCCCACAGATGCAGCCATGCATGTCCCCCACATATTGCAGCCATGTCCCCAACATATTGCAGCCATGTATGTCCCCAACATATTGCAGCCATGTATGTCCCCCATATATTGCAGCCATGTATGTCCCCCACATATTGCAGCCATGTATGTCCCCCACATATTGCAGCCATGTATGTCCCCCACATATTGCAGCCATGCATGTCCCCCCCATATTGCAGCCATGTATGTCCCCCACATATTGCAGCCATGTATGTCCCCCACATATTGCAGCCATGTATGTCCCCCACATATTGCAGCCATGCATGTCCCCCCCATATTGCAGCCATGTATGTCCCCCCCATATTGCAGCCATGTATGTCCCCATATTGCAGCCATGTATGTCCCCCACATATTGCAGCCATGTATGTCCCCCATATTGCAGCCATGTATGTCCCCCATACCTGTAGTAGATATGATACCGCCGCGTTAATCCCCCTGCATTACAGCGCGCAATACAAGCTTTCGTTTAAATACTTGTAATGCCTGCGGCGCCATGTATAGACACTCCCCTTCTCGGGATTGGACGGATCCGTCCAATCCCGAGCAAGGGGGAGTGTCTATGCACGGATCCGCATACACATGGAAGTATTCTATTTAGGTATCAGGGTATTTGCGGGAGTACAAGTACTCCCGCAAATACTCGGTATCGGTCCCGATACCGATACTGGTATCGGTATCAGGACAACCCTACACTGTACCGATAGGTTGAGGAGAGGGGGAGCTAAACCAGACATGTGCTGTTTTGTTGACAAGTGATCGCTCCATCATGTGGTACAGGGCCACTGCCATTGGTCCTTTACCCAAACCCGTAATGCATCGGGTCCGGAAGACGCGGCCAAGGGGCACACAGGAAGTACAAGTTTGGGAGGATGTCCCTGGACATCCTCCCAGAACTAGCGACCTTGCTGTAGCCGTCATTTGGCTATTAGTGTTGCTCACGAATATTCGTATTGCGAATATTCGGCTCGAATATGGCATATTCGAGTATTCGCGATATATTCCGAATTTCGCGGTGAATATTCGCTATTTCGAATATTCGTATTTTTTCAATTTTTTTTTTAGAACAGATCACATCCTAGAGATCCCCATCGACGTCTAAAAGCATTGCTGGTATGATTAGAGACCCTGGGCCGAGTAGCTGCAGCGCTCATTTTATATTGCCGAAAAATCGCAATGCGATTATTCGGCAATAGCGATATCGCGCGATTATTTTCGAGAAATTCGCAATATTGTTTTTAGCTAAAATAACACATATATTCGATTTCAGAGTGTTACTGTCGAAATTCCGCAATCAATTTCTCATTCGCATTTTTGCGAAATTACGATAAAATATCACGAATATTCTGAGCCAATCAGAGTGCTCCTTCCGCATTTGCCGAATATTCGCAATTATTTTGTATTGTAATATATCAAGAATATTCTGAGCCAATCAGAGTGCTCCTTCCGCATTTGCCGAATATTCGCAATTATTTTGTATTGTAATATATCACGAATATTCTGAGCCAATCAGAGTGCTCCATTCCGCATTTCTCGAAATTTCGCAATTATTTGGTATTATAAAATATCACAAATATTCTGAGCCAATCAGAGTGCTCCATTCCGCATTTCTCGAAATCTCGCATTCGCAATAGCGAAAATTCGCAATCATTTCATTTCGAAAAAATATCACGAATATTCGTATTTAGCGAATATATCTCGAATATTCGACTATATATTCGAGATATATCGCGAAATCGAATATGGCATATTCTGCTCAACACTATTGGCTATGGCCCGGTTGGCAAGTGGATAATGGATAGTTCACTGGAAGGAAAAAGTGTGGAAGAAAAAGGTTCACAATCAACAGGGATAACCACAGCCTTAAGAGGTTTGTGAAGCAAAGGTCATTCAAGAATTTGGGGGAGAATCACAAAAGTGGACTACAGCTGGTGTCAGTGCTTCAAGAGCCACCACACACAGACATATCCAGGACATGGGCTACAACTTTCGCATTCCTTGTGTAAAGCCACTCCTGAACCCGAGACAATGTCAGAAGCGTCTTACCTGGGCTAAGGAGAAAAAAAGAAAAAGACCGTTCCTCAGTGGTCCAAAGTCCTCTTTTCGAGTGAAAGTTAATTGAACATTTTTTTCTGCACGTCGTTGTGTTTTACGTCACCGCGTTCTGACACGATCGGTTTTTGAACTGATGGTGTGTACGCACATCAGACCATCAGTCTGTGAACCGATGAAACTGAACTTCAGTCCGTTTTCATCAGTTTGGACTGATCGTGTGTACAAGGCCTTAGAGGCAAGGACTCTTATGCCGCATACACACGATCGGATAAACCGATGAGAATGGTCTGATGGACCGTTTTCATCGGTCTAAACCGATCGCGTGTTGGCGCCATCGGTTAGAAAAAAACATCTTGTTTTAACTTTAACCGATCCATGCATGCTCAGAATCGAGTCGACGCATGCTTGAAAGCATTGAACTTCATTTTTTTCAGCACGTTGTTGTGTTTTACGTCACTGCGTTTTGATACGATCGGTTATTAAACCAATAGTGTGTAGGCGCGACGGACCATGAGTCAGCTTCATCGGTTAACCAATGAAAACAGTCCATCAGACTGTTCTCATCTGATGGACTGATCGTGTGTACGTGGCATTAGTCTCTTGATAAAAGTAGCACAAATGGAGCAAACAGCTAAACATCTCTCCTACTGCATCCCTGAGGCCCCTGATCCCAGTTCCACTTGCCTGCAGAATGCTAGCCCACCTGGCTGCCACCAGCCATCCCTGGCTGCTCTTCATCCCAGTCCTCCTGATTGACTCTCTGCACCAGTCTGGATCTGACTGGCACACACACATGGAGAATCCCCAGGGCAAGGTTAGATGAAGACTTGGCACACCACAGTTGTGGCAAACTAAACTGGGACAGAGGCTTTTAGAGTGGACTGCAGGCTAGTCTATTGCCTACTGACTATGGGCCCTAGCTTTTAAGGGAACACTACTCTTTGGGAGTTGTATGCCTGAGGGACCCTTGGAGTGGTATTATTTCTGCTTTTAAGTCCATAACTCCACACAGATTATGTGAATCTAGGCCCGGGATCCATATTTAGGACCAAGATGCCCCATTACCAACAATGAGTGCTTCACACTGTGAGATTCATAGCAGATGTTAATATCATCAGCTCAAGCCACCTGTCTGGGGTCTCCAGCTATATATTTATTTGTATTTTAAGTAGGTCTCTCCCATGGTGTGCCTCATAAGTGTTTTTCTAATTAACTCGCCTATTGTTTCTGACTGTCAGCTAGGAAAATATTGTGGGATGTTATGTGTTTATACTTATGATAATGTGTAATGTACTTTGTTGTGACCTTGGGGTTGGGCAGTCTGGCCTGGAATGAGATCTCTGATTAATCACAACTAGGGCCAAAACAACTAATCGATTAATCAACAACCAATCGATTCTGAAATTAATCAATTACAATTTTCATAATCGATTAATCGGTCAGTAACATAATGGGGTTAAAAAAATTAAAATGAGCCCTTTCTAGTACAAAAAAGCAAATTGCTACTGTAAATATTACTTTCACTGTCCCACAGTAAAAAAAAATTAACCCTTTAGGCTGCGTACACACGATCGGTCCAACCCGATGAAAATGGACTGAAGTCCAGTTTCATCGTTCCAACCCGACCGTGTGTACGGGCCATTGGTCTGTCGTCCTTCGGACCAAAGTTTTAAAACTTTCTTTAAAATCGGACTGATGGACGCCTGACCATCGGTCCAAACCGATCGTTAGTACGCAAAAGCATCGGTTCAAAAACCCCCGCATGCTCAGAATCAAGTCGACACATGTTTGGAAGCATTGAACTTCGTTTTTTTCAGCACGTCATTGTGTTTTACATCACCGCGTTCTGACCCGATTGTTTTTTGAACTGATGGTGTGTACGCACATTAGACCATCATGCCACTTCAGCGGTGACCCGATGAAAACGGTCCGTCGGACCATTCTCATTGGGTTGGACCGATCGTGTGTGCGCGGCCTTACAGTATCGATTATTTGCTCTTTTTGTACTTATTTTTGTATTTTTAACCCCATTATGTTACTAAACACCTCAGGCCGGGGTCACACCTCTGTCTGTTTTTGGTGCTTTTTGTAGAAACACACCACAGGTCATTTACATGTTTTCCTATAGAACACATTCATATCCATAAAAATTTTTCAGCTGCTGCGTATTTGGAAAGGGCAAGGACTTTTTAACGCAAAACGGTGCTATTTTTTGTTCAATATACTTCAATGGAGAAGCTGCAGAAAAGCATGTAATGTGTTTTTGCGGCAATTTGTGTTTTGTAATCTGCCCAACAACAAATTGGCCCCAAAAAAATTAAAAATGTATTTTTTTTTTTTTTCTTTCAAAAGTTTTTATTAACGTACATAAAATACATTGCAATAACAGAAAAGATAATGCATTGACAGTAAGCAAACAGGTGCTTGGGTGCAATAATGCGGGCGCAGCCGCAGAACAGTAATAACAGTTAACTGGAACAACAATACAAGGTTGATAAACGGGTATGACAGTTTAAGTTTCTAAGAGGGAATAGTATGTCAAAATTTATCATCGAAAAGGTTCAAACACGTTGTATCAGAACCTATTGAAGCACGATGAGGGTAAAAGCAATCAGGGCTTGAGAGGGAAAATAATATACGTGTTGAAGAGGGTCGTCAATTCAGTGTCGAGGGTAGGGTCGAGGAGTCAGGAGATTGTTCTTGTGTTCTAAGTGGTTTAGAGGAACCGTGGGGGGGGGGAGGGGAAACTGGTGATTAGGGGCATTGAGGGGGATTGGGAGCGAGTATTTCGGTATATAAAGATCGGTAGCTAAGGTGGGGCAAAGATCAGGTACATTATAGGATCAGCGGGGTGATGGTCAATAAGAAGGGGGGGGGGGGGGGATATGTTCTGGAAGGGGTCTGGAAGGAGTGGTCATAGGGGGTAGAGTGGGGGAAGACAGTAAGGATCGAACAGCGTCCTACCACAGCTCTCGGACAATGCCTAAGGAGCGGTTGCTTTATATTCATCTGACGTAAGAAAGTGGAGCCAGCAAGTCCATATTTCCGTGTACTTATGTGGTGTGTCATGGGCCTGGTGTATCAGTTTCTCCATCTCAGCTATCTTGTGTATGCGTTTGAACCATTCGGACAGGGTGGGGGGTTCAGTAGATTTCCATTTTGCTGGGACACAGAGTTTTGCTGCATTAACGAGGTGCATAGCTAGAGATCGTCTGTATGTTTTCGAGGGAATGCTGGAGTGGTGAAGCAGAAACTGTGCCGGTGAAAAGTCAAGGTCGTAGGTGGTGATGTGGAGAATCAGGCGGTGAACCTCCGTCCAAAAAGTTTGTAATTTGGGGCACGACCACCAGATGTGTAACAGTGAGCCGTTCTCAGCTTCACACCTCCAGCACTTCGGGGAGACAGAGGGGAAAATGGTATGCAATCTAAGGGGGGTCTTATACCAGCGAGAGAAGATCTTAAAGGAATTTTCCTGTACGTGGACATTCACCGTTCCTTTGTGTATACATGAGTAGATGAGTTCCCATTCTCTGTCTGTTAAGTCAATGGAAAGATCTGCCTCCCATTTTTGGCTGGCCCAGTTTAGTTTCGGGTTCTGGTCCATGAACAGCATTGCGTATATGGAGGAGATCAAATGAGTGAGAGGCGGATCACGTAAACAGAGGTCCTCGAAGGGGGTGCGTGATCGGGACCAGTTGGGTCTCGGGTTAGGTTTAATAAGAAAGTTTCTAAGTTGGACGTAGGTCCAAAAGGGGAATGTACCAGTCATCATGGTTGCCGCTAGCGATTCATAGGGGATAAGTTGGTCACCGTCAAAAAAATGTTCAGCACGAATTTGGGAATGAGGCCAGGTATCTCGTAGGAAGGAGGGGGACAGCCCTGGGCGGAAGTCAGGGTTTTGTCTAAGCGGGGTCATCGGACCTAAGATGGAGGAGACATGGTGCTTAGCACAGGCTTCTCGGAAAGAGTTCAACGTGGGTTGGATAAGGGGGTGTGTGCGGCAGGGTGGGGGAGCCCGGGTCGATTTGATCCAGGGAGCTTGGGCGAGCGGGGAGGGCCAGAACGAGTGTTCCAGGCGTACCCATGCCTTTGTGCCCAAGTGCACATTCCAGTCCACTATCCTAGCCAGGTGACAAGCCAGGTGGTATTTGCGAAGGTCTGGCAGGCCAATGCCGCCCTTGAGTTTAGGAATAGTGAGCCTGGCATGGCTAAGTCTGGGTCGGAGCCCATTCCAGATGAAGTCAGAGCAAGCTCTACGTAGTGTGGAGAAGAAAGCGGCAGGAAGCTTGATCGGGACCGTTTGCAGTAGATATAGGATTCGGGGTAATACATTCATCTTGATAGCGGCTGCTCTGCCGAACCAAGAGAAGGGTTTCATCGACCAGTTTTTGAGGTCTTTCAGTAGGAGCTGAAGTAATGGAAGATAGTTAGTACAGTATAGGTCTGTGAGGGAGGAAGGGAGCTGTATACCTAGGTAAGTGATCGAGCGAACGTTCCACTTGAATGGAAAGTTGGATTGGCATTGTGAGCAGATGTCGGGGGGGAGAGTGACGTTGAGGGCATTAGATTTGGAGAAATTTATTTGCAAATTAGCTAGGTGGTTAAAGGTTTTGAGGTCATCGAGAAGATTTGGGAGCGTCGTGATTGGTTCCGTCAAGAAGAGGAGGATATCGTCGGCGAAGGCCGCTAACTTGTAATTGTGGTGGTTAATATCAACTCCCTTAATGTCTGGATTGTCCCTGAGGCGTCTCAGCATCGGTTCTAGTGTGAGGGTAAATATAAGTGGGGAGAGGGGGCAACCTTGTCGGGTCCCATTGGATATGGAGAAGGCGCTCGACAGGTGGCCATTGACACGGACCCTGGCAGTGGGATTTGTGTAGAGTGCAAGAATAAAATTAAGCATACGAGGGGGAAGGCCTAGGAGTCGCAGGGTTTCGGACATATAGTCCCAAGCCACCCTGTCGAACGCCTTCTCAGCGTCCAGGGAAAGGAGGAATCCTTGTTTGTGGTGGGTTGTGAGCCAGTGTTGAATGGAGATAGCCTTGAGGGTGTTGTCCCTAGCTTCCCTGCCAGGGACAAAACCAACCTGATCTAGATTAACAAGTTGGGGCAGGAGGGGGAGGAGTCTATTGGCCAGTATCTTTGCGTACCATTTAAGGTCTACATTCAGTAGGGAGATAGGTCTATAGTTAGAGACTTCGGACGTATCTTTCCCTGGTTTAGGTATGACAGCAACATGTGCCACGAGCATGTCTCTGGGGGGTGTGATAGGCTCAGCAAGTGAGTTGAAGGCCGAGACGAAAAGGGGGGTCAGGCAGTCCGTATAGGCTCTATAGTACCCAACCGTCAGTCCATCTGGGCCGGGGCTTTTTCCAGGCTTCATTTGTTTCAGCGCCAGTTTTGCTTCATCAACAGTTAGCGGTGCATCTAATTTCTGAAGTCTAGTAGCAGGGATGGGTGCAGGGCAATACCGGGACAAAAAGTCTCTAATTGCCTGTCGTCTGGAAGAGGGGTCAACATTGGGTCTGTTGGTAGTTATGTTGTATAGTCGGTTATAGTATGTGACAAATTGTTCAGCTATATCAGGGGTTGAGTTGAGTTTGCGACCTGTCACGTCAGTCAGGGAGTGGATTGTCGTGGAGGCTTTTTTGGCTTGTAAAGCTCTGGCCAGAAGTTTACCTGCTTTATTGCCATATTCATAGAAGGTTTTTTGGGAAAGCATGAATTTACGTTTTAAGTTCCAGTCCTAGAAGGTCCAGCAGTTCTTTTCTGGACTGCAAGAGGGCTTGGAGGGTGACGAGGGCCTGTGATTGTTTATGCGTTTTTTCTAGTTGTTGAATACGGGCAGTAAGGTCTAGGAGCTGTTTTTGTTTTTCCCGGTAGCGCTTAGCAGCAGCAGCTATAAGGGTTCCCCGAATCACACATTTGTGTGCTTCCCAGTTAACAAGTGGGGAGGTGTCGGCGGGTTTGTTTTCTTCGAAGTATTGTTGGATACGAATCCCTGTGTCTTGGGCGATAGTCGGGTCTGTGAGCAACGAGTGGTCTAGTGTCCAGGTACGTGAGCGGGAGCGTTTATCTGAGAAAGCCAGGGTAACAGAGACTGGGTGGTGGTCGGAAAGAAACATGGGATCAACAGAGGCGCAATGCAGGAGGGGGAGGTCACGTTGGGATAAAAAGAGGTAGTCAATCCTGGAATACCTGTTGTGGGGCGCAGAAAAATGGGTAAAGTCCCTACCGTCAGGGAAGAGGGTACGCCAGGTGTCGTGTAGCGATAGAGTTTGGAGTTGGGATTTAATGGACCTGAGGGCTGCATATGTGAGGGAGGATTTGCCTGTAGAGGTGTCTTGGAGTGGGTGAAGAGGGACATTGAAGTCTCCCCCAAAGATGAGCATACCTTCCTGGAAGGCAATTAAGGAAGCGGTAACTTTTCGAAAGAAAGCAACCTGATGGGTATTGGGGGCGTAGATGTTAGCCAATGTTACTGTGCGGCCAAACAGTGTCCCTTTAATAAAAAGGTATCTGCCGTCTGTGTCTGCCAGTGTATCAGTGTGCTGAAAGGGGCATTTTTTTGCCACAAGGATCGAGACTCCCTTCGTTTTTGACTCAGAGGTAGTAGCATGGAAGGTTGTCGGGTAGCGATAGTTATGAAGTTTAGGAATAGCGCCAGTACGAAAATGTGTTTCTTGAAGGAAGGCGAAATCAACTTTGGTACGGTGCATAGCGTGAAGGAGTTGGGAACGGCGCTCAGGGATGTTGAGACCTCGTATGTTGAGCGAGGTTATTTTGACAAGAGTCTTGTCAGTGGTCGCGGGGGTGTTCATCATTGCAGATGAATTAGGGGTAGTAGAACGTTATGAAAGGACGGTCCGAGAGCTGTGGCAGAAGTAGGGGTAGACAAACAGGTAGCTGTGGGGTTGGTGTGGTAAGTAAGTGTGGAGATGGCCCAACGGGGGTGATGTGGCACCTAGTGCCGGGTGGGGGGGATGGTCGACCCTGGGTGGGGGAGGTGTAAGCAACTGTCAGCAGGGGGTGGGGGAGGTAGGGTGATAGGAAAATTCCGGAGACAGGTGGGAGAGTAATCACCTATCCGATTTTGTGTGTACTCGCGGTGGCGGTACGTCCGGAAATGGTCAGTGGTGTAATAGAAAAAGTGCTGGTAACAGTTATAGAGTGTGTGGAGGACCACTGTGTGGGAGGAGGTTTGTCCTGTGAGGATGGAATTGAGAGGGTCGACAGACAAACAGCCGTGTAGAGGTTGATGGTAGCGTAACAGTGGGACTAAGGGGGTTCGGTATGTGTTGGTGAATTGAGAGGTTTCGGCACTATGGAAAGACCAGGGTTTAGTGTGGGAGGTGAGGCCTCAGTGCGAGGCGATACGTCGCGGCCGCCAGACCCCACAGAGCCTGGAGGTCGGGAGTGTAAAAGTGAGGGCATGTATATATGAAGGGAGTCAAATTCAGTGCGTCATACAAACAACTAGAACCGTTGTAAACTTAAAACACAGTATAATTTCCGTTAAATTAAGTGGAACAATATAAACAAGTGAACGATTGACAAGCGACCCAGGAACAGAGTAATGACAGTCACTGTGAGTTAGAGGGAGGAAGAGTCAAGTATCACAGAGGAGAGGCAGACATAGAAATGGGAAAGACAGGAGTAGACTTGGGAAAGTTCAAGGGTAGCCCAGAGGCCTCGGAGCACAGATTGTCAGTACTGGCTGGGGGGCATCTGCTTCACAGAGAGGGTGTGAAGAGTGTATAGGTTTCTCGTGGATGGGTGTATGTAAAGGGGGAGAGAGACAAGTGGTAAGGAAGAGAGGGGATGGGAGGGAAGGGAGTATGGGTCGAAGTTCTCTGGTTTGGCTACAGGAGGGTGCAGGAAGCCCGTAAGATTGGGTTCGAGAGCAGAATGAGGAGCATAATAAATCCTGAGGAATGAAAGGGTAAAGATAGTCACGGGAGGTTGAGAAGCACGGAGGCAAGACAGAGAAAGAAGCATGGAGGCAAAACAGAGAAACAGGCAGCAATCATTGTGGAAGGCAATAAGACAGTGTGGCAATTCAATAATCACAATCCCACCTTTGGTTGTATGAACGGGGGGGGTCCCCCGTCAAGCAATATGAGCCTAACGTGTCCCCGGCAAGAAGAGTGGTAAACTTTAGGTAGCAGGAGCATATTAAAACGTAGTCTAGGTCGTAGAGTGAGAACGAGAAGGGGTTGCAAAGTCACAGCATGTTACTTACAGCCGAGGAGAAGAGTATTCGGCTCCATCTGGGCAGCATCACGGACTCCGTTGCCGCAAGGGATCCCTGTCTTGTTTAGGCGGCAGCAGCAGGGATGATCGGAAGAAGGCAGCTCCGTGAGAAGGTAATCTGCGACTATGCCGTAACTCGTCTGGCAGTTCCATCGTGTATGATCGTGCAGGCTTTGTCTAAGGGGGGGTCAGTCTCTGTTCCTGGGGGCAAGTGTACGCCTGGAGCTTAGTGATCGCGGCGCGCCCTGCGATGCAGCGGGGTCGCTTGAGAGTCTGTAAGGGGGTGGTCAGACATCCTGGCTAGGCTCGGTCTAGTGGTGGAGGGCGAACGCCGTCGCCGATTGCGGGAGGTTTGGGCATCCATTGGTTCCTCTCTATCTAGGTGACGAAGCATCCCGCGGACATCAAAGTCCGCGTACCAGTTGGGGAGATCCATGACAGGGATATCCAGGGTCTTGCAGAACTCATCTAGCTCCTCAGGAACCCGCAGCAGCGCAGTCCGGCCATGAAGGGTGACAGAGAGTGCGAACGGGAATTTCCAGCGGTACTGAATCCCTCTGGAGCGCAACACATCCAGCAGAGGGCGGAGATCCCTGCGATTGCGGAGGGTGATGGCTGACAGGTCCTGGTAGATGTGGACCGTATGGCCGTCATGGAGCAGCTGATTTTTCGCTCGAGCCTTACGGAGGACTTCCTCTTTGGTGTGGAAGTCTGTCAGGCAGCAAACCACATCTCTGGGGGGATCTGAGTCCTTACCGCGGGGCCTCAGGGCTCTGTGGATCCGCTCCATGGGGATCTGCGTTTGAGGAGGCTTTCCGAGAATGCCGTTGAGGAGCTCCGTGACGGCTGGGAGAACGTGGTCTGGGTCCACCGTTTCAGGTAGGCCTCTAATTCTTAGGTTCCGGCGGCGTCCCCTGTTATCCAAATCTTCCAGGTGTCTTTGGATGTCACGGAGTTGTAAGGTGTGGATGTCCAGTCTGTGGTCGACTTGTTTGAGAGCTGAGCGGTGTTGGGCAGTGGTATTTTCTACCTCATGCATGCGGCTTGTAATGGCGCGAATTTCCTGTGTGAGATCAGAGATGGCCGTAAAGAGCGTGGATTTGATATCCGCTGCCACATTATGAAGATCGGTGAGGCTTGGTTGTTGAGGGGTCTGCGGCGTCTGGGCTCCTTGTGAAGGCAGCGGGAGGAAGGTGGGGGAGAGCACAATCCCGGGAGCTGCTTGTGAGGGAGCTGGGGAAGGGGGTGAGGCCGCCATGTTGGACCTCTGGGAGCGAAAGATGTCCGGGATGGTCTGGGTCAGCCGACCATCTGTGTCCCGCGGAGAGCGGGATCTGGTTGCCGATGAGCTTCTGGAGGAAGTTCCCATACTTTTCGGGCGAAATAGAGGCTGTTGTCCCTCGATAGGAGCTTAGAAACGGCTGTCGTCTGTCAGAGCTCTGGGGTTATGCAGCCATCTTCGTCCAAGGCAAACCACGCCCCTCCGTATTTTTTTTTTTTTTTTAACCACTTGCTTACTGGGCACTTATACCCCCTCCTGCCCAGGTGATATTTCAGCTTCCAGCACTGCGTCGCTTTAACCGACAATTGCGCGGTCGTGCGACACAAAATTTACGTCCTTTTTTCCCCACAAGTAGAGCTTTCTTTTGGTGCTATTTGATCACCTCTGCGCTTTTTATTTTTTGCGCTATAAAGAAAAAAGAGCGACAATTTTGAAAAAAAATACAATATTTTTTACTTGTTGCTATAATAAATATCCCAATTTAAAAAAAAAAAACACTATTTTTTTCTCAGTTTAGGGCGATACGTATTCTTCTACATATTTTTGGGAAAAAAAAAATCTCAATAAGCGTCTGGTTTGCGCAAAATGTATAGTGTCTACAAAATAGGGGACAGAATTATTATTTTTTATTGATTTTTTTACTAGAAATGGCGGCGATCTGCGATTTTTATTGGGACTGCCACGTTATGGCGGACACATCGGACACTTTTGACACATTTTTGGCGTCATTCACATTTATACTGCGATCAGTGCTATAAAAATGCACTAATTACTGTATTAATGTGATTGGCATTGAAGGGGTTAACACTAGGGGGTAAGGAAGGGGTTAAATGTATTCCCTGCATAGTGTTCTAACTGTGGGGGGAGGGGGGGGTGACTGGGGGGGTGACCGATCTGAGTACCTATGTACAAGAGACACAGATCGGTCTCCTCCTCTCCAGAGACAGGACGCTGTCTCTGTGTAAAACGGCAATGAGAGATGATCTCATATGTTTACATATGAGATCATCTCTCATTCGCCCACAGATCGCATCGCAAATGGCCACTCTGATTGGCCGTTCGCGGCGATCTGTGATTGGCTGTGTCCAAGGGACACGGCCAACACAGTGTTTCCCCGCAGCGCGCGCAGGGAAGTTGCTAGTGACAATTGACGGCTTGTTGGTAATTTAGATCCTCGCTAAAGCCGTCATTCAGCTATAGCGCGGATCTCAAGTAGTTAAGGCTATTATCCGATTTATTGATTAATCAAAACAATAATCGGCCAACTAATCTATTATAAAAATAATCGTTAGTTGCAGCCCTAATCACAACACTGTCTGGGTGGCTAGTTGGTAAATTACCTTAATATTTTTATAGTGTAGCACTACCCCCTAAGGAGCCACTGGTTAGATGTGGGATCGGCATGAATTAAGTTACCTTTGATATGTTTAGGGAAATTGATGGTAGCAACTTGCGAGAGCAGTAACGGAATGTCCAAGACAAGAGTTGACATTTTCTAAGCGCTTTATTTTCGACCAACAATTCAACTTGAGGTAGACAGGATAGGTTGGTGAAGAGAATAACTTTGCAGAGTCAGGCTATGGATAACGAACAGAAGCAGTCCTGCTTTCAGAGTATATTCTTTTCTCCCGTCACCACACAGAGATATGTACAGTATACAGTATGTATTTTTTTTATGATATTTTATTTATAATACTGTAATTCACCTTCTTCGAATGGCTACAAAAACCCCACAGAAAGAATACTTCTCAAGTTGAAGAGAACCTCAGCTGAAAGAACAGTGACCAAGAGGGCAATAACACCAAATCACCCCCTTGAAGTCCTCCCCACATGCCACCCACCAAGCCAAACCTGAATAGCCCAGCTGGGCCCAGCTTGACACGGATTGCCCGGGACTATCCCGCAATTAACATGTCTGTCCCAGGTCCCGGGCACCTTCATTCTGGGACAATACAATGTCCCGGAATTAAATAAAGGACACAGCCACCCCCTACTAACTAATAACTACATTTCCGGAACTGGTTGCTAGGGCCAGTGCTGCTGGGCATCTTGCAACCAGTGACAATTTACTCTCAGACAGTGAGACCAGGAGTGAGGCCTGCGCCTAGTGCAGCACTGCTGTCCCCACCCACCTCCTTCTCCGGCACCCAGCGGCAAGCAGCAAGGACTGGTGTGATCTTCACTCTCAAGATAGTGACGCCACTCCTTTCCTTCTACACATGTGGCTCATACAGAGGGAGTGACAGCGGCACTGCATCTGGTGGCACATCAACCCCGAGACTACATTTCCCCCCGCCCCCTCACCTTTTTTGGGGGAAGGTGAGAGAGGGTGTGTGTGCCTGAATGGCAATTTGGAAATGTGGTCACCCTAATATAAGCATGTAGTGGCACTTCAAGAGAAGCAAATATTGTCTAAATATAATGCTGCGTACACACGATCAGTCCATCCGATGAGAATGGTCCGATGGACCATTTTCATCGGTTAACCGACGAAGCTGACTGATGGTCCGTTGCGCCTACACACCATTGGTTAAAAAAACGATCGGGTCAGAACGCGGTAATGTAAAACACAACAAAGTGCTGAAAAAAACAAAGTTCAATGCTTCCAAGCATGCGTTGACTTGATTCTGAGCATGCGTGGATTTTTAACCGATGGTCGTGCCTACTAACGATTGGTTTTGACCTATCTGTTAGGAATCCATCGGTTAAATTTAAAACAAGTTGGATTTTTTTTAACCGATGGATAACTAACAGATAGTGCCCACACACGATCGGTTTGGACCGTTAAAAACAGTCCATCAGATCGTTCTCATCGGTTTAACCTATCGTGTGTACGCGGCCTAAGAGTCATTACAAGGTAACAACTGGGGTTGCAAACAACCCATCCTGTGAGTAAGTTAGAATTGGACACTGTCTTCTGTGGAATCTCCAGGGTTTCCATATGCCTTGTCCGAAATATTTCCTCCGAAGCTCGATAAGGGACCATAACTAGAAGGTTGAAGCTTCACAAACTTTTAATTTGTTGAGATTGATCTTGTAGAATATCCTGGGAATCTCTGTAAGAAGGTAACATCTGGTGCACAGTGGATGTGACGCAAGGGAGACCTGAGATTTAATTCCCCAGCTTGGCTCTTACAACTGTCAATCCAAACCAAAGCTCTCCTGAACATCCCATTAAATGGTTATCGGTGATTAATACTCCAAGGATTAGAGAACCTATAAATGCTCAGCTCAGATATAAGACTGCCAGAAAAAGTTCTTCAAGCTGACTGCATCAAGGATACTCACCAACATCTTGATTAAATGAGCAACACTAGGGTGAGTAAAATACATTTATTTATATGGCCTTTTCACCAAGATATCAATCTAAAATATCCTGTGATGTCTTTCAGAAATTAGAGAGTATTTAGCTAGTAAGGATCTGCTTCTGTAACTGTCCTTCCACTTTACATTTCTGAGGGAGATATGGTCATATATCTGTAATAGATATAGTGCTCCTGAGCTACTACCTGGTGACCTAACCTCAAGCCAAGGAGGTAATGCTAGCTAGAGAAGACCCTAGAGCTGTAAAACAAAATTGGTAATAGGGGTCTGGGACTACAGGGAGTTTCCCGGTGGGCCGATGGCTCAGTGGGCCGGTTTCAGTGACAGCCTGTCAAAGTAATGGCTGTGCAGCTCGCCCTCCACTTCATGCAGTGATGTGAGAAGGATGAGAAAAATACAGAGGAGAGTAAGTGAAATAATAAAAGAGGTGAGTGAGGACTCCTTTATGTTATGCTACTTATGTTTTTTTGCAAAATTGCGTATAGTTTATATACTGTTTTTGTGCTTGTTTGCAAACATAAAGTGGGCTGGTCTGGATGAAGTCCAGGGCCAAATTTTGGTCTCAGTCCAGCCCTGGATAAGGAAAGTAGACAGTTGGTCCCCCTGCAGACAGGTCAGGCTATCCAAATCCATGGCACTTCTGAAAACCTCCTCTTCTTGAAGCGGGGGTTCACCCAAAAATCAACTTTCTTCCATTGGATCCAGCATACTGCTGACATCTGCAGTATGCTGTTTTTTTTGTACTTATCGTTTTAGCAGTCTTTCTCATCTGGCATCGAGCGGGGATTCCTTCCAGGTATAGGCGTTCCTAAGGCAAGCATAGTTGATGGACGGGCTTGGATAGCGCGTCACGCCTTCCGAAAATAGCTGAAGTGACACTCGGCAATTTACAGCGCCTGCGCAGTCAGCTCTACACAGCAGGCGCCGTATAGCGCCGTAAACAGCCGAGTGTCACTTCGGCTATTTTCGTAAGGCATGACGCGCTATTCAAGCCCGTCAATCAACTACGCTTGTTTTAGGAACGCCTACTCCCCGCAGGAATCCCCGCTCCGTGCCAGATGAGAAAGACTGCTAAAACGATAAGTACAAAAAAAAACCAGCATACTGCAGATGTCAGCAGTATGCTGGATCCAATGGCAGAAAGTTGATTTTTGGGTGAACCTCCGCTTTAAGCCTAGTACACACTGAGAGTTTATTTTCGCTCTACACAGCGGGCCGTACAAAATAAAAGCTGAAGAGCCCAGGAGGATGTTAGTTCAGCGATCTCCCCTGATGAGCTATTGTGTTCTGATAGGGAGACGGCCCGCCTGACAATCGGCAGACCCTTTTCAGTCATTGCCCTTCAATCGGCTGACGTACACTCGGGCAGAATGTCGGCCTGTTGCTATTGAACTGGCAAATACCGCCCACGTGTACGGTCCTTTAGCATACATATGCAGCTGTTTATAGTTAACAGAATAAAACATCAACCCAACTGCGGACCGCTTCTCTCTTCTTATTCATTTTTAGGTCAGGTTAACCACCGCATTTCTACAGCCTAGTGACCAAGTCCCTAAAATTGGCCCCATTCACTTTCTTTGCACCGCCAGACATTGAACTATAAATACTACATCAGTCTTTGTTCCATTGTTTTTTTTTTTTTTTTTTTAGGAACAGTGACATTTCCTTTGTGTTTTTTTTTATTTGCCAGGTTCCTCTGAAGTTTTTATTTTTTTGTAATTTTTTTGCACACATGTAAAAATCAGCATTTTAACCATGACCCATGATATGTTTTTTGAACACAGAGACCTTGTAGAATAAAGATATGGTAGTTGCAATTTTTTGTTAAATGATATTTGTGTATGTAACTGTTTATCAAATCTATATTTTTAGAAAAAAATATATACTATAATTAATTTTAGTGTATACAAACAATTTAATTTCCCAAAAACTACATGTATCCACAAAATGGCTAATAATTAGGGGAAGCGATGTAAATAGGTATTGGGCCAGATTCAGGTAGAGTTACGCCGGCGCATCAGTAGATACGCCGTCGTAACTCTGAATCTGCGCCGGTGTATATTTAAGCGTATTCTCAAAGTGAGATACGCTTAAACATTGTTAGGATATGACCGGCGTAAGTCTCCTACGCCGGCGTATCTTAACTGCATTTTTAAGGTGGCCGCTAGGGGCGTTCCCGCTGATTTACGCCTAGAATATGTAGATCAGCGAGATACGCCTATTCACAAACGTACGGCCGGCCGACGCAGTGAATTTACGCCGTTTACGTTAGGCGTTTTCCGGCATAAAGATAAACCACCAAAAAGATAACGCATCCTATGTTAAGTATGGACGTCAGGATCGTGTCGAAATTTTAAAATTTTACGTCGTTTGCGTAAGCCGATTCAGAATGGGGCTGGGCGTAAGTTACGTTCACGTAGTTTTCATTGACTATTAGCATCATAATTTGGAGCATGCGCACTGGGATACGTCCACGGTCGGCGCATGTGCAGTTAAAAAAAAAAACGTAAAATATGTGGGGGTCACAACACATTACCATAAAACACGCCCACCTAATTTACATTTGAATTACCCGTGCTTACGCCGGCCTATTTACGCTATGCTGCCGTAGCTTGGTGAATACAGCATTGGCCTCGCTAATTTACGGCTGTGTAGCATAAACAAGATACGCTACGCCTGCCAAACTTAAATCCTCTGTACCTGAATCTGGCCCATTGCCTTTACAGCTCAATTATCTGAGATAATTCTAGGTCACTTGTTTTGCTCCTTTTATTGCTCTTACTCTGGCAGGGCCGTCTTAACCACTTGCCGACCAGCCGCCGCAGTTATACGGCGGCAGGTCGGCACTCCTACGTGAGAGCCCGTAGCTCTACGTCGGGACTTTCGCGGCCACTAAGGGGGCACGTGCGCGCCGCCGGCGGCCCGCGCGCGCGCCCCCCGCTCGCACCCGAGTCCCGCACGCGTGCCCGGCGGGCGCGATCGCCGCCGGGCACGCGCGCTCGTTCGTTACAGAGCGGGGAACGGGAGCTGTGCGTGTAAACACACAGCTCTCGTTCCTGTCAGCGGGGGAAACGCTGATCTTCCGTTCATACAATGTATGAACGGAAGATCAATGATTCCCCCTAGTGCAGGGGTGTCAAACTGGCGGCCCTCCAGCTGTTGCAAAACTACAAGTCCCATGAGGCATTGCAAGGCTAACAGTTACAAGCCTGACTCCCACAGGCAGAGGCATGATGGGACTTGTAGTTTCGGAACAGCTGGAGGGCCGCCAGTTTGACACCCCTGCCCTAGTGAGTCCACCCCCCCCACACAGTAAGAACACAAATAGGAACACACTTAACCCCTTCCCCGCCCCCTAGTGTTAACCCCTTCACTGCCAATGGCATTTTTATAGTAATCCAATGCATTTTTATAGCATTGATCGCTATAAAAATGCCAATGGTCCCAAAAATGTGTCAAAAGTGTCCGATGTGTCCGCCATAATATCGCAGTACCGAAAAAAAACGCTGATCGCCGCCATTACTAGTAAAAAAAAAATATTAATAAAAATGCCTTAAAACTACCCCCTTTTTTGTAATCGCTATAAATTTTGCGCAAACCAATCAATAAACGCTAATTGCGATTTTTTTTTACGAAAAATATTTAGAAGAATACGTATCGGCCTAAACTGAGGAAAAATAATGTTTTTTTAAATCTTTTTTGGGGATATTTATTATAGCAAAATGTAAAAAATATTGAATTTTTTTCAAAATAGTCGCTCTATTTTTGTTTATAGCGCAAAAAATAAAAACCGCAGAGATGATCAAATACCACCAAAAGAAAGATCTATTTGTGGGGAAAAAAGGACGCCAATTTTGTTTGGGAGCCACGTCGCATGACCGCGCAATTGTCAGTTAAAGCGACGTAGTGCCGAATCACAAAAAGTGCTCTGGTCTTTGGACAGCAATATGGTCCGGGGCTAAAGTGGTTAATAGCATCATGGGCCCCTGGGCAAAGTAATGCAATGGGGCCCCTACCAGTTTGCCACAATTTACACACCTACTTTCAAGAAATAAAGTATAAATATATAGGGCCAGATTCAGGATGGCGAGCTGTTCTTTATGCCGGCGTAACGTTTCTCATTTACGTTACGCCGCCGCAACTTTACTTTTTTGGTGCTTTATCTTTACGCCGGGAAACCCCTTACGGAAACGGCGTAAAGTCACTGCGTCGGGCGGGCATACGTTCGGGAATTGGCGTATCTCGCTGATTTACATATTCTCTGCGTAAATCAGCGGGAACGCCCCTAGCGCCCATTTTAAAATTGCAGTTACGATACGACGGCATAGGTTACGCCGCTCGTATCTTAACTCAATCCTGGCGTATCTTGTTTTCTGAATACAGAAAACAGATACGCCAGCGTAGGTTAGAAGTTACGCGGCTTATCTAGAGATAAGCCGCGTAACTTATACCTGAATCTGGCCCATATTCATTAGTACTTGTATTAAAATTAATTTTACAAAAGGAAAACATTCCAGAAATCAAATACTAGTCAACACAAAAAGCATAACACAGAGGGGGGGGGGGTGCAGAGAGGCATAGTACAGGGGGGGGGGGTCAGGAGAGCACAGCACTGGGATCAGAAGGGCACAGTCATGGTTTTGGAACGCTTCCCGTGGACAGTTTAGTAAAAAGCATGACTGTCCCAGCAAATCCGGGACAGTTGGCAAGTGTGATGTAGTGCAAGATTATTGGGGGGCCCCCCTATGTACCTGGAGCCCCTGGGCAGTGCCCATGAGTGCCCTTGCGTTAAGATGGCCCTGTACTCTGGCATACTTGCAATCTATCACATGTGAGGCTCAATCATACCCATACACAATTGCACGTATGTTCTTATGTGTGTTTGCACGTGTGTGCTGGGCAACAGGGGTGTTTTATTTTTTATTTATTATTATTTAGTTTATTTATTATATTTACAATTTTCAACAAATCCTGTATTTATTTTATTCATTTTTTTTTGCACCTAACTTTATTGCTATCACAAGGGGGCTGATAAGCCCACTATGTGATAGCACTGGGCACAGGTTCTCTTTATGGAGACATCAGGGTTCTATAAAATGTGCTTGGAGTGTTATTGCTTGGCTGTACACCAGGCTTTTTCTCCAGGACTCTGACAGCAACACTTTAGGACATGAGGGAAGACAGTACAATTACAATACTGTTTAAAGTGTTAGGCCCCTTTCACACGGGACGGATCAGTAATGATCCCCGCTGAGCCGGCGGATGACAGGGCGGTCCCCACACACTGTGCAGGAACCGCCCTGTCTTTTCTCCACTCTCCCCTATGGGGGGATCGGATGAACATGGACCATCTGTCCGTGTTCATCGGATCCGCTCTGCAGATGGAAGAAAAAATAGTGTTTTCTTCCGACTGCAAAATCGGATCTTTGCGGAGGCAGACGATTACGGGTGTCAGCGGATGTTCATCCGCTGACACCTGCAATCTCATTGGGACCAATGTATGTCCCTTTTTCATCCGCAAATGGATGGATGAAAAAGCGGATGCACGTGTGAAAGGGGCCTTACTCTGCATATACTATATCTGGTCTCCCACAGTACATGGAAATTCAATTATTTTAGCATATATGAACTGACAAATACCCTTTCTCGTCAGCAGTATGTAGCAGTCTTATGATTTCTATCAGTGTCTAGTTAAAGCTTGTAGGAGGAGTTTTCATTCTCCTCTGACTGTCCTATGAGGCTGCAGGACCTCTGATCCTCTGTCTGGACAGTGCTGATCATATGCACCCTCCCAAAAACAATAGACTCTACACACTAGTTTGAGCATGTTCAGAGTGCCCCTCCTCTGTTCTATCAGGATATGGATTGGAGACAGGGGACAAATAGGAAGATCAAAGAAGACCTTTTTACACAATGTGGAGGATTAACAGGTTCCACAGCGAGTTTAACAAGCATGGTTTACTGCACATACAGACTGATTTTACTGGTGTGAGTTTAGAAACACTTTAATACAGTAGGAATCAGAGGGCCCTGCTCATTAGAGCTTACAATCTAAGTGGGAGGTGTAACGGGGTGACCCGTGACACCCAGAGACGTTGGAAAGATGAGAGATACTCTTGTGCCAGCAGCACCAAAAACTCTTGGGTCGAAATCCACCCTGTGCCCTTTTGGGTGTAGGGTGGCTAATAGTGAATCATAATTCACATATTACATGAGATGGGACATTAATAATACGTCATATTGCAGGACTGAGATATCACAAGGAGTCATGATGACATGACCAGGTCAGCCAGTGAGTCATACCTTTGTATAATAGGCTATTGAAACGTTAAGTGAGGTTGGCTCTTCAATGTGTGGACACATGCTTTTGAAAGGTGTTAATTCAGGTCTACAAGACCAGAGTGAGTCATACCTTTGTATAATATGCTATTGAAATACTTGAAGGTGTGGATTACACCCACTCTCACTGCCATTGTGTGATAAAGATGCGGTGCCGACCGGCCTTAGCTTACCTGAATGCCTTTTAGAGTGTGATTGAAGCCCCCCCATGGTGTGAAGGGGGGTGGAGACTACATTGTCCTGTGAATAACTGTATTATGTTTTACTGTATATAAGAAGCTGAGAAATTACTAATAAATGGTCATATCTTTGGATTCAAGAACGGAGCTCTGTCTCGTTTTATTCTGGGAAAAGATATGGATCATGTATGCAATATTGTCGGAGTGTGTCAGATAAGCTTGTCGTGGTTGGATGGAAGGTTGTAAGCGGTGGTGACCGTTACATTGGTGGCAGCGGTGGGATGATTCCATCACCAGAAGGACGGCTACAAGGACACAGGACAATGGAGACGGTGTATGAACGGATGAAGCTCTCTTCCCTCATGGACTTACTGGAGAGCCAGGGCCGACCGCCCAGCAACCGTAAGAAAAGGGACATTATCGCAGAACTTGTCGAAATGGATAGAGCTAAAAGGCCCGCCGTAACAGACAGGACACCCGAGGAAGAAAGTTTTGATCGGGCTGTTAACCTAAGACTGGCATATTATGGTCCTAACCCTCCACCGGAGATCAGGGACCGAGATATAGCGGCTCTGAATGCCACCTTGCTACAGAGGAGAAGTGCTGCAGCAGCTGAAGTTACGGCAGCACCAACTAAAGAGAGAGGAGAGGTGCAGATACCAGTCACCATGGAAGAGCTGGCAACAGAACAGGGGGTCACGGACCTCTGCTCCCCACTAACGGAAGAGGGGGACACTGTGGTAGTGGATGGGACTGTGGTCTCCACTCACAGCAACCCAGCGGAAGAGCTGGCAACAGAGCAGAGGGTCATAGGCCTCTGCTCCTCACTAACAGAAGAGGGGGTTCCTGGGGTAGTAGATGGGACTTCAGTCTCCACTGGCACAACCCCAGAAAATGGTACATGACTGGGACAGGAGGATGTTGGCCTTGCTTTGCAAGCACCGGGGGGTTTTCACCAAGCACCAGTGGATGGGACTTCAGTCTCCACTGGTATACCCCAGGAAGGGGGGGCAGTTGGCCCAGACCCCCAACAGCATGATGGACTGAGCCCAGCCACCCTGCTTTCTCCCCAGCAGCAGGCGTGTTCTCTGAGAGAGGCAGAGGTTGGTGGGGTGAGTAATGCTCAGTTTGGAGCCATTTATTTGGGGTACAGTATGGAGGATGTCGGCTTTGCTTTGCAAGCACCAGGGGGTTTTCACCTAGCACCAGTGGATGGGACCTCAGTCTCCACTGGTATACCCCAGGAAAGGGGGGCAGTTGGCCCAGACCCCCAACAGCATGATGGACTGAGCCCAGCCACCCTGCCTTCTCCCCAGCGGCAGGCGTGTTCACTGAGAGAGGCAGAGGTTGGCGGGGTGAGTAATGCTCAGTTTGGAGCCATTTATTTGGGGTACAGTATGGATACCAGCATTGGAGGACTGGAACTACCGACGGACTTCGGAGTCAACCCGTTTGGGGTTCCCTCCTGTGTCCGTCTCCCACCGAAAGGGGAGAGATGTAACGGGGTGACCCGTGACACCCAGAGACGTTGGAAGGATGAGAGATACTCTTGTGCCAGCAGCACCAATAACTCTTGGGTCGAAATCCACCCTGTGCCCTTTTGGGTGTAGGGTGGCTAATAGTGAATCATAATTCACATATTACATGAGATGGGACATTAATAATACGTCATATTGCAGGACTGAGATATCACAAGGAGTCATGATGACATGACCAGGTCAGCCAGTGAGTCATACCTTTGTATAATAGGCTATTGAAACGTTAAGTGAGGTTGGCTCTTCAATGTGTGGACACATGCTTTTGAAAGGTGTTAATTCAGGTCTACAAGACCAGAGTGAGTCATACCTTTGTATAATATGCTATTGAAATACTTGAAGGTGTGGATTACACCCACTCTCACTGCCATTGTGTGATAAAGATGCGGTGCCGACCGGCCTTAGCTTACCTGAATGCCTTTTAGAGTGTGATTGAAGCCCCCCCATGGTGTGAAGGGGGGTGGAGACTACATTGTCCTGTGAATAACTGTATTATGTTGTACTGTATATAAGAAGCTGAGAAATTACTAATAAATGGTCATATCTTTGGATTCAAGAACGGAGCTCTGTCTCGTTTTATTCTGGGAAAAGATATGGATCGTGTATGCAATATTGTCGGAGTGTGTCAGATAAGCTTGTCGTGGTTGGATGGAAGGTTGTAAGCGGTGGTGACCGTTACATTGGTGGCAGCGGTGGGATGATTCCATCACCAGAAGGACGGCTACAAGGACACAGGACAATGGAGACGGTGTATGAACGGATGAAGCTCTCTTCCCTCATGGACTTACTGGAGAGCCAGGGCCGACCGCCCAGCAACCGTAAGAAAAGGGACATTATCGCAGAACTTGTCGAAATGGATAGAGCTAAAAGGCCCGCCGTAACAGACAGGACACCCGAGGAAGAAAGTTTTGATCGGGCTGTTAACCTAAGACTGGCATATTATGGTCCTAACCCTCCACCGGAGATCAGGGACCGAGTTATAGCGGCTCTGAATGCCACCTTGCTACAGAGGAGAAGTGCTGCAGCAGCTGAAGTTACGGCAGCACCAACTAAAGAGAGAGGAGAGGTGCAGATACCAGTCACCATGGAAGAGCTGGCAACAGAACAGGGGGTCACGGACCTCTGCTCCCCACTAACGGAAGAGGGGGACACTGTGGTAGTGGATGGGACTGTGGTCTCCACTCACAGCAACCCAGCGGAAGAGCTGGCAACAGAGCAGAGGGTCATAGGCCTCTGCTCCTCACTAACAGAAGAGGGGGTTCCTGGGGTAGTAGATGGGACTTCAGTCTCCACTGGCACAACCCCAGAAAATGGTACATGACTGGGACAGGAGGATGTTGGCCTTGCTTTGCAAGCACCGGGGGGTTTTCACCAAGCACCAGTGGATGGGACTTCAGTCTCCACTGGTATACCCCAGGAAGGGGGGGCAGTTGGCCCAGACCCCCAACAGCATGATGGACTGAGCCCAGCCACCCTGCTTTCTCCCCAGCAGCAGGCGTGTTCTCTGAGAGAGGCAGAGGTTGGTGGGGTGAGTAATGCTCAGTTTGGAGCCATTTATTTGGGGTACAGTATGGAGGATGTCGGCTTTGCTTTGCAAGCACCAGGGGGTTTTCACCTAGCACCAGTGGA
This sequence comes from Rana kukunoris, assembly GCA_029574335.1. Classification (NCBI taxonomy): domain Eukaryota; kingdom Metazoa; phylum Chordata; class Amphibia; order Anura; family Ranidae; genus Rana; species Rana kukunoris. Next base: position 17,657,769 of record CM056050.1, on the reverse strand, counting down.
TGGGACCTCAGTCTCCACTGGTATACCCCAGGAAAGGGGGCAGTTGGCCCAGACCCCCAACAGCATGATGGACTGAGCCCAGCCACCCTGCCTTCTCCCCAGCGGCAGGCGTGTTCACTGAGAGAGGCAGAGGTTGGCGGGGTGAGTAATGCTCAGTTTGGAGCCATTTATTTGGGGTACAGTATGGATACCAGCATTGGAGGACTGGAACTACCGACGGACTTCGGAGTCAACCCGTTTGGGGTTCCCTCCTGTGTCCGTCTCCCACCGAAAGGGGAGAGATGTAACGGGGTGACCCGTGACACCCAGAGACGTTGGAAGGATGAGAGATACTCTTGTGCCAGCAGCACCAAAAACTCTTGGGTCGAAATCCACCCTGTGCCCTTTTGGGTGTAGGGTGGCTAATAGTGAATCATAATTCACATATTACATGAGATGGGACATTAATAATACGTCATATTGCAGGACTGAGATATCACAAGGAGTCATGATGACATGACCAGGTCAGCCAGTGAGTCATACCTTTTGTATAATAGGCTATTGAAACGTTAAGTGAGGTTGGCTCTTCAATGTGTGGACACATGCTTTTGAAAGGTGTTAATTCAGGTCTACAAGACCAGAGTGAGTCATACCTTTGTATAATATGCTATTGAAATACTTGAAGGTGTGGATTACACCCAGGGCCGGCCCTATGATGGGACCAGGTGGTACCATGGGTACCAGGCGGCACTTTTTGGGGGAGCAGCATACTGAGAGCCAGCCTGCTCCACTGCCTGTGAGGAGCACCGCTATGCTGCTGTTAGCGGTGACACTAGCGAGCGCCGGGCAGACAGAACACTTAAAGGGGGGGGCAGACAGCAAGTGAGTGGGGCAGGCGCCGCTGCCTGTAAGGAGCCCGGTGCCGCTGTTGTTAGCGGTGACACTAGCGGGCGCTGGGCAGACAGAACACTCAAAGAGGGGGGAGCAGTCACCGAGTGAGTGGGGCAGGCACCGCTGCCTGTGAGGAGCCCAGCGCCGCTGCTGTTAGCAGTGACACTAGTGACTAGCGGGCGGACAGAACACTAAAAGGAGGGGGCAGGGAGCAGGCAGCGAGTTAGCGGCAGGGGAGCAGAAAGATTATGTCATCTCTCACCGCCCGCCCTGTTATACCGCAGTTCTGCCCTCACTGCAGCTGCAGGCAGCAGAGAGATTATAATATCTCTCTGCTGCCTGCCTTTATTCTGGGACACAGCAAGTGACAACCCACAGCGTGTGGCAGGTGAAGTAATGACAATCCGCAGCGTTGTGTGGCAGGTGGCAATCCGCAACGGGTGGCAGGTGGCAAGTGATGTGGCACGTGACGTCTTTTCAAGTGGCAATCTGCAACGTGTGGCATGTGTGGTGGCAAATGACAACCCGCAATGTGTGGCAGGTGACGTAAGTGACAATCCGCAACGTGTGGCAATCCGCGACGGGTGGCAAGTGATGTGGCACGCAACCTTTCGCAATGTGTGGCAAGTGACCATCTACAACATATGGCAGGTGACGTTGTGGCAAGTGGCAATCTGCAACCTGTGGCATGTGATGTGGCAAATGACAACCCGCAACGTGTGGCAGGTGACGTAAGTGACAATCCGCAATGTGTAGCAGGTGACAATCCGCAACGTGTGGCAAGTGACCACCCGCATCTGGTGGTGGAGTCTGAAGCAAAACTGTAAGTACAAACACACATTACAATGAGACACGAGAGCCTGTGAGGGACTTGCCTTGCCCAGCCCTGATTAACCACTTAAGGACCGGAAGCATTTGCCCACTTAATTACCAGGCAATGTTTTGTGATACAGCACTGTGTGGCTTAAACTGACTATTGTCGTGCGACATTGTACCCAAATGTCCTTTTTTCCCACAAATAGAGCTTTCTTTTGGTGATATTTGACCACCTCTACAGTTTTTATTTTTTGTGCTATAAACAACAAAAAACGACAATTTAAAAAAAAATACTGTTTATATATTTTTTTTATTTTTTGCTATAATATCCCAAAAATGTATATATAAAAAAATAATAATTTCTTTATCAGTTTAGGCCAATATGTATTCTTCTACATATTTCTAGTACCAAAAAAAACACAATTAGCGTTCATTGATTAGTTTGCGCAAAAGACATCGTGGCCGCTGGCAATTCACAGGTCCATTTATACTCCTGGATACATGTATAGAGCCATGACAGGTCCTCTTTATATTCCTTTACATGTAAAGAGCCATGACAGGTCCTCTTTTTACTCCTATATACATGTAGACTGCCATGACCGGTCCTCTTTTTATATTCCTATATACATGTATAGAGCTATGACATGTCCTTTTATACCCCTATATACATGTATAGAGCCATGACAGGTCCTCTTTAGTTATCATGATATAAAATAATGAATGTGGGGGCCTTTTGGTGGGCATGATTTTTTTTGGGGGGGGGGGCAGATTTTCATTCTTGGTCCCAGGCAGCACAATGTCTTGGGCCGGCACTGATTACACCCACTCTCACTGCCATTGTGTAATAAAGATGCGGTGCCGACCGGCCTTAGCTTACCTGAATGCCTTTTAGAGTGTGATTGAAGCCCCCCCATGGTGTGAAGGGGGGTGGAGACTACATTGTCCTGTGAATAACTGTATTATGTTGTACTGTATATAAGAAGCTGAGAAATTACTAATAAATGGTCATCTTTGGATTCAAGAACGGAGCTCTGTCTCGTTTTATTCTGGGAAAGGATATGGATCGTGTATGCAATATTGTCGGAGTGTGTCATATAAGCTTGTCATGGTTGGATGGAAAGTTGTAAGCGGTGGTACTGACCGTTACAGGAGGGTCAAGAGATACAAAAGATAATAGTAGTGGGAGATGGGCTGATAGAGAAAATAAATGTACAGTTGTTAGGTGGGGGCCAGATAAGCCTCTCTGAAGCAATGTGTTTTTTCAAGGATCGTCTGAAAGTGGACAGAGTGGAAGATAGTCATACACAGAGGCGTTGCTAGGGGGGTGCGGGGGTGCGGCCCGCACCCGGGTGACACCCGCTAGAGGGGTGACACCATCCCGTTTTTTTTAAATTTTTTATTTATTTTTTTTTTTTTTTTTTTTTTAAAAACATTTTTTTTTTACATTTTTTTTTTAAATGGGTGTGTGTGTGGGGGGGGGCAGATGTGTGGGGGGGGGGGGGTGCGGAGGGTGTGGGGGTGCAGAAGTGCGGAGGGTGTGGGGGGGTGCAGACGCGCGGTCCGTGCAGGCACTGCAAACACCGCCCGCTGAATCTGATCAGCCTGGAAGGCGCCGGCGCCTCCTCCTCTGTGTTTACATTCAGTGAGGAGGAGGCGCCAGAGGGACACACACTGCTGTGTGTGTATCATAATCAGTGGCCGCGCTGTTCTGAGGTCTGATCGTGACATGTGCAGGGGGGTGACTCGGTTAGAGGGCTGCCTATGCTGATGGGGGGTAAGTGTACTAACTAAGGGGGGATTCTGGTCTCCACTAAGGGGGGGGGTGTGTATACTCCGGGGGGATTCTGTACTGATGGGGGTGTGCACTAAGGGGGGTGTATACTGCAAGGTCCTCTGTACTAAGGGGGAATTCTGTACTGGTGGGGGTCTGCACTAAGGGGGTTGTGTATAATCCGGGGGTCTCTGTACTTAGGGGGATTTTGTACTGATGGGGGTCTGCACTAAGGGGGGATGTATACTGTGGGGGTCTCTGTACTGATGGGGGTCTTCACTAAGGGGGTGTGTATACTGTGGGGGGATTCTGTACTGATGGGGGTCTGCGCTAAGGGTGGTGTGTATACTGCAGGGTCTCTGTACTAAGGGGGGATTCTGTACTGATGGGGGTCTTCACTAAGGGGGGTGTGTATTCTGCTGGGGTCTCTGTACTTAGGGGGGATTCTGTACTGATGGGGGTCTGCACTATGGGGGGATGTATACTGCGGGGGTCTCTGTACTGATGGGGTCTTCACTAAGGGGGTGTGTATACTGCGGGGGTCTCTGTACTAAGGGGGGATTGTGTACTGATGGGGGTCTGCACTAAGGGGGGTCTGTGTGTGTATACTGTGGGGGTCTGTACTGATAGGGGGTCTGCACTAAGGGGGTCTATACTGATGGAGGGGTCTGCACTAAGGGGGGTGTCTATACTGCGGGTGTCTGCACTAAGGGGGATTCTATACCGCGGAGCAACAGACGGACCGGACCAGCAGGCAGTGCGGCGTCATTCTGAAGGCGACGGCGACCTGTTGAGGGACACGTGAGCTGCCCGGTGCACAGATTTGGAAGTTGGAACCGAGCGAGGAGGCCCACACCAGACACATCGAACTCCGATCGGGAGCTGGCTGAAGTGGGAGCGGTATGTAATATAACAAGGACAAAGTGCACGTGATATGCATATTATTTTGTATTGTAGTGTGCATTGTATAATACAGCAGCACAATGCTGAGCACCAGCAGCTATAGAGGAACAACAAATCCCAGCAATAATACATTATACAGGCTGGGATTTGTTCCTCTATAGCTGCTGGTGTTGAGCATTGTGCTGTATAATGTATTATTGCTGGGATTTGTAGTTCCTCTATAACTGGTCAGTGGTAATCTGCATTGTGCAGTATAATCATTATACAGCGCAATGGAGAATACCAGCAGCCATAGAGGACTACAAATCCCAGCAATAGTACATTTATGGAACTGTTGATAAAATGCACTTTACAAAACCACAAATAGTTTGTTTGCAATTCACCTGCACTCTGCACCCACTCTGTGCCCACCTGCATTCTTCACCCTGCAGCCACCTGCACTTTGTACCCTGCACCCACCACCCACCTGCACTCTGTACCCACCTGCACTTTGTACCCACCTGCACCCTGCACTCCGTACCCACCTGCACTTTGTACCCACCTGCACCCAGCACTCTGAACCCAACTGCACTCTGCACCCTGCCCTCTGTACCCACCCTGCACCTACCTGCACTCTGTACCCTGCACCCAACTGAACGCTGCACTCTGTTAGTAGCACCCTCATGGTATTTAATGACCCTTTAGGACCCTCCCACACCCAGTTGCTGTGGCACGCTCAACCCCCACCCCTCTACTTTGGGGGAAAATGTGGTGCAAGGTTGAGTTCCTGCACGTTTTCCCTAAGAAGAATGCCCTGGGTGACACTACCAATTAGCACTGTGGCAGGCTGGGGGGGGCGATAGAATGACAACGTGAGAGGCGCGTAATGCCCTACTGCCTGTTCTGCCAGGGGGGGTGACACCATGTTTCACCGCACCGGGTGACACCAACCCTAGTGACGCCATTGGTCATACATATTGGGATAGGGAGTTCCAGAGGATGGGAGAGAGTAGTCCTGGAGGCAAGCATGCAAGGTGACACAGGAATTAGATAGCAAGAGGTCTTGGGAGGAATGAAGAGAATGATTTGGTTGGCATTTTGAGACAAGGTTAGTGATGAGTTGTGGATGGCTTTGTAAGTTGTTAGTATCCTGAATATAATTTGTTGGGTGAGTGGAATCCAGTGGAAGGAATGGCAGAGAGGGGTAGCAGACATCTGAGTGGTTTCTAAGTAGGATGAGCCTGGCAGCAGCATTCATGATTCATGAATCATGCATGACAGTTGCAGGGTGTGTGTACTAATGAGGTCAGCTGGCAAACTCTTTCCTGTGTCCTAACAGTTTTCATGTCCCAAATCTACATACCACTAGGGATGAGCCGAACCCCCCCGCGTTCGGTTCGCACCAGAACCGTCAAACAGACGGACCGTTCGCGCGAACATTTAGAACCCCATTGAAGTCTATGGGACTCGAACGTTCGAATTCAAAAACTCTCATTTTAAAGACCAATATTCAAGTTATTGTTGGAAAACGTCTTTGAGAACCCGGGTCTTACCCCAGGGAACATGTATTAATGGAAAAAAGTTTAAAAAACGGTAGTTTTTTCAGGAGCAGGACTTTCCATTGATACATGTTCCCTCGGGCAAGACCCGGGTTCTCAAAGACGTTTTCACAGGCAAACTACACCCAGCAGGTACAATATTTAAAGGAATTTTTCATTATTTTTTTAAAGTTAAGCATCATTAAAATCACTGCTCCAGGAGCAGTGATTTTATTGATGCTTAAATAAAATAAAAAATAAAAATTCCTTTAAATATTGTACCTGCTGGGTGTAGTTTGCCTGTGAAAACGTCTTTGAGAACCCGGGTCTTGCCCGAGGGAACATGTATCAATGGAAAGTCCTGCTCCTGAAAAAACTACACAAATGAGGTATCGCCGCGATCGTTAGAGCGAGAGCAATAATTCTAGCCCTAGACCTCTTCTGTAGCTCGAAAAATGCAACCTCTAGAATTTTTTAAACATCGCCTATCGAGATTTTTAAGGGTAAAAGTTTGACGCCATGCCACGAGCAGGTGCAATTTTTAAGCGTGACATGTTGGGTATCATTTTACTCGGCGTAACATTATACTTCACAATATGTAAAAAAATTGGGCCAAATTTATTGTTGTCTTATTTTTTAATTTAAAAAAATGAATTTTTTCCATAAAAAGTGCGCTTGTAAGACCGCTGCGCAAATACGGTGTAACAAAAAGTATTGCGATGACTGCCATTTTATTCTCTAGAGTGTTAGAAAAAAAAATATATAATGTTTGGGGGTTTTAAGTAATTTTATAGCAAAAAAAAATGTTTTAGTCTCGTAAACACCGAATCTCAAAAACAGACCCGGGGCTAAAGTGGTTAACAAGCCGAAACACACTACACAAGGCTGCCCAGCAGTGGCCAATTATGGCTCTTCGTTTTTTGCGTGCTGTGATTGGCCAAGCATGCGGGACATACAGAATGCTTGGCCAATCATCAGCGCGCAATGCCGCAGTGAATTATGGGCCGTTTTGCGTCACTCAAATTTGGCGCGAACGACCGCTTTTGTTCGAATTTCGTCGAACGCACGAACAGACAATGTTCGAGTCGAACATACGTTCGTATCGAACGCGAAGCTCATCCCTACATACCAGGAAGTCATGAACTTGTCTATGGAACACACCAGAGCTGAGGTAAGGACTTATTCTAAATATCATTGTAAACTTTTATTTTTCTGCAACAGAGAAAAAATAATAGTACAGTATATTGGTATATTAGATTGAAATACTAATTAGACTGTATTATAGAAAATTGCCTAAAATATTTTATAGTGGCTGGACACTGCATAAGCAGCTTGGTTAGGTCACAATTTAAGAGGGAGAGATTAAGCAGATTTTTTATTTTTTTTTAATACAATTTAGAATGTGTTAATTGAGAGACAATAGCCAAAATTATTTATGAGAGGCATAATAGAACTAGAGTACTGTAACAGATTGCAAACTTTGAGATCAGGATAGGTGGTAAGTGCTGGTAATGGTTGTAGGCATCAATTTTATTTTCATCCGGTTGACCCTTAAAATGTTAGTCTGTAGCATCAGCAGCAGAAGTTGTGTAGTCACTGGTAATCCATGAGTTGTTTTAATAAATATGATCAGGTCTATGTTGTAAGAGGACAGACAGATTTTCTTCTCCATATCAAAGCCTCCTCCTGCACTGAAGGTCATTTAAGACATTTGAGACAGCGCACTGACTGCAAGGAAAGCCAGACACTCCAACTCATGGTGATCAATCTCCAGCCAGGGGTCCATGGGGTTCTCACTCCTCATAGTGATCACATCAGTCGTAGACCCAAAATGGTCTGTAGGTCTGGCTTAGCAAGAGTCATGTCAAACCTCTATAGAGAGATCATTAATTCCCCATGGAGAGCAAAAGTCCCACTCTGTTGCTTGCAGTCAACACAGGTTTTTCTATTCTTGATATTTTTGCTTTTGAAAGAAAACAAACTGTAGGCTTTGTCTGCCTTTTGGTTTTGATGCACCAGGATTGTATTTAGCTGATTTAAACAGAAAGTTGAACTAAGGTCATGCTCACTTCAATTCAGAATCTTTATTTTTATTTTTGCATAGAGTTGTGGGATTCCAAAAAATCAAGGCAAGCTCAAAACTTTCTTCCACGGGCAAGCTCTTTGTTTCTTCAAAGCAACATGGTTCCGCTGACCTCCACAAGCAACAACATTGCCAGTTACATTCACTTGACTTTTATATCTTTGATCACTGTTTGTCTCTGCTTCTTCTTGTACTTTATTGTGGTGGTATTCAACATCTTCTTCACCAGTCCACATCTCCGGGAGAATGCTCGTTATATCCTCTTTGTCTACATGCTTGTGAATGACACGTTTTTTCTCCTGTCTGGTTTCTTTTTGATGCTATGTGCAATTTACTTTCTGTACATGCCCATACCGGTTTGCTACATTTTGAATACAGTTTCATTCTTGGCTTTTCGAGTGACCCCAACCACTCTGGCAGCCATGGCACTAGAAAAATATATAGCCATATGTCACCCATTACGACACAAGGACCTATGCACCCCACAAAGGGCCAATGTGGCTTTTACCCTCATATGTACGGCACTGATGATTCCAAATGCTGCTGACTTAGGTCTTATGGCTTCATCATATAGAACTACAGTTAATATTTCTATCATATGTAGAAGGGAAAACCTGTTTGTGAATCCATTTCAATATGTTTTAAGGTCCCTTAGTTTTGCTTTGTGTTTTGCTTTGGTGGCCCTTATCATATTTTTCACATACGTCAAGATCTCGATGATTGCTCATAGAGTTAGCTCACAGTCTTCTAATGCCTCCAAAGCCAGGAAAACCATCTTGCTCCACACCTTTCAGCTACTCCTATGCACAATGTCTTTATTGTCGACATTCACTGAAGCTTTGCCTGCCAGTCAAGCCATATTTTTACCCGGGTTCAACTTCTTTTTGTTCAGTTGTGTGCCAAGGTTCCTCAGTCCAGTCATCTATGGGATCCGGGATGAATATTTGAGGGAACTTATTAAGAAGTCTTTAACAAAGATAAAATTGTAAGCTTGTCTTGATTTGGTCTTAATAAGCTAAATAAAACAGATAGTATGCTACAAACAGCAATGCAGATATGAAAAAAAAATCTGTCCCTTGGTTTTCATGGCCTTGACTTTATCTGTTACGGTTCTTTTCATCCTTTGTCATTTGTCTAATATATCAAAAATGTGTCAAACTCTGGGAATTTGAACTGCAAACTGCAAGGATTAAACTCTAATTTTGCCTAGGGGTATCAGTAAAAATTGCTTGTCCGCCATATAAGTCTTCCCTTATAAGTCTTCCAGTATAAGGTTCCCTTGCCTGGTACCAGCACGATCCAAGATCCCTTAGCCCACCCAGTCACTTGTTGAGACATCAGTGCAGGATGGTAAGAAACATAAAAAACTGTTTACTCAAACACAGGAACAAAGAGATAAACACTCAGGGCCGGATTCACAAAGGTTTACGACGGCGTATCTAGAGATACGTCGACGTAAGTACAAATATGCACCGTCGCTTCTTCGCGCCGATTCACAAAGCAAGATACGCCGAAAAAAATGGCTTCAGTTGTCCGCCGGCGTATCGTGAGCGCATAGTTACGCTGGACGCATTCGGCGTTCCCATTAAAAATATGTAAATGAGCAAGATACGCCGATTCACGAACGTAGATGCGCCTGTTACGCGGTTTGCGTAAGGGTTACGTCCGCCGTAAAGTTATTCCACCATATAGGTGGCGCATCCCATGCACGTTTTTACATCGTTTACGTAAGTCGTACGTGAATGGGGCTGTGCGTAAGTTACGTTTGACGTCTCTTAGGCATTCTATCCGACGTGATTCAGAGCATGCGCACTGGGATATGTCCACGGACGGCGCCTCATTTACATGCCCACTGCCTGGCTACTTTGAATTACGCGGGCTTAGGCCAGCCCATTTACACTATGCCGCTGTAACTTAGGAAGCCACTGCTTGGTGAATACAGCACTTGCCTCTCTAATTTGTGGTGGCGTAGCGTAAAGACGATGCGCTACGCCGCTCTAAAGATACACCGCTCTACCTGGATCCGGCCCTCAGAGGACAATCCCCCCCTTCTATGCATAATGACATAGGGTGGGGTAAACTACATCCAATGACACTCTAAGGCAGTGTTTCTCAATTCCAGTCCTCATGCCCCCCCAACAGGTCATGTTTTCAGGTTTTCCCTCAGATGAAAAGGCTGTTTGAATTACTAAGGCAGTGAAACTGATCAAATCACCTGTGCAAAATAATGGAAATCCTGAAAACCTGACCTGTTGGGGGGGCGTGAGGACTGGAATTGAGAAACACTGCTCTAAGGTAAGCTGGGTTCCACAAGCCCCCCACCCAAAGTGACTCTGTCACATACTTACCTTGTCCCTCACTTAGCAGTGGGTGGTTACCACTTCTATCCAACGTCCTGGGTTGTGGCCTGGTGATAAGGTAAGTAAATGGTACCCTAGACAAAAAAAAAGCACTTAACCCTTGTCGTGTGTTCTGAACCCCAATACATGGGTAGTTTTTTCATATTGCTGGAGTTCAGCTTTAAACTTATACATACAAAAAGCATTGTAGGGAACACACTCTATTAACTGGCTTTAACCACTTAAGCCTTGAACCAATATGCTGCTAAATGCCCAGAGGCGTTTTTACAATTCGGCACTGCGTCGCTTTAACAGACAATTGCGCGGTCGTGCGACATGGCTCCCAAACAAAATTTGCGTCCTTTTCTTCCCACAAATAGAGCGTTCTTTTGATGGTATTTGATTGCCTCTGAGATTTTTCTTTTTTGCGCTATAAACAAAAATAGAGCGACATTTTTGAAAAAAAAAACAATATTTTTTACTTTTTGTTATAAGAAAAATTTAATAAACTAAATTTTAGTCAAACATTTAGGCCAAAATGTATTCAGCCACATGTCTTTAGTAAAAAAAAAATCGCAATTAAAAAAAAATTAGCTACCTAGCGGCAACAGCGACACTAATATGATCGCTTAGTGACGCTGGCAATAGGGGGTGAAAGGGTTAACTAGGGCGGTGATCAAGGGGTTAAAACTTTATTGGGGGGGGGGTACGGGGCTACCCTGAAGCTAACACTAACTGCCTGTCACAGTAACTGTCACACTGACACTAAATGCAGTGATCAGTACATATATGATCACTGCATTCAGTGACAGTGTGACAGGGGGTGGGGAGGGGGTGGTGATCGCAAGGGGTTAACAGACTTACTGTGACTCTTCTCTCATCTCGGCGGTTTGAAAATACCGCCGAGATAAGAGCTGCATCACTTCCTATGTTTACATTTTACAGGCAGAGGAAGTGACACGGCGGCGGCGCACAGGATTGGCTGAGAGCAAACACGAGGGGGCAGAATCGAACCGCCGCCCCCTCAAGTCGGATCGCTCCGGGAGGTAAGCCGCCCGCCGCACGCAGCGGAGGGGGTCCTGATCGGACCCCCGACCGGCTAGAAGGCAGGGACGTAAATATACGCCCATCTGCCTGTACGTGCCATTCTGTGGACGTACATAGGCGTGCGGCAGGCGTTAAGTGGTTAAAGTAGCTGTTTATCCCTAAATAATTTTATAATAAAATAATATTTTTTTTTTTCGAAATACAATTTTTTTACCGATATTTTTTTTTTTTTTTTGTAGTCCAGTGCTACAGACCTACTGTAGTCTTTTTGAAGCCACTTCCTGTCTACATGTACTCCAATGATAGCTGCATGGTATATCTCTGTGAACCCTGGTTGCTGAGCTACAACCCTCGAAGTTAATCTTTTTTTTTTTTTCAGATTTTTTTTCGGCAGGTGGGCCTATCTTGCGGTAGGGGCCTGAAGCTGCAGCTCCAATAGCCCCTATGTTAATCCGGTCCTGAGGCAGGCAGATGTAAACGGACATCTGCCACTCTTTAGAGGTGAATGGAGAGTCGGATTGCGTAGTGCACCTGTGGCTTTCCTGACGGTTAACTGCACTTTGCCGTAGACTTCTATTGTATTATGCAGCTGTTTTACATTTTTTGAAAGTGCGCCAAACTTCCAGGTTATAACAGAAGTCTTTGGCTCAGTGCAGGCATCCCGCAGGTGCACTTCTCTGCACTTGCCGATCAGTTTGAAATCAGCCCAGTAACCACTGTAGAACAGATATGCCTATATATATATATATATATGTATATATATATATATATATATATATATATATATATATATATATATATATATATATATATATACAGTACGCACACAGTGCCTTGCAAAAGTATTCACCCCCTTGGCTTTTTACCTATTGTGTTACATTACAGCCCTTAGGTCAATGTTTTTTTAATCTGAATTATAAGTGATGGATCAGAACACAATATTCTAAGTTGGTGAAGTAAAACTAGAAAAATATATACATAAAACTATTTTTCAGAAATAAAAAAACTGATAATTGGCATGTGCGTATGTATTTGCTATGAAGCCCATAAAAAGCTCTGGTGCAACCAATTACCTTCAGAAGTCACATAATTAGTGAAATTATGTTCACCTGTGTGCAATCTAAGTGTCACATGAATTTGTGAGGCTCTTGCGCCACCAAATAGAAAAAAGTGAAAAATAATATAAATGCTGCTCGATCTAAATTGTAGTAAATAATAATACAATAGTGATAAGATAAAATAAAAAGTGATCAGCGCATATACATTTACCACTGAGAGTCTGGCATCAAGCCAGGGCAAAAACAACAAAGTGCAAACCGTGCAGCAAAGTGCAAATGCATAAATAATAGATATCAAATAAATAGACAAATAGTTCCGTCCGTGGTGTTGTGATTAGTTTTAAAGGTGATATTCTTGGATGAAGTGAGCTCTCATTGCGCTTACCTTGGTAAGGCAAGGGAAAAGCCTTAATATGTGTAACACTTTAGATGGATCTCCAGCAGGTGTCCCTCTATCCTCTATATGGGATGGTGTGGTAGCCCTAGTGTGGGTCCAACGTTCCAGGGTGTGTGGTTGGAGCTCTTCCAGTGGTACTCAAATAAAGAAGGATGGTACCATAGTGAAGTACGTAAAATAAGGTTTAATGAAAAAAAGTGGCAACTTACATTTAAAGTAAAACAAACAGACAAGTAAAACGATTGGGTAGCACGTCTACTTCCGGTTCCGGGTCTTACATGTTACGCTGCACCTCGCAGCTTCATCAGAGAGCTACTCTGATGAAGCTGCGAGGTGCAGCGTAACATGTAAGACCTGGAACCGGAAGTAGACGTGCTACCCGATCGTTTTACTCGTCAGCTCCAACCACACACCCTAGGCCATCGCCTACAGGGAGGGGCTGAAATAAGGCGATTACGCCTCTCGCCTTACCAGCCCCTCGGCGGAAGCAGGAAGTGGGACAGGAAGTCCCACTCCTACTGAAGCCCCCACTCCCCCCCCCCAAAAAAAATTACATGCCAAATGTGGCATGTAAGGGGGTGTGGAGTGGATTAAGAGGAAGTTCCATTTTTGGGTGGAACTCCTCTTTAATATGTGTAACACTTTAGATGGATCTCCAGCAGGTGTCCCTCTATCCTCTATATGGGATGGTGTGGTAGTCCTAGTGTGGGTCCAACGTTCCAGGGTGTGTGGTTGGAGCTGTTCCAGTGGTACTCAAATAAAGAAGGATGGTACCATAGTGAAGTACGTAAAATAAGGTTTAATGAAAAAAAGTGGCACATGACACATGATCTGTCATTACATATAAACACCTTTTTGAAAGGCCCCAGAGGCTGCAACACCTAAGCAAGAGGCACCAATAACCAAACACTGCCATAAAGACCAAGGGACTCTCCAAACAAGTAAGGGACAATGTTGTTAAGAAGTACAAGTCATGGTTAGGTTATAAAAAAATATCCAAATCTTTGATGGTCCCTAGGAGTGCCATCAAATCTATCATAACCAAATGGAAAGAACATGGCACAACAGCAAACCTGGCAAGAGACGGCCGCACACCAAAACTCATGGACCGGGCAAGGAGGGCATTAATCAGCATTAAGGCAGCACAGAGACCTAAGGCAACCCTGGAGGAGCTGCAGAGTTCCACAGCAAAGACTGGAGTATCTGTACCTAGGACGACAATAAGCCGTACGCTCCATAGAGTTGGGCTTTATGGCAGAGTGGCCAGAAGAAAGCCATTACTTTCAGCAAAAAAACTAAATGTTTTGAGTTTGCAAAAAGGCATGTGGGAGACTCCCAAAGTGTATGGAGGCAGGTGTTCTGGTCTGATGAGACTAATGTAGCGCTACCCATTCAGGGGTCGCTGGTTTAATTTGGGATCGGCAAATTAAGTTACCCCAGCTTGGTCTAGGGATGCACCAGAAGAATCACTCAGGATACGGAGGTCCACACAGTCAATAAAGTTTTTCTCAATGCTTTAATTCCAGGCCAACATTATCCAACATCAACTTTGGTGAAGGAAGAATAGGTTGATGAGGGAAGAGAAACTTTCCATGTCAGGCCTGGATATTCACAAGGCAGATCAGCCCTTAGTAACACAATTTTCACACGTCGCCACTCTTATGAGACTGAGTGGGTAAGGTGTCCCCGGACAGGTGTCTCTCACACAGTCCTGGCAGCCGAGGCACCACCTTGAATTTGGCTGGGAGGAACGGGTCTCTCTCACAAGCCCGGCTCTAGGCCTCTGCCACAGGCCAGTTAATTTGGATGGACAAAATGTGCGAACAGAACGAATCCTCCCAGTAATTTCTCAGCAATAGTTGCCGGGTGACAGCAAAGCGTACCTGTCAGCATCCCGGGCACAGAATCCCTGTCTGAGATTCTCTTAAGCTTCGGGAACCCAAAAAGTCACTGAGGTCCCTTGATTCTCGTCTCCGGCTGAGACTCAGGAAGGCCCAGGAACCTAGCCAGACGGGCCGCTCCGGCAGGGTGCATGGGTGCGCACACCCTGAAGGTGGATGCCGTACCCCAAGTCCGGGACCTCGCACACGTGAAGAAGAACCCTGAAGACCCGACCTAGGTCCCAGATATACCCCTCCCCAGCATACCCAGCGAGGAAAAAACACTCTCCAATTGGCTGCTGAGGAAGACTCCATCCGCCAGAAGTCCCGCTGGCTCCCACTGCCGGCCAAGGATGAAATGACAGAATGCAGTCCGAGCCAGTGGACCCTTCCAGAATGACATAGGTCAGAAACCTAAACAAATCACAACTAGGAGCAACTTAAGTCTCCTAGTTCAACTAGTTTTAACGCAGCGCCCATGCAAAAAGCAAGGGGGCGCTACACATTCTCCTCCCCCAAAAAGACACAGTCCCCAGTGTCCAAAGCATTCAAATACGAATGCTGGCCTGACATCAACTTGACCAGATAGCAGAGGAAGAAGAAAAGGGAAAGAGAAAAAAAAAAAAAACACATGGCAAATCACATTATCACATATGATTTATAACACACACGACCCTGTCTATCTAACTGCCCGTTCTCACAGTATCGACGACAGGTGGGTCCAAAAAAAGCTGTAGGAACAGAAAATATTATACAGATATACAATATTCACATCTACTCTCCCAAAGCAGAATTGAAGCTGTGAGCTCAAGCCTGAGCGCAAAGCCTCCCTTCTCTGCGAAGAGACCATGACATAATAACGCTGTGAAAGAAACTTTGGTTATGCAGAAGAAAAAAAAACACAATTCAATATTCAAACTTTGAATCATGCCAGTCTATTAAGTACAAATTCAGTTAACTATTTACCTCTAACTTCCGGAATAAAGGCGTGGCCACACTCATCCAATAATATTTGCTGTTCCAGATTTTCACCTAAACACAAAACATCAATCTATGATGCAAACATTAACCTTTAGTGGTTGCTAAGTTCATAATATATTTATGTGGCACTTACCGTACATGTATGTCACATATTTTTTCAGAAACATAAGGTTAGGAAAATATTGCTATGCATTTTTACACACCGTATTGGAACATTAAAGAAAATCTCTAATTACAGCGTACATTTTCATTTTTTAACATCAGCATTTTAATTGCAGTACAATACAAGAGGTATATTTGACATGCCAATATAAGTTTACTTGATAAATACAATTTCATGTTGTGAGTGCTGCCTGTCTGCTGGCCATCTCTTTCCACAACTTCTTGAATTTTCTGCATGCTTTGGAGCTTCTCCTCTGCTATTACTTTCAATTTCTAAGGACTCTATATCCCATGGTACCTTGTGCCTTCAAGCAGTGGTTTCTTTACTGACATCGCCTCCTGAAACTCCTCCTCTCAGCACCTCTGTAGTTCAGTAGGCAGGCTCTAGAAAATGTGTGACACAGCAGGGCCTACTCACAGGGTATAGTGCAGTGGCAGGTGGTGTTTTTTGGGAGGGGGGGTGTGGCAAACAACCACCGATCTAGGTTGTGGGCGGGCAGCGCTCCTACACTTTGATAATGCACCACCATGCAATGTGCTGCATGGAAAAATACTTTTTTTCCATTTTCGGGGATTGGCAGCCTGTTTAACTGCTTGCCGACCGCGCACCGCAGTTATACGGCGGCAGGTCGGCACTGCTAGCGGCACGTAGCTCTACGTCCTATCTTTAGCGGCTGCTATAATATCGCAGTACCGAAAAAAAACGCTGATCGCCGCCATTACTAGTAAAAAAAAAATATTAATAAAAATGCCATAAAACTACCCCCCTTTTTGTAAACACTATACATTTTGCGCAAACCAATCAATAAATGCTAATTGCGATTTTTTTTTTACGAAAAATATGTAGAAGAATACGTATCGGCCCTAAACTGAGGAAAAAAAATGTTTTTTTAGATATTTTTTGGGGATATTTATTATAGCAAAATGTAAAAAAATATTGCATTTTTTTCAAAATAGTGGCTCTATTTTTGTTTATAGCGCAAAACATAAAAACCGCAGAGATGATCAAATACCACCAAAAGAAAGCTCAATTTGTGGGAAAAAAAGGACGCCAATTTTGTTTGGGAGCTATGTCGTACGACCGCGCAATTGTCAGTTAAAGCAACGCAGTGCCGAATCACAAAAAGTGCTCTGGTCAGAAAGGGGGTAAATCCTTCCGGGGCTGAAGTGGTTAAAATAAATAGGCTGCCTTAACAAGTGCACAGTACAAGTGCACAGTACAAGTTAAACGTTTAATGTTTTTTTATTATATTTAAAAAAAAACGTTTTATTACAAAAAAACGCCAATTGGGCATACCCTGACTTGATGTACTTATAAAAATAATAAAAGATTGCTTTTCAAAATGTTTAAGCACTTGAGATGGTATAACAAAAGAAATCAAGTATGCATATAAATAGATGTTGAGAAAGTTAATCTAACTTTTAATTGAGTGGGTAAAAATATCAGAATGTCTGCCAGGGTATTTTTGTTGTCTGTGCTCTCATTTAGGAAAATTCCCATTACCTTCCTGAAGACTCCAGGACAAAAAATGTGAGTGTTTGGGTGTCAGAGAAATATCCTACAACATTCTGTTTTTGAGACCCCTGTTGACTGGGACAGGAAGTTACAGCAAATCTCTCCCCAGGGACAGCAATAAAAATCTTAAAGATGTTTAAAAAATAAAAATTCTTGTTGGACTCTGAACTCTCCTTTCATCCCCACATCCAATCACTGTCCAAAGCTTGCTGTCTCAACCTCCGCAACATCTCCAAAATATGCCCCTTCCTAACCAATGACACCACAAATACATCCACTCTCTGGTCATCTCTTACCTTGATTACTGCAACTTTCTCCTCTTTGGATTAACTTTACATAGGCTATCCCTTCTTCATTCTGTTAGGAATGCTGCTGCCAGGTTCATCCACCTTACCAACCGTACCATGTCTAGTACTTCTCTCTGCCAATCCCTCCACTGGTTTCCACTCACCCAACAAATTAAATTTAACATACTAACAATAACTTACAAAGCCATCCTCAAATCTGCCCCCAGCTACATCACTAACCTAGTCTCAAAATACCAACCAAATCGATCTTTTCGTTCCTCCCAAGACCTCCTGCTCTCTAGTTCCCTTGTCACCAGGTCCGCCTTTCTGAGCGGGCACGCCCGGGCACAGCCCAGGGGTCCCACGTTCACCTAGGGGCCCCATCCAGGGCCGGTTCCCCCGCCGCCGCCGCTACCTACAGAAGTGTGTGTAACGGCAAACGGTGTAGATAGAGTTGAAGAGAGAATGCTGCTGGCCGGGAATCGCACAGGGGAGTTGGGAGGGAACGCTGCCAGTACACTGACAGATCCCTCCCCCGTCTCCCCCAACTGCAGAGTTGTTCGGTGGCTCAGGGCTCAGGGCTCTGATTGGTGCCCAGGAGCTGGCCCGCCTCCTTCACTGTGAATGGTTGGGACTCGTGAGGGGGTGTGGCCATGTCACAGGGGGGAGGAGCGGCCAACCTCAGGGATGATCGCATGATCCTTCTGGGCAGAGCAACATGGAGGTAAGAAAAGAAAAAAGCCTCCAAATATGCTGTTTTATTATCCATGCAGCCACTGGACTGAGAGAAATTGGGTTAAAAATGGCTCTGTTCGATTTCTTACACTCAGGACAGTGCTACAGGAAAAACCAGACACCATCTTGAGCTTTGTCAACTTTATTACTTCTATCTTTAGACTTTTACAAATAAAAAAGTTCTGTTAGCTGACAAATATGGTATCTGGTTTTCCTGTAGCAGAGTCCTGAGTGTAAGTTTTTAACCCAATTTCTCCCAGTCCCTCTGCCCTGCTGCCACCCAGTCCCTCTACCCTGCTGCCACTCAGTCCCTCTGCCCTGCTGCCACCCAGTCCCTCTGCCCTGCTGCCACCCAGTCCCTCTGCCCTGCTGCCACCCAGTCCCTCTGCCCTGCTGCCACCCAGTCCCTCTGCCCTGCTGCCACCCAGTCCCTCTGCCCTGCAGTCACCCAGTCCCTCTGCCCTGCTGCCACCGAGTCCCTCTGCCCTGCTGCCACCCAGTCCCTCTGCCCTGCTGCCACCCAGTCCCTCTGCCCTGCTGCCACCCAGTCCCTCTGCCCTGCAGTCACCCAGTCCCTCTGCCCTGCTGCCACCCAGTCCCTCTGCCCTGCTGCCACCCAGTCCCTCTGCCCTGCAGTCACCCAGTCCCTCTGCCCTGCTGCCACCCAGTCCCTCTGCCCTGCTGCCACCCAGTCCCTCTGCCCTGCAGTCACCCAGTCCCTCTGCCCTGCAGTCACCCAGTCCCTCTGCCCTACTGCCACCCAGTCCCTCTGCCCTGCTGCCACCCAGGCCCTCTGCCCTGCAGTCACCCCGTCCTCTGCCCTGCTGCACACCAATCCCTCTGCCCTGCAGTCACCCCGTCCTCTGTCCTGCTGCCACCCAGTCCCTCTGCCCTGCTGCCACTCAGTCCCTCTGCCCTGCTGCCACCCAGTCCCTCTGCCCTGCTGCCACCCAGTCCCTCTGCCCTGCAGTCATACCGTCCCTCTGCCCTGCAGTCACCCAGTCCCTCTGCCCTGCTGCCACCTAGTCCCTCTGCCCTGCAGTCACCCCATCCCTCTGCCATGCAGTCACCCCGTCCTCTGCCCTGCTGCCACCCAGTCCCTCTGCCCTGCTGTCACCCCATCCTCTGCCCTGCTACCACCCAGTCCCTCTGCCCTGCTGCCACTCAGTCCCTCTGCCCTGCTGCCACCCAGTCCCTCTGCCCTGCTGCCACCCAGTCCCTCTGCCCTGCAGTCATACCGTCCCTCTGCCCTGCAGTCACCCAGTCCCTCTGCCCTGCTGCCACCTAGTCCCTCTGCCCTGCAGTCACCCCATCCCTCTGCCATGCAGTCACCCCGTCCTCTGCCCTGCTGCCACCCAGTCCCTCTGCCCTGCTGTCACCCCATCCTCTGCCCTGCTACCACCCAGTCCCTCTACCCTGCTGCCACCCAGTCCTCTGCCCTGCTGTCACCCAGTCCTCTGCCCTGCTGCCACCCATTCCTCTGCCCTGCAGTCACCCAGTCCTCTGCCCTGCTGCCACCCAGTCCCTCTGCCCTGCTGCCACCCAGTCCCTCTGCCCTGCTGCCACCCAGTCCCTCTGCCCTGCTGCCACCCAGTCCCTCTGCCCTGCAGTCACCCAGTCCTCTGCCCTGCTCTCACCCAGTCCTCTGCCCTGCTGCCACCCAATCCCTCTGCTGCCATCCAGTCCCTCTGCCCCACAGTCACCCAGTCCTCTGCCCTGCTGCCACCCAGTCCCTCTGCCCTGCAGTCACCCCATCCCTCTGCCCTGCAGTCACCCCGTCCTCTGCCCTGCTGCCACCCAGTCCCTCTGCCCTGCTGCCACGCAGTCCCTCTGCCCTGCAGTCACCCCGTCCCTCTGCCCTGCAGTCACCCCGTCGTCTGCCCTGCAGTCACCCAGTCCTCTGCCCTGCTGCCACCCAGTCCTCTGCCCTGCTGCCACCCAGTCCCTCTGCCCTGCAGTCACCCCGTCCTCTGCCCTGCTGCCATCCAGTCCCTCTGCCCTGCTGCCACCCAGTGCTCTGCCCTGCTCTTACCCAGTCCTCTGCCCTGCTGCCACCCAGTCCCTCTGCTGCCACCCAGTCCTCTGCCCCGCAGTCACCCAGTCCTCTGCCCTGCTGCCACCCAGTCCCTCTCCCCTGCAGTCACTCCGTCCCTCTGCCCTGCAGTCACCCCGTCGTCTGCCCTGCAGTCACCCAGTCCTCTGCCCTGCTGCCACCCAGTCCCTCTGCCCTGCAGTCACCCCGTCCTCTGCCCTGCTGCCACCCAGTCCCTCTGCCCTGCTGCCACCCAGTCCTCTGCCCTGCAGTCACCCAGTCCTCTGCCCTGCAGTCACCCAGTCCTCTGCCCTGCAGTCACCCAGTCCTCTGCCCTGCTGCCACCCAGTCCTCTGCCCTGCTGCCACCCAGTCCCTCTGCCCTGCAGTCACCCAGTCCTCTGCCCTGCAGTCACCCAGTCCTCTGCCCTGCTGCCACCCAGTCCCTCTGCCCTGCAGTTACCCAGTCCCCCTGCTGTCACACAGTCCCTCTGCCCTGCTGCCACCCAGTCCCTCTGCCCTGCAGTCACCCCGTCCTCTGCCCTGATGCCACCCAGTCCCTCTGCCCTGCAGCCACCCAGTCCTCTGCCCTGCAGTAATCCAGTGCTCTGCCCTGCTGCCACCCAGTGCTCTGCCCTGCTGCCATCCAGTCCTCTGCCCTGCTGCCACCCAGTCCCTCTGCCCTGCAGTCACCCAGTCCTCTGCTCTGCAGTCACCCAGTCCTCTGCCCTGCTGCCACCCAGTCCCTCTGCCCTGCAGTTACCCAGTCCCCCTGCTGTCACACAGTCCCTCTGCCCTTCAGTCACCCAGTCCCTCTGCCCTGCAGTCACCCAGTCCCTCTGCCCTGCAGTCACCCAGTCTTCTACCCTGCTGGCACCCAGTCCCTCTTCTGCCACCTAGTCCCTCTGCTGCCATCCAGTCCTTGGCCCCGCAGTCACCCAGTCACTCTACAGTCACCCAGTCTTTCTTGCCTGCTGCCACCCAGTCCCTCTGCCCTGAAGTCACCCAGTCCCTCTGCCCTGCAGTCGCCCAATCCCCCTGCTGCCACTCAGTCCCCCTGCTGCCACCCAGTCCCTCTGCTGCCACCCAGTCCCTCTGCTGCCACCCAGTCCCTCTGCCCTGCTGTCGCCCAGTCCCTCTGCTGTCACCCAGTCCTCTAAAAAATAAAACTTTTTAAATGTTGGCAACTATGCTCACTGTGTATGGCAGTTCAATGAGGGAGCAACAAACATCACAGGGGGGTATAGACATGGCCTGTGCTAGACTATATCTATACTGTATAGATATTATATTTTAGAGATACAGAAGTTTACAGACAAATAGCACTAGCAGTGGGACAAGGGAGTCAGGCTGAGTGAGCACAGGCAGTCCAGCGTGCAGTGGCATCTTGGGTGTCGCCTGCAAGCTGGGCTATCACCACTTCTCCTAAACCTCCCTGAGTGACTGAGAGAGCTAAGGCAGAGGGGGGCGCCGAAGCTCAAGTGCCAAAGACGAGCGGGTCTGAAGAGAAGAAACTGCTGCCCCTTCCCCCTCGAGCCGCCGCTGTCACAAGAGGGCTCTATTTCTTGCTTATGCCTTCTTCCTGTCAGCAGTAGAGCGGCTTTGTCTCTGGAGAGGAATCAGTGGCAAGGAACCGGTGGCAAGTGACACGCTTAATCTGGTGACGTGATGGGTGGCAAGAGACACGCTGAATCTGGTGACGTGATGGGTGGCAAGAGACACGCTGAATCTGGTGACGTGATGGGTGGCAAGTGACATGCTGAATCTGGTGACAAGGGACCGTGGCAAGTGACATGCTGAATCTGGTGGCAGGGAACAGTATCAAGTGACACACTGTAAAGTAGAAAGATTGTACTTTCATTCTTGAGAGTAGGTGCGTAAATTGGGGCAGGCTTGTAGGGGCCCCATAGCATTACTTTGCCCAGGGGCCCATGATGCTATTAAGATACCTGCTTGTCACCTCCTTCCATGCTCACCTGCGGGACTTTTCCCAAGCCTCTCACATCCTATGGACCTGTCATGGATATGCAGTAATGTCGGGTAGCTTACCTTCCTACTCATGTGTTCACCTTGCTGCTTTTATCATCGCTCCTCCCTCAGGTCATATCAGGAACTCTATATTAACAAGCGCACTGCAGGTCTGCCTTGCTGATCAACGTTGTTTGTTAAGCATTGTGTTCCTGCTTGCTGTGTGCTACGTTTACCTCTATGTACTGATCTTAGCTTGTCACCAACTATTCCTGTTTGCTTGTGACCCTGACCTTTGGCCTGTCCTTTGTTTATCCATGTCTGCTTGTCGCCCTGACCTTGGCTTACCCCTCACTATCTCTTGTATCCTGAGTGGCTGCTTCCCCTCTCTCCACTATCCCCTACGGAGCGTGAACTGGGGGACTCTGGGGGCCGCGAGCTGGATTCAGTTGCAGCTAAGGCCATCCTTGCCACTAGAGGCTCTGGTGAATACCTTCTGAATCTTAGACTCTGCGCCCTGGGGAATCTTGGGCTCAAGCTTCCTGTGGGATCCCCATTTGTCCTCCAGTGGACCTGCCTTCCACATCCACTCTGTGTTCCATCCGCAGCAGTCTGCCATAGGGTTTACTACCTTGCGGTGCACTCCTGACTCCAACAGGGTGCATCTGTCATCTGGCCACAGGTGACCTGACAGGAACTCACTACCCCAATCTGTTAAACTTTCTCATACTCTGCTTTTAGACGATCCCTGAAAACCCATCTCTTCATAGAAGCCTATCCCGCCTCCACCTAAAAAAATTATTTTCACTATCTTCATCAGCCTGTTGTATCACTTGACCCTCCCTTTTAGATTGTAAGCTCTAATGGACAAGGCCCTCTGATTGAATTGTATTGTACCACTAGTATCTGTCCCAATGTTGTAAAGTGCTGTGCAAACTGTTGGTGCTTTATAAATCCTGTATAATAATAATAATAATAATAATAATAATAATAATGTTGCAGTCGGTCAAGTCAGAAAGGCTGTTATATAAATCATGAATTTAAGAGAGTAAACAGGTACACTGCTGCTAGACAAAGATCTCTCTACATTACCTGTCTTAATGATTTCTTCCAGCACTGAAGATACATTAGGGGATGGAGGGTCAGTGCATAGTACATGGGAGACTTTCCCAGAATCCCAGTATAGCCTCTTTTCCTGCATGAAGAATGTCCTGAACTAACTTCACAGAGAATCCAGAAGCTCCAAAATCTTCTTTCATTTTGACATGATCCTAAAAAAGAGTTATAGTAGACCATAAAAAAAAGAATTATTAATATATAAGATAGACTCATTACATGCAAAGCAAGATAGTTCAAGCCGTGATTTGTCATAATTGTGATGATTATGGCTTACAGCTCATGAAAACCCCAAATCCACAATCTCAGAAAATTAGAATATGTCATGCAATCGATAAAACTAGGATTGTACATGGAACAATATCGGACCTCTGAAAAGTATAAGCATGCATTTGTACTCAGTAGTTGGTTTGGGCCCCTTTTGCAGCAATTACTGCCTCACTGCGGCGTGGCATGAAAGCTATCAGCCTGCAGCACTGCTGAGGTGTTATGGAAGACCAGGATGCTTTAATAGCGGCCTTCAGCTCTTCTGCATTGTTCGGTCTCATATCTGTCATCATTCTCTTGGTAATGCCCTATAGATTCTCTGTGGGGTTCAGGTCAGGTGAGTTTGCTGGCCAATCAAGCACAGTAATCCCACGGTCTTAGAACCAGGTTTTGATGCTTTTGGCAGTGTGGGGGAGGAGCCAAGTCTTGCTGGAAAATTAAGTCAGCATCCCCATAGAGCTCGTCTGCGGGAGGAAACATGGAGTGCTCCAAAATATCCTGGTAGACGGCTGTGGTGACCCCAGACTTGATAAAGCACAGTGGACCAACACCAGCAGATGACATGGCGCCCCAAATGAACACAGATGACTGTGGAAACTTTACACTGGACTTCAAGCATCTTGCAGTGTGCGCCTATCCATTTTTCCTCCATACTCCGGCTCCTTGGTTTCCAAATGAAACGCAAAATTTGCTCTCATCAGAAAAGAGGACTTTGGACCACTGAGCAACAGACCAGGTGTGTTTTTCTTTAGCCCAAGTAAGACACTTCTGACGTTGTTTATTGTTCAGGAGAGGCTTGACAAGAGGAATACGACATTTGAAGCCCAGGTCCAGGGTCCGTCTGTGTGTGGGGGCTCTTGATGCACTGACTCCAGCCTCAGTCCACTCCTTGTGAAAGTCCCCAATACTTTTGAATATCCTTTTCCTGACAATCCTCTCCAGGCTGCGCTCATGCCTGCTGCTTGTGCACCTTTTTCTTCCACGCTTTTCCCTTCCACATAACTTTCTATTAATGTGCTTTGATACAGTAGTTTGGGAACATCCAACTTCATTTGCAATTACCTTTTGAGGCTTTCCCTCCTTATAGAGGGTGTCAATGGTGGTTTTCTGTCAGGTCAGCAGTCTTTCCCATGATTGTGATTCCTACTGAACTAGACTGAGAGAGCATTTAACCACTTCAATACCCAGCCATAGACAATTGACGGCCTGGGATGGGATTTACCATCCTAAGTGGCCGTCAATTGACGGCCTGGGTATTGCAGGCGAATATCTGGACGATGCCTGCAGCCAGAGGCATCATCCAGATATCCATCTCTTCAGCCGGCGATTCTGCACAAAGTAAGAACGATCATAGCGGCGGTTCCGCCGCTTGATCGTTCTTACAGGCCGCGGAAGGGGACATCCCCCCCCCTCCCGCCGCCATCCGGTGCTTCTCCGGGCTTACCTGTACCTTCGGGGGCCCGGAGAACGAATCGTCGGCGGCGGCAGGAAGCATAGAGATGACTGGTGACCAGATGGTCACCAGTCATCTCTATGACCGTCGGAGGACCCGGGCGCGATCTGATGACGTCACGCCCGGGTCCCCGTATGTAAACAAAGCCGCGATTGCGGCTGTAAGTCACCATTCATGAGATCGGTGAATTTTTTTTCACCGATCTCATGGTTTCCAGCCTGGAGGTGAGATGTGAGGTCTTATTGACCCCACATCTCTCCATAAAGAGGACCTGTCACACACATTTCCTATTACAAGGGATGTTTACATTCCTTGTAATAGGAATAAAAGTGGAAAAAAAAAAAAAAAATATGAAAAAAAGTGTAAAAATAAATAAAATATAAGTAAAAAAAAATAATAAAAGATAAAAAAAAAATGAAAACGCCCCTGTCCCCGATAGCTCGCGTGCAGAAGCGAACGCACACGCAAGTCCCGCCGACATATGTAAACGCCGTTTAAACCACACATGTGAGGTATCGCCGCGTGCGTTAGAGTGCCAGCAACTAATCTAGCACTAGATCTCCTCTGTAAATCTAAACTGTAACCTGTAAAAAATAAATAAAGCGTTGCCTATGGAGATTTTTAAGTACCGAAGTTTGGCGCCATTCCATGAGTGTGCGCATAATTAAAGCGTGACATGTTGGGTCTCTATTTACTCGGTGTAACATAATCTTTCACATAATACAAAAAAATTGGGCTAACTTTAGTGTTTTGTTATTTTTTTAATTCATAAAACAATTTTTTTTACAAAAAAAAGCGTTTGAAAAATAATTGCGTAAATACCGTGCAAGATAAAACTTTGGAATGACCGTCATTTTATTCCCTAGGGTGTCTGCTAAAAAAAACATATATAATGTTTGGGGGTACTGTGTAATTTTCTAGCAAAAAAATGATGATTATTACATGTAGGAGAGAAGTGTCAGAATAGGCCCGGTATGGAGGTGGTATAAAAGCCTAGTATTGAAGCGGTTAAAGGCTCAGGAACCCTTTGCAGATGTTATGATTAATTATCTGATTAGAGTGGGACACCTTGAGACTAGAATATTGCACCTTTTCACAATATTCTAATGTTCTCAGATTGTGGATTTGGGGTTTTCATGAGCTGTAAGCCGTAAACCAATTATATAAGTCCATTTCCCATTGGCCACCAATGTATGAGACCACTGCTCCAACTGCAAATATAATATAGGAAGGCACTTTTGTACTGACTGCCAATTTAAAAGGCACTACAATTGTCACTATTGGCGTTTTTTTGCCATTATTATTTGTTCCATTTCCTGATTGTTATAGAAACAGGGTAATGTTAAAAAAAATAACTATCTGCTCTGGGTATCAAATATGTTAGATACACTACATTCTTTGTTATTTTATGCATTATTAAAACATATATTTACAACATATTGACCTCACTAATGTGTTGTGAGCT
This sequence comes from Rana kukunoris, assembly GCA_029574335.1. Classification (NCBI taxonomy): domain Eukaryota; kingdom Metazoa; phylum Chordata; class Amphibia; order Anura; family Ranidae; genus Rana; species Rana kukunoris. The sequence continues at coordinate 17,631,107 of CM056050.1, read as the reverse complement.
AAAGATGTAATCATTTAGCAGGGTTTCAAGGGTTTCTTTGCGTTAATAAGGTCGAGAAAGGTTGTTCTAATAATGCTTCAACCTGGACTTCAGATCCTAAAAATACAGACCAGCAGTGGACCAGTCTGTCGAACACATCTACAACTCTGCAGAGGAGGCGTGCTGGATCCATCAGGTAACCCAACTGGACTCCCATTATCAAAGTCTATCCCAAGCTGCACTGTAAATTGACACCCCAACTAGAATCCTGTCTCCTATCTTGCTTTATTGCATAAGGCAATAATAAAGTCTATATTTGTAGAAGGAACATCTACACAAAAACCTACCTGTTAAATGTACGTTGCTTTGAATCTGCTGCCTAGCGGGCAGGCGCACCACCAGCGTCGAAGAATACATATCGGCCTAAGGTCAGAATTTTTTTTGATATATTTTTTGGGGATATTTATTATAGTAAGGGTGATCACATACCACCAAAAGAAAGCTCTATTTGTGGGAAAAAAAGGACATCAATTTTGTTTGGGTGCAACGTTGCACGACCGCTCAATTGTCAGTTGAAGCGATGCAGCGTCAAATCGCAAAACAGGTCATTGGGCAGCCAATTCTTCTAGGGCTGAAGAGGTTAAAAAAAAATAATAACAAACCTATCATACTTACCTCCACTGTGCAGTTCGTTTTGCCCCGAACATCCTCTTCTGGGGTCCCACGTGGCTCTCTTGGCTCCTCCCCGCACCAGATAACCCCCTCTGGGAAGCGCGCTCCTATGTCCAGCATTCAGCGTCCGTAGCTGCTGACACACCCGCATCATTAGATTTGATTGACAGCAGCGGGAGCCAATGGCTGCGCTGCTATCAATCTATCGAATAAAGAGCCGAGAAGCCGTGGAGAGAGCAAAGGCTCGATCGCCCCCGTGGAAATTCGGGGCTCAGGTAAGTAAAATGGGGGGGGGGGGGGCAGACACTGCAAGGTGTTTCTTTACCTTAATGCATAGGATGCATTAAGGTGAAAAAAAACAAGGTTTACAACCCCTTTAACACTTACAGATCATTCCCCTCCCCCACCCTCACTGGATAGTGAAAGGAGAAGTAGCAAACTGATAGGGTCCTTTCACACGGAGCGGACCGTTTTTGATCCGCCCCGTGTGTGTCCGTTGGCTCAGCGGGGATCATCCGTAAATCCCCGCTGAGCTGTCAGCGGACAGGGCGGTCCCCGCACACTGTGCAGAGACCGCCCTGTCTTTCCTACGCTCTCACCTATGGGGAATCGGATAAATACGGACCGTCTGTCCGTATTCATCCGATCCGATAGACGGAAGAAAAATAGGGGTTTCTTCCGCCCGAAAAAACTGATCTTTGCGGGCGCGGATCTTTGCGGACGTTAGCGGATGCATCATCCGCTAACGTACGCTATCCCATAGGGATGCATTACAAGTCCATAAACGGACCGTTTGTCCGTACGTGTGAAAGGGCCCATAACCTCATCTCTCTGCCCTTATGTTATTTCCTCTAATCAGCAAGTTCCTTGTTACCAGCAGTGTATGAGAACTAATTGTCCCCTTCTGCTTCTTTCTTCCCCAGTCTGAACTCCGATGTACAGGGACTGCAAGAGTCTGATTCCAAGTACAATTCAGGGCCTTCCACTGCTTGCATTTAACAAAATTAATTTTAACGATGTATTATTGCATACATGACTACATTACTTTGTGTCTTTTATACCTGCCTGCAGTTCAGCTCTAACTGTTGAGTCCACCTACCTCCCAATTTTGGGGTGTCCGAGACTGCAGTTCAGCAAGGAGTTGGGTAATGTTCAACGATTCCACAATGAAATTCAGATCTTCTCTGAAGTACTCATATATCTTACCAAGCTCCCAATCCTCATATGCAGATGAATAATCTGCAATAGACACAACCAGAGAAATGTTAAGACTGCAGGAAACCAACCATGTACGTTGCCTCCCCACCAAGTCATCCATATACAGAACATTTGATGGCTCTTTTGGAAGGGCCACAAGACAGGAAAGAAAATATGAATTGAACGGAAAGGTTGCATATTTTCTTCTGCCCCAGGCAGAGGTCTACTGTGATAAGTTAAATTTGGGCATGGACAAGATGATCTAGTATACTTCCACTTTATTTGCCAAATTGCTCCTCCATCAAAGAAATCTTTGTAAGAAAATAAATAAATAATTTACCATAGGAAAAATAATTAGTCCACTAGAAGTGTGAAAGACTCTTGTGCTGTACTTACAGTGCCAGGAGCTTGCATATTTTATTTATACTGTAAGTGCCTCTGGTCGCAAACGTGGATTTCCAGTTTAACCCTAACTACTCTTAAAGCTGCCTTCTTCCCCAACACTTATGCTTACTAACTGTCAGCAGAATGTGTGCTCCTGCTCCAACATAGCTTTTGGTCCTGTATCCTGGTTATGGCCATGATCCATTTGATATGTCTGCCTGTCCACCTGCAAGGTGATTAAAATAGCCAATCTCTGGTTAGAAACAAAACCTGATTTAAGCCAGCCAAACCTGCAGTCCAATGCTTGTGATATTGCGTTTGTAACACATGCTCCAAGCTCTCTGTTTTTCTGGCATGCTTCTGCTTTTTTGATTCCCTCGTTGACAACCTCGGATTGGATCCACTATTTTCTGAACTTTGCCTGCCTTTTGACTATGGATTTGACCTTGACTATCCTGAACCTTGGCTTATTTTTACCTGGATTGTCATTAAACCACTCTGCCTATCTGACAACCGCAAGTACCTTTGCTTTGCTCAGTTCACGCCTGCCCCGACGTGGTGGCTAGGCACTATAACATTGTGTATAAATCCTGGGGGCAACTGAGTACCGGTAGGCCTACTTGCCTTATTGGAAAGGGGCTGCTATAGGTAAAGAACGCAGTAGCTAGCTACTGTATGGTGCCTGAGCATCTGTGTTAGGGGTAAGGGTGACATTACCTTGCATACTAAAGATCTGTACAAGAGGCTGTAACAGGCCTGAGTACACCCTAACCACCCTGACATTTTGGCTGAAACCTTTGTGGTGCAGATTCCCCCTGTTTAAACCCCTGATATTTCACCAAAGCCCCCAAACGGGGCTCCTAAAAAAATTGTACAACAAATTATTAAATAACATTGTAAAACATAATAAAAAATAAATGATACAAATAAAAACTACCGACGCGTCCACTGCCCTACTGACACCAACCTCTACCCGACCGACACCGCCCACTGCTCTACTGACTGTCAGTATACAGTATCTCACAAAAGTGAGTGCACCCCTCACATTTTTGCAAATATTTTTTTATATCTTTTTATGTGACAACACTGAAGACATGACAGGGGGGCAGCACACTGGTGCAGTGAGTAGCACTTTGGCCTAGCAGCAAAAGGGTCGCTGGTTCGAATCCCGACCACGACACCATCTGCCTGGAGTTTGCATGTTCTCCCTGTGTCTGCGTGGGTTTCCTCCGGGTACTCCGGTTTCCTTCCACGCTCCAAAGACATGCTGGTAGGTAAATTGGATCTCATCCAAAATTGGCCCAGTATATATGTTTATATGTGTGTATAACTGTGTGTCCCTAGCGTGTCAAGATCCTACGGGGTAAAAAAATTGACTGCACCAGCCAAGAAGACACTGGCTGGAAAAAGCGCCCAGAGGCGATTCAGTTTGCATGCGTTGCGCTATACAAGTCATTCATTCATTCATTCATTCACACTTTGCTGCAATGTAAAGTAGTAAGTGTACAGCTTGTATAACAGTGTAAATTTGCTGACCCCTCAAAATAACTCAACACACTCAGCCATTATTGTCTAAACCTCTAGTATATCTTTAAAATTCTGTTACAATGTATAGGGAGACAGTAAAGTTACATAAAATATATACTGTTAAATAGAATTCAATGCATGAGAGCTTGCGATCTAAAGGTAGGGGCAAGTTTTACCAACGATGATAACTATGAGGGATGAGTTGATAAAGAATGAGGTTTGGCTAGGCTTGCCCGAAGGGATGAGTTTTCAGGCATGGCCTAAAGGCAGACAAAGTAGGAGATAGCCGGACAGGGTGGGGTAGGGGGTTCCAATAGAAGGGAGAGGCTCTGGAGAAGTTGTTGCGTGAGCTTGAAAGCAGAAGGTCTTGGGAGAAAAACAGAAAGAAAATGAAGGCTGCAACTAAGACAGCCAGCCTCCTGCACTCTGTGTAGGCCACTGTTGGCACTCCTGTTATAGAGTGGGGAGCAAACTGCATGGACAGTGAGGTTCAATTGATTATACTGGGAGTTCTGCTCCCTCTGTGTATTCTGCAGGGCTGGGCTATAATGGACCTGTCTTATGTTAGAAGAAATGTTCTGAGGTGAGCCAGAGGCAGGAGAGGCTCAGTTGCACCCATTACAGCACCCTAATAAGAAGCCTCACTTGGCCATGTGTACACCTGGCAACAAAGACCTAAGATGCCAAGCAAACTATTAAAAAAAATCAAAACTGGAGACACTAAAAGAATGTTGTTGTTTTTTCCATTCAAAAAAGTGCTAATGACACAAACAAAATCTTTCACAGAATATGGCAAGTATCTTCTAGCTACAAATGGCCCCATGATTATTCCATTTGAACAATGAAGAGGAAAGAGACAAACTTTCTAGAATGAAGAACAGATACCACTGCATTCAGTTCATGACTTACCTGCTAAGGTGTCCATGACTTAGGCAGGGCAGGGCTTAGGGTAGTCGGGGCCCCTGGGCTTGAGTGTTGAAGGGGCCCCCTGGAGATCATAGTTGTTGAGCGGGGGGTGCGCATTAAAGGTGACTCTCATCTGTGCACGGAATGTGTCAGATTTCTTCCCTTCAGCAGACATCCACACACCGCTCTGGTTCCTCCTGGGGGGGTTTTGCAGTTGTTGAGCGAGGGGGGAGTGCCTCTAACCTGTGCCGACAGCCGGGGCCACAGACTGTCATTAGGCTGGCTGTCGGCTTTCTTCCCTTCAGCAGCCACAGTCCTCCACACACCGCTCTGGTTCCTCCTGCTTCCGTGCTGCCTCCTCTTGCAGTGCGGGAAAATTAACCCTTTCGCGGGACTGCGGGAAGAAGTGAGTGGTCTGTGCAGGAAAGTCCTGCAGAATCCGTGCGTGTTGGGAGGTATGCGCAGGGCCACCATCAGGAATTTTGGGGCCCCTTACACAGCTTAAGGCATGGGCCCCCAGGAACAGAGAACCCCGGGGGGGGGGGGTGCTGCCATCTGAAATTGAGAAGCAGGGGGGGGCTTTACAAAAAAAAGAAGAAATAAAGAAAAAAATATATATATATAAAAAAAGGGGGTAGCCATCCGGGGCCCTGGGGATCTCTAGGCCCTTTAATAAAAATAAAGCTCTGGGCCCTTTAATAAAAAATAAAAATAAAAAAATAAACATTTATAAAAAATACATAAAAAAGGGAGGTTGCCATCCGGGGCCCTGGGGACCTCTGGGCCTTTTAATAAAAAATTAAAAAATATCAACAAAAATAAAAAAATAAACATTTATAAAAAAAAATGAGGGGTTGCCACATGGGGGCCTCTGAGCACTTTAATAAAAAAAATATATAAACATGTAAAAAAAAAATATTAAAAAAAGGGGAGTTGCCATCTGGGGGCACTGGAGACCTCTGGGCCCTTTAATAATAATAATAATAATATATATTTTTTTATATATTGTGAAAGATAATGTTACGCAGAGTAAAATTATACCCAACATGTCACGCTTAAAAACTGCGCCAGCTTGTGGAATGGCGTCAAACTTTTACCCTTAAAAATCTTGATAGGCGATGTTTAAACAATTCTATAGGTTGCATCTTTTGCGCTACAGACGAGGTCTAGGGCTAGAATTATTGCTCTCGCTTTAACGATCGCGGTGATACCTCACTTGTGTGGTTTGAACACCGTTTTCATATGAGGGCGCTTCTCACGTATGTGTTCGCTTCTGTGCACAAACTCGTCGGGACTGGGCGCTTTAAAAAAAAAAATGGGTTTTCTTATTTTATTTTATTTTTTTTAATTATTTTTTACACTGAAAAAAAAATTGATCACTTTTATTCCTATTACAAGGAATGTAAATATGAAAAAAGCATGAAGGGTACTCTTAAAGTGGAGTTCCGGCCACAATTTCACTTTTTAAATATAAATACCCCTGTAATACACAAGCTTAATGTATTCTAGTAAAGGTAGTCTGTAAACTGAGGTCCGTTTTGTTAGGTTGTTATAGCATTTAGATACTTTATAAAACAGGAATTGACCGTGGCCATCTTAAGTGTGGGAATCCATGAAGCCAGACCGTATGACTTCCTGGATTTCAGCTTTGCATATCTCGCACATGCTCAGTGCTGCACAAGCAATGTAATATGTTACAGATCAGGTTTCAATAGCAAAATCTCTCCTCCCCTCCTCCTTCCAGGAACCAGGAAATATACTAAATAATTTGTTATGTAGATATATCTGCACCGCACACCACACCGATCACAGCGCACCGATCACAGCGCACCGATCACAGCGCACCACAACGCCCCGATCACAGCACACCGATCACAGCACACCGCACAACGCACCGATCACAGCGCACCGATCACAGCACACCGCACCGATCACAGCGCACCGATCACAGCGCACCACAATGCCCCAATCACAGCACACGGATCACAGCACACCGCACAACGCACCGATCACAGCGCACCGATCACAGCACAGCGCACCGATCACAGCGCACCGATCACAGCGCACCACAACGCCCCGATCACAGCACACGGATCATAGCGCACCGATCACAGCGCACCGATCACAGCACACCGATCACAGCACACCGCACCGATCACAGCGCACCGCACCGATCACAGCGCAGCACAACGCAGCGATCACAGCACACCGATCACAGCACAGTGCACCGATCACAGCACACCGATCACAGGACACCGCACAGCGCAACGATCACAGCACACTGAGCACAGCACACCGCACAATGCACCGATCACAGCGCATCGATCACAGCACAGCACACCGCACAGCGCATCGATCACAGCGTACCGATCACAGTGCGACGATCACAGCGCGACGATCACAGCACACCTCACAGCGCAATGATCACAGCACAGTGCACCGATCACAGCGCACCGAGCACAGCACAACGCACCGATCACAGCACACCGATCACAGCACACCGCACAATGCACCGATCACAGCGCATCGATCACAGCACACCGCACAACGCACCGATCACAGCGCACCTCACAGCGCACCAATCACAGCGCACCGATCACAGCGCACCGATCACAGCACAGCACAACGCACCGATCACAGTACAACGATCACAGCACAGCACACCGCACAATGCACCGATCACAGCGCACCAATCACAGCGCACCGATCACAGCGCAACGATCACAGCGCACCGATCACAGCACAGCACAACGCACCGATCACAGTACACCGATCACAGCACACCGCACAATGCACCGATCACAGCGCACCAATCACAGCGCACCAATCACAGCGCACCAATCACAGCGCACCGATCACAGCGCACCGATCATAGCACAGCACACCAATCACAGCACACCGATCACAGCACAGCACACCGATCACAGCGCACCGATCACAGCACAGCACACCGATCACAGCACACCGATCACAGCGCACCGATCACAGCGCACCGATCACAGCGCACCGATCACAGCGCACCGATCACAGCACACCGCACAGCGCAACGATCACAGCGCAACGATCACAGCACAGTGCACCGATCACAGCACAGTGCACCGATCACAGCACAGCACAACGCACCGATCACAGCACACCGATCACAGCACACCGCACAATGCACCGATCACAGCGCACCGATCACAGCGCACCGATCACAGCGCACCGATCACAGCGCACCGATCACAACGCACCGATCACAGCGCACCGATCACAACGCACCGATCACAGCACACCGATCACAACGCACCGATCACAGCGCACCAATCACAGCACACCTCACAACGCACCGATCACAGCACAGCACAACGCACCGATCACAGCACACCGATCACAATGCACGATCACAGCGCATCAATCACAGCGCATCGATCACAGCGCACCGATCACAGCTTACCGATCACAGCACAGCACAACGCACCGATCACAGCCCAGCACACCGCACCGATCGCAGCACAACATTTAGTAAATATTCCCACACCGCATAGACCCCCCGCCCAATTGCATCACAATACCCACAAAATTGCATCGCCCCAGCCAGCACATCGCATTGCCCCCGCGAAATCACATCTCCTCTATCGCAGCACCCCCCCCTGCCAAATTGCATCACATCGCCCCAGCACATCACATCACACTGCCACCAAATCGCATCGCCCCAGCACGTTACACAGCCCTTGTATCTCTGGACCCCTTTACATTACACAGCACTCTGGATCCCTTTACATTACACTGCACCCTGCACCTCTGGACCCCCTTTACATTACACTGCACCTTGCATCACTGGACCCCTTTACATTACACAGCACCCTGCACCTTTGGACCCCTTTACATTACACAGCTCTTGTACCTCTGGACTCCTTTACATTACACAGCACCCTGCACCTATGGACCCCTTTACATTACACAGCACCCTGCACCTTTGGACCCCTTTTACATTACACAGCCCTTGTTTTTCTGGACCCCTTAACATTACACAGCACCCTGCACCTCTGGATCCCTTTACATTACACAGCACCCTGCACCTTTGGACCCCTTTTACATTACACAGCCCTTGTTTTTCTGGACCCCTTAACATTACACAGCACCCTGCACCTCTGGATCCCTTTACATTACACAGCCCCCCACATCTCTGGACCCCTTTACATTACACAGTACCCTGCACCTCTAGACGCCTGTATGTTACACAGGCACCCCCCTTAACAGTTCTGGGCCCCCTAATTGTTACTCAGACCCCTCTACAGTACAGACCCCCCTTCCTACAATACAGACCCCCACTACAGTGAAGACCCCCCTTCCTACAATACATGACCCCCGCTACAGTAAAGACCCCCCTTCCTACAATACAGACCCCCCTTCCTACAATTCAGACCCCCGCTACAGTAAAGACCCCCCCCCTTCCTACAGTACAGCCCCCCCTTCCTACAATACAGACCCCCACTACAGTGAAGACCCCCCTTCCTACAATACAGACCCCCCTTCCTACAATACAGACCCCCGCTACAGTGAAGACCTCCCTTCCTACAATACAGACCCCCCTTACTACAATACAGACCCCCGCTACAGTGAAACCCCCCCCCCTTCTTACAATACAACCCCCCCTTGCTACAATACAGACCCCCGCTACAGTGAAGACCCCCCCTTCCTACAATACAGACCCCCCTTCCTACAATACAGACCCCCGCTACAGTGAAGACCCCCCTACAATACAGACCCCCCCTCCTTACAATACAAACCCCCCTTGCTACAATACAGACCCCCCCATTTAGACCCACAATGTATCAGTCAGAGAGCCCGAGGTAGTGGCTTGGCGGGGGTGGGGGGGACTTAGTGGCTTGGCGGGAGTGGGGGAGAGTGCAAGCTGCTCCCCTGTCAGTCGGCACATCTGGGACCGGCGCGTCCCCTTCTCTCATGTCACGTCTCTGATAAGTGTAGGGCAGCGGCCTTCAGCCGGGCAGAGAAGCCACCTCCCCCCTTCTTCTGCATGCACAGCACTGTATAGACATAAAGGAGAAGGGGGAGGCGGCTTCTTTGCTCGGCTGACGGCCGCTGCCCTACACTTATCAGAGACATGACATGAGAGAAGAGGATCATTGCGCCGCGCCGGTCCCAGATGTGCCGACTGACAGGGGAGCAGCTTGCACTCTCCCCCACCCCCACCAAGCCACTACCTGCTCCGCTCGGCACTCGGGCACTGTAGTCTGTCTGTGTCAGTCACTGCACAATGTTTAACCCGCGGCGCCGGTGGTTTTTTTTCATTCGCGGGGGGGGGGGGACGGGGGTAATCACGCGATGCTACGCGGCCAGGACCTCCTGGGGTTGATGACAAGCATCTCCCAGGAGGCAACGCAGCACTCATTGACGGGGCAATGCCGCTGCGGCCGCGGCCGAGAAAGATAAACTCATCTGCACAGCACAGTGAGTTTTTCAAATAAAAAAAAAAAGACACACCAATTCAATTTAAGGGGGCAATATGAAAACAAATGCTATAAAGTTGAAAAAGAGGGTGGAGCTCCACTATAAATATGAGATCTGGGGTCAAAAAGACCTCAGATCTCACATTTAGACTTAAATGCAAAAAAATAAAAATGTGCCTTTAAGACGCATGGGCGTAACTGACGTTTTGACATCACTTCCGCCATGCAATGCTATGGGGACGGGTGGGGGCCATCTTGCCCTCACTCGCACCCCCACACAGCAGGCTGAAGGACCCGATCGCCTCCGCCGTTACCGACGGCTCCGGTAAGCGCCGAATGGTGCGGGAGAGCGGCGGGCCCTCTCCCGTCGCCGATAATGGTGATCTCGCAGCGAATCTGCCTTTCTGAATGGCCTGGTGTTCTGCCGAAATCTCCATCTCGCCAAAATCTCCAACCACGTCACTTTCGGTGACTCTCCAGCAGCAACAATTGGAGATTTAGACGAGTTGGCTGTTTTCACAGAACACCAGCAATGTATACACTGGGGTACACAAGATAATGAGCGAACATTGTTAGTCCGCCCGCTAGTAACCAGCTAAGTCATCATATACCTTAGTGTATATCAGTGGCGGCTGGTGCTTAATATTTCGGGAGGGTCCTTGAGCCCACCCTTTTTTGAAGTGGGCTTTTGTGCGTCAAAAAAAAAAAACAAACACATTGGAAACCATCCATCCCTGCATGTAGATTAGGGGCTGGGCGGTTGGATTAGGGGGGCGGCGCCCTTGCATCCCATATGGACAGGCCGCCACTGGTGTATACGCTGGCGATGTTCTGTGAAAGCATGAAAGTGTTAGAACCCCTGCTAGTTTTTCTTATGGTCTGTGTCCCCACTGGAAAGATTCGCCCTATCTAGCTGTCCTGGTGACCCCTGTCCCTGATATAGAAAGTGATGGGAAATCCAAAAACTTTTGAATTTTCCCAGAATCAGGAGATGAGGGAAAATCTTTCAATGGGTCAATCTGTTCTGGGGACACCTACTTAAGGTGGGTAGCACATTTGTAAGTCCAGGGCATGATTGTATAGGCTCCTGGCTTAGCGCTAAAGCTGCCTGGACCTGCAGGCACCACTGAGACCAGTTGTTGTTTTATAATAGAGCTGGGACAAACAGCCGCTATGCCTGCAGCACTGGGGATTCTAGGGGGATTTTTTTTATTTATTTTTGTTAGCATACAGGGTTCGTATTATATGAGCAACATCTACTGTATGTCATTGCTGTGTGCCTATTACATTATATGATCACTAGATGGCAGTGTTACGTTTGGTAGTTCATGTTTTGTCTATGTACAAGAAGTAATAATAAAGTTCCTGTTTCCACGAACTACAGACTGTCTGCCTGTAATTTGTTTAGCTCCAAAAGCTTATATCTAACAGGTTATGGGCCCAGAGCATGTTACAGAAGCCCAGGATATAATACAGATCACCCCTGGATATAGCCAGATACAGTGAGCTAGAGCAAGAAACCAGGGCATCTAAAAGCAGATTGTAGAATCTGGAAAGCTAGAATGCAAAAACAAAGTGCATTCCAACAAGCTAAGAATGTCATAGAAACAAAGGAGTATGCATTTGGATCCAAAAATTGTGTCACCTCTGTGCAAGCATGGTGTGTGTGGGCGCTACAAGTCACATGACAAATGACCGAAGTTTCTTCGCTCAGCTTGATGAAAGCAAAACAGAAGGGATAACTACAGCTAATGGACAATTCATGAAATCAGTGGGAATAGGAGATGGCTTTCTATACTGTCCTATCTCTCCAGATATCACTAAAAAGATCCATATGAGGAATGTTCTGTATGTGCCAGATCTTGAAAGCAACCTTTTGTCAGTAAAGAAACTCACTAACCAAGGCAATGTAGTCACATTTCAGGGTGACAGTTGTATCATAACAAAAGGGGATTGCTTGCTTGCAAAGGCTAAAATCATAGATGAACTATATCAGCTGAACTGCAGTGAAATGGTTAAAATAGCCAAAGAGGATAAACATTCAAACTGCATCCACACTTGGCACAGACGATTGGGGCACAGAAATTCTGATACAATAAAGAAAATAGTTGAGAATAACTATGCAAGTGGTATTAAGATTAATCCATGTGATCACACAATGATTTGTACCAGCTGTATTAAAGGAAAAATGGCAAGGACACCTTTTCCCAAGCAGACCAACAGCAAAGTTCAAAAACCTCTGGACTTAATACATTCAGATCTTTGTGGTCCAATGAAAACTATGACTCCAGGAAAGAAAAAGTACTTCCTGACCTTCATTGATGATTACTCCAGATATACCACAGTATTTCTACTTCACAATAAGGATGAAGTGCCAGAGAAATTAGAAGAGTATCTCGCTCAAGTAAATAATATTTTTGGCAGAATGCCCAGAGTAATACGAACAGACAATGGCTCAGAATATACAAGTGGTAAAACACAAGCCATTCTCAGGAAGCATGGAATTATGTTCCAGACAACAGTTCCATAGAACCCGGAGCAAAATGGAGTTGCAGAAAGAATGAACCGCACACTGTGTGAAAGTGGGAGGAGCATGCTATTTGATGCTGATATGCCAACTACATTCTGGGGAGAAGCTATCACAACTGCATGTTATCTTCAAAATCGTTTGCCGGGAAAAGCAACAACAAAAACTCCATATGAACTATGGAACAAAAGGAAACCAGATTTAAGACACATCAGAATTTTTGGAAGTAAAGCCTATGTACACATTCCAAAAGAAAAACGCACAAAATGGGATGCATGTGCAAAAGAAGGTGTACTTGTGGGGTACAGTGAATCTCAAAAAGGATACAGGATTTTACATCAAGACACGAACAAGGTAACAGTCAGCAGAAGTGTGATTATTGATGAAACTTCTATGTGCTCAAAGTTTGAACAACAGACACAAACTATTCAAACTGAGAAAGAATCAACATCAGTCACTCAAGAAAATAAGGAAAGTGATACAGAAATAGAAATTACTGCAGAAGAATCAAAACCTGAGTCTGAACCAGAAATACCTTCAGTCAGAAAATCAACCAGAATCAATAAAGGTGTTCCAGCTGAACGTTTATCTTACATAGCTCGCAGAGCTGTTCAAACTGAACCAGGTTCATGGAAAGAGATGCAGAAACTGCCAATGCATGAGAAACAAGTATGGAATAAAGCCGCTGATGAAGAAATGACATCACTCGAAGATCTCCAGACATGGACACTTTCAGAGCTACCTCAAAGCAGGGCTTTTTTTCTCAGAGAAAAGGTGGTGGAACTCACCCTCCCTCCCCTGGCCACGCCCCTACCCACGACTAGGACCGCCCCCTAGAACCGCCCCTTTATTCAGCCTTAATGCAGCCTCACCAGCACCCATCAAATACAGTGTCATCAGTGCCCATCAAATACAGTGTCGTCAGCACCCATCAAATGCAGCCTCACCAGCGCCCATCAAATACAGTGTCATCAGCGCCCATCAAATACAGTGTCGCCAGCACCCATCAAATGCAGCCTCACCAGCGCCCATCAAATACAGTGTCATCAGCGCCCATCAAATACAGTGTCGCCAGCACCCATCAAATGCAGCCTCGCCATCGCCCATCAAATACAGTGTCATCAGCGCCCATCAAATGCAGCCTCACCATCACCCATCAAATACAGTGTCGCCAGCACCCATCAAATGCAGCCTCACCAGTGCCCATCAAATACAGTGTCATCAGTGCCCATCAAATACAGTGTCGCCAGCACCCATCAAATGCAGCCTCACCATCACCCATCAAATGCAGCCTCGCCATCGCCCATCAAATACAGTGTCATCAGCGCCCATCAAATGCAGCCTCACCATCACCCATCAAATACAGTGTCGCCAGCACCCATCAAATGCAGCCTCACCAGCGCCCATCAAATACAGTGTCATCAGCGCCCATCAAATACAGTGTCGCCAGCACCCATCAAATGCAGCCTCACCATCACCCATCAAATACAGTGTCGCCAGCACCCATCAAATGCAGCCTCGCCAGCACCCATCAAATGCAGCCTCACCATCACCCATCAAATACAGCGTCGCTAACGCCCATCAAATCCAGCCTCACCAGCGCCCATCAAATGCAGCCTCACCGCGTCCATCAAATGCAGCCTCACCACCGTCCCTCAAATGCAGCCTCACCAGCACCCATCAATGCAGCCTCTCCAGCACCCATCAAATGCAGCCTCACCGCGTCCATCAAATGCAGCCTCACCAGCACCCATCAATGCAGCCTCCCCAGCACCCATCAAATGCAGCCTCACCAGTGTCCATCAAATGCAGCTCACCAGCACCCATCAATGCAGCCTCCTCAGCACCCATCAAATGCAGCCTCACCAACGCCCATCAGTGCCAATCAATGCAAATCAAACTCTGGGGTGGAGGGGGCAGATATTTTAATATACACATATATTTAAAAAAAATTGTCGTTACATACACAAAAGTTTTACTTTACTCACCACACCAACTTGAACGGTGAACCCTGTGGTGGCTGCCTGCCCTCCCTCGCTCACACCTTCTCTGCTGCCTGTTGTACAGTGGCACTATCACGGTGCCTCTTTAATGTTATGCTCCACCTGTCCCCCCCCTCCAAGCCCGGGAGCCGCCAGTATTCCATGATGCATCGGGCGGCATCCTCCACACACTGTGCCAGGACTCAGGAGAGGAGGGGGTGCCGGGGGGCGCTGTGCTGCGGTACACTTCTGGCTCCTGTCACACACAGTCAGTCAGTGTGGACAGAGAGCTGAGAAGGGAGGGGCTGCTGCTGCCTCATGTGAGTCGGCTCTTATTGCTGGACACGGACGGACACAGCAGGAGATGAGATGATGACACACACACACTCACTGGGGGGGCGGGGCGGGTTATTGCAGACGGGACCTATCCTTTGAGCTTTGACACAGACACACCAGACTCACTCGGACTCACTCGGAGCAGGGAACTTGAGCCGCGCTGGGGCGGGGGCGGCGCTGCTTGACATGTCAGGACAGTGCGGGACTCGGGACACTGACACTGACTCAAAATAGGTGGCGGAACGCCGTTCCGGTGCGTTCCGCCAGAAAAAAAGTCCTGCCTCAAAGTAAACATGCCATAGGATGTAAATGGGTTTTTTAAAACCAAATGTAACTCTGAAGGGAAAGTCTGTCGGTACAAGGCAAGGCTGGTTGCTAAAGGTTACTCACAGAAGTTCGGTAAGGACTATGATGCTACTTTTGCTCCAGTTGCTAAACAAAGTACTTTGAGAACACTAATGACAGTGGCTGCCATGCGTACAATGATTGTGAAACATCACGATATTAAGACAGCTTTTCTTAATGGTGATATTGAAGAAGAAATTTACATGTCACAACCAGAAGGATATTTGAAAAAGGGACAAGAGCATCTTGTCTGCAAGTTGAATAAATCTCTTAATGGCCTTAAACAATCAGCTCGAGCATGGAACCTGAAGATTAATCAAGTTCTACTAAATGAAGGATTTACAAGAAGCAAAGCTGATCCATGCCTATACGCTAAACAAGTAGACACTGAGTGGATGTATCTGCTAATTTATGTTGATGACCTGATCATTGCTCACAAAAATAACAATGAAATTGCAAAATTAACAGGAGTACTTAACAAGCACTTTGAAACTAAAGACCTAGGTGAAGTGACATATTATCTTGGAATTGACATCCAGCGTGAGAAAGATGGAAGTTTCCTGTTGAATCAGAGCGCAAAAATTTAATCTATTCTTCAGCAATTCAACATGACAGAGGCGAAAGGAGCAAGCACACCTATGGACACAGCCTATCCAAAGTTAGAAGGAGAAGATGATCTTCTCACATCCAATGAACAATACAGACAAGCAGTGGGGGCTGTCATGTTACATGATATTGTTTTTATTATTATGTACTGTCTCTTTAATGCCTGCCTAGTTTGTCCCTAGTGGGATTCCGTAGTTACCATGCTGCTTAGTTTCTCCTCCCCCTTCTCTTATGTATCAGTCATTTTATGCTGTACATTCATGTGACCTGTATGTTCCTCTTATACCTGCATGGAAGAATCGTTCTTTTACCTGTTGTAACTTGCATTCTACGGATCATACGACGAATAAACATCGCCAGATCTTCTTTCATGTGAGTTGTGGCTGAGTAAACTATCTGGAAAGGTCATTTGGTATGAATAATCTCATCAGGGCAATGAGCGTCATGTGCTACTTGTCGTAAGTTTTGGCGCGAATTATAATGATATATTCAATATTTCAGCAAAAATATGAAAAGGCCATTAAAACTTAAATTTGATCGTAACGATTATATAAGGAAATCAAGATGACTCCAAAGTGAAAAAGAAACACATTTGACTTAGATGTACAAGGTCCCCAATACATCAGCTATCTCTACTTTTTACAAGCTCGAATGAAACTGAATGACAATGACAGTTATCATAGAACAAATGATTGTTGTCCTAAATCTTGGTGAATAAACAAGCGATGTTTAAGGAAACCAGCCTTATCCTAGAACATCCTTTGTAAGTCAAGAACTGATTTCAGGTGAGGAAATAAATCCATTGTAGACCGAAGACCGAACATTGACTCAGCCATTCTAAAACAATGACTTGTGTTGACCAACTAGATTTCCTGAGAAGAAGATATTTACACAGCTGGGCTCTCGGGCCACCACGGAAGAGATAGTTTTAAATATGGTCTTCACAAACCAATGTACAAAGTTGACTTGCATTATGAATATACGGGGTATTAGGAAAATATACGTTGACATGAAAAATAATATTTCCAAATTATCAAGGACATCTTAAGGACTGTGGGATATATATAACCATCGCATCAGCTAATTTAGAAATTTGTAAAAAGAATTATAGGAGAAATTTGTTTTTATCAATAGATGTGTTTTTAAAGAAACTAAATCCACATTATGGAAGATATAGAATTGTGATTATAAAGATGTATGCTGCAACATGTGTCCCTCAAACACATATCAAAATAATTCATGTATCCACATTAATAATTATTTTGCATTGATTGAGATATCAACCTGTGCATGATTGGAAAGAATGTTGTTGGAAAATATGCGGTTATACAGGAATATACGTTCATATGATGTAGGGATCAAATATATATTAATTGGATATGATGGAACATAAAGTTATCAGAGATACATATATAGAAGTTACCAATAATAAGAATAATAAGTTAATAATAATAATACAAGTCTCCCCAGTAATATAAAATTATCTTACAGATATTCTCACAATAAAGGTGAGACACCTAGTGGCTGAAAGTGATATTACTTGAGGTTCTCAAAACTCAGTGACCCAGTAAATGATTAAAATCGTCAGCCAATAGGAGCCCGACATGTATTGCCAGGAACTCCCATAGAGACCAGAGGCCAATGAGTTAAGGACAGCTGTTAGATGGGCAGAACTTAGTATAATTTAATGGTCCTATTGTTTTGAGTAATATAAGAAAGATAGCCCATGAGAGAGGAGGGCATTCAATTCAATGAAGAGAGAGAAAAAAGATGAATAAGGTACAGGCAATGAAGATGGATCAATGAAGGAAGAAGACCCCATCCATAGGGGGAGGGGCACGCTAGGACAAGGTATGAAGGCAGCTTGTCGTCCCATGAAGGGCCATAGAAAGCACTGCATATTAACTTTGGTCACCTGCAAATTGCCATCGTGGAATTGGTAAATATGCCATTTTACTTTATCAGAAATATTGTTGTTCTGTAGGATTTAAAGTTGTATATCGTGTAGTCATGGTCTGGTCTCATAATCAATAACTGGTAGATTTTTCTGTAAGCATACCATTTTTATATTTTAATATTTTAATATTTTTTACATAATTTCAAAATTAATGACAGAACAAAGCCTTCCAATACATTTTCATATTTTTCCCGCTTACTTAAACTGCAGTAAAGTAACAGGTTGAAATATGAAATAGAAGCTTTCGTTTCATTGTCTTTTTATATAGTTATCTTGAGACTGGCCATGACACACAGATCAAAGGTATTGCACGCCCATTTTGGGGATAGTTTAATGTATCGCAATGTGTTTATGTAACGCAACTGGTATTCTAATGTCATGTAAATATCCATATTTTGTCAACCAATAAATTAGCTATTTTCTATGATTACACGTCTCCGTGAATACGTTCATAATATAGACTATGTCATATAGATTGACTTGTATTTAAAAACTTCTTCGTTATCAAAGAATTCAATATAATTTTACTGTGCGGGTAAATATAACCTTAAGAAAGCACAACATATAAATGGAGGCACTCGCTGAGATAATGTCGATGTTTTGTACAAGTTCAATCATAGCTATGGTGGTGACAAAAATTACATTTTGCATGAAATTATGAAATTATGAATTATTAATTTTTGAAATCATGTATTATCAAATTTGGATAAAAGATATTTTTCTTTGCCTAAAAAGGTCTGGTCAAAATATATTGTTTGTTAATAGGGATTACCAAGAGTCGGCCCTTAGTGGTGAGACAATAACTCAGAGAAAATTGGTACGGATACAGGAAATGTTGGAAAAAATTTCCAAAGCTGAAATGACAGATGAGGCCAGAAAGAAATTGTCTGATGAGACTGATATAGCATACATTACAGGCCGTAAAACCCATGCCCGTCAGATAATAAAAGACGTGTGGAACTTGGGCGGTCAAATTGATGCACAAGATAACTCATCTAAGGTAAAGACAATAAAAAGGCTTGATCACATTATTGCGGATTTACGCATTATCCTGATGTATCTTAGTAATGGGTTTAACTGTCAAAATCCCCAACAGGAGATAGATATCTCAGAATCCCAGCCACATGTAACAGAAAAGGAATGTGAGCTCACTAAAAATAGAGAAGTGACCAATGAAAAGGCAGATCATTATCACAAGTCATTAATAACAGTGCGAAAGAACACTAGAATAAATCAAGACAAATGTCACAAAGATGCGAGACGATTAATATCAATAAAAGAGGTTGAGAGTTTTCTGCAGAAAACTGAATATCTTGACAAAAGTTGCAGAGTAATGAGCAGTGAAAATTTAGAAAGTTGCCGAGTAATAAGCAGTGAAAATTTAAAAGAAGAAACAAAGCAGTTTAAGTCAGAACAGGAATCTCCAACTAAGCAATCAAAAGAATTAAAAGTGAAGTTTGTGCCCCAGGGTAATTCTCAAATGCCTCACCATGAAAGTGTAGAATGTAAACAAAATCTAACATCTGACTCTCAATCTAAAATATTGGAGTTAGACAATGGTGAGGGACCAGAAAAAGAACCCTCATCCTATCCCAAGCCATCTGTTGAGCAAAACGGGGTAAAAAGTGAACCACCACATAAAAGTAGGTTTAATAAGCTTCCCCTGGGATCAGAGGAAATGATAGGTACCCCTAAACGGGACGCCTCAGAAGTAATAAAAATTTTAAATGATACTTTCCCAATCTTTGAGCAAGAGGGATCCATGTGCGTCATTGACCACATTGAGGCCTATGAAAATACCTTATCAGCTTTAGGCCTAGATGATGACCAGTCAAGGATTAATTTCTTACCGTGGGTATTTAAAACCAAACACCGTAGATTCTGCGAATCTTTAAAAGGTCTGTCTGGTACTTCATGGCAAGAAATTAAACACCGCTGTCATATAGAATTTGGCCAGTACAAAAATGTTACAGCAGCTGGTGTGGCTAAACAAAATCTGAGATGTTCCAGTAATCAAAGCCCCACAGAAGTGTTGTCTGTGCTCAGAAGTGCTTACCACTTAACAGAAAATGAGACAGATTGCAATAAAAGTGAATTTAAATCCACGTTCTTTGAGACTCCACCTACCCACACGGAAGTGCGTTCAGCAAAAGACTACGAAAGGGGGTGTTCACTTAAGTCCTTGGTAAAAGAGAGTAGCAATGTGTACTCTATCCAACGAACTGGTGAATACAACGGAAGGCCTCAACCCATCACTCAAATTGTGGATAAAACCAATGTATCTCCCCAATTATTACGGTTTGATACCCAGAAAATGACATGTGCTGATATAACCAGAGGAGATATGCCACAGAGTCTTCCCAGCGGGAGACCACATACCCCACAAATTAGAAGGGGGGAACAGAAAACACCCTTTAAAGGGAGAGCACAAAGCCCACCTCAGAATTACCATCCTGGGGAACCAGACGCAAGGTTTCAGAGAAACTATAGGGTCTACCTCCAACGGGTCAAATTCAAACCCAAAGGTAGAAACCCATACTATTACCGGTCCAATTCGCCCCGGGGACCAACACAGGTAAATAGGGAGCAACCGCAGGGTAGGACACCCCAAGATCCCCTGAAAAATAGGGAGAAATTAAGGCCCAGACAACTATCCCAGAATCAGGACAGTGTTGCTGAAGGGGATATGTCTGATAAAACTGAGCCAGTAGTCCCCAGAAAATACCGAGACTGGGTCACAGAACCCTATTCTGATCAGCCTGTAAGCAATACAGAAACCAAGATAAAGCAAGTTATGCATATGATACACGGTTTCATTGCTGTACAAAGTGTGAATCACTTTTCTGTAAGAGGCAAATACTGGGGCCAGCCAAGGGCCACAGAGCCTTTGAAGCGCCTATGTTAAAGTAAATCAGAGGAATGCACTGGAAAGGCATAGGAGACAGAGGTTCTAACACCACATAAGTTTTTCCCCAGGTTACAGTAGTGAGGGTCCTGAAATCCCCAGCAGGGATCTTGGTCGTTAGAAACTAACTGTTATCCTATCTTTCAGTGGTCACTTCATTCCTCTGACATAAACAGGTCGCTCAAAGCCGCTTAATTTCAAGAAGTCGCAGAAGACGATAATTACGGAGGATGATCGAATCCTAAAGATATTAACATCAGAAGGCCTAAAACGGTTTGATATTTTGGTAACAGATGAGTCACCCACCTAAGGTAGTTTGATTACCTCTATTAAGTTGTATTGACACCCCACAGGGGGGAAGGTTTTATTTGTTTTTCCCCACTAGAAGGTTGACTATCATATCAGATACTTTGTTGCTGACCATAAGTGTCGCATGTCAAACTGAATTATTTTAAAATGTTACTATTCCAGAACCACTATAATTAAGTTAAAAGAAAAAAAATGGTTTTGAAGAATGACAGTAGATTGACTATTATGTCAAATACTTCATTGCTGACAGTAAGTGTCGCATATCAATTTGAAATAATAAAAAAAAAAAAAATGTTTTACTATGCCAGAACCGCTATAAGTAGGCTAAGAGAAAAAAAAATGGTTCTGAAGCATGTCAGTTATTAATGCATGGTATCCTCAGGTATAAATACATGTCCTCATGTTAATGAGCCCTAGAGCTTTATCTCCCAGAGCAAATATTCAGACATTGTCTTGAAAGCCAGAGTGCTTAGTCAAAGGACAGGTGACACAATGGGCCAAAAGGGGGGGCTCTGAGGAAGCCAGGATACCAGCCTGACACTGAGATTTCAAAACGCAGGTCATGTAAAAAAAAAAACGCATATACTGTTTTTCTCATGGAATCCACTTTCCTTTACAGGACTAAGAGGTCCATAAGCCAATCTACAGATCTGGGAGTCCAACACGTGTGAGTCATCCAGAGAAAGAACCGTACGGGGGAATCAGAGACACCGCTAATGGCTAGTCTGCACAGACGGAACTCAACAGGACAGCCAAGCACAAAGTCGCCGTCCGGGTGATCCAGTTCCCGCTAACCAACGGCTAACCAACCCTGAGATGCACGCATCAATCACAAACCCACTTCTTTTCCTCAAGGAACTACACCCATCTGCAGGTGTCAACTCTCCTTAAAATGCTATTTTCAGCATCCACAATCCGGATGCCATACAAGGCCGAATGAAGCCTGATTTCTTCACCACTTTCCATTTTGAAGTCCTCCAAACGACTACCGGCATTTGGAGCTTTCAAAAGGGGGGATCTGTCGTAAGTTTTGGCGCGAATTATAATGATATATTCAATATTTCAGCAAAAATATGAAAAGGCCATTAAAACTTAAATTTGATCGTAACGATTATATAAGGAAATCAAGATGACTCCAAAGTGAAAAAGAAACACATTTGACTTAGATGTACAAGGTCCCCAATACATCAGCTATCTCTACTTTTTACAAGCTCGAATGAAACTGAATGACAATGACAGTTATCATAGAACAAATGATTGTTGTCCTAAATCTTGGTGAATAAACAAGCGATGTTTAAGGAAACCAGCCTTATCCTAGAACATCCTTTGTAAGTCAAGAACTGATTTCAGGTGAGGAAATAAATCCATTGTAGACCGAAGACCGAACATTGACTCAGCCATTCTAAAACAATGACTTGTGTTGACCAACTAGATTTCCTGAGAAGAAGATATTTACACAGCTGGGCTCTCGGGCCACCACGGAAGAGATAGTTTTAAATATGGTCTTCACAAACCAATGTACAAAGTTGACTTGCATTATGAATATACGGGGTATTAGGAAAATATACGTTGACATGAAAAATAATATTTCCAAATTATCAAGGACATCTTAAGGACTGTGGGATATATATAACCATCGCATCAGCTAATTTAGAAATTTGTAAAAAGAATTATAGGAGAAATTTGTTTTTATCAATAGATGTGTTTTTAAAGAAACTAAATCCACATTATGGAAGATATAGAATTGTGATTATAAAGATGTATGCTGCAACATGTGTCCCTCAAACACATATCAAAATAATTCATGTATCCACATTAATAATTATTTTGCATTGATTGAGATATCAACCTGTGCATGATTGGAAAGAATGTTGTTGGAAAATATGCGGTTATACAGGAATATACGTTCATATGATGTAGGGATCAAATATATATTAATTGGATATGATGGAACATAAAGTTATCAGAGATACATATATAGAAGTTACCAATAATAAGAATAATAAGTTAATAATAATAATACAAGTCTCCCCAGTAATATAAAATTATCTTACAGATATTCTCACAATAAAGGTGAGACACCTAGTGGCTGAAAGTGATATTACTTGAGGTTCTCAAAACTCAGTGACCCAGTAAATGATTAAAATCGTCAGCCAATAGGAGCCCGACATGTATTGCCAGGAACTCCCATAGAGACCAGAGGCCAATGAGTTAAGGACAGCTGTTAGATGGGCAGAACTTAGTATAATTTAATGGTCCTATTGTTTTGAGTAATATAAGAAAGATAGCCCATGAGAGAGGAGGGCATTCAATTCAATGAAGAGAGAGAAAAAAGATGAATAAGGTACAGGCAATGAAGATGGATCAATGAAGGAAGAAGACCCCATCCATAGGGGGAGGGGCACGCTAGGACAAGGTATGAAGGCAGCTTGTCGTCCCATGAAGGGCCATAGAAAGCACTGCATATTAACTTTGGTCACCTGCAAATTGCCATCGTGGAATTGGTAAATATGCCATTTTACTTTATCAGAAATATTGTTGTTCTGTAGGATTTAAAGTTGTATATCGTGTAGTCATGGTCTGGTCTCATAATCAATAACTGGTAGATTTTTCTGTAAGCATACCATTTTTATATTTTAATATTTTAATATTTTTTACATAATTTCAAAATTAATGACAGAACAAAGCCTTCCAATACATTTTCATATTTTTCCCGCTTACTTAAACTGCAGTAAAGTAACAGGTTGAAATATGAAATAGAAGCTTTCGTTTCATTGTCTTTTTATATAGTTATCTTGAGACTGGCCATGACACACAGATCAAAGGTATTGCACGCCCATTTTGGGGATAGTTTAATGTATCGCAATGTGTTTATGTAACGCAACTGGTATTCTAATGTCATGTAAATATCCATATTTTGTCAACCAATAAATTAGCTATTTTCTATGATTACACGTCTCCGTGAATACGTTCATAATATAGACTATGTCATATAGATTGACTTGTATTTAAAAACTTCTTCGTTATCAAAGAATTCAATATAATTTTACTGTGCGGGTAAATATAACCTTAAGAAAGCACAACATACTGAAAACCACATTCATAGCCTTTGTAGCCGATTCAGAATAGTAAAAGGACGTATCCAGCAGCCTGCACAGAGATAACTGTGTCACAGGACAGATCATAGTGAAGTGTAACTGTGTGTATTGCATGAGAACTCTGCATACAACCCCAGCACAGCTTGTTACAGCTCCTCACAGTATACAGACACTCTTCACTGCTACAGCCAAGCCTGTGTGCTGCAGGCCATCATGAGTGGAAAGGGCTCAGTGTGTGATGAAACACCACAGCATGCTTCACACAGAGAAAGCCAGGATGAGGACCCAGAGTCCACTGCATTGACCAAACGCTCTCTGAAACCCACTTGGAAGGTTAAAGAGAACTTTGAATCCATGAGAACTGAACTAGCAACCAGTTTGAAGCAGATTTGGGATAAAATCCTCACCCACATTGATGTGATTTCATGTCCCAGACATGAGGTACTGCAACTAGAGGGCGCCATAAAGCATCTCTCTGCTTCATATGAACTGTACCAGACTACAAGCAATAAATATAAAACTATTCTGCAAAGCATCAACACTGAGGAGTCCTTAGAGCAACTTCACAATGCCCAGCTTCTTAATGAGGAAAGAGAAAGCTTTATCCAGCGAACTAAAGTAAAGGCAGAAGCAAAATTAATGCTGCCACAGGACACTGTATCTCACAAATCTGTATCCACCAGACGTTCTAAAGGTTCCTCTAGATCCCGAAGTTCAAGGCACTCAACGCTTAGTGAACAGCTAATAAATGCCCGCGCCGAAGCAGAGGCTATCAAAGTAAAGGCCGCATATGCAAAAAAGAAAGCAGACATGGAAGCTGAGGTTGCAGCAGTAGAAGCTCAAACGGCACGTCAAAGGGCAGCGATTGAAGCTTTAAAGGAACAGAGCAACTACGAGGCAGCCGCAGCAAAACTAAAGGTTTTGGAACAAGCTATCGGTGCAGATGAAAACGTTAGCGAAAGGGTCAGCGTCAAGGCAGATGTAGAAGATCCTTTCGAACGCACTAAGAACTATGTTCTAAACCACGGCAGTGAACACTCAATTACCTCCACGTTTCACGGCAACGCAAGGACTTCATCTCACCATCAGGTAAAAGCTGTTCCAGCCACTTCCTACATGCAAAATCACCACAGTGCATCTCCCGACTGTCATGCTGATCCTACATATGTCGCAGAATGGCACACTAATCTGCAAGCTAGTCACCAACCTCCTGCTAACAGTACTGTTCCAGACCTTAACGCAACAATTCAGCTGAATGCCCTTGCTGCACCATATCTTCCCACGTCTCTTTACAACAATACCATAAACAACGCAATCCACAACATTCAACCATCAACCTCCTATGTAAAGTCAGAGGCAACCGATACAACAGAGTTCGTAAAGCACTTACTTCGATGTGAGCTCACCAAGTCAGGCCTAGTAAACTTTGACGACCATCCTGAAAACTACAGAAGCTGGAAAGCCGCTTTCAAAGCTATAATAGGCGGTATCGGTATTACTGCCGACCGTGAGCTGGATATGCTGATCGGGTTGCTTGGCCCACAGTCTACAGAGCGTGTCAAGAGCCTCAGGTCAGTCTACATCGACAATCCGACTGCAGGTCTCGCCGCAGCATGGGAGCGTCTAGAACAGACTTATGGTAGTCCTGAAGCCATAGAGAGTGCATTGCTCAAACGATTGGAAAATTTCCCAAGGATATTTGGTAAGGACAATAAAGAGTTCCAGAGACTCAGTGACCTTCTTCTCGAAGTCCAGCTCGCCAAAACCGACCCTAAGCTACCTGGCCTCAGTTACCTGGACACTGCTCGAGGAGTTAACCCTATCATTTGCAAGCTTCCGCATGGCTTACAAGAAAGGTGGATCCAAGTTGGGTCATCATACAAACGGGAAAACAAGGTTTCCTTTCCCCCGTTCTCCTACTTCTGCGATTTCGTCAGGAACATTGCTGACACCAAGAACGATCCTAGTTTTGCATTCGGTGAGTTCAATACTCCCTCACCTAAGGGGGACGACCTACATACTAGCTACAGGAACCGTAGAGGTCCCGTATCTGTTAGGAAGACAGACATTATCCCCACTCCCGCCTTAGCTCCCGCCTCAAACAAGAGCGGCAAGATCGAAAACCCAAACCGATTATGTCCCATCCACAAGAAGCCTCATCCTCTCAAAAAATGTATCGGTTTTAGGAAGAAGCCCCTACAAGAACGAAAAGAACTGCTAAAGACTTTTGGGGTATGTTATAGATGCTGTGCTTCCACCGACCACTTTGCCAAGGAATGTAAAATCCCTATCAAGTGCACAGAGTGCGGTTCCGAGGACCATGTGCAAGCACTCCATCCCCTTGAGTCCAATCCTTCACAACCTGCAAACCTTTCTCCTGGGCAGAATCACAGCGGGAAGAGTACAGATCAGGTACCTAATTCCACCATGGTATTTTCTTCATGCACTGAAGTCTGTGGGGAAGACAACTGTGACAAGTCTTGCGCTAAAATATGCCTAGTGAATATTCATCACAAGGATCAGCCAGAAAAGACTTTAAGGGTGTATGCTATCTTAGATGATCAAAGCAATCGATCACTTGCCCGATCAGAACTGTTCGATCTATTTTGCATAAAAGGAGGGGTTCACCCTTACACCTTAGGCACTTGTAGTGGAACTACAGAGGTTTTTGGAAGAAGGGCCCATGGATTTATTGTGTCCTCCCTAGAAAACAACCTACAATTACCCTTACCTACACTTGTAGAGTGTAACCAGATACCAGCCAACAAAGGAGAAATACCTACACCAGAAGTTGCCTTCTACCACCCCCACCTAAGGTCAATAGCAAGTGAAATCCCACCACTTGACAAAGATGCTAATATCCTTCTTCTGATGGGAAGAGATATTCTAAGGATCCACAAGGTACACAGACAGGTCAGCGGACCTCCAGAGGCCCCATTCGCCCAGTACCTAGACTTAGGCTGGGTCATCATAGGCAACGTCTGTATAGGCAAAATGAAAATGCCTACTAACATTTCTTCATTCAAGACAAATGTATTGCCAAATGGTCGTAATACTCACTTTGAGCCATGCCCACATCACTACTGGGTAAAGGAGAAGGTAACTAGCTGCAAGTTGCAACATTGCAACACAAACCTTTCCTGCACCTACGATGACAGCTTTGGTTCTACAGTTTTCAATGTAAGCAGTGAAGATGACATGTTAGCTCCTTCGGTAGAAGACAAAGAATTCCTTAAAGTAATGGACAATGAGTTCTTTCAGGAAGAATCCAATAGCTGGGTAGCACCCCTACCCTTTCGCCTCCCGAGAGAGAAGCTACCTAACAATCTACATCAAGCAGTTAAAAGATTCTCCGCCTTAAAGCGTACCTTAAGCAGGAAGCCAGAGATGGAAAGACATTTTGTGGACTTCATACAGAATATCTTTGATAGGGGCCATGCCGAACCCGCACCCCCATTGAAAGAAGGAGAAGAATGCTGGTACCTCCCTTCCTTCGGTGTGTATCACCCACGAAAGCCAGACCAAATCAGAGTTGTCTTTGACTCCAGTGCCCAACACGAAGGCTTCTCACTTAACAACGTGCTCCTCACAGGGCCCAACTTGAACAACAGCCTCATTGGAGTCCTAATTCGATTTCGTCAAGAACCTGTAGCGGTGATGACCGACATTCAACAAATGTTCCACTGCTTCATCGTCAAGGAAGATAACAGGAATTACCTCAGGTTTCTGTGGCACAAGGACAATGACATCAACAAAGAGGTAATTGATTACCGAATGAGAGTGCATGTCTTTGGGAACAGCCCTTCTTCAGCTGTAGCAATCTATGGACTAAAAAAGACAGCTCAGCTTGGAGAAGCTGAGTATGGATCAGATGCTCGTCAATTTGTTGAAAGGAACTTTTACATAGACGACGGACTCAAGTCCTTTCCTACTGCTAAAAAAGCAATTGATCTTCTTACCAGAACAAAGGAGATGCTATCTGTAGCAAACTTGAGACTTCACAAAATTATATCTAACAGCCAAGAGCTAATGAATGCATTTCACCCTGAGGACTATGCTGCCAGTGTGAAAGACCTTGACCTTGGGTCAGACACGCCCCCCTATGCAGAGAAGTCTAGGTCTACTGTGGAACATCAAAGAAGACACATTCACCTTTCAAGTGTCAACCTGTGACAAACCCTTCACCAAGAGAGGAGTCTTGTCCATAGTGAACAGCATCTACGACCCACTGGGATTTATAGCCCCAGTCACCATCCAAGGTAAGATGCTATTAAGACAGCTTACTACTGATAACATAGATTGGGACACTCCGTTACCTATTGAGAAACAACAAAGATGGGAGAAATGGAGAGGTTCTCTGAAGACACTAGAACACCTCCAAATTCCACGTTGCTATGCCTCAGTCTCCATCTCAGCCGCTGTCCAGAGGGAAATCCATATTTTCTCAGATGCATCAGTTGAAGCTATAGCCGCAGTGGCCTATTTGAAGACCTCAGGAGTTAATGGAGACGTACACTGCAACTTTGTTATAGGCAAGACAAAGCTAACACCAAAACCAGCACATACCATACCCAGACTTGAACTTTGTGCAGCTGTGCTAGCAGTGGAAATAGCCGAAGTCATAAAGAGTGAAATGGACATAAAAATTGATTCCTTCACATTTTACACAGACAGCAAGATAGTGCTTGGTTACATTTACAACCAAACTAAACAATTTTACGTGTACGTCAGCAATAGTGTAGAACGCATCAGAAGGTTCTCCTTGCCAAAGCAATGGCATCATATTCCCACTGATCTTAATCCTGCCGATTGTGGGACAAGAGCTATATCTTCATCAGCTCTCCTCGACTGCTTGTGGCTGTCGCCTCCAAGATTTCTTTTTGTGAAAACTCCTACTCAATTTCCACGGACACTACCTATGAACTGGTACATCCTGATGATGATAAAGAAATCAGGTCTATGTACACCACACTGCATACCTCTGCGAGTTCAGAACAGAAACTCAAGTCGCATCGTTTTGAACGTTTTTCAACCTGGTCATCAGCTGTTAGGGCTGTTGCCTTTTTGATACACATTGCCCATTGTTTTAAAAGGAGCTCAACTTCAGAATGTCATGGCTGGCATATCTGTACCAACCTCCCTACTGCAACGGAAATTGAGTGTGCGGAAAGGGTTATCATTCGCTGTGTACAACAAGAAGTGTACATGGAAGAGTTGCACAGATTCAAAGGTGGAATACCTCTATCAAAGGGTAGTTCACTATTTAATCTGAACCCTGTAGTCGATGACAATCAGTTGCTACGAGTTGGAGGTCGAATAGAGAAATCTGACCTGTGCAGCAAGGAACAAAACCCTATCATCATACCAGGTCAGCACCACATTGCCACTCTTCTAATCCGGCACCATCATGAACTAATACAACACCAAGGCCGACAATTTACAGAAGGGGCTATCAGGTCAGCTGGCTTGTGGATTGTTGGAATGAAGAGATGTGTTTCTTCCCTGCTTTTTAAATGTGTCAAGTGTCGCAAATTAAGAGGTAGACACCAACTACAACAAATGGCAAGCCTGCCATTTGATCGCCTGAGTACAGATCCACCCTTCACCTATGTTGGAGTTGATGTATTTGGTCCTTGGACTGTGGTAACTCGTAGGACTCGCGGTGGAGCGGCCAATAGCAAAAGGTGGGCTGTGTTGTTTACCTGTCTCAGCATACGAGCCGTACATATTGAGGTGATCGAGTCAATGGATTCGTCTTGTTTCATCAACGCTTTACGAAGATTCTTCTCCATCCGAGGACCTGTCAAGCAGCTAAGATCCGATTGTGGTACCAACTTCATCGGAGCCTGTAAAGAACTTCAACTAGGCAATTTCTTAGCAAACAATGGATGTACTTGGCTGTTTAATTCACCACATTCTTCGCATATGGGAGGATCCTGGGAGCGAATGATTGGAATCGCTCGAAGAATTTTCGATTCCATTTTGCAGGACCACAAGTCTTCACTATTGACTCATGAGACTTTGAGTACCTTTCTCTCAGAAGTATCCGCCATCATTAATGCAAGGCCTCTAGTACCAGTGTCTTCTGATCCTGACGCTCCAATGATCCTTACCCCAGCCACACTCCTTACTCAGAAGGTTGGAACTACTGTGATATCTTCTGCCGAGATTGACCCGAAGGATATCTATAGGCGTCAATGGAAACGGGTGCAACACCTAGCCAACGTGTTTTGGCATCGCTGGAGAAAAGAGTACCTACATACCCTTCAAAGCCGTTCCAAATGGCAAACACCCAAGCCTAACCTCAAAGTTGGCGACCTTGTTCTTCTAAAAGATAGAGAAGTCTGTCGCAATGAGTGGCCTATGGGTCTTGTAACAAGCGTAACACCCAGCGATGACGGAAAGGTTCGAAAGGTTGAGATTAAGATAACCAAAGGAGGTTCCGCTCGGACTTTCTCACGACCAATCACTGAATTGGTGCTTCTTCTCCCAAGTGAGTGACTTATGCAGGAGTACCGGCTATACCCGCTATGGCGGGGAGAATATCACTATCACTATTGACTGTGCTGCTGTTGAAGTCCCACGATTATAGCGATAGACTACAGGACTCAAGCCATCTGTCTTTTGGACTTCATGTTTAGTTGTTCATTTACTGCATACCTTCTTGTTTTTGCGGGTATCTCGTATCTATGGTTTACACACCAGTTTTACTTTAACGTTTCTTCCCCTACAGGTTCAAGTTGGACTTCTTGACATTGGGACTTATCTTTACATATGTAATAGACTTTGAAATCTAAAGATTTCAGGCGGGGAGTGTCATGTTACATGATATTGTTTTTATTATTATGTACTGTCTCTTTAATGCCTGCTTAGTTTGTCCCTAGTGGGATTCCGTAGTTACCATGCTGCTTAGTTTCTCCTCCCCCTTCTCTTATGTATCAGTCATTTTATGCTGTACATTCATGTGACCTGTATGTTCCTCTTATACCTGCATGGAAGAATCATTCTTTTACCTGTTGTAACTTGCATTCTACGGATCATACGACGAATAAACATCGCCAGATCTTCTTTCATGTGAGTTGTGGCTGAGTAAACTATCTGGAAAGGTCATTTGGTATGAATAATCTCATCAGGGCAATGAGCGTCATGTGCTACTGAAAACCACATTCATAGCCTTTGTAGCCGATTCAGAATAGGGGCACTTCTCTACATTGCAACCACTACACGTCCAGACATTGCAGCCAGCATGTCTCTTCTTTGCAGGCGAGTTGATAAACCACGTCTAAGAGATTGGAATGCGATCAAAAGAGTTATGAGATATCTGAAACAGACAAAAGACTTAAATTTGAAACTGTCAGCAAGTGGTGATTTAAACCTCGTGGGATATGTGGACTCCGATTGGGCAGGTGATCACAGCACACGCAAATCCACAAGTGGTTACTTATTAAAATTGGGAGACAGTCCTATATCATGGTCCAGCAAGAAACAGATGTCAGTGGCATTGTCCTCTACAGAAGCTGAATACATATCTGCAGCTTATGCCAGTCAAGAAGTTGTGTGGTTACAACAATTACTCAAGGATCTTGGAGAAGCAACATCAAAACCTACCGTCTTATTTGAGGATAATCAGGGTTGCATTAAGCTTGCAGCAAGTGAGAAGATTAATGGAAGAACCAAGCACATCGATGTCAGACATCATTACATTCATGACTTAGTTGATCAGAAAGTGATTGAACTTGTGTATTGTGAAACGGAAAAAATGATTGCTGATGTTTTGACAAAACCACTAGCTAGAAACAGATTTGTTGATCTTAGATCAGAAATGGGATTGACATAGATAGTAGTTGTTGAGTGGGGGTGTTAGCATACAAGGTTTGTATTATATGAGCAACATCTACTGTATGTCATTGCTGTGTGCCTATTACATTATATGATCACTAGATGGCAGTGTTACGTTTGCTAGTTCATGTTTTGTCTATGTACAAGAAGTAATAAAAAGTTCAGTTCCTGTAAATTGGGGGCGTGTCCAAGATGGCCACCGGAGCAGACGTGTAGTGAGAGAGCTCCTGCTTGATCTCCGCTATCTAGCCCTGATTCCCTGCAGACGGACGATCCTGACCTACCTGAACCGGCGTGGATATCGGCGGTGGACGGTATGACCAAGGGGAGAGGCGCCCTATCCTCCCGAAAGTCCCTCAAAGCCAACCCCGCTCCCGCTGTACAGGGCTCCCGCGTGGCGGCAAATATGGCGTCTCAGACTAAGGAGACAGACTCGGAGCCGGCTGTTAGAGAACAGTCTAACTTTGAAGCCCTGATGCAGGCGATTGGTGCCTGTCAGACCACCCTGACGAGCAAGATCGAGCATGTGCAGCTAGACATCAGCCTCATACGCAGGGACATGGACTCTTTCCGTACCCGCCTAACTGAGATGGAACGCCGTACGGGGGACACTGAGGATGTGGTGCAGGGCCACACGGCATCGCTCCGCACGCTGCAAACCAGGGTCAAACACCTGGAAAATCGCGCTGAAGATGCCGAAAATAGAAATAGGAGAAATAACCTGCGTATCGTGGGTCTGCCTGAGGGGATTGAAGGGACTGACTCCACAGGATTTACGGAGCACCTGCTGCGCACCCTTCTCCCCACCGCGGCTTTTTCCCAGTTCTTTGTAGTGGAGAGGGCTCATAGAATGCCTGCTGCCCAGGGGCCCCCGGGAGCTCCTCCATGTACCTACATATTGAAGCTACTAAATTTTAGGGACAGAGACTTGGTCCTACGCGAATCCAGGAAGCTGGACCAACTGAGATATGAAGGGGCCAAGTTGATGATATTCCCGGACTACTCGGTGGACACCCAGAAGCAGCGCCGCTCATTTGACCAGGTGAAGCTCAGCCTCAGGAACCGCAAGATTAAATACAGCATGCTGTTTCCAGCCAGGCTGTGGGTTCAAGATGGCGAGACCGTGCGATTCTTCACCTCCCCCAATGATGCTTCGCGCTGGCTGGAGACCCTGCCCCGGCACTGACCGACTTGGTACAACGAGGGTATGTCTGCAATGCCCTGCTTCTTGCCCTTGTCTATTTGACCCTTCTTCCTCTCCCCCCCCCCCTTCTTTCCCCCCCCTTTTTTTTTTTTTTCTTTTTCATGGCTGCTGTACTGTTTCGCACCAGGGGTGCTGCCAAATCGTGACTGACCACTCCGGTGAACGGACACACATGGGTTGCACTCCGGAACACCCCTGATGCGGGGTTCTCTCCCTCACAGGTCTGAACGAGGGCCCCTACTGTGCCCATGTTACCAGAACGCAGCTGGGGGGGGGGGGAACTGGATGACTATTTCTTTTATTGTTTTTTCCGGTTTCCTTTTGTTGCTGGGGTCGGTCCCTCCCCTGGGACCATTGACCCGAGAGTGTTATTTTGCAACCGTTTTAAGCTGTGAGCCCCCCGGAGCCATGGTACCGCTCCGGGAGAGTAAAGTACTAATCTGCAGGGATCGGTAATCCTTCAATCCACAATGGAGAACTTGCTGCATGTACTGTGACACTCAGGTGTCCTTCTGTTCATTTAACCCATTGGCAGTTGCCATGATAAATTCTGGGAGGAAAGCACACCGAAGTTTTGGGGGGTGGTGCGGGGAGGGGGGTTGGGGAATTTGGTTGGAGCTTCTGTTTTAGCTCCCTTTTGGGTTTGTGTTGCAGCTGTGCTATCACTGGACCTGTCTCGTGTGATTATCTAATGGTGGCGATCCCTGGTTATAACTTCATACTGATGCATGACATGTGGGACCTCCCTAGAGGGGGTCTTGTGTGCCAACATGATACGTTGCCCCTGTATAATGACTCTATGTCTCATGTGTGATATAAGATGGAGTGCTGCCCTGTAAATATTCACTACTGCTCTTATGGCACCATTAACTGTTTTATCATGGAATGTTAGGGGTCTGAACTCCAAGGTCAAGAGGTCCCTGGTGTTTAATTACTTGAAGAAATATGCTCCCCGTATTTGTATACTTCAGGAGACGCATTTGATGGGGAGCAGGACGCTGGCTCTCCGGAAGCCATGGGTGTGATCATACTACCACTCAACCTACTCCACTTACTCTAGGGGAGTTAGCGTCCTGGTCCACAAATCACTTGAGTTTACCCTGATGGACCTACATCTTGACCTGGAGGGGCGTTATGTCGTTATGCATGCCATGTGTGATAGATTGGAACTTCTGATTGTGGGCATCTATATCCCACTCCCTGCCACGGTGGCTGTGCTCGAGAAGCTCACTTTGCTCCTGGCGCAGTATCCGTCCGCTGGGGTGATTATCGCCGGGGACTTTAATATGACCCCCAATCCAGCTTTGGGCAGATACAAGGCGGGACCCCCGGGAGATTCCCCCCTCTCTCACTGGGCGGGGAACTATGGGCTCACAGACGTCTGGCGGATGAGGCATCCGGACAAAAAACAGTATACCTGCCACTCGGCCACCCATGCCTCATTCTCTAGGATTGACCTGATATACGTCGCTGACACCCTGCTCTCCCGGGTCCTAGAGGTGGAAATCTTGTCGCGAGGCATATCAGATCATGCTCCCCTTCTACTCACTCTGCAGACTGACTCGCTCCCTGGATCTGTGTTGTGGCGGCTGTCGGGGTTTTGGGTCACGGATGACCGCGTGGTCCCTCTGATTGAGGAGGAGCTGGGGGTTTACTGGTCACACAACGAGGGTACGGTCCCTTCCCCGGTTCTCTGGGATGCCTTTAAGGCCTACACTAGGGGACAATATAAAACTGTGATTGGGAAGGTTAGGAAAGAAACGACGCTTGCACTAGAGGAGGCAGAGGGGAGGGTCCTTCGGCTGGAGGAAGCCTATGTTACTACCAAAGATGCTTCGACGTACGCTGAGATGCAATCCCTCCACAGGGAGATTTCCCTGTTGCGGGTTGCGGCCACTAAGAAGCAACTGCTCTTCCAGTCGCAGAGGATCTTTGAACAGGGGGAGAAAACGGGTAGGTTGCTGGCGTGGCTGGCGAAGGAACGCTCTTCCACGTCCCACATTGCCTATATCCGGGATGACCAGGGGGTGTGTTACTCTGACCCTCCGGGTATCAATGCTCAATTTGCACAGTATTACAGACATCTCTACACATCCAGGGCGGAATACACTATGGATAGCCTAAATGACTTCCTAGATCAGGTAGATTTTCCACAGCTCTCAACTGAGGCCCGGGCCACCCTGGATGCTCCAATTACACTTAAGGAGGTGCAGGTGGCAATGGCCACACTTCAGTCGGCCAAAACTCCTGGACCTGACGGGCTCCCAGCCAAATTTTACAAGGCAAATAGTGAGCTCCTTGCTCCTAAATTCCATAGACTGCTGCTGGCTATGTTGGAGGAGGGCGGTCTTCCTCCCTCTATGGCCGAGGCGGTCATTGTGGTTATACCAAAGCCTAATAAGGACCCCACGTCCTGCGCTTCGTATCGTCCCATTTCGCTACTTAATGTAGACGCCAAAATTACCACTAAGATCCTCTCAAATAGGCTTAATTCAATAATTTTATCCCTGATCCACGGTGACCAGACTGGCTTCATGCCGGGCAAGGGCACTGACATAAACCTGCGCCGGTTATATACGAATCTGTCCTGTGCGGAGAAGACTGGCTCACCCGGGGTTGTGGCCTCCCTCGACGCCGAGAAGGCCTTTGACTCGGTGGAGTGGGAGTTTCTGTGGCAGGTCCTTGTCCGGTTTAACTTTGGCCCTAAGTTTATCTCCTGGGTTAAATTAATGTATAGGTACCCCTCTGCGAGAGTACGTACGAATGGCATGCTTCCCCCCCCCCTTTTTTTCTAGGTAGGGGCACTAGACAGGGGTGCCCACTATCGCCGGGTCTATTTGCCCTGGCGATGGAGCCCCTGGCTATTTTGCTTAGGTCTGCTCCGACTGTTGGTGGGATTCAGGTGGGTCCCCTGACTGAGAAGCTCTCCCTCTATGCAGATGATGCGTTGCTGTATCTACCGGACGCATCTGCGTCGCTGGCAGCGGCTCTGCGAATCATTGACCAATATGGCTCCTTCTCAGGCGTTCGGATCAACTGGACCAAGTCGACTCTGTTTTCATTGTCCCCTGCCCTGCCTCCCATAGACCCGCAGATCCCGTTGGCCCTGGTCTCCGGGTTTAGATACCTGGGGATTGAGGTTCGGAGGGATCTATCTCAATACTTAACCGACAATGTGTATCCGATCCTCCAACAAATGATCGCGAAGTTTCAGGCCTGGAAATCTCTTCCCCTCTCGCCTGTAGGAAGAATCAATCTCCTCAAAATGACCTTCCTCCCAAAATTTCTTTATGTATTCCGCAATACCCCAGTCCCCATCCCCAGTTCCTTTTTTCGGAAAATAGATCAGGCAGTTAACACATTTGTGTGGGGTGGGCGGGGGTGGGCGGGCCCCTAGGGTTGCCCGAGCCACCCTACAACTCCCCCTGTCCCTAGGGGGTTTGGCGCTCCCCTGCTTTAAACTATACTACTGGGTGGCAGTGGTTGTGACGGTTCGCTGGTGGTTCTCCCAGCCTAGGTCCAACCCTGCGGTCAACCTGGAGGCGGCGGTGCTGGGCTCATACTCGGCGCTGAGCAACCTGGTCCTTCGTGGACCTAGGGCACAGCCTGAGATGACGACCCCTATGCGAACGACTGTCAGGGTTTGGGAACAGATCACGGCGAAACTCAGTAGCCCTAATTCCATCTCCCCACACACGCCATTGTGGGGGAACCCCAGGCTGACTCATCTACAGACGGTCCCGGATCCGGCACTTTGGGCTGGATACGAGATTAAAACCCTACAACAAATCATGTCCGGAGGGAGAATCCTTCCTTATGATACATTGAAGGACACATTTCATTTGCCGCCCAAGATGTTCTTCCGCTATTTGCAGCTGAGACACGCGGTGCAGGCCCAGTTTCCTGGGGGGGTAGAGTTAAGATCTCACGGGGTAGAGTCGTTTTTGACTTCCATAGGGGCGGACCGTATTCTCTCCTCTCTGTACCTCAGGTTGTCTTGTGGGGAGTCGGGCGGAGGGTCTAGATTGTATGATAAGTGGAAAGCAGATCTGCCTGCCCTTGCTGCAGATGACTGGGAAGAGGGAATCCAGCAGTACATCCCTCTGATGGTTTCGGCAAGGGATAGATACATACAACTTAAGTTCATCCACAGAGCATACTACACCCCTGTGAGGCTTTCAAGGATCTACCCCTCCCAGTCAGATAGATGTCCTAAATGCAGTACAGGCCTTGGTACTTTTATACATGTAGTCTGGGAGTGTCCTGCCATCCAACAGTTCTGGTCAGGGGTGGTTGACGTTATTAACTCGGTGGGTAAGGTGCATATTGATCTGAATCCAATCATACTGCTTCTGGGGGTCTGCGACAATGTCATACCTAACACGCACAAACGGCTGTTTGTATTCTATGCCTCCTTCTATGCTAGAAAGGCTATCCTGCTTAAGTGGAAACTGCCGGATCCTCCAACGGTCTCCCAGTGGAAAGCTCTTGTGAATGCCACACTGCCCTTGTATAAACTTACATATCTGAACCGTAAATGTCCTAAAAAGTTTGAAAAAATCTGGGGTGCATGGTCCAAGCAGTAGACTCGAGGTCCTGGGTGCTGCCCCTGAGGTGGGATTGCTGACTTTTGACTTGGGCCCCCCCTTCCCCCCTTCACTATTCTCCCATGGCTTTGATGTCCCCCCGCTTGGTCCCCTGTCCCTCTCCCCCTTGTCTCTTCCTCCCCTCCCCCTCGGTTGCCCGCTCTGGGGCTTGGGACCTAGGCTGCTATGGTGCTTCTCTGCATGATTTAGGTATTCTGGGGGTGCTAGTGTGTTATGTAAATGGCTGGGCTTCGCAACCAAAATATATGAGATTCGGTCTCTGAATGTGATTAGTTCATTCTGTAACTGTAGCTGCAACAAGGTTTTTCACTTTTTTTCTCTTTTTTTTTTTTTTCTGTTGTTTGTTAATTTGTTTTTGTAACAGTTTTTTGCTGTATGTCTTTATACTTCTCCTTTAGGAGACAAATAAAAACTTTTCTGATAAAAAATAAAAAAAGTTCAGTTCCTGTTTCTTCCACGAGCTACAGACTGTCTGCCTGTAATTTGTTTAGCTCCAAAAGCTTATATCTAACAATTTTTACATTTAAAGGGAATAGATAATGGCTTGTATTATTTTCTACTTTAATTATTTATTTTTTAAACCTATAAGTTGGGTAAATAGGAAATATTCTATATAAAAAAAAAAGTACATTTAATTTCAGCCAGCAGTATGGATGAGTCGAACACCCCTGGGTTAGGTTCGCACCAGAACCTGTGTACAGACCAAAAGTTTGTGTGAACTTTAGAACCCTGTTAAAGTCGAACGTTTGAAATCTAAAATAGTAATTTTAAAGGCTAATATGCACGTTATTGTCCTAAAAAGTGTTTGACAATTACTTGCATATTAGCCTTTAAAATTAGCACTTTAGATTTCAAACGTCCCATAGACTTTAACAGGGTTCTAAAGTTCACACGAACTTGCCGCGAACACCCCAAATAGTTCGCTGTTCGGCGAACAGGCAATGTTCGAGACGAACATGAGTTCTACTCGAACTTGAAGCTCATCCCTAGCCAGCAGATAGAGCTCTGGGCCCTGTTTTCCAAACTTCTGTATCTCTGTGCTACAACAAACCTTATTGCTTGCAGAAGCCCAAGATTACATAAGTGAAAGAGTCAGAGAAGTGACTCCGCCCCCTTTTAATACCTGCTCTGTTTAGGCAATACAAACAGTACAATGATGTTGCTATCTATAGCTGGCAGCACTGATTGTTTTTGGAAAAACAGGCTGGTTGTACTCAAGTCGATTAATAGATTGACTTGTGTAAAACCAGCCTCCACATTCCCCTCCCTCACCTGCACATACTTCCCACTTATATACCGTCCGTACTCCTCCCTTATGTCGCTTACCCACATCAATGTTACCAGCTCTAG
Source organism: Rana kukunoris (assembly GCA_029574335.1). NCBI lineage: Eukaryota > Metazoa > Chordata > Amphibia > Anura > Ranidae > Rana > Rana kukunoris. Next base: position 17,591,924 of record CM056050.1, on the reverse strand, counting down.
AATGGACACACTTTTGTTAGTGATCTAAAGGAAATCTTAGTTCTCATATTTGTTCTGTTACTAGAACGTATTTAATTTAATACACACACAGCTCCCGTTCCCCGCTCTGTAACGAGTGATCGCGTGTGCCCGGCGGCGATCGTGCCCGCCGGGCACACGCACGGGACTTGGGGCGAGCGGGGGGCGCGCGCGCGGGCCGCCGGCGGCGCGCACGCGCCCCCTAGTGGCCGTCAAAGGGGCGACGTAGAGCTACGGACTCTCGCGCAGGAGTGCCGACCTGCCGCCGTATAACTGCGGCGGCTGGTCGGCAAGCGGTTAAAGTCCAACACTTGTTTAAGTTAAAAAGCAATATTTTTTGCTAGAAAAATACTTGGAACCGCCAAACATTATATATATTTCAGCAGAAACAAAAATGGCAATTGCTGCAAAATTTTATGTCACACTGCATTTGCCCACTTCAATGAATAATAAAAACCATAAAAACAAAACAGTAAAGTTAGCCCATTTTTTTTTTTCATTTTAATGTAAAAGATGATGTTATGCTGTACGAATCGTGAGAGAATTGTGATCTATCATCTAAGCAAAAAAATTGCAGTTGTCGTTTTAGCCAGAATCGTGCAGCTCTATACCGTGCAACATAAAAAGTTACAAAGACCACCAGTCATTTTCTAGCAAAAAACAAATGATGATTTTTTTTCTCAGTCTGCTGTAGTGTGTCAGCTTGTATTTATAATGGCCGCTCTGTATGTAGCTTCTGACAGGCTGTGCAAGCAGGCCCGTATCTCCGGAACCATAAATGATAGCCATCCCATATTTTGGCTGGCTGTGGGGGTAGGTCTTCAACTGCCTACCCTCCAAATGTGGGGTTTCTGTGACCTCTGGTCGTCGAGCTACAACGCCCGAAGTTTATCTTTTTTTTTTGGGGCAAATGGCCCTATCTTGGCGCCTTCAGAGGTGGGGGTCCCGATGTGTATACACACAGGAAAGTGCCTCAAAGGAGTTGCAGGAAATTTTTGGACGTCCCACAAGTACACCGCCCCAGTGTGAAAGCACTGTCTGGGGGTCTTTCTAACAGAAGCCCTCTCTGTGTCCATCAGAGAGGCCCCCCCTCCAGGTCCCAATAAAGTACTCTGCTTCTCTTCTCTTCCTGTATTTTGTTTATTGTTAAGAGATCATGTAAGGATCCCAGGGTAATGAAGACTTTGTGAGGGAGCATTTCTGTGGTTGAGTCGTTGCCATAGAAACATTTTTAAAGGGGAGGAGTTAGAAAAATGAATACACCCATGTGGGGGCGCCAGAAATATTTCTGCACCCAGGTGCCTGTGACCCTAAGATCGGCCCTGCATGTTCTCCCTGCACCTGCATTGGTTTCCTCTGAGAACTCTGGCTTCTTCCCACACTCCAAATACATGCTGGTAGGTTTAATGGCTCCTGTCTAAATTGACCCTAGTATGTGTATGTATGAATGTGAGTTAGGGACCTTAGACTGTAAGCTCCTTGAGGGCAGGACTAATGTGAATATACAATATATGTGTAAAGCGCTTCGTAAATTGACAACGCTATATAAGTACCTGTAATAAAGAAATCAAATAATTAAATAAGCCAAAAACGTTGCAGAGCTGTTATTTCTTCAAAACAGAAACATTCCACCTCTTCCATTAAACACCACCAGTCATGAATAAAAAGGTTATGTGCTCACCCTTATTTCATGACCTCTACACTATGGGAGATCGGAAATGCTTGTGGTATGATAACACAGCTTCCAGCAATGGCTGACACATCCCTCATGGAGTATAACACACATAGATTTATGGGCACACACAGTATCTGGCAGAGCAGTGCATAGTAGCCAATCAGCTTCCAACTTCAGCTTGTTCAATGAAGCTTTGACAATAAAACCTGGAAGCAGATTGTTTACTACGCACGGCTGCACCAGATTCTGTGTGCAACTTTTTTAACTATATCTTCCCCATACTTTCTTTCCTATATTTTGGGCATCTAGCTGGGACTGCCACAGCTGTCAGTGCATTCCTCAATGAATAAAGGGGAAAATCTAATGCTCTCCATTTTTCAAAATGTATTTAAAAGGTTTAACATTGTACTCATGTAGCACCCTGAAGTTTAGGCATTGTTGATATCAAATTTAGTTGCCAGACGATAATTGCCTTGGCCAATTGTTAGGAGATCAATTGATTTCCTCCTAATTCTGGAAATGCTGCACCTCTCTCTTCTGTCACTAGGTGGCCTGGTAGCTGGTGACATTAGATAAGACAAGGGCATAGCAAGGACAGATTATGACTGAATGGGGTGTCTCAGACAATTAGCAGGGGTTTCTTCAAGCCATGAAGGGGGTACAGGCAGTACACCTGTAAGGGGCCCGGGGGTCCCCAGGGGCCCGGATGGGAACCCCCCTAAAACCCCTAAAAGCAGGGGTTTCTTCAAGCCCCTTGGCCTGCTGGGAGCCTATTTATATGGGTGGAGTCAGGTAATCAGGGTTCTGTGCCCAGGGCCGCCATCAGGGGGGTACAGGCAGTACACCTGCAAGGGGTCTGGAGGTCCCCAGGGGCCCGGAGGCCAACAGGGCCCCAGATGGCAACCCCCTCTTTTTTTATTTATTTTTTTATAAAAAAAAATATTTTTTTTAATATATTTTTATTTAATTTTTTTATTAAAGGGCCATTTTTTTGCTTTTATTTTTTTTAGGGGTCCGGAGGTCCGCAGGGCCCCCGGATGACAACCCCCCTTTTTTAATTTTTTTTTTATAAAAAAATTACATTTTTTTATTTATTTATTTTTATTAAAGGGCCACTTTTTTTTAGGGGTCTGGAGGTCCCCAGGGGCCCGGAGATCCTCAGGGCCCCAGATAACAACCCCCCTTTTTTTATAAAAAAAAAAATCTTTTATATATATTTATATATATATATATATTTATATATATATATAGTCAGGTTCCTCCACCCCAAACTCCATCCATGTCTTTATAGACTTTACTTTGAGAGGCATGTTGAACGCATGGAATATTAAATTTTTTGCCACAAGTTCCTGAAAATTACACAAAGTTGTCACTTAAATTATATATTGCTCACACATACCATGGGTATATGTGGAATTACACCCCAAAATACAGTACCTTTAAAAAGTATTTAAACCCCTTGAAATGTTCCACATTTTGTCATGTTACAACCAAAAACGTATTTTATTGGGATTTTATGTGACACAAAGTGGCATATAATTGTGAAGTGGAAGGAAAAATATAAATGTTTTTTATTTATTTTTTACAAATAAATATGTGAAAAGTGTGGGGTGCATTTGTATGGCGCCCCCCTGAGTCATAACTTTGTAGAACCGCCTTTCACTGAATTAACGAAAACCTGTTTAACAAATTTTTCCGAATGATCCGAAATTTGAATATTCGAAAATTCGAAAAAAATTTAATTCAGAATTTGAAAATCCAAAAACCTTAAAATTTGAAAATCTGAAATAATAACTAACTAATAATAACTTTAACTATTACTAACTATCAAATTATAGGTTTTGGAATTTCTTTTCAAATTTGGCTGTTAGTGAACGTAACGAATGCAAATTTATCCGAAGTTACAAATTATCCCCCAAAAAAACGAATGCCGTATTTAAACGAATAGAACGTAATGAATTATTAATAATAAATAGCAATAATATTATTATTTAATATTAATTTGTTCTGTTCCATTCATTCGTTATTTTAGATAATACAAAACTTTGGATAAATTACATTCACTAACAGGCAAATTTGAAAGGAAATTACAATACCTATAATTTAATAGTTAGTTAGTTATTCTTTTGAATTTTTGAATTGATGAATTTATAAATTGTGGTCATAATGAATGACCCGAAAATGTAAAAAAAAAAACCCTGAATTAAACGAAAACTAAAATGAACAAAGTTTTCCGCAGTGCACATGTCTAGAAGCTGATTCATTACACTGTTGGGGATGAGCTCAGAATTGTCTATACACTAGTACTTGGCTCCATCTGGAGGCCAAATGTGTTTTTTTCCTGTTTCAAAACGATTGTTTACATTTGAATGATACCTAGCATATTTTCATTTTTTTTGCCCCATTTGCACAGAAAAAACGTACACGCACTTTCACTGAGTATTTAAATGGCTATGCAAATTCTTTGTACAGTGCATCTGGAAAGTATTCACACCGATTCACTTTTCCATATTTTGTTATGTTACCGCCTTATTTCAAAATGGAAAAATTATTTTCCTCAAAATTTTACAAACAATACCCCATAATGACAATGTAAAAGACGTTTGTTTGAAATTTTAGCAAATTTATAGAAAAAAAAATTCCATGTACATAAGTATTCACTGCCTTTGCTCAATACTTTGGTGAAGCACCTTTGGCACCAATTATAGCCTCAAGTCTTTTTGAGTATGATGCTACAAGCTTGGTACACCTATTTTTGGGCAGTCTCTCCCATTTTTCTTTCAGGACCTCTCAAGCTCCATCAGGTTGGACGGGGAGCGTCAGTGCACAGCCATTATCAGATCTCTCCAGAGATGATCAATTGGGTTCAAGTCTGGACTCTGGCTGGGCCACTGAAGGACATTCACAGAGTTGTCCTGAAGCCACTTCTGTTGTTATCTTTTTTGTTTACAAACGGTTTATTGAAAAATAAGTCTCAATACAGTTATGAAGTACAATGGCAAGAGGTACAAAACAAAAATATATGTACATATTTATATATATATCAGCAGTAAGCATCTGTGAAACATAAACATAGCAGTAAATCAAGAGGAGAAAAAATAGGTCCTGGTAAGTATAAAAGGTCATTCAGTAGCAATATATAGTGACAAAATGGTCTAACGAATTAGTTAAATGGCAAATGGGAAGGAAAAAAAAAAGGGGGAAGAAAATAGACTCACATCTTTATTCAATGAATTAACAGAGATAGGTCCCACGGTTTCCATTTCTGATCGTATATGTCCATAGAATCATATAAGGTGTGGTGAATGCGTTCTGCTAGTTTGATGGACAACATACGATCCATAATTTGGGACCATGGCACAGTAGCGGAACGCCAGTTGAGAGCTATAGCCCAGTGTATTGATGTGAGCAAGGTGTGTATTAACCTAGTGTGGGCTATAGGAATGTCAGGGATAGGATAAAAAAGGAGACACAATTTAGGTGTTAGTTCTATTCTTCTTCCTGTTATCTGTTCTATTTTGATACTGACTTGTTGCCATGTATCTCTGAGGTGTGTGCAGTCCCAGAAGGTGTGTATGAGGGAGCCCTAGACTGGGCAACCTCTGAAACACAAGGGAGAGATTTCAGGATAGAATGAGTTAATTTTGTCAGGGGTGAGGTACCATCTATGTTGAAGTTTTATAGCAGATTCCCTAATAGAGGCTGTTTTGGTGCATTTTCTTAGGTTATTTGCCATGCTGTCCCATTGTTCCGTGGAGAAGGATTCATCAAGATCTGACTCCCATTGCAACATTTGGCGTGTTTTGTCTGGTAAATTGTGTTCATTTAGGTTTCTGTAAATTCTAGATACCAAGCCCCTTTCTCGAGGTGAAGTAAGACACATTTTTTCGAATATTGTGAAGGGGGTTTGGAGGTTAAGAGAAAAGTTTTTTTGATAGAATAGTTTGATATTGTTGTAGTCTGAGAGATCAGTATCTTTAAGTTTATATTCTGATTGCAAATCTAAGAATGTGCGAAAAGTATTGTTTTTAGTGAATGCTTTAAGGTTAGATAGATTGAGGAGTTGCCAAAGAGAGTATTGGTTAGAGTGTAGGTCAGGGGGGGGAAATAGTGGGTCCCCCAGGAAGGAAGCTAGGGGGGGGGATTTCTGAGGATACATAAAATTTATGTTTATGTCTGTGCCACAATAGTAGATCCTGATGTACCACTCTGTTGAGGCTGCCCATTCTTTGTGTTTTAATAGATTTGGACCATAGAAGGCCTTGGAGGTGGAACGGTAGGACAGACTGTTCCTCAAATTCTAGCCACGGGATATGATTGGTGGGTGCATACCATTGTGCGAGTTGTGTGTACCTGGCTGAGAGATAGTATAGCCATAGGTTGGGAATACCCAAACGGCACTTCGATTGAGGTCTAAACATTAGTGCATAACCAAATCTGGGTTTTTTATTTTGCCATATGAACTTATTTATATCCCTCTGTACAGAGTCTAGAGTGCTTTTAGGTACCAGGATAGGGAGCGATCTAAAGAAGAACAATAGTTTTGGCAATATAACCATCTTGGTGGCAACTATCCTACCCATAAAAGATATATGGAATGCTGACCAGGACTTGAGTAAGTCCCTGATGTTTTGGAGTAATCTAGGGTAATTTTTGTGGTATAGGGTTTTGTAAGACGGGGTGATATGAATGCCCAAATAACGAAAGGATTCCAAACTCCACTGAAAGGAAAATTTCTCTTTCAATGAGGCAGTCAAATCAGGGGAGCAATTGATTGGGAGGGCAGAACATTTAGATAGATTTATGCTTAAACCTGAGAGGTCGTGAAACGTATCTAACGTCTCGATTAGGATTGGTAGCGAAATTAGTGGATCAGTGAGGAATAAGAGGACGTCGTCCGCGTAGAGGCTTAACTTGAATTCTTTTGAGCCTTTTGTGTACCCTTTGATGTCGGAATTAGTGCGGATAGCGCAAGCGAGGGGCTCGATAGCTAGGGCAAACAGAAGAGGGGATAAGGGGCAGCCCTGTCTTGTGCCCTTACTTAATGGGAAAAATTCTGAGTTATGGCCGGGGAGCTTGATACGGGTATGTGGGTCGTGGTATAATGCTTTAAATCCATGTAGAAATTCATCACCTATACCATATCTGGGGAGTAGTGAGTTTAAGTAGGACCAACTAACGCTGTCAAAAGCTTTATGAATATCTAGACTAAGTAGAAGGGTGGATCTAGCATGAAGGTTGGAATCTTGGATGATGTTTGTTGTTAATCTTATATTATCTGTAATTTGCCTGTCTGGGATAAAACCTGATTGATCAGGGTGGATAAGGGGTGAGATGACTGAGGCCAATCTGTCTGCTAATATTTTGCCGAAAATTTTTAGGTCATTGTCTATAACTGAGATCGGACGGAAGTTCTGGGGGGTAGAATGATCTTTGTTTGGTTTTGGAAGGAGAGACATATTCGCAAGGAGCATTTCAGAAGGGAATTGATTGCCTTTTAAGATGTGGTTGAACAAATTCATAAGGTGGGGAATTAATACTGGTGCAAACTTTTTATAGTAGGATGAGGAAAAGCCGTCGGGACCGGGGGCTGTGGAGGTCTTTAAATAATTTATGATCTTACCTATTTCTGTTTCAGAGCAGGGTGCATTCAAGGCCTCTTTTTGTTGGGTTGATAGGGAGGGAAGCGGGATTTCATCAAGCCATTGCGTCGAGGATGGCTTCGGTGTGTTTTGTGGAGATGACAGAAGTTTCTTGTAAAATTTCAAAAAGACCTCCATGACTTCTTTAGGATGGGAAATTAGGTTGCCTGCAGAGTTTCTCAGTTTATAGGTATGGGGGGGTTTTGTGGATTGGTTTAGTTTCCTGGCAAACATGGTGGAGGTAGAGTTACTATGTAAAAGGAACCTAGCTTTAGACCATCTAAGGGCTTTTTCTGTATCTGAGGTTAGTAGAGTGTCTAGGTCCGTACGTTTCTCTTGGATATGTTTTAATATATCATTGGAGGGGGATTGATTGTATTTATGATATAGTTTATCTAGGTCTCTAGTTATTGTTTTTATATCAGTCAGCTTATTCCTGTTTTTAATCGAGGCCAACTTAATAAGATGGCCTCTCATGACCGCTTTGTGGGCCATCCAAAGAGACGTGGGAAGAATGTCAGGGGAGGAGTTAAGAAAAAAGTATTCTTCCATTTTGGATGTTAGCTGTTGGATATTCAGATAATCTGTTAGTAGTGCATCATTCATGCGCCATTTGTGAGGGGTGTCAGCAAGGCCAATTTTAGAGGTGGTGAAAGATACAATCTGGTGATCTGACCAGGGGCAAGAATGGATGTCTGCTTTGGATGAATTAGCGACTAGAATTGGGGTGCTGAAGATGTAATCTAATCTAGCAGAGCAATCATGAGGGTGAGAGTAAAAGGTGTAATTTTTGATACCCACGTTGTGGGCCCGCCACGTGTCAATGAGTTGGTGGGTGAGTAGTATGCGATTTAAAGTTTTAGGGAAGGCTTTGGATGAAGGTGCTACTTTGCTTCTATCTAGGGATGAGTGAGCAGCTAAATTAAAGTCCCCGCCCACAATCAAATGGGGGGAGGAGTATTTATCTAAAGTGTCAAAAAACTTTGAGAAAAATGTTGCATAAGCTTCATTAGGTGCATATACCGAGGCTATTGTGACTAGACGTCCTCCTATAGAGCCCTTAATAATCAAAAAACTACTTTCTGGGTCTCTGAAGACACTATGGGTTTCAAACATAACTGAATTTTTGATAAAGATGGCAGTTCCTCTTTTTTTGGAATCGAAAGTTGTGAAATAGAATTGCCTATAAGCTTTGTCAAAAAATTTGGGATGCTTGGATACGGGAAGTGGGTCTCCTGTACTAATATTATGTCGGCACCCAGTCTTTTATAATGACGGAAGGCCTTTTTCCTTTTTTGGGGAGAGTTTATGCCATTGGCATTATGGGAAATTACCTTCAATTCCATTTATAGTGTAAATAAAAGTTCTGAGGGATGACATATAGTGATAGCGGTTAGCACTGTCAGTGTCATGGGGTTTGGAAATGCGATACTGTGACAGATAGGTTGTATACCAAGAGTACAAACCCGCAATCGCATTGCGTGTATCTACTAAGTATAAAGAAACATATGATAGTCTAGCATTAACCTTAGTTGAGAAATACTTGCCAAGTCTATAACTGAACACTTTACTGCGAGACTTGAGTGTAATAAAGCACAATAAAATGAACCGTACAAACATTGTTACTGTAATTATAAAGCAACTAATCATGTTATAAAACTGTGAACATTGAGTAAACCAAAAAAAGGGGTCAAACTGAAGAGAACGGTTTGACAAAAAAGTAGTAACCTTTGGATCTGGGAGTCCAAAGCTCACCTCCGGAGTCCTGCCCAAAAAAAAAGCAGAAAGTATGATCAAAGGCACAAAAAAGCGTGCCGTAAGAATCATACTGAGACTCCAAAAGTGAGAGGGGGGTCAATCTAGCGGGGGCGGAGAGACCGAGCCACTCTCCGTGTTTTTGTAGCGAGAGCTATCTCATGGTGGTAAGGGGAGAATATGAGAAGAGAGAGGGAGAGAGAAACAAAAAAAAAAAAAAATCGCTTCTCCCCCATCTCCTCTCCCACTCCTGAAACAGTCCGGTGCGAGTTGCCTGAGTTAACTGACCCCGGTAGTGGGAGGTGGAGCCAAGGTATCATTTGCGGGTCAGTAAAAGTATAGATAAGAGAGAGAGAAAAAAAAAAAAAAAAAAAGGAAAATTAGAGAACCCATCCGTTTCTAGTAACTTTCACGGATTCGCGAATCTCAAAGTTGATCTCATCCTTCTTTGATCGTATCTTGAGGACGGGGTGGCCCAAATGGGAGATGGGTGTGGAGTAGAAGGTGGTCTCAGGGACGCCTCTGGATCAAGCAATCCCAATTTAATTAGGAGATCCTTGCCCTCTGCGACGTTGACAACAGAGTAGACAGTTCCATTATGAGGTACGGTTAGTTTGAATGGAAAACCCCATCTATATCTGATGCGGGCCGATTGTAGGATCGATGTTACTTCCCTCATCTTGCGTCTTCTCTCAAGGGTGGCCTGTGAGATGTCAGGGTATAGTTGGATCTTTGTGCCCTCAAACTCGATATTACGCGAGTTCCTTGCGGTCCTTAATATATTCTCCTTGGTGATAAAGTCCTTCATGCAAAGGATAATGTCGCGGGGTGGTTTGTCTATAGGAGGTTTAGGACGGAGAGCCCTGTGGATTCTGTCGCAGGTGAAGGATTGAGGTGGGGTGTCAGGAAGAAGAGAATGAAACAGTTTTGAGACAGCCGGCATCAGGTCCGTCACCGACACTGGAACTCCACGTATTCTCAAATTATTCCTTCGATTTCTATTGTCCAGGTCCTCGACGTGAGCCTGTAGATAGGAGTAGTTTTCCGCCAGCAACTCAAAATCCTTCCTTAGATCATTGTGGGCTAATGCTAACTCATCATGCTTTGTTTCTAACAAGTCTGTGCGACCACCCAAGGATGCTATCTCCTGCTGCAATGTGCTAGTGGATGTTTTCAGTTCTGAGTGGAACTTGTTTGCTAGCTTTTTATACATTATGGTGAGACTGGCAGATCTGATTTCGTGAGCTGTGCAGATGGTTCACAAACCTGTTTATGCGGAGTTGAGCATTGGGAAGTATGCGAGAATGTCGGAGAGGCCTGCGGCGAGGGATGGGAGCCATTCTGGGACATCTTGCCTTTCGATTTGGAGCGGAGCAAGATGTTGGTTGGGGTATGTTTTGATCGGCGACCTCGAGTCCTGTAGTTTCCAGGCATGCACAGAGGTGTACTGTGGGGGCGATGGCAGTTTTCAGGCGTTTTCAGGCGTTATAGACGAATAATGTGGGTTCTGCTGGGATTCGGCACCGTAAATATGCTACATTCCTCCCTGAATCTTTTACATAGAGTCGCTGTGGTGTCGCATCACGCAAGCGACCCCCCTTAGTGGAGATTGTGTCTTCTAGCTCATGCTGAGATTTTTATATCAAAGTTTGAATTTGCTGCCATCTCTTATATGTGACGACCAGTGGCAGAGGTATCCCCGCAAAGCGAGTGGTGGTCTCAAGGTAAAAGAATTGGCAGCGGCTGTAGTATGTAGGAGATACCTGAGACAGCTAGTGAAGATGATGGTTTGTTAAACAGGGGACACCAGTTCCAGTGCTGTTTTGAGAGGCTGGATTAACTATATGCTGGGTCTTCAAACTGCTGGACTGCACCCCCGATCCGTCCCCAGGGTCAAACTAACTGTCTGAGGGTGGCTTCCCAGGGCTGGTCACAACTCAAATGGGGTCTGGGAGGATGAGGAGGCTGCAGCTAGGCCTAGGTGCAGCAAGATGGCCGCCGTACACCCCTGTGGCTGAGGACCTGCATACAGAGGACTGCGCCCTGATCCACTTCAGCGTTGCCCACAGATCGTTGGGGGCCCCACTGGGTGGACTACGGGGGCCCGATGTGCAGCCGTGGGATACGGGTCCCGATCCCGGATAGACAGCAGGCCGCGTAGGCCTCAAGATGGCGGGCGGACAGCGGCAGGTGGAGCCGGCTGGGAGCACGATTGCGTGTGAAACCTCCAGCACCAGCTCCCGGGGGAAGCCAGACACCTACCAGGAAGAGTCCAGGGCTCCGGGAACACCGCCGGCTCCCACAGGGGGTCCCGCCAGCCGAGTAGGCCTAAAGATGGCGGCCGGGCGCGGAGGAGGAAGGAGCAGACGGGGAGCCGGAGTTTACAGGTACCAGACTCGCGGGGATCTGTGGGCATAGGCCAGGCACTGACCTGAGGGATCCTGATGTTGTGTGGGGATCCTGTCTGTATACCCCGGAGGATCCGAGGATTTTGTAGGCCCAAGATGGCGGCCGGGCTGTGATGGAAGGTGCAGGCCGGGAGCCTAGATGTGGCTGATGCCGCTCTGTTTGAGTCCTGATTTTGGCTGGCAGGCGTTTAGGAGTATCTGGGAGGCAGGTAGAAATAATTTAGTGCCCCAAAATCTGAGCTGAGCGGTGGATGCCTTAGGAATCAATACAAGCCAGCAGAGCCCAGTAAAAGTGCGTCCTTCTTACTTTGCCGTTGGACACCATAAAAATTCATCCTTGCTGGTACACATACTGTATGAGACCCACTTCTTTTGTTATCTTGGCTGTGTGCTTAGGGACGTTGTCCTGTTGGAATATGAACCTTTGCCCCAGTCTGTTTTCCAGAGCGCTCTGGAGAAGGTTTTTATCACGGATGTCTCTGTACATTGATGCATTCATCTTTCTCCTCGATCCTGACTAGTCTCCCAGCTCCTGCTGCTCAAAAAACATCCCACAGCATAATGCTGCTACCACCATGCTTCACTGTAGGGATGGTATTGAACTGGCGATGAGCAGTGCCTGGTTTCCTCCAGACATGAGGCTTGACATTCAGCCCAAAGAGGTCAATCTTTGTTTCATCAAACCAGAGAATTTTGTTTCTCATGGTCTGAGAGTTCTTAACCACTTGCCTACTGTGCACCTACACCCCCTTCCTGCCCAGGCTACATTTTAGCTTCCGGCACTGCGTCGCTTTAACTGACAATTGCGTCATGCGACGTGGCTCCCGAACAAAATTGACGTCCTTTTTTTCCCACAAATAGAGCTTTCTTTTGGTGGTATTTGATCGCCAGTGCCGTTTTTATTTTTTGGGCTATAAACAAAAATATAGCGTAAATTTTGAAAAAAGACACAATATTTTTTGCTTTTTGCTATAATAAATATCCCATTTTAAAAAAAATATATATTTTTTTTATCTCAGTTTAGGCTGATACGTATTCGTCTACATATTTTTGGTAAAAAAAAATTAAAAATAAAATCGCAATAACCGTATAGTGACTGGTTTGCGCAAAAGTTATATTGCCTACAAAAGAGGTGACATAATTATGAATTTTTTTTTTTACTAGGAATGGCGGCGATCCGCGATTTTTTTGGGGGTCTGCGACATTATATCGGACACATCGGACACTTTTGACACATTTTTGGGGCCATTCACATTTATACAGTGAACAATGCTATAAATATGCATTGATTACTGTATAAATGTGACTGGCAGGGAAGAGGTTAAATGTGTGTCCTATTGAGTGTTCTAACTGTAGGGGAAGGGGGGGTGACTGGGGGAGGTGACCGATTGTGTCCCTATGTACAAGGGCACAGATCGGTCTCCTCTCTCTCTGAGAGGACGTGGAGCTCTGTGTTTACACACAGAGCTCCACGTCCCCGCTCAGTTACTGGGCAATCGCGGGTGCCCGGTGGCCAGCGCGGCTGCCGGGCACGTGCATTGTGTTCCCAGTAACGCGAAGGGTGCGCGCCCCCTAGCGGCTTTAAATGACATGACGTCATTTGACGTCCTGTCAGAACAACAGGGTATCCTGCCCGCCGTCATTTGATGGCGTGCGGTACCCTAGTGGTTAAGGTGCCCTTTAGCAAACTCCAGGTGGGCAGTCATAGGCCTTTTACTGAAAAGTGTCTTCCGTCTGGCCACCAAGTGGTAGCTGGTGCTCCATTTTTTGGGGGCGGCAAACAAACCTTGGTGTGACAGCTTGCAGCTTCAGAGCTGGGCACTGCACCTGCTAAATGATCCGTCAGTCCTCTGTAGGGTTGTTGCCTGTCCGAGATTCCCTGGACAGTCTGGGTTTTGAATCATGTGTTCGGGTTTCAGGCATACTGAAACCTGGACACATTATTCAAACTGGGCTGTGACTCCCCAAGTAACCAAGATAGTCACACACAAATCTGTTGCCACCCGGGAGCTGGGGGCGCCTGTCTGGGGGCAGGTTCAGCATTACTGGGGCAGAGCTATGATGTCAGCAAGAGCAAATTTGGTGCACTCGAAAGGTGTCCCAGGCCACTAAAGTGTTTGGTTTGGCTTGAAAAAAAAAGGTGCCAACCCTAGTCCTCTGGGACCTGTGACTAAGAAGACTGCAGGGAGGGAGGGGAAGAGGAGAACTTCTGCACGGATTGCCTAGGCGATTCAGGCGGAAGTGGGAGCAGGTACCTGTTAAAAGGTACCTCAAAAAAAAAACGTACTTGCAAAATGTGGTGGAGTGCTTAAAGCGGGACTTCCCCTTTTGGGTTGCGCTCTGCTTTAAGGCAATTTTTCCTCTTAGGATTGAATGTTAGGGAATGTTAAAATGCTACTGACTGTTCACAAATATTACAAATATGGGTAACGTATTTATCGGCGTATACCGTGCACTTTTTCCCCCTTAAAATAAGGGGAAAATCGTGGATGTGCGATATACGCCGATACCCGCTTCCCGCGCTTAGTTTGAACGCCGCCGCCGACATATACCGAGTGCAGTACACTCGGGTACATTCGGCCAGGCTCGGCTTCACTCACGGTCACGCTCCTAGCCTTTATGCGTGAGAAGCCGAGCGTGACCGAGCGTGCCCGAGTGTACTGCGCTCGGTATATGTCGTCGACGGCGTCCAAACTAAGCACGGGAAGCAGGGATTCGACTCAGAGACAGCGCGGGAGAACCTCGGAGGCCGCAGACGGACGCCGGACCGGACAAGGCCGCCGATGGATGCCGGGCAAGACACTGACGAGGGGCATCTAAACTGTAAGTATTTTCTTTTTTTTTCAGGATTTTACCTTCTAGGTTGGGGGTGCGCGCTATACGTGGGTGCGCTCAATACCCCGATAAATACGGTAATTTACACAAATGATGAGACATTTGCAGAGTGAATGTTTTATAAATAGACCCCCATGTCCATGAAAACTGTTGGTATCCATACTATGCAAGATATACACTCACTGGCCACTTTATTAGGTACACCTTGCTAGTATTGGGTGCCCTTTGTCTTCAGAACTGCCTTCATTCCTTGTGGCATAGATTCAATACGGTGTTGGAAACATTCCTCAGAGATTTTGGTCCATATTCTACCACATCCCAAAGGTGTTCTATTGGATTGAGATCTGGTGAGTGTACAGTGACCTCATTGTCCAGTGGTGAGATGATTGGATCTTTGTGACATGGTGACATTATCCTGCTGGAAGGAGACATCAGAAGATGGGGGACACTGTAGTCATAAAGGGATGAACATGGTCAGCAACAATATTCAGGTATTAGGGGGTCCAAAGTGTGGCAAGAAAATACCCCCCACACTATTACACCACGTGGTTTTAGGCCTTATAGGCTGAAACGCGTCAACTGTTCTTATTTGCGTTTGTTCACTGTGGCTTGTTAATAAATACGACCATTTGTTAAAGAGCAATGACTGAAGTGCGGATCATCTTTTCCTCATTACTCTACTCAAACAGCGACTGTGGCTCGAGCACCTGGGAGCTCTGTTTTGTGATGTATGGGTAGTAGCTCTGACTTTTTTGTTTATAAACTATTACACCACCACCAGCCTGAACCGGTGATACAAGGCAGGATGGATTCATGCTTTCATGTTGTTTACGCCAAATTCTGACCCGACCATCTGAGTGTCACAGCTAAAAATCGAGACTCATCAGACCAGGAAACGTTTTTACAATCTTCTATTGTCCAGTGTTGGTGATCCTGTGCGTATTGTCGCCTCAGTTTCCTGTTCTTAGCTGACAGGAGTGGCACCCGGTGTGGTCCTCTGCTTCAAGGGTTGTGTGGTGCGTTCAGAGATGGTATTCTGCATACCTTGGTTGTAACAAGTGGTTATTTGAGTTACTGTTGCCTTTCTATCATCTCATTCTATCATGCCTATTCTCCTCTGACCTCTGACATCAACAAGGCATTTTCCTCCACACAACTGTCTCTCACTGTATACTTTCTCTTTTTCGGACCATTCTCTGTAAAGATGGTTGCGCGTGAAAAATCCAGTAGATCATTTGACTTGAAGTACTCAGACCAGCCCGTCTGGCACCAACAACCATGCCACAATCAAAGACACTTAAATCCCCTTTCTACCCCTTTCTGATGCTCAGTTTGAACTTCAGCAAGTCGTCTTCACGACATCTAGATGCCTAAATGCATTGGGGGTCATTTACCAAGCCTGTGCGCCATGACTCATGGTGCACAAGCAGGAGTAAAAGTGTTTTTGACATTTACAAAAGAGATACGCTGGCAGTGCAGTGTATTTCTTCATTTACTAAAATGCCTAATGCGCCCAGGAGAGGGCGCATGGTGCGCCTGTATAGACCTGGCGCACGGCATTTAGTAATGTATTTTGAGGGGATTTGGGCAGGAGTTTATTAGGGGAGGGAGGGGGGTGATGCAGGGGAAGTGTAGTGACATGTGTTTGAATGTGTGTGGCGGGCCGAATTGAAAGTGAAAGTGACTTTTGAGAACCGATCCCCCGTGCGCTTGCAAAGTGTGCTTGAACCTCAGGAGGTTCATTTGCATACTGGGCATGCGCAGAGGGAAATTTCGGGGAATCCCGTGCGCCTTGTCAGTATGCCGAGAAATTTTTGGTTAATACCAAGGGGCGTAGCTGAAATTCCTATGCGTGACGCGGCGCACGGGAATCTCCGAGTTGTTCTTAGCCTGCGCTGACCATGAAGGGGAACTCATCATGTTCCACGATGTCACATGGGTTGAGGTCACATGGTGGCATCACCACGCCCACGCCCTATGCCAATATAAGTCGGTGCAGTTGAGCGATTATACAATTTGCTACAGCAGGGGAAAAAATTCCTTCCTGATCCCCCGAGAGGCAATCGGAAATCCCCCGGATCAACTTTACCTACAAATCTTAGTACTTAGTTATATTATGTACATTTAGGAAAGTATCCAGGCCTTTTTAAAGCAATCTACTGAGCTGGCCAGAACCACGTCTGGAGGGAGTCTGTTCCACATTTTCACAGCTCTTACCGTGAAGAAACCTTTCTGTATTTGCAGATAAAATCTCTTTTCCTCTAGACGTAAAGAGCGCCCCCTTGTCCTCTGTGTTGTCCGTAAACTCAACACCAAGTTCACTATATGGACCTCTTATATATTTGTACCAGTTTGGTTGCCCTTCTCTGCACTTTCTCCAGTTCTCCAATATCCTTTTTGAGATCTGGTGCCCAAAACTGAACTGCACATTCCAGATGAGGTCTTACTAATGATTTGTTCAGGGGGGCAAAATGATATCTCTCTCTGGAGTCCATACCTGAATAATTCTTTGCTGATCAAATGGGCCCATAATACCCTCAACCCTATCCAAGTTCAATTCTTCTAATAAAATACAAAAACCAAGGACTGCTTCTTGTCTCCAGCATGTGGTGGACAATTCTGTGTGCCTGGCTGTGCAGGGTGGGAGATACCTTCATTCACCAGTGGCTCCTGTGGGGGTAGCTCTTCATAGACATCATCTTCTGATAGGATATCTCACCCAATAAAGTGTATTGAATATATATACCGTATTTATCGGCGTATATAGCGCACTTTTTTGCCCTGAAAATCAGGGCAAAATCGTGGGTGCGCGATATACGCCGATACCCGCTTTCCCGCGCCAAGTTTTGAATACTGCGCCGACATATACCGAGCGCAGTACACTCGGGTATATTCGGCCAGTCTCGGCTTCTTCCGCGGTCACGTCCTGGACGTACAGGATGTGAGCGCGACAGTTGCTGAGCCTGCCCGAGTGTACTGCGCTCGGTATATGCTGGCGCAGTATTCAAAACTCGGCGCGGGAAACGAGCGGGGAGGACGCGAGGACACCGGACCCGCCGAAGAGGACACCGGACCCGCCGCAGAAGGACAACCGAAGCCGCAGAAGGACAACCGAAGCCGCAGAAGGACGCCGGACCCACCGAAGAGGACACCTGAAGCCGCAGAGAGAGGCCCGACGAGGCCGCCGATGGACGCCGCGCAAGACACCAAAACTGTAAGTACAAAAATAACTTTTTTTCCACAGGATTGGGGGTCACTTTAGGGGTGCGCGGTATACGCGGGAGCGCGTTATACCGCGATAAATACGGTATATATGTATATATATATATATATATATATATATATATATATATATATATATATATATATATATAGTACAGACTAAAAGTTTGGACACACTTTCTCATTCAAAGAGTTTTCTTTACTATGAAAATTGTAGATTTACACTGAAGGCATCAAAACTATGAATTAACACATGTGGAATTATATACATAACAAAAACGTGTGAAACAACTGAAAATATGTCATATTCTAGGTTCTTCAAAGTAGCCACCTTTTGCTTTGATTACTGCTTTGCACACTCTTGGTATTCTCTTGATGAGCTCCAAGAGGTAGTCACCTGAAATGGTCTTCCAACAGTCTTGAAGGAGTTCCCAGAGATGCTTAGCACTTGTTGGCCCTTTTTCCTTCACTCTGTGGTCCAGCTCACCCCAAACCATCTTGATTGGGTTCAGGTCCGGTGACTGTGGAGGCACCCCATCACTCTCCTTCTTGGTCAAATAGCCCTTCCCCCGCCTGGAGGTGTGTTTGGGGGTCATTGTCCTGTTGTCCTGTTGAAAAATAAATGCTGGTCCAACTAAACGCAAACCGGATGGAATAGCATGCCACTGCAAGATGCTGTGGTAGCCATGCTGGTTCAGTATGCCTTCAATTTTAAATAAATCTCCAACACTGTCACCAGCAAAGCACCCCCACACCATCACACCTCCTCCTCCATGCTTCACGGTGGGAACCAGGCATGTAGAGTCCATCCGTTCACCTTTTCTGCGTCGCACAAAGACACGGTGGTTGGAACCAAAGATCTCAAATTTGGACTCATCAGACCAAAGCACAGATTTCCACTGGTCTAATGTCCATTCCTTGTGTTCTTTAGCCCAAACAAGTCTCTTCTGCTTGTTGCCTTTCTTTAGCAGTGGTTTCCTAGAAGATATTCTACCATGAAGGCCGGATTCACACAGTCTCCTCCTAACAGTTGTCCTAGGGATGTGTCTGCTGCAAAAGGTGGCTACTTTGAAGAACCTAGAATATGACATATATTTTCTGTTGTTTTACACTTTTTTGTTATGTATATAATTCCACATGTGTTACATTCATAGTTTTGATGCCTCCAGTGTGACTCTACAATTTTCATAGTCATGAAAATAAAGAAAACTCTTGGAATGAGACGGTGTGTCCAAACCTTTGGTCTGTACTGTATGTATATATATATATATATATATATATATATATACTGTACTACGAGAGGTGTGTAGTAATTTGTAGATGTTGATGAGTAGAAGACACCCAGTGTAGGAGTGATATTTATTTGCACCTTTTTAAGCCATCTCAGGCCTCTTTTGGATAAAAAAGTATTCTTCAAATAACAAAAGTCCTAGAGTAACAACACCCTCTCCCTTCTTCTCTATAATATAAACCAGGGGTCTCTAATCTTTCTATACAAAGAGACAGTTTACTGTCTTTCAGAGGTTAGAGGGGGCATACTGATAATAGTGGAGTAGATATTGTCCCATCATTGGTAGGGATAGTGTGCCATTGTTGCTATCAGTGAGTTTCTATGCTGAGCATTTCCTTCCTATCACATCTGAACAGCACATGTGACTATAGAGTCACACAGGTGGGCATATACACAGTGGTAAATGGCAGCCCACTCCCTCCCTTCTTTATCATACCCACTAACCAGCTAAACACAATGAGGGTGGGATATTACATGTAGATTAATGGAGGCTTCACCTCCCTGTTATTCTAAGGCCGCGTACACACGATCGAATTTGTCCGCTGAAAACGGTCCGATGGACCGTTTCAGCAGACAAATCCGATCGTGTGTACGGGCTAGCGGACAGGTTTGTCCATCGGACAAATTTCAAAGCATGCTTTGAAATTTGTCCGCTACAAAGCTGTCCGTCGGATATGTCCGCTGGTTAGTACGGGAAACCAGCGGACATATCCTCCCGCACATGCGTCGTATCCTGTGAATGGATCCGACGCATGCGTTTACTTCCTGGTGCGGTGACGTAGCGATGACGTGGCGGCGTCAACGTCACCGCCGCGTCACCACGCTGTCTGCCGGCGGGGATTTTGATCCGATGGTGTGTACACGCCATCGGACCGAAATCCGATGAGACATGTCCGCTCTAAACTGTCCGTCGGACAAGTTTGAGCGGACATATCTCATCGTGTGTACGAGGCCTAAGACACAGGCTGGAGGGGTGTGAGACAGCCTGTGACTGTCAGAAATCCACCCACACTATGTAATTTCCACAAAATATGAAAGATTTGATTTCAAATATATATTTGTATGACAAATTGAATAATTTATTTTGAACATGTGACCAGCAGCAGAGGACTAGAAGCTCCTCCTGCTTATGTTTCCTCTCAGACAGGCCACAGTTTTGACACCACAGGCTGACACAGAGGGAGGTGTTTCTGTAGCCCTTGCTACAATGTAATGCAAAGGAATGCAGCACAGGCAGGGAGCACAGGAAGCTGACAAGATTTTCGACAGGATCAACAGGAAGTTTTTGGCAATTATTAAACGAATGCTTTCAATGGTATATTTTTTTTTTATAAATCAAATCATTTTTTATTACTTCTTTTGTAATACATTTAATTACATAGTTTGTCAAATTAAATTCATAAAGTATCAAAATTGTGAAAAACACACAAAATAATCACACCTTGCACATCTCGGAGTAGCTTAGCATAGAATAACCACCACATAATATTGTATAAAGACATGGACACATTTTACTCCTTCATCATGGTATGGCAGTTTTCTCTATGCAGCAAAAAAAAAAAATTGAATAAAAAATAAAATAAATTTGTCTCTATTTTTACACAATGATTTATTCTCTTCTACTCCTTGCCCCTTTACCTCCATTCCTTACACCTATCCACCCCCTTTACCTCACTCCTCTCCACTAAATAAGCCATCATTTAGTCGATTACGGGAATCTATCCAATACGACCCCATTGTTTATGAGTTGGGGGATCAGCAGATGACCATTTTTGTAAAATTATTTTACGTGCTAAGTATAAGGATCTTATCAATGGTATGTTTAACAGAGCAAAGGGAACAGATAAGAGTCCATTTTAAGAGTTTATATACTTTAACCACTTCCCGCCCGGTCAATAGGAGATTGACGGCCGGGAAGTGGTTATGAAATCGTGACTGGATGTTGTCCAACGTCCTGCAGGATTTCATGCCGCGTGCGCCCGTGGGCGATCGGTAATGCGGGGTGTCAGTCTGACACCCTGCACCTCCGATCTCGGTAACGAGTCTCCGGCGGAGGCTCACTACCACGTGATCAGCCGTGTCCAATCAGGGCTGATCACGATGTAAACAGGAAGAGCCGTAGATGGCTCTTTCTCACTCGCGTCTGACAGACGCGAGTACAGGAGAGCCGATCGGCAGCTCTCCTGACAGGGGGGGTTTGCGCTGATTGTTTATCACCGCAGCCCCCCCTCGGATGCCCACACTAGACCACCAGGGAATGCCCACACTGGCAGGGCAAAAAAAAAAAACTTAAAAAAAAAAAATCAGGATAAAAAAAAAAAATACATCCCAAGTAAAAAAAAAAAAAGAAAGATGCCAGTCAGTGCCCACATATGGGCACTGACTGGCAACAGATACATCAGTGCCACCCCTCAAAGTCCATCAGTGCCACCCCACAGTGTCCTTTAGTGCCACCCCTCAGTGCCAATCCATGCCCAGTGCCCACCTATCAGTGCCCATCTGTGCCACCCATAAGTACCCATCAGTGCCACCCATAAGTGCCACCCATGAGTGCCATTCTGTGCCGCCTATGAGTGCCCAGTGCCGCCTATGAGTGCCCATCAGTGCTGCCTATGAGTGCCCATCAGTGTCACCTATGAGTGCCCATCAGTGCCGCATACCAGCGCCGCCTATCAGTGCCCATCAGTGCCACCTCATCGGTGCCCATCAGTACTACCTCATTGGTGTCCATCAGTGCCACCTCATCAGCGCCCATTAGTGCCGCCATATAAGTGCCCATAATTGAAAGAGAAAACGTACTTATTTACAAAAAAGTTAACAGAAAAAAAAAATTCAAAATTGTCGCTCTATTTTTGTTTATAGCGCAAAAAATAAAAACCGCAGAGGTGATCAAATAGCACCAAAAGAAAGCTCTATTTGTGGGAAAAAAAGGACACCAATTTTGTTTGGGTACAGTGTAGCATGACCGCGCAATTATCATTCAAAGTGCGACAGTGCTGAAAGCTGAAAATTGGCTTGGGCGGGAAGGTGCGTAAGTGCCCGGTATGGAAGTGGTTAACCACTTGCCGCCCGCCCTATTACAAAATGACGGCTGCAAAGTGGTTTCAATATCCTGACTGGACGTCATATAAGGTCCTCTGGATATTTAGCCACTGCGCGCACCCGGGGGCACACATCGCGGCGATCATTGTTGCAGAGTGTCAGTCTGACACCCCGCATCACCGATCTAGGTAAAGAGTCTCTGATGGAGACTCTTTACCACATGATCAGCTGTGTCCAATCATGGCTGATCACGATGTAAACAAGAAGAGCCGGTAATCGGCTTTTCCTCACTTGCGTCTGTCAGACGCGAGTAGAGCAGAGCCGATTAGCTGTTCCTCTGACAGGGGGGATTTGTGCTGACTGATTATCAGCACAGCCCCCCCCCCCGAGGATGCCCACACTAGACCACCAGGGATGCCACTAGATCACCAGGAATGCCACCAGACCACCAGGGATGCCCACCACCAGGTATGCCATCCTAGACCACCAGGGATGCCAATCAGTGCCCACAATGGATGCCAATCAGTGCACACAATGGGCATCACTGATTGGCAGGCATTGTTGTTTGGCACCAATAAGTACAATACAGTACATCCGTGCCACCTATCAGTGCCCATCCATGCCACCTATCAGTGCCTATCCATGCCACCTATCAGTGCCCATTCGTGTCACCTATCTGTGCTCATCCTTACCGCCTATCCGTACCGCCTATCAGTGCCCATCCGTGCCGCCTATCAGTGCCCCATTAGTGCTGCATATTAGTGCCCATCAATTCCACCTCATTAGTGCCACCTCATCAGTGCCCATCAGTGCAGCCACATCAGTCCCCATCAGTGAAGGAGAAAACTTACTTATTTACAAAGTTTTGTAATGGAAACAAAAAAAAAGCATTTGTTTTTCAAAATTTTCGGTCTTTTTCTTCTTTTTTTTTTTTTGCAGAAAATAAAAATCCCAGAGGTGATCAAATATCACCAAAAGAAAGCTCTATTTGTGGGAACAAAATGATACAAATATAATTTGGGTACAGTGTAGCACGACCGCGCAATTGTCATTCAAATTGCAACAGCGCTGAAAGCTGAAAATTGGTCTGGGCAGGAAGGTGTATAAGTGCCCGGTATGGAAGTGGTTAATCATTACCCTCAATCCAGCCCATAAATGTTACTGCTAACTTCAACTTCTCATCCAAATTCTCATTTGCTTTTAACAATTGTTTTTTAAACAGATGGACTTTACCGAACAAAAAAAATCAAAATGAAATTTATTCAGTTGGAAAAAAAATGTTACATTCTGCTCCTTCTAATTTTCTCGTCACTGTAGTCAAAAACAAGGGCCAATTTGAACCCACTTACCATTAGAAAATCTTCTAGTGTGTGGCCAGCTTAACCATACATCCAAACAAATTAATTTTTTTATATTTATTTCAATTAATTTTTATTTTATAGAGATAAATGTATCACATGGAAAAATAAATCACTAATGGAGATGTCATGCAATAGAAGCTAAAATAACATTTTTATGGTGCCTTTGTACATAATTATGACCCAACCTTTGCTTTGGTTTGTTATTCGTTCCCAATGGGAATAATTAGTCCATTAGTCGAGTGTCAAGTCTTTGCTTGTTTCATCTGTAAAAACAGATGACTTTTGACAATTTGTACTCTTTTGGGAAGCTATTACTACTAACTGGTGACACCTTGGAATCCGGCTTGCTAAAATCAGAAGAGGATATTCTAATGAACTGGTTAACTAGCTTGTCATGTATGATTATGTGCCATGACATTTCCAGGGGCCTTTTGGGGCCATTAGAGGCTTTATAAGGATCCTCAGCTTCCCCCTAAACACAGTGTTAATGATGCAGAAGAGGACAAGGGCTGCACCAGAACTACCACCCAACATCTAGAAAGAGAACTTCAACATCCATCAACCGTTGTGCTGGACTGAGGAATTGACATCAACATCCCTGTAAGTACAAATATGATGAAACTACATTAATAATAATTTGAGAACAAATTTAGCAAACAAATGTGTCAAGCTCAGTTAAGCCTTTGTTGTAAAACCACTAAATAGACTATATTGTCAAAAGTTTGGAACTTTAATGGCATCCCAGTCTTAGTCCGTAGGGTTCAATATTGAGTTGGCCCACCCTTTGCAGCAATAACAGCCTCAACTCTTCTGGGAAGGCCGTCCACAAGGTTTTAGGACTGCGACTATGGGAATGTTTGACCATTCTTGCTAAGAGCGCATTTGTGAGGTCAGGCAATGATGTGAATAAAAAGGCTTGGCTCACTGTCTCCGCTCTAATTCATCCCAAAGGTGTTCTATCGTGTTGAGGTCATGGCTCTGTGTAGGCCAGTCAAGTTCCTTCACCCCAAACTCACTCATACATGTTTTTGTGGACCTTGCTTTATGATCCTCATCCGATTACTATACAATAAATCTAGCCCCATTGTTACAAACTATGAAGAATAGACTACGGGTGAGGGCTCATCTCCCCTTATCCCTGATTCGGCGAATCAATTTATGATAAAACTTTTGCCTGTATTTCTGTATGTTCTCAGACATTCCCCAGTATGAGTGAGTGAGTGAGTGAGTGAGAAACTTGTATAGCGCAACACATGCGAACTGAATCGGCTCTGGGCGCTTGGTATCCATTTCCTACTGTATTTTACCTTCAGAATAGATGGATTTTGAGTTATTTTCTGAAGGCCAGGTGATTCACTTCCGTTCAGATACTGGTTGGTAGTGATGTTGCGAACCTAAAAATGTTCGTTCGCGAACGTTGAGCGTGAACTTCCGCAAATGTTCGCGAATGGGCGAACCGCCATGGACTTCAATTTCAATGGGCAGGCAGATTTTAAAACCCACAGGGACTCTTTCTGGCCACAATAGTGATGGAAAAGTTGTTTCAAGGGGACTAACACCTGGACTGTGGCATGCCAGAGGGGGATCCATGGCAAAACTCCCATGGAAAATTACGTAGTTGACGCAGAGTCGGTTTTTAATCCATAAAGGGCATAAATCACCTAACATTCCTAAATTGTTTGGAACAACGTGCTTTAAAACATCAGGTATGATGTTGTATCTATCAGGTAGTGTAAGGGTTAGGGTTACAGATAGGGTTAGGGTTACGGATAGGTAACCCTAACCCTAACCCTATCTGTAACCCTAACCTTGTCTGTAACTTACACACTCATGACATAAATTATGTGTCAATCTTGGTGTAGTGATGACTGTGCTCGTGCGCATGTTTGGGAGACTGCAGGCGATGGAGGTTTTTCAAAGCCTATGGTCGTGCTGGGTTAGTTAGGTGACAGTTAAGTGACCCAGAAAACAATGATTCTGCAATGATTCTGCAGTGTGGGCCCATTGTTGGCCTAGTAGGCTTTAATGATCACCTTAGATGATCACAAAGAATATTCATGTTTTTTCTATGCAAAATTATCCAGCCGATCGCTTTTGGTCTGTTCACAATGAAGCAACGACCTTATCATCTGGGGTGTGCCAACATTGCCATTGACAACACACTCATAGAGGTGGTCGCTGCATTGTGATATGCAAGCCCCTTCACCACAACAAGGTAAAGATCACAAAGGGGAATTGTCACATGTATGTGACTTTTGACACATGTATGTGATAGCGGCCATAAAAATTGATGTTTTCAAGGCAGAAAGTGCACTAAAACATTGAGGCTTGAACCCTAGTTGGTGGCAGATAAGTCACGCAAGTCATCCGGCATGCAGAGATAATATACAGCAGCGTGTGGACCATTTTTAGCCCAAGGCAGCTCATCTCATCAGGCCTTTTTAGTCAAATGTATCGCCCACTGTCAGTCCCTTCGGGATCCATGCCTCATTCATCTTAATAAAGGTGAGGTAATCTAGACTTTTTTGACCTAGACGACTTCTCTTCTCAGTGACAATACCTCCACTGTAACTATAACTGACCAGCCTGCCTGCCTGCCTGCCTGCTCTATCTAACTCCAAAAAATTACACTCTCTCTCTATATCTCTCTCTGTAAACCACCGCAACACACATTAGATTACATAGAAAAAAAAAAGCAAACTGGTGGACTAGCCCTAAAAAGGACTGTTTGGGGTGCTGTCAGGACGCTGTCCTTACAGCAGAGATCAGATGTGTCTTTCAGGACTGGAGTGGACACTGAATACACTGGCCTAGCTAGCAATTTCCCTATTAAATCATCAGCAGCTACACTGTCCCTCCTCTCACTAAGGTCGCGTACACATAATCGGACATGTCCGATGAAACTGGTCTGCAGACCGGTTTCATTGTACCAGTTTGATGGTGTGTATGGCCTATCGGACCGTTTTCCATCGGACCAAAGTTTTAAAACATGCTTTAAAACCTGTCGGACAGGTTCGATGGTTAGTACACAAAAGCATCGGACCAATGGAAGCATTGAACTTCGTTTTCTCAGCACATCGTTGTGTTTTACGTCACCGCGTTCTGGTCTGATCGGATTTTTGGTCCGATGGTGTGTACACACATCAGACCATCAGACCACTTCAGCCTGGTCAAATGAAAACGGTCCGTCGGACCAGTTTCATCGGACCTGTCTGATCGTGTGTACAGGGCCTCAGATTGCAGGTTCCGAATGAATCTAAAATGGATGCTGTACAGGAGGTGGGAGGGTCTGGGAGAGAGGGTATGCTGCTGATTGGCTGGAATGTGTCTGCTGACTGTGAGGTTCAGGGTCAAAGTTTGCTCAATGATGACGAATAGGGGGCGGATCGAACATCGAACGCGAACAAGCAATATTCGCCGGCGAAGAGTTCTGTACATTTCTTTTTTTTATATAATATTCAATCTTTATTTATTTTAATATCATACAAATTGTTCTTTAAAAATCGAGAAAAAACTGTTCCTTATAAATAAATCACATATTTAAAGCATTAATATACAATATAATATAATAAATCTTAATTTACCATACTAGAAGGTAGGTACTTTTTTAATTATGAAGACACCCAGTCTATTAGTTCTGACTAGTATTATCATATTTGCTCTTTAGCCACTCTCCGTTTAGTTATTCTCAGCTATCGTTCTTATCCCCTCAGGGGTAGCTCCCTTTTTCTCCAGCCATGGTTTCCACATTTCCTCAAAGTCCCTAAGGTTTCCTCTCTTTATATAAACTGCTTTTTCTTTACAAATGGACTCATTTATTGCCCTAATCCATTCACTTACTGCCAGTGGTGAAGTTGCCTGCCACCTCATAGCTATTAATTTTCTAGCTTGAAATAGACACCTTAATATTGCAACTCTAGTATTCCTTTTTCCTTCCGTTCCTGCTTATAACCCAGTATACACAGTGTGGCCTCCAGCTCCAACAGAATTCCAAATATGTCTCTCAGGGTGTCAAGCACACCCTCCCAGTAACGAACCAGCTTTGGGCAGCGCCACACCATGTGCACTAGGTCTCCCTGCCCCTGACATCTAGGGCATTATCATCTGGTCTTTTACCGAATTTAAATAATCGCTTAGACGTATAATAAGCTCTATTTATCAGCATCAAGTGGGAGATTTTCTGAGGAGGTGAACCTGAAACCTTTGATCCCATCTCTAATATTCTCTTCCACTGTTCTTGTGATATTTCCCCTATATCTTCCTCCCAACTTTCTCTAATTTTAAGCAGATGTGCCCCTGTATTGATCTTTCTAATTATCTGTATATATATTTCAGATATGAGGCCCTTAGTTGGGCCCCCTTTAGCTATCTTTTGAAATAGGAGCATTGTATTCCAGACTAATTTTTGTGTTCTAAACTGGGCTTCAAGAGCATGTCCTACCTGGAAATAGGTAAAGAATGAGTGTTGCGGGATCTTAAATTCCTCTCTCAAATCCTGGAATTTCCTATAAGTATCTCCTTTATACAAGTGTATCAGCCTTTTTATACCGCATCTTTCCCATTCTCCCACCTTTTCTATCCGTAGTATTTCATGTAACTTGGAGTTATTCCATAGGGGGGTATACTCAGTGAATCCGGTGTAGCCCATTAGCTTCCTAACTTTTTCCCATATTTTAATTATCATTTTAATTGTTGGAGTCCTATATCTAACGGAGTACTTTGATAACCGAGTCATGTGGGGCCCCAGTCAGCATTACATCCCATTAGTTGTTGCAATTGTGCCGATAAATAATAGGACTCAGGGTGAGGGACTGCCATTCCCCCTTCCAGTACCGGAAGCTGCAATTTAAGTAGTCGAATCCTGGGTTGCCCCCCTTTCCATATTAGTTCTCTGAAAAGCGTTTCAATTTTATCAAACCATTTTCTACCAATCCAGACCGGACTATTGTGCATTATATACAACAATTGTGGCTGCCAGATCATCTTGATTAAGCTGCATCTGCGAGCCACTGATAACGGGAGCCGTTTCCAGATACCAATTTTTTGTTTAAATTTAACCAGTAGGGGAATTAGGTTTTTATCTATGTATTGTTGGGGATCTTGCATTGCCTGTATCCCTAAATATTTCAATGTATCCACTACCTTTAATTGTGGTATTCCCACTACCCCAGCTTCTCCAATTGGATCCACCAGTAGCAACTCTGATTTTCCCCAATTTATCTCCAGGCCTGTAAAACTACCAAACTCCTCCACTATATTCATTGCTCTTACCAGAGAATGTTCCGTATCCCCCAGGTAGAGGAGAATATTATCAGCATAAAGCGCGATTCTTTCATCTCCCATCTTCCTTTGGAATCCAACTATTTCAGTACTTGACCTTATGGCTATCGCCAATGGTTCCATCTCTAGGGCGAAGAGCAGGGGTGACAAAGGGCACCCCTGTCTCGTCCCCCTCTCTAATAGAATCTTTTTTGAAAATGTATTGTTAATTCTAATTTTGGCACTAGGGGTGTCATAAAGCATTTTTATACAGGCAGTAAATTTCGGACCAAATCCAAACTTTCCTAGCACCCTCCAAATATATCCCCATTCTACACCGTCGAATGCTTTTGTCACATCTAATGACAATACGGCTCTCGTTCCCTCTGACTCCGTCGGGGTTTGTAAATTTAAGAAGGACCTTCTTATATCCATGCTGGTAGATCTATTAGCTATGAATCCCGTTTGATCTGGATGAATCAGTTTTGAGATCAATCTATTAGGCCTCACTGCCAAAACTTTGGCCACTATCTTAGCATCCGAACACAAAAGGGAAATTGGTCTATATGCAGCTGGGTCTAAAGGGTCCTTTCCTTCTTTCAAAATGAGTATTATAGTTGCCTCCAACATTGACACTGGGAGTCTCCCCTCCGTGGCCGCCATTCAATGCTTTTAACAGCTCAGGCAGTAATATTTCTCCGTAGTATTTATACATTTCTGACGGAAGTCCGTCTGGGCCAAGTGACTTTTGATTTGCCATATCGGCCACTGCTTGCTGGATTTCTATGAGCGATATTGGAATTTCCAGCTCATCTCTTTCTGCACAATTGCAACAACTAATGGGATGTAACACCCTGGGAGGGGAGACACCTAGTGGGAGAGCATACCCAGGCTCAATTGCAACTGGTCTCGGCCACACAAAATATACCCATCTATTTCAGATTTCTGCTGGAGGTGTGCCACACCTGCGGCAGACTTTATACATATATTTTGGAGCTGTTCATTGGACGAGACCTCTTGGAATGAGGTTACCACATTCATTTGAACAGTCACTACCATGTTCCAGATTCCATTGAGGGTGGAAATATGTTTGCTGGGGCTTGTGGATCCACTGGCTCATAGCTGGGCAGTTAGAACTCTTTTGGGGATACTACCTGTGCAGTTAGTTTTGCACAGAGTGGCCCCGATCCATGTCTTCTGGGGTCCCTTGGCGGCTGTCTCTGGTCCTCCCTGCAATTAGTCACCATAGTCATGCGAGAGCTTGCATGGTGGTCACTAATTGCGGGCACACTCCCGTGATACTATGGCCGCTCGCTGTATCGCTCAGCCCTGCCCCTCGGCGCGCTGCGTCATTGGATGTGATTGACAGCAGCGCCAGCCAATGACTCTGCTGCTCTCATTCCATCCGCTCTAGCCAATCAGGGGCCAGGCTGGGCGGCGAAGAGGATCGTGGGACCGCGCGTGGGACTTTTGAGGGGTCAGGTAAGTATAACAGGGTTTGGGGGGTTCATAGATTGCATAAAGGTGAAAAAACATTTTCCTTTACAACTCCCTTAAGGGTAGGCACATTCGACCGCAGATTCGATAGACACAGATTGCTATTGTCAGTGTCATGTCGAATCTCCTATCTATATCGAACTGTTGTAGCAACAAAAACAAAAATAAAGCATTTTTTTATGTCACATCTTTCCGATTTCGGATTCTGCACGTTCGTTTTCGTTTGTTAAAACCCAAAATTCTTACGAAAATGCATTTGAACGAAAACAAATGCACATGTCTATTCGCTTATGCTAATGCTGATTCTTCGGATGACTAGTTAACAGTTTGATAGGTAATTAACGGTATATATTGTTGTACAACACTACATTTATACTTCATTAAGATATGGTAGAGTGCGTATTCTTATTAATCCCAGTTAGCTCTGTAGGATGTTTTTTGAGGGAGAGTGGCCAATAAGAATCCTAATGTTTCAGACTGCTCGGTTGGTATATATATATATATATATATATATATATATATATATATATATATATATTTTTATTTATTTTTTTTAATATATAATGCTTGGGGGTCCTAAGTACCATAATTTTCGAGCAAGAATACCTGATTTTTACATGTAAAATAAAAAATAAAAAGGCCTGGAGCTAAAGTGGTTATGAGGAATTTTCTAGCAAAAAATGTTGATTGTTACAAAAAACAAAAGGTCTGTGTAACGGTCACCACCGTTTACGATCTTCCATCAACCCAAGACAAGACAGCTTAGCCGACACTTCACAATCCCTGTAGACATGATCTATTCCCCCAGAATTAAGATGAGACACGCTCCGTTCTCTCTGATTTCAGATGAATGAATGCTTTAATGGTACACTCTCAACTTTTTATACAGTTCAAGCATGAAAGGAACAAAGAAACTCTCCACCCCCCTCATCACACACTGGGGCTTCAATACACCTTCAGATGGGCTAATTACTAATAAGTATCCAGACATTTCGGCACCGGGCTGACATTTTTAACATGACCTAATTACTACACCTGAGAAGTCACATTCCACATTTTAGACAGACGTTCTGTCTCCGCATACAGCTTGACAAGTTCCATTCCACATCTTAACAGTGTCATTAGCATTACACAAAGGAAAGGTCTTAGGAGCAGACCTGAATTAACACCTCAAAAGCATGTGTCCCCACATTGGATGAAACCTTTGACCTTTGCAGACTTGATTAGCATCTCAACAGCCTTACACAATGGACAATGGAATATCTTAGGAGACTATTGACCTGGTGTGGGTCAACATTAACCAACAACTTGTAATATCTCAAGATATCCTGCAATACATAAATTATCAGTAATGTCCCATCTCATGTAGTTAATGATATAATTTCTCAGTCACCCTATGGCCCTATTGGACATAGGGTGACCCTAGACATAAGAGTCATTGGTGACGTTGGCACAGGAGCACCCCGCATCCCTCAAAGGTCTCTGGGTGTTACGGGCCATTCTGTTACAGACTGGAAGTAGATAAAAAAATATAAAAATCTTAAGCAAATTATACTGTTATAATGTATTAGTGCTAGGTGATTCTATTATTCCTGCATTATATATCAGTTAAATAAAAAACACAGTCTTCAGAACACATCTGCCTTCTACTAGCAAAATAATGTTCTGGGCTCCGTTACAGAGATGTCCCCTTATTTCTAGTCCTGCTGTAAACCTATAACGAGACAGGAATTGAGTGCCTAGAAAACGCATTCATGCCCCGCTGAGAGACCAGATGAGCGGTGCGGGTTGAAGGAGCAGCCCAGCTGCCTTGGGCCCCACAAGGACATGTGGCCCCTTCCCAGTGTGCCCCAGTGTTGCCAACCTACCAGATTGAAATTTACAGCCACATTTTTACTGACATTTCACAAAAGTTGCTTAATTACATTTTTAGGTGCAAATTTCAGTATTTAGGCTACAAACATGTACGCTAGGCAATAGCAATGTGATTTAAGGTAGATATTAAGGTAAAAAAACATATTTTTTGTTATTTTCAATATAATAAGGGCAAATTATTTAGTCACATCACCCCCTGCCTCCACCCCCCCTGCTTTCACCCCCTCTGCGGTGCCACAATCTCCCCCTGCCTCCAATCTCCCTCTGCCTCCAATCTCCCCCAGGCCCCCTGCCTCCAATCACCACCTGCCTCCATCATCCCCTGCCTCCATTCCCCTCTACGGTGCCACCAACAGCCCCTGTCTCTATCCCCCACCCTCTGCGGTGCCACCATCCCCCTCTGTGGTGCCACCAACACCCCCTGCCACTAATACCCCCTGCCTCCAATCTACCCCTGCCTTCATCCCCCTCTGCGGTGCCACCGCAGCCACCATCACCCCCTGCCTCCAATCTCCATGCACAGTTCCAAGCCAAACCAATCTCGGCTATTTTTACTGGCACATTCCTGCAACCACTCACATTTACGAACGGGGGAAAAAGGGCCAGTTTTTACGAACTGTCCGTAAAAATATGGACGGTTGGCAACACTGGTGTGCCCTATGGCCAGTGTGGGCCTGCTGTTGACAGAGGAAAGAAGCAGACGAGGCTCTCTGGCTGGCTGCTGTTGGGAAGATGGTCACTGAACACAGGCATATGGCTCCAGACTGCACACCTTCCTGTGTGGACTGAGCTGCTGCAAAGAACCAGCTTTCCAAACTTTCTAATTGTCTACTGTTGTGTTGCTACAGGACCCAGAAAGGGGAAAGTAAGTGCTCAGACCTGTGTTGCCCCATCCTGCTGTGTTTTGCCCGGTGTGAGGACTGAGGAACTGCCATTGTTGCATGGAAGTGCTAACCAGGGCCAGGACAAGGCCTGAGCAGGAGAAGAGTCTGCCCTAGGCACTGTGGTATCGTGTGAGGTAGGGGGGCAGCACAAGGTGTTTGGGGGGAGGGAATTTGTGTTCAGAGAGGGAATTTGGGGGGTAAGGGGGTAAGAATGTTCTAGGAGGGCAAATTTGGGAAAGTGTGCTAGTGGTGGCATGGGGGATTTGAGTTGGGAAGGGAAATGGGGGGAGAGGATTTGTGCTAGGAGGGGGGTGGATTGTGAAAAAAAGTAATATGGCATAGGGGAAATATTTTTTGGATTTATGCTAGTAGGGATAATCCTCTACCTCTAAAATTTCCTTCTAAGCTCCCCCACCTTCCAGTGCAAACTCCCCTTTTAGAGGTAGAGGATTTGTGCTAGGTGAGAGATGATCCTTTTTTGGGGGGGGGGATTTATGCTGGGGTCATATGGGGAGAGAGAGGATTTGAGCTGGGTGCTTAGTGGGTGAGCATGCAGATTAGTGCACAATTTTTTTTTTGGGGGGGGAGGGATTTTCACTGACATATTTGGAGGGGGGTGCAATTTGGCATGTTCACCTTGGGCTCTAGATGACCCACTGGCCAGTGATTTCCTTAACTGTCAGTCAGGTCACCTGGATAGTAGACATGTGAACACTGAAATATTTTGTTTCGGAATTTAGTTTTCGTCCGAAAAATACATTTATTTAGTTACTCCCGAAATTCGTTTTTATTTATTTTGTTTTTCGTTAAAAAAAATGCATTCTTTCGAAAATCCAAATTAATTAAGGTCGAATCTGTCATTGAATGCTTATGGTGTCTGTCGAATGTTCTAAGAAGATTTGACGGAATCTTTAAAAAAAAAATAATAATTTGACGGAGCAGAGAAACTGTACGTACATTTCCGGTCAAATGTTCTGCCTACAATCTATAGTAGAATTCTAATGGTGCGGCTTTACTATCCTTGTCTATATTGTTTGTGTATCACACGTCAGCTGCTGCCCGTTTTTAGATTTTATTTTATTTTATTATTTTTCTGCTATTAGCGCAGTTCTTGTTTTTTCTTGAGTAGAATTCTAACGTTGTATGACTAATAATAATTATATTTATTAATTATTATTACTAGTCAACCAACATTAGAATTCTTCTATAGCCTATGGGCGGAGCATTTCACCACAAATGTCCGCTCGCTGCGATCGTATGTTTTTAGCTACTTCGTCGAATCTTCATGTCTCTTTAATGTCGAATCTTTTCTCTCTATGTCAAATCTTTTCTCTCTATGTCAAATCTTTTCTCTCTATGTCGAATCTTTTCTCTCTATGTCGAATCTTTTCTCTCTATGTCAAATCTTTTCTCTATATGTCAAATCTTTTCTCTCTATCTCGAATCTTCTTCATGTCTCTATAATGTCAAATCTTTTCTCTTTATGTAGAATAATATTGGACTAATAGAGTAAAGGTTAGGCACATTCGACCACAGCGAAAATGAAAATAAACCATTTGTTTATGTCGGATCTTTTGTTTTTTGTTTTCTGTGCTTCCGTTATATTCCGAAAATATCTGAAGTTCTGACGAAAATGCATTCAGACAGAAAACGAATGCACATGTCTACTGGATAGTTTGTCAAACAAAATCAAAGAAAATTCCCAGCTCAACTTACCGACCAGCCTGCAACCAACAGAATTATCCTGTCTAAGGCCACGCACACACGATCAGATCGGTCTGATGAAACTGGTCTGACAGACCGTTTTCATCGGACCAGGCAGAAGTGGTTCTGATGGTCTGATGTGTGTACACACCATCGGACCAAAAATCCGCTCAGACCAGAACACGGTGACGTAGAACACAACGACGTGCTGAAAAAGCAAAGTTCAATGCTTCCAAGCATGCGTCGACTTGATTCTGAGCATGCGCAGGTTTTTGGTCCGATGCTTTTGCGTACTAACCATCGAACCTGTCCGACGGACAGGTGTCCATCGGACAGATTTTGAAGCAGGTTTTAAAACTTTGGTCTGCCGGACAATGGTCCGATGGGTCTGCAGACCAGTTTAATCGGACCGGTCTGATCACGTGTACAAGGCCTTACAGTATGTGTTAAAAATAGCAGCTGCAGAGCCTCTTCACGGCACCCCAGTATTTTCTGTTGTCCTAACTCTATAAATTTTGAGAGCCTCCACAGTGGAAGCACATGCATGACAATGGATATGCAGAGGGCAGGTAAGCCAGGGAGCCACACCATAGTCAGTGTGGTTGGTGATGTTTGTTAGGTAAAAGCACAGTTTGCTCATTGTACTCTGTGAAGCTGCAATCTGCTAGTCAGGTCTCCTCAGTGTGCTAAGCTGCTTCCAGTCTGGACTAATAGCTTCCTCTGCATCTAGAGAACTTGAGAGGTTTTTAGATGATACGTGTGGAGCTATGCAGATGACAGCATTAATATTAATGGCCAATCCTAGAGAGGCAGGCTCTGATGGCATGCTGGGAGACTGTATATATTCTTTGTGCACACTGAGCTATGGGTCATTCATTTCCTGGAGAAAATTAGTCGAACCTTGAGGGCACGCTGCCCTTCCAGGCAGTGCTGCTATGTCTGCTGTCATCATGCCTCAGGTGGGCGACCTGAGGGCCTGGATGCTGAAACCCTAGAACTAGAGAGAGCTGACTGAGAGGGGTTGTCTGCTGAAGATCTGGTTTGGTATCACTCTAAAAGGAGGCTACCAGCTGTCCTTGGGCCTTGTGAGTACAGATGCTTTTTAGAGATCTTGGGGACCTTTGTGCTATTGCCACCTCTCTGATGCTAAAGAGTCAGCTATAGGTCTGTTAAAGGGGAATGAAGAAAGAAATTGGCTGCACACTGACATGATTGAAGTCCATTTATTGAACATTCCATGCAAACAATGACACACACCACGGTTGCAGAGGCCGGAACAGAGGTGGACTAGTTTTGCACAGCTACATCAAGTGATAAGTAAGCACAGTGTAGCTGTGCAAAACTAGTCCACCTCTGTTCTGGTCTCTGCAACCGTGGTGTGTCATTGTTTGCATGGAATGTTCAATAAATGGACTTCAATCACGTTGGTGTGCAGCCAATTTCTTCCATCATTTAGTCTTCTACGGCAGGCGAGCCGGGGCTTGCACCCATGGGAGGAGTCTTACATCATTCAGTCTCTCACCTGGAGCGGTGATTTTCCTATGCTGTCTACTTCTGTTAAAGGGGACACCAGGTGGTGTCCTGAAGAGCTTTGTCTAGATAATCTCCCACTTAAAGGCTCTTGTGGCACTCTTGTGGCTTTAACCACCTCAATGCAGGGCACTTTCACCCCCCTTCCTGCCCAAGCCATTTTTCAGCTTTCAGCGCTGTCACAATTTGAATGACAAATTGCGCGGTCATGCAACACTGTACCCAAATGAAAGTTTTATAATTTTTTCCCCACAAATAGAGCTTTCTTTTGGTGGTATTTGATCACCACTGCAGTTTTTATTTTTTGCGCTATAAACAAAAGAAGAGCAACAATTCTGAAAAAAAAAGCAATTTTTTTTTTTGCTATAATAAATGGCCCAACAGCACTGGAACGAACCATCGGGGATCGAGGTACTGGGCACTGAGGGATTGATTCCTCTCTCAGTCAGTACCCTGGCGACATTGGGGGAAGATTCAGGCAACCCTTTTACTCAGGAGGACTTCCTTCACGTTCACACTCAGGCAAGGCCTGTGGCAGAGGCGCTTGTCTGACGGTCATTCAGAAGAGCCTGTGGCAGAGGCATCTTTCTCAAGTTTGAGTGATATTCTGGCTGCCAGGTCTGTGAGAGGGACCTGTCCAGGTACGCTATACCCACTCAAGTTGGAGTGGCGCCGAAAGACTGTTTATTGTCGGAAGCAGGACTGCTTCAATATCCAAGGCCTGAGTCTGCTATTCTCCTTCAAACCCCTTTCTTCTATCCTTTCTCACCAGTTTGATTGTTTTTTACCCGGCTGGGTAATAAAAGAGCACTTATAAAAGAGATTTCCTATTTTGCGGACATTCTTTTATTGCCACTATATCCATCATTCACCCTAGACACTTCACCGGAGCCACGAGATAACACGCCATCCCAAATCTAACCAGCAGCTCCTGTGGGGGTAGTGCTACACATGATTGTGCCCAGCCGTGCCGTTCTGCCGACGTATATCGGCATTAGGCGGTCCTTAATTGGTTAAATATGCACTGATTACTGTTTAAATGTGACTGACAGGGAAGGGGTTAACACTAGGGGCGATCAAGGGGTTAAATGTGTACCCTAGGGAGTGATTCTAACTCTAGGGGGAGGGGACTGACTGGGGGAGGTGACCGTTCGGTGTCCCTATGTACAAGGGAGACATCATTGGTCTCCCTTGTGGATCTGTGTGTTTACACACACAGATCCACGGTCCTGCTCAGTAACTGGGCAATCACAGGTGCCCGGCGGACATCGCGGGCGCTGGGCACGTGCATCGGGTTCCCAGTGATGCGGCAGTGCGTGCACGCCCCTAGTGGCTCAGGAAGGCGAAGACATCATATGACATCTGCCCAGAACGAGAGGCTTATTGTCCCGCTGTCATACTACTACTACTACTACTACTACTACTACTACTACTGCCTTAAACCTGAAGTCTACAAGACTTTATTATAGTGTGTCCAGAAAGAATACCTACTGTTCTCAATTTGTACATAGTTCCTGTTTTTGGAGTATCCAGCTCAGTTCCCTCAAACCTATCCAAGTTCTCCAAAAAACAACACTCCTACACTGATCTTTGAAGAAATGTGTGAGTGAGCCTGTGTGTCTGACTGCGGGGCAAAGTACTTGAGGAGGACCTGGGCAATATTTCTGCGGCTCCAATCGGAGTAGCGCTACAGAATTTAAAAACATGAGGCTTTAAGGTTGAAATGATTTTAAGGATTACAGTGTTAAGTTCATGTTTAGTGTTAGGGAGTGTTATGTCAAGCTTTAAATGTTTGAGGGAGGTTAGGTATTAAATGAGTTGTAAAGGAAACATTTTTTTTTTTTTTGCTGAAATGACTGTTTACAGGGTATAGAGCAGGGCTTTTTTTCTGGGGGAACTTGGGGGAACTCAGTTCCACCACCTTTGGCTCAGACCCTTTGGTGCCCGCTCACCACAATCACTTGTGAACACAGAAGTCTGGTTTCTGTGTTTACAAGTGACTGCTTTGTAACCCCCTGAACTCTGCACACTGTATGTAATGCAATTCTGGTATTTAATGCCCCTTTAAGACCCTTCTACTGTTTGTGAAATCTGAACGGGTCGTGGTTGAGTTCCTGCACCTATTTTCTGAGAAAAAAAGCTCTGGTATAGAGACATAATAGTTAACTGATTCCTTTTAAAAAATATTAAAAATAGATAAAAATCAGTCATATAATGTACCTGTAGTTTCAGTTTCGTTTTTCATCTAGTTTCATGCTTCTGTGAAGTACAGAGACACAGAGCCAATACAGGGCAGTGTTTGGTTCTGAGGGGTGTTAGACACACAGTAATCACACCTCCTTGATCAGAGACCACAGAGAGAAGCTCCCATGACTTTTTTCATAAGGAAACAGACAAGCAGGAAGTGTGGAGATCAGAGAAGGATTACAGCAACTTCAAAGCAAAAACGAACAATGAGGACATGAAACCAGGATTGCAGTAAGGTAAAGGAAGCTATTTAGCTAAAAAAAAATCCTTTAGTGACCCTTTAAGAGTTAGTTTTAGGGGTTAGGTTTCATGTGGATTAGGTGTTAGGGTCAGTCTAAACGGTTGAATTGAGATTAGCTATCTAGTTGTAACATTCATTTTTTTTTCCCACTTTTTTCAGAAGCCGTTCATGATGAACCTAACCGTATTCAGTACTTTCAATAACATCACCTACATAAACAGCCAATACCTTCAAATGCATCAACATGTACAGATTGGTTTCATCGTCATCATCACCTTCTGCTTCTGTTTCTTCATCTACTTCATCCTAGTTCTTCTAGTGGTTTACTTCACCACTCCTCACGTCCGGGAGAATGCACGATACATCCTTTTTGCCCATATGCTCATCAACGACACAATGTACCTCTGCCTTGGACTGTTCCTGAGTATGGGCGTTGGACTCCTAATATATATTCCTTTACCCATCTGTTACATTCTGGTGACCTGTGCCGCAGCTACATTTCGAATCACTCCGTATAACTTGGCCTTCATGGCCCTGGAACGATACGTGGCTATTTGCTTCCCTTTCAGACACACCATGTTATGTACAGCCCGGAGGTCATATGTTGCTATTGCGGCAATGTGGTTTGTTGGGTGGCTTCCCAGTGTTGCTGATTTTATAGTCCTCATTTCCAGTGTTGAGATTAAATATTTCTCCCAAAATCTACTATGCAGGCACCAATCATTACTTGTCCTACCAGTCCAAAACACCATACAATTCTCCACCTTAATTGGAACTTTTATTCTGGTGTCCCTGGTCATTCTCTTCACCTACATCAAGGTTATGCTGATAGCTCGAAAAACTGGATCTGGGATGTCTTCAGCCTCCAAGGCTGGTAGAACCTTGATCCTTCATGCAGTTCAGCTTTTTCTATGTCTGCTCTCTCTAACTTATTCATTTTCAGAAATGTACCAAGGAGAATATCATTTTTTAGTGAGTATGCTAAATTTTTTGATGTTAATGTATTTGCCAAGACTTCTCAGCCCTCTTATTTATGGCATCAGAGATAAAGTGTTTAGTAAAAGCATTAAGAAGATGTACTCTACCATCAAATAAGCTCTGTGCAAACCTTCATTCTTTAAGGGTCCTCACACTTATACCAGTGATTTTCTCTACCAAATATTGTTCTGTCTGCAGGCCATCTTTGATTTGAACAAACAGTTTCACAATGACTTTAGTTATCCCTTGCACAAATCTGGACCATTCCCTACCTACACCAAAAATCCTTATTGGTTAGGAGTATGGAGGCCACATTTTTTGCCTATAAAACAGAGATAAAAGTGTCTGGTGATTCAACCTGCTCATGTAAGCGCCAACCGAAATGTAAATAACGCCACTGAGGTCACTTTGAAAAGCCAGCTGATGTTTTTAATTTTTTTTTGGACATGTTCACATATTATCTTATACTGGTTTAAAACCTTCTAGTCTCCAAAATTTACTTCCACTGTCTCTAAATACCAGAGATATACTAGTGAGGGGTGCTTGAACCCCAACTATCTTCCATCTCCACCAAAATCATTGGATATTTTGACAGAAAATGTATCCTCCTGCAATGAAAAAAATCCACTCACCCTGGCATTTGTGACTGGTCAAAATAAACGATTTACTATCTAAATATAAAATAGGATATAGCAGCAGAGCCAAATTTACAGACTTGGGAAACTATGTGTAGCACCCTCCTACTTAGTTTTCTAGAAAATTGGGCAAGTTTAGTTATTTTTGGTTCCTCTGTAATCAATAGTGCAGTTATTGATTTCTTTTGGCCGTTCTGGAATTCACAGGCTGCTTTTTTTTTTTTTTATTTAATAGATTTTTATTGGTTTTTAAGATAATACATATATATAGTATACATATGCAGCAAAATACAGCATGAAATAAAGTAGTAATACATAGCAATAAAAAGGTCGCAAATAAACAATCAAATACACATGAATACATTCATATGCATAGAATCATGTTTTAGATGAAGACAATCAAAAATATTTACAAAACAAACTTCAAGTACCGTCAAGGAACAACACATGTAATAAAGGTTACAATGAGCGATATAAGAAAAAAGGAAAGGAAACAGTTAGATTACAGAGCACAACATCTCCCATAACAAAGAATTGTTTATATCAGGCGTAGGCACCATTGTAACCAGAAAACCTCAAAAAAAAAAAAAAAAGCATTCAAACATATAGACGTTTAGCATTTTGGTCGTTCCATGCTACCCAAGAATGCCATAAAGTATCATGTTTATGCAAAGTATTCTTAGAGGTGGCTAGTACCCGTTCATAAGTCATATGCAAATTGGTCAGATCGATAGCTTCAATAACAGAAGGGGGACGCGAGTCCTTCCATCATCTAGTGATGGATAGTCTAGCAGCAAGGAGAAAGTGGGTGATAGAACTGTGTATGTGAATTGGAAAGCTATTGATCCCTAGGGATAATAAAGCCAAAGCTGGGTCAGGTTTTATCGGGGAGCCAATCAAAGCAGATATGATGTTAAATATGTTTTTCCAATAATTTGCAAGTAAGGGACAACTCCACAAGACATGTAGTAGATCCCCCTTAATATCACAAAGCCTCCAACATTTATCAGAGTTTTGGTTGCTGAACTTGGATAGCACAACCGGTGTATAATACCATCGTAAGGTTATCTTAACTGATAATTCCCACAGGGACGTGCACTTGGAGACTGATTGATTCATTTTACATGCAGTAAGCCATTCATCACAGGAAAAGGACTGTCCTAGGTCCTCCTCCCACTGTATATGGGAGGGGGATTTCACAAAGGTTCTCTTAAGTTGAAGTAAATTATAAAAATGGGAAATTCCTCCTTTCATCGTGTCATATGAATTTAAGAAAGACCACGCTGATGTGTGGAGGTATATAGGGGCAGTTTTCAATTTTAGTAAGCAGAGCGTTATTTGAGTATAGTGAGAGCAGTATGTCGGAGGCAAGGCAAATTCCGATTGCAATGTAAGGAATGACTTGATTCCGATTTTATCGTATAAGTCATGTACTGTATATATACAATGCCTTTCTCACTCCAAAGATCAAAGGGAACCTGGTTCACAACAAGATGTAACACTCAAAGTGGTATTTTCACGTTTATTATAGAGTCTAGGAGTTTGGTAGACTGAAGAATTTTTAGCCATGTCGTGATAGACACATTCATCGTTGGGGACAAGTGCGTAGGGATTTTAATGCCCAAATGTGCTCCAAACAGCCATAAATAAGTTTGTCCCTCTTTGTTATAAGTGGATTCGATCATTCCCCACATCGTTGTTGGAGAAGGTCGAAACCATTCATTAATTTGTGTCATAATGGATGCATAAAAGTAGTCCTGGAAATCAATATAGCCTACTCCACCCCACATCCTATGTTTGATAAGTTTGTGATGGGCACACCTGGATTTTTTACCATTCCAAATGTATCTTGATAATAGAGATTGAAGAGATTTAAAACATTTAATAGGGACTGGGATGGGCACACTTCTAAATATATATAAAATTTGCGGTAGATGGATCATTTTAAACGCAGAGAGTCTACCCCACCAAGAGAATTCATTTTTTACTTGTTTAAGCAAATCCAATTGTAATTTATGTTTTAAGGGAACATAGTTATGCACGAATAGGGGTTTAGTTGTTCTCGTAAGATTGATACCAAGGTATGAAAGGCTGTTATCCGCCCATACATAGGGGAATGTGTTTTGAAGAAGGTTGTTCGATACAGCATCAATTCCAATGTCTAGTACATAGGATTTTGTGGTATTTACTTTATAATATGAAATCCTTCCAAACCATGACAATATATTTTGTACTTCCACCAGGGATGTAAATGGGTCAGTTAACATTAATATAATATCGTCAGCAAACAGACTGATCTTATGGACATGGGGACCAATAGTAATGCCCGAAATCTTAGGATTAGACCTGATATGTTCCGCTAAAGGTTCTATCATTAAGTTAAAAATTAGGGGTGATAGAGGGCAGCCCTGGCGAGTTCCATTAGAGATATAAAATGGTTGGGATATTAGATTAGAAGTAAAAACTCTTGCATTCGGGAATGAATATAAGGCAAGTATAGCTTTAAGAATAAGTCCTTGGAATCCAAATTTCTGTAGAGCAAGTGATAAATAGGACCAGTTCACTCTATCGAACGCCTTCTCTGCGTCCAATGATAGGAGCAGAGAAGGCGTCCCAGTCACATTGATATTGTGAATAACATTAATTAGTCTTCTAGTCGCATCAGATGTTTGATGACCCTTGGTGAATCCAGTTTGATCCATATTTATGAGGTTAGGGAGAATATTGATCAGTCTATTAGCTATTACTTTAGCATATATCTTCAGATCTATATTGAGTAAGGAGATGGGTCAAAAATTTGGGGGGAGGTAGGATCTTTGCCAGGTTTGGGAAGTGTGATAATCAACGCGGAGAGCATTTCTTTTGGAAAGGACGATGAGGAAGCAGCATGGTTATAAAGTTCCCTCATATGGGGTACCAATTATTCATTAAATAGTTTGACGTATTCTCCAGAGAATCCGTCAGGGCCAGGTGCTTTGGCTTTAGGCATAGAGTTAATAGAATTTATAATTTCAATATATGTGATAGGGGTATTCAGTAGTTCAAGTTGATGATCTGATAGTTTGGGCAATTTTAAAGGAGAGAGGAAGGAATGAATCTCGTCAATGGAAGGTTGTTGAATAGTGTCGTCATTGTTAAGGTTATACAAACCGCTATAGTATGAGCTAAATAAATCAGCTATTTTTTGCGGATTAATTATTTTTTCTCGAGTGGTGGGGTCAATAAGGTGTGAGATTTTAGTCTTTTGTCTGTGTCCTTTAATACGAGACGCCATGATTTTACCTGCCTTATTATTGGTGACGTAGGAATGTGCTTTTAACTTCCTAAGTTTGAAGTCATAAGATTCCAGGAGTATGGAGCGTAAATTGTGTCCCAAGTCATAAAGTTGGGATTGAAGAATCGGGGAGGGTTTAGCCTTATTTTTCGAATCAATGTCATTTAATTCTTTAGTTAGTTTGTCTATCTTTGCAGTCCGTCTTTTCTTGTCTTGTGAACCAAGTTGAATGAAAAGACCACGTATATAGGATTTATGAGCATTCCACAGTATCGTCGGATCGGACACAGAGCCCACATTGTTAGAAAAAAATTCAACAAATTTTTCAGAAATATATTTAATATTATCCGGTAGTTGTAGAAGGTAGTTATTTATACGCCATAAGTATGATTTTTTATGAGAATTTGCATTTTTTAATTTTATGCTGATAGGCGCGTGATCCGACCAGGTGATATCATGGATGCGGGTGTCAATTATGTTCTGTAGTAGCCATTTATCAGAAACAAACAAA
Organism: Rana kukunoris; assembly: GCA_029574335.1. Lineage (NCBI taxonomy): Eukaryota > Metazoa > Chordata > Amphibia > Anura > Ranidae > Rana > Rana kukunoris. The sequence continues at coordinate 17,548,040 of CM056050.1, read as the reverse complement.
TCAATCCGAGAATATGTGTTATGACGTGGGGAATGGAACGGGTAGTCCCTTTTAGCCGCATGATAACATCTCCAAACATCGTAAAGATCATTCTCCATAAGAAAGGTTGTAAGGGGAGAAGCAAATCTTTTGGCACTAGAAGAAGAGTCCATAACATAATATGGGACCAAATTAAAGTCTCCACATATTAAGAGATGGTCCTGCTGAATTTCATTAATTTTCTTCAGAACGGTTTTGTGGAATTTCATCTGTCTATTGTTGGGTGCATATACATTCACAAGTGTGTAAGTAACATTATCCAGGGAACAGACCAAAATGATAAACCTGCCTTCAGGGTCTAAGATGCAGTCTAACTTTTGAAAGGACAAAGAATCCTGTATAGCTATCATAACTCCCCTCTGTTTGCGGGAATAATTAGCTTTAAAAATATAAGGGAATGATTTATGTAGGCATACAGGTGAACTTTCTAGAGGAAAATGGGTTTCCTGTATGCATAGAACATCACAACCATTAGTTAATGCCGTTTTCCACATGGATGCTCTCTTGGCCGGATGATTTAAGTCATTGGCATTAATTGATAGAAAATTAATGGACATCTTAGTGTGATGTGAATTGCGTATGTGATTTGAATATATTCACAAACCAAGATGCCTCGTGGGAGATTACATATTTTGTAGAAGATACAGTATGGGGAATTTCAATATCAGACGTGGCCGATAAAAGTGCCCCAGTCAGGTACTTGATAAGTAACTAAACTAAAAAAGAAAAACTTAAAACAAACAAAATAAAAAATAAATAAGCATAAACATAAAAAATATATGTAAAAAAATATAAAAAAAAAATGAAGGTAAGTAAATAACTACAAATATTCTGGGAATGTAAGGTCAGTCCTTAGTTGTGGAGAACAGAATATTTGTGTGAATAAAGTAACTAAAAGAAAACAAATATCAAAAAGTCAGGTATAGTATCAAACCGACTATGAGGGGGTATAGTTCAGAATATTCAGATACTAAATCTCTACATAACAGGACACCAGGGGAACTTGTCGATATGAAAACAAGAAGGGGAATAGCAAAAACAAGGATACAAGTCCCAAGACATTCATTTCCCTTTAGGAGGGCGGTAACCTTCGCGTGAGTTGTGCCCGAAGCGTGGTTTCTCCATATTCTTCCTTTCTTCAGAGGAGATATCCGGAGTTATACCCCAGGAATTCAGAAGTTGCAGTCCTTCCTGAGGCTTTGAAACTGTGGCAGTCATACTGTTGTTGGTGATGATCAATGTAGCAGGGTGTTTCCATTTATATGGTATTTTGTGATCAATCAATGCTTTCGTAGTTGATCTCAGTTGTCTCCTCAGGTTCAATGTATATTGTGACAAATCAGCGTACAGATGAATATCTTTGTACGGGTCAGGCAGTGTTGTTAGGATTCTAGCCTTTGTCAGAAGCTTTTCTTTGGTAGGGAAGAAATGAACCCTCATAAGAACATCCCTTGGGATAGAGGCATCCATATATTTTGGTTTGGGTATACGGTGTATACGATCAATCATGCATTCTATTTGAGAAGTCTCAGGCAGAAGTTTAGCCTCATGCCATCTACATATTTAAGTAGATCATTTGGAGACACAGACTCACCTGAGCTTAATGTTATTTATTCTCGAACGGTCCTCAAGGTCCGCGAGTTTAACTTTGACCCACAAAGTATCATCAGCTTGGTCCTTATACGCATCAACAAGATCATCAATGGTACCAGATTGGTCATCCATTTTGTTTTCAACACAAAGAACTCTGTCTCCCAGACCTTTTAGATCAATCGATATACTATTCATCATTACTGAAAAGCTTGTCATGAGGGACGTTTGCAGAGACAGGAGCATATCTTTCATTGTGGTATCTAGTACCGGCATCCCTGAGGTAGGATAGTTAGCTATAGATGCCCACTTGGATATGAGGTAAAACAGCCATATTGGAAAAGGACATTTGTGATGCGTCATCAATTCTCCTCTTAGATTTAGCCGGGCTAATTGATGACGCACTGTGTGAAGGGGAATTCAGGTCCTGAATTTGAGGTTGTACAGAGCCCCATAGATCGGGGTTATCATCAGGAAGGTCTGTGTAGGAAGAAGACTGTGACGCAGTTGTGTTGCCATTACTGTCATGAGGCGGTTTCCCCACTGAGGCTAATATGGCGCAGGAGTCAATGAGCTTGCTGATTTTTTATCCTTACGTTTTCGCGTCAGCATTGGCTGTGTTCCGCTCCGGGTATTCGACAACTTATATCCGATCTTGTATCGAAAAAAGATTGTTTCGCTGCTGTTTTCCCCGGTGTTCCGTCAGAGCTCCGTGCTCAGGCGGCCATTCAAATCGTGTGCAAGCCACGCCCCCTCACAGGTTGCTTTTGATTGCTTCTAGAACACAGGGAATGAAGCCATGCAAATGAGCAGCTTGAATATTTATGGTGCTATAGCCAATCCCTGGGGAGGTGGGCCCAGAAGGCTGAAGAGCACATAAATAGTCTGAGCTTTTGAACAGCAGGGTCTTACTGTTAAGACCCCGTACACACGAGGAGATATATCTGATGAAAACGGGCCGACGGACCGTTTTCATCGGACAGGTCTCCTGGGAGATTTTGGTTTGATCTGTGTACACACGATCAAACCAAAATCCCCGCGAACAGACAGCGCGGTGACGTGGCAGTGACGTTGATGCCGCCACGTCACCAAACTAGGAAGTATAATACTTCCACGCATGCGTCGAATCCATTCTACGCATGCGGGAGATTTCGGTCCGCTGGTTAGGCGTACTAACCAGCGGACATATCCGACAGATGGCTTTCCAGCAGACAAGTTTTAAAGCATGCTTTAAAACTTTTGTCTGCTGGAAACCTGTCTGCTAGCCCGTACACACGATCAAATCTGTCCGCTGAAACTGGTCTGCTGACCAGTTTCAGCTGATATATTCGATCGTGTGTACGCAGCCTTAAGGAATCTCACCTGTCTGTCAGGGGATGGCTTCCCACCACAAGCCATTCTAACGATTCAAGCTGTTGTTCATGGAGGTCCCTGCTGTAGCAGAGCCAGGGAGCCAATGCCTGTAAGTATCTCAAATGCCCCTAGACTTCACCTAAAGTTCCAGTCCACACAGTTTCACTAGAAGGCACATGGAGGAAGCTGAAAGGCCACAGCTGCTCACCTGGCCGTAAATAATTCTCTATTACAAGATGCTGGTGACTGTGTACTACTGGGATAGCTGGGCCAAGTAGTTCCTCTCCTGAGGGGTTCATACTTCTGGCCTCCCCTAGTCACTCATGGGAGAACTGTACTCTGAACTTTGTTTTCTTGAAGACTGTAGCATAGAGAAATGAGTCCTCCTCTTACTGTTAGTGGTCCTGGAGTATCCCATACCACCAGCGGCGGTAAGGTGCCACTCTCAAAACCTCCATGTGCCGCCCGTTAAATCTTCGTGATGGGCGCCAGACACATAGATTTCTACATTTTTTTTATTTTTTGCGAAGCACATGATTAGAGCCGGAAATGTGAGTGCATCTTTTATATTCAATAAACAATCTTATATATAGTACCACGCTATGATACTTTATATTTTAATGCATATGCATCGGGTATCAGTCTGTGATTTGAAGCACGCTAGGACCCCAGCACTTCTACTGATACACTGTGCTGTTGGCTTTCTCATTATTTTGGAAGCCACCACATTCTGGTAAGCTGCCATCCTTTGCATTTGGAGGTGTTTTACACAGAAGATCTGGGAAAGCTAGCTCTTGTGTGCACATAATTATCTGTTCTACTACCCCTCACCACTGGATTTTATTTTTCTTGTTTTATTGACTTTTGTCTCTTCTGGATGCTTTTTGGACTTCTGTTTTTGACAAACTTATTATTATACCCCCCTTTTTTTTTCATTTATCACATTTACCTTTCACATTGTTTATCACATTTTTGAGATTATGCTATACATGCTCATTGACTAATAATGCTGAACTATATGTATATTGAGTGTATATTATTTAGTTTGTTAGAAAGATATTATAGAGTCTACAAACTATGGTGTATGTACTGTACATATGTACTGACGGTCTCATTTCCTGAAGCCCTAAAATGCCAGCACAGTATCCCCAAATAATCCTTTTTAGGAAAGTAGACAGTCCAAGATGTTTAGTAAAAGGCATGGTGAGTTTTTGTAGCTGTAATTTTTTTTGTCACAATTTTTGGGAAAAATTAAGAAATGTAATTTTTTTTTTCACAAAGTCTTAATTTCAACAATTTGTCTCACGCACAGCATATGCATACTTACAATTACACCCCAAAACACATTCTGCTACTCCTCCAAATTATGGAGAATGGATATATCACATGTACAGTTGTTCTCATGAGTTTACATACACTGGCAGAATTTATGATTTTTTGGCCATTTTTCAGAGAATATGAACGTTAACACAAAAAAATTTCTTTCACTCATGGTTATGCAGCGTACACACGATCATTTTTCGGCATGAAAAAAACATTGTTTTTAAAAAATGTCATTTAAAAGGACGTGTGTGATTCGGCTGATTCCCCTGTGCAATGCAGAACTAGAGTATTGGCTTCTACAGTTATTCTTATACATGTGCCAAATACCTTATTTTTTCTCCTCTTCACTGAATTTTTTACATTATGTTTTTATTTGTTGGTTATAAGCTCCAGTTAGTCAATCTATTTGAGTTACTTAGACGTCTTGGTCGGGGTGGTCACCTATGCGACCCCCCTGCGAGACTACGCACCCTCCTTGGAGGATGGTACCCTCGTGTACTATTGACCAAATCGTGGATCCGGTGGGGGTTATCCCAGGTGCTTCCACTGATTTGACTCTTACCGACTATAGGGTTGGATCGTTGGGCCTTAGGCCTAATAATGTTTTTCTTGCTCCTTTGTCTTTACTTTCACTAATGTATCTCTTTCTTACCTTCCCTCCCCCCCTTCCCACTTCTCTCGGTCCCGCACCTCGGTCAACATACCCGATCCACAGATACCTCAGGAGATTGAGGCCTGTCTCGATGGACGTGACCAGTGCACTGGCTGTACAAGGTAAGAGTGCTCTGCCCTACCACGATGGCAACCTCTCATTCCACTGATTACACTGTCTTAGGTCATAATGTTCACAGGTTTAATTCCCCACCCAGAAGGATGAAGGCCTTCCAATTTTCTCACAAACAGAAGGCTGATGTACTTTTATTGCAGGAGACCCACTTTTCAAAGACTTCTGCACCCCGCTATCTCAGTGCTCGATATCCGCAATTCTACTTAGCAGGGGGTGCAGAAAAAAAGGGTGGAGTGGCTGTCTGTTTTTTTAAGCGGACTCCGTTCACACCGATCTCAATCATTAAAGACAGGGGGGGCAGGTATATAATGACAGTTGGTCGTCTTCATGACCAGGAAGTTTCATTTATCTCATACTATGCCCCAAATACTGACCAGACAGCATTCTTTAGTAGGATGTTTCAGACACTGCTACTTAAGGTACAAGGACAGGTTGTACTGGGGGGAGACAGCAATGTCCCACTTGACAACATCATGGATAAATCTAACCCTTCTGGCCCGACTCTTAGAAGACCGCCGTCCTGTAGTGGTAAAGTGGCCCACCTATTTCATTCCCAGGGGTTAATAGACACGTGGTGAGAGGTCAATCCATTGGTTAGAGATTACACATATTACTCTCAAGCCCACCGTACTTATTCCAGGATAGATCACCTCTTAATACACACTTCTCTACTCCCCTACATACTGAATGTACAGATACTTAACACCCCCTGGTCGGACCACTCACCAATTAAAATGTCCACCACTGGCCTCTGGTCTAAGGCTAAGCCCTCACCTTGGAGACTCAATGTCAGTTTATTAAAATACCCTGTAATATGTGCAGAAATAGAGCAGGACATACAAAACTACTTTGAGAGCAATAGATCGTCAGTAGAATCACCAGCGATATTATGGGCGGCGCATAAGGCTACTGTTCGTGGCAAGTTAATACAAACTGCAGCTAGGGCAAAGCAAGTTCGGGATCAGGAAATTAAGCGCCTGGAGGCCACCTTGGAAGAATTAATGGGCAAACAGGCCAGTCACCCCACGGTAGATTTAAGACATGCGATAGACAAAGCTAGACTTGCACTTAACCTTAGTTTGACCAAGAGTGCTGAAAAATATATCAGCTGGTCCAAACACAAATTCTATACTATGGGAGATAAACCAACTACTATGCTAGCTAGAAAACTAGTTCCTCGGCCATACTCGCCGGCGTTACCCAAACTGTGCATGTCGACGAGGGCATACACCCAGAATCCTGATAAGATAGTACGGGAATTCTACAAATATTTTGCTAGACTGTATAGTCAACCGACTGGACTTGACACCTCCAAAATTGAAGAATTTTTTAGAGACAATCAACTGCCCAAATTATCCCAGGATCACGCTGATCTGATGGACAAGGTGATCACAGAATCTGAAGTCGGCGGGCCAATAAAGTCACTACACCCCAATAAGGCCCCGGGACCCGACGGCTTTCCGGGGTTTTATTACAGGAAATACCAGGACGTGCTTACCCCTTACCTTTGCTCATATTATAATGCCCTGAGACAGAACAATAAGCTTCCTGACTATGAGAATGTAGCCTATATTAATGTGATCCCTAAATCGGGTAAGGACCATGGCAAATGCGCCAACTACCGTCCGATTTCATTAATTAATGTAGATCTCAAAATTTTGACTAAAATCTTAGCGCAAAGACTAAACACCTTCCTTTCGCGATACATCCATCCCGATCAGGCAGGCTTTGTACCCAACAGACAAGCATCAGATCAGACACGTAGGCTAATTAATCTAATATCGGCGGTTCAATCTAACTGGGATGGTGGTGGGGTGCGGATAGGGATGTTGCTCTTATTGGACATCCAGAAGGCGTTCGACTCAGTCTCCTGGGACTTTTAATTTGACGTCTTGACTCGTTATGGTTTTGGACATCGCTTTTTGGGCCTGTTGAGAGCACTATATGATGCTCCGAGTGCTCTTCTGATGCTTCGGGGATATTCCTCTCAATCTTTCGCGATCAGGAGGGGAACTCGGCAGGGGTGCCCATTGTCTCCGTTGTCTCCGTTGTTATTTGCTCTTGTAATTGAGCCACTAGCGATTAAGATCCGTTCGAGTCCAGACGTCAAGGGGATTGTTTGCGGGGGTTATGAGCACAAATGCTTACTCTCTGCTGATGATTTATTGATGACAATGACTGCACCGATTACCTCCCTGCCCAATCTCTTTGACATCTTACGGCCGTTCTCAGAGATCTCAGGCTTAAAAATTAACCATAGTAAGTCCAGAGCTCTGAATCTATCGCTACCCGAACGTACTCGGACAGCGTTGGAGCAGTCATTCAGCTTTGGTTGGGAACCGGTAGCTCTTTCTTATTTGGGGTTCCACCTGACTGCATCATATAGGACATTGTATAAGGCCAACTACCCAACTATATTTAAACGATTGACTGATGACATGGCTAAATGGCAGATACATCCTCCATCGTGGTTCGGCAGACTCCACTCTGTCAAAATGAATGTATTACCTAGGTTGTTATACCTGTTTCGTACACTACCGGTAGCACTGGATCGATCAGATCTCAAAACTTTTCAAAGGACACTGCTCAGATATATATGGGGGAACAAGAGACCCAGGGTTAATAAAAGCACTTTGTATGCACCTAAATCTAGAGGGGGACTAGGTCTACCCGAAGTGCAGAAATATTTTTATGCTGCACAACTGGCACAACTGGCCAGATTCCACTCACAGAAAGCCCCAGCAATCTGGATGGCTATGGAAACGCATTCCTGTCGCCCCAGGCCTGTCTCACACATACTATGGCTTACGCCTAAAGAGAGACCGCTAATATTGTGCCCTTCTCTGTCCTTCTCGACAGATTTATGGGACAGAGTATCCCGCACCCGACACTTAAAATCGCCCCATTCTCCCTTGGCTCCACTGTTGGAGAACAGAACATTTGCCCCGGGCCTTGTTCCCCTAGCATTCGAGTGGTGGACCAGAAGGGTCTGCTGCGTATAGCCGACTTATATGACTGTAAGGGAATGCTAACAGCACAAGTAATGAAGGATAAATATGACATGCCTCCTAGAGAGAATTATAGATATACTCAGATTGCACACTATATACAGACCCTGGCCCGTGGGAGTGATATACAATTACTCACACCCATGGAACAGTTGTGTCGACAGTATGACAAGATGAAAGGTCATATATCCTCGGTATACATGCTGTTGATGGGTGATCTAAAGAAACTGGCCTATATGACCCAATTGGAGACAGATCTGCAGATAGACCTGGATCTGGCAGACTGGCACTCATTGGCCACAACAGCATCACGATCCCTCATCAATACCCCCATAATAGAGGCAAACTATAAAGTCCTCTTCCGATGGTATCTGGTGCCTACTAGGCTAGCTACCTTTGTATCTGGTGCATCCCCCCTGTGCTTTAGGGGATGTGGCCAGAGGGGCACTGTCCATCATATTTGGTGGACGTGCTCCAAGGTTAAACGGTTCTGGATTAGGATCTATAATTTTATTTACTCACTCACCCAGACCAATTTGTGGAAAACAGAAAAACAAGCACTACTGGGGGGCAGAATTACAGATGCCTCAAAATCCACTAGACAACTCATTTCCTTCATGTTTATTTCAGCGCGGATAACAATAGCCAGAAATTAGTTTGCAGCCCTCCCATTCGACCAGTTCAAACGGAAACTTACCTGGTTGATGCTAAATGAAAGATTATCAGCGTTGGCGCAAGACAAGATGGAATTATTTGGTAGAGTGTGGGATCCATGGATTTCATACCTTGCTAATAACCCTAACAGGATCACGCCTTAGTATGTCTCTAATTAGCCTTGCGGGTCCAGGACCGAGACCCCCCCCCCTACTCTCAGGCATTCTATCACCTTCTTCTTAACTTTCTATTGTCTCTTACCTGTCCACTTACTCTCTTTCTTACCATTCTATATATTAAGTATAATTTGAAAGGTTTGTTGTTGGATTTGACAGATGGACTCGGGGCCTGCTCGGCCTAGGGGATGGGCTCCCTCCCCCTGCCCACCTGGGTGGGGAGGAGCCCCCTAGTGTCGGGGGGCCTCCTACGAGAGCAGCTCTAGTCCAGGGTAGTATGGGTCCCCAGAGGACACAGATTTGACCTGCAGAGTTTGTTTGTTGCTGGACCTGGCAATGTGGTTGTGCCCAACGCTGTTTGTTTGTACAACTTTGGGTGTAATATACTGCTCCTGCAGGCCTAATGTTATATTGTTAAACAAATCTTGTGAAAATAACGCATTACTTTGTATACTTGAAATTTCTTTAATAAACACCATTGAAACCAAAAGGACGTGTGTGGGCTTTAGGTTCTGAAAAACTACAATTTTTTTTTTAACATGATGCATTTTTTAACGTAGTTTTAAACTATGTCTTTTTTCGGGTTGTAAAAAATGATCGTGTGTGGGCAAAAACTACGTTAAAAAGCTGTGCATGCTCAGAAGCAAGTTATGAGACGGGAGCGCTCGTTCTGGTAAAACTACCGTTCATAATGGAGTAAGCACATTCATCACGCTGTAACAGACAAAAAAAAGAGAATCATCTCTTACTAACACGGAATCAGCTAAAGCAGACGCAAGGGTGGCGCCATCCGCATGGAACTTCCCCTTTATAGTGCCGTCGTACGTGTTGTACGTCACTACGCTTTTCTAGATCATTTTTTAAAAACGATGGTGTGTAGGCAATGTCGTTTTAATGATGAAGTTGAAAAAACATTTTTCGACATGCTGAAAAACAACGTTTTTTTTTTCATGCTGAAAAATGATCGTGTGTACGGGGCATTAGTGTTTGTCTGAAGCCATTTATTATCAATCAACCGTGTTTACTCTTTTTAAATAATAATGACAACAGAAACTACCCAAATGACCCTCATGAAAAGTTTACATACCCCAGTTCTTAATACCGTGTATTGCCCCCTTTAACATCAATGACAGCTTGAAGTCTTTTGTGGTATTTGTGGATGAGGTTCCTTATCTTCTCAGATGCAAAAGCTGTCCATTCCTCTTGGCAAAAAGCCTCCATTCTGTAAATTCTTGGGCTGTCTTGCATGAACGGCACGTTTGAGATCTCCCCAGAGTGGCTCAATGATACTGAGGTCAGGAGACTGAGATGGCCACTCCAGAACCTTCACTTCATTCTGCTGTAGCCAATGACAGGTCGACTTGGCCTTGTGTTTTGGGTAATTGTCATGTCCAAGTATGTCCCATGCGCAGCTTCCTGGCTAATGAATGCAAATGTTCCTCCAGTATTTTTTGATAACATACTGCATTCATCTTGCCACCAATTTTGACCAAATTTCCTGTGCCTTTGTAGCTCACACATCCCCAAAACATCAGCGATCCACCTCCGTGTTTCACAGTAGGGATTTCATCATAGGCCTTGTTGACTCTCCAAATGTAGTGTTTATGGTTGTGGCCAAAAAGCTAAATTTTGGTCTCATCACTACAAATGACTTTGTGCCAGAAGGTTTGAGGCTTGTCTGTGTGCTGTTTGGCGTATTGTAAGCGGTATACTTTGTGGAATTTGTGTAGTAATGGCTTTCTTCTGGCTACTCGACGTTGCAGCTCATCTTTCTTCAAGTGCCTCCTTATTGTGCATCTTGAAACATCCACACCACATATTTTCACTTATTCACTTATTTGTGTGTTTTTCTTTGCATCCCAAACAATTTTCCTGGCAGTTGTGGCTAGAAATTTAGTTGGTCTACCTGAATGTGGTTTGGTTTCAACAGAACCCCTCATTTTCCACTTCTTGATTAGAGTTTGAACACTGCTTGTTGGCATTCTCAATTACTTGGGTATCTTTTTATATCTCTTTCCTGTTTTATACAGTTCAACTACCTTTTCCCACAGATCCTTTGACAATTCTCTTTCTTTCCTCATGACTCAGAATCCAGAAACGTCAGTGCAGCACTGGATGAAAGATGCAAGGGTCTGTCAGGAGTCCAGAAACGTATTGACCTTTTATACAAACACACACTAATTACAAGCAAACAGATCACAGGTGAGGATGTTTACTTTTAATAGCCATTCAAACCCCTTTGTGTCATCTTGAATGCAAATGTTCCTATTTTTTGATAACATACTGCATTCATCTTGCCACCAATTTTGACCAAATTTCCTGTGCCTTTGTAGCTCAAACATCAGGCCAAACTCACCAGGGTAAACTTTTAATCAGGGTCATTTGGGTAGTTTCTGTTGTGATTATATTTAAAAAAGAGTAAACACAGTTGATTGATAATAAATGGCTTTAGCCAAACACTAACTGTGAGTGAAAGAAAATGTGTTATCATTCATATTCTCTAAAAAAAGGCCAAGTAATCATAAATTCTGCCACGGTATGTAAAGTTATGAGCACAACTGTAATGCTGCGTACACACGATCACTTTTTGTCATGAAAAAAAGACCAACGTTTTATGTGACGAAACAAAACAACGTTTTTCAAACTTCATTTTCCAAAACGACGTTGCATACGTTTTTCCAAAATGCTCTTGCAAAGCGTGGTGACGTACACCACGTTCGACGGCACTCTGTTCCATTGAAGCTCTGTCTCATAACTTGCTTCTGAGCATGCGTGGGTTTAAAAACGTAATTTTAAATGTTGTTTTGCCCACACACGATCACTTTTTATGACACAAAAAATGACATTTTGAAAAACGACACAAAAAATTCAAGCATGTTCGAATTTTTTTTTGCTCGTTTTTTTGAAGACATAAAACAAAGTTTTGCCCCCACATGATCATTTTAACCACTTGTCATCTGCCCACCGTCAAATGACGGCGGGCAGAGGACTCCATTATCCTGACATCACGTCATATGACGTGATGTCCCTTTAAAGCCGCGGGCGGGCGCGCGCGCGTCGCCGGCAGCGCGCGCGCGCGCACCCGCCGCTCTGCGGGGATCCCGTGCGAGTGCCGGTGGCAACGATCGCCGCCGGGCACACGCGATTGCTCAGTAACTGAGCGGGGACGTGGAGCTCTGTATGTAAACACAGAGCTGCACGTCCCTGTCAGGGAGAGAGGAGATCGATTGTGTCCCTTGTACATAGGGACACAATCGGTCACCTCCCCCAGTCACCCCCCCCTCCCCCCACAGTTAGAACACTCATAGGACACACATTTAACCCCTTCCCCGCCCCCTAGTGGTTAACCCCTTCACTGTCAGTCACATTTATACAGTAATCAATGCATATTTATAGCATTGTTCACTGTATAAATGTAAATGGTCCCAAAAATGTCAGAAAAGTGTCCGAAATGTCCGCCATAACGTCGCAGTCCCAATAAAAAAATCGCAGATCGCCGCCATTAATAGTAAAAAAAAAAAAAAAAAAATGCCATAAACTATCCCCTATTTTGTAAACGCTATAAATTTTGCGCAAAACAATCGATAAACGCTTATTGCATTTTTTTTTTTACCAAAAATATGTAGAAGAATATGTATCGGCCTAAACTGAGGGAAAAAATATTTTTTATATATATTTTTGGGGTTATTTATTATAGCAAAAAGGAAAAAATATTGCATTTTTTTAAAAATTGACGCTCTATTTTTGTTTATAGCGCAAAAAATAAAAACCGCAGAGGTGATCAAATACCACCAAAAGAAAGCTCTATTTGTGGGAAAAAAAGGATGCCAATTTTGTTTGGGAGCCACGTCGCATGACCGCGCAATTGTCAGTTAAAGCGACGCAGTGGCGGAAGCTTATATTTTGTCTGGGCAGGAAGGGGGTGTAGGTGCACAGTAGGCAAGTGGTTAAATGACATTTTTGAAAACGTAGTTGTTTTTTCATCACAAAAAGTGATCGTGTGTATACGCGGCATAAGACTTTTTCACAGCCTAGCCACATAGAGGGGACCAAAATCCAAGGAGCGCCCTAATGCTTTTTATGGGCATAAACTATGCATCTTATTTCCTGACTACCTATCACATTTTTGGAGGCTCTGGAGCACCAAGACCGTGAAAACACCCATAAAATGACGACATTTTGGAATAAGCAATCACCACAAACTATTTTCTACGAGTCTTTTGAAGAGTTCATTTTTTTGCCACAAGTTTTTGGAAAATTAAAATTAAAATTTGTAGTAATGTTGTCAATTTAATAAGGTATTTCTCACACACAGCACAGGCATAGTTAGAATTAAACCTCAAAACACATTCTACAGACAGGCCCGAAGCAAAAAAATAAAATAGGCGTAGGGCCTTATGACAGGAGAAACAGGGCAGTATAGGGTATATAGCAATATACAGTAGTATCATGGGATGGTCACTTACCAGCATTGGCTGGTTTTTCTAGGTAGGTAGGGCTGCTAGTGGGGGATGTAGAGAGGAGATCCAAAAGAGTGTCAGACCCCCTTGGAGCAACGGATGAGCAGTGATCACCACCCTCCCATCCTGGATTGTTTAGTTTAATTGTTGTTTTGTCTTGTTTTGTTTTAAAAGTTTGGCAGTTAGGATCTTTGGAGGCGTTAAGATTCTTGGAACAGTTCATAGTGTGACCCATCTAAGGTATGGTCCTCTATTGGATCCCAGTAAATGGTGGATTAACAGGGAAGTAGTAACAAGGAGGTATCTGTGGTAAAGTAATTACGCTGATCCACAATCTGAATTTGGTTCTTTGGTGCCTCCCAAGATCGACAACCTTTCTGTTATGGGTACTGAATTATGTTTATTGTTCCTGTTTTAAGGGCATTTTATTTTGTTAATTTGTTAATAAATGGCCAACCTGGCCAAAATTTCTCCAGATTGGTGTCATTCATTATTTGTTCAGAGTTAAAGGTATGGGAGGTTTGAGGGGAAATTATGTTTTAGGTGTATACATCTGTAGTACCCTAGTCATGCTCCTTCTGAGTATGGTGATACCACGTGTGAGACTTTTTCAGTGTTTGGACTGATTATATACAGGACATTGTATCTTATATATCACACAAATCCACCAATTGTATCAAAACCATGATATGTACTTAAATGGTCTTCTTTGTAGGAGTAGTCAGGGAATATAGCTTTGTGTAAAATCTCCTACAGCATTCCCATTTCCTATAAGCCAAGCAAGCCTAGCATACTGGTACGTGGCTGCCCTCAGAAATTCCATTGGCTAGGAAGTACAGGAGGCCAAAGAAAGGAAGAACAAAAGAGGTCATGTGGTTCCAGGAGTGCAGTTGTCCCCAGGGGATGGCTGGGACTGGTATCTCACAGGAACATAGTCAGCTGGATGTGGAGATGGGTTATATCAGGGGCAGGCAGAGACATGGTCAGCAAACATGCAAATGATCAGTCTGGGTAACAGGCAGATATGTGGTCAATAAACAGGCCAGGGTTAGTACATGCCATGTCTGAGGTGCTTTGCTGCTCAGCTGTGACTGGAATTATATCCCTGTCCTCCTGCTGATCCTGACCCATTCAAGTGAATTGGTTTGCTTGTATGGGGTCCAAAGGGTTAAAGCAGGTGGTGAGAAGGCAATACGATCCTCACTGCCTGTCAAATGCTCTCTGAAGAGCAATCTGAATATAGATGGCCCCTCAGGGAGCACCCGAACAAGTCCTTATGGTAACACTTGGGGAGATTTACTAAAACTGGAGCACTCAGAATCTAGTTCAGGTGTGCATGGTAGCCATATAGGTGTATGGCTGATGTAGTGTCTGCCATATGTCCCAACTTTTTGAGATGGGAATGAGGGACACCTATCAGCAAAAGTATGCAGGCATAGGACACACCCCTTGCCACACACCCTTAGAGGAGTATTGTATAAAAAAACAAGATTGGCTAAACCCACAAGTGTGTTTTTTTTTTTTTTTACCACTACTATTAAAGGAATAGTAGTGGCTTTTGGAATTTGAAAATGCAGCAATTTAGAAATCAGATAAAAGGTTTTGTTCTGGGAAACACTTTTTGATAGATAAAAAGTGCATTTCATATACAACTTTATATATATTAGACCAAAATGAGGGACAAATAAGGAGAGAAGAGGGACAGAGTGACATTGCTCCAAATCAGGGACAGTCCCTCGAAATCAGGGACAGTTGGGAGCTATGGTGTCTACCACCACCTCCTACTACACACTCCTTTTACTGACCCAGCAATACCCTAGAGAGAAACATGCGACACGCTACGGATTTAACATGGCTACATGTTTATGAATTTGTTTGGTTCCACCCAGGGCTGCTGTTAGAAATCATGGGGCCCCGTTCAACTTACCTGTCAGCCCCCCCCCCCCCCCTGGAAATAACAAATCGCTAAATCGCCATTGTCGCATTTGTATGCTTTGCAGCAATGGCAGAATTATTGCCTCGCTACTGCCCCTTCCTAACACCTGTTTTTTTTTAAATTGCTTAATAGTAATTTTAAATTGCAACAGTGAGCCAAGTATTTGGCTTAAGGCTGGGTTCACACTAGTGCTGTGCGTATTTCAGCTCTTTTATCTCTGCAGATAGATAAGGGAAGTGTTCAGCAGATTAGCTCCGTTTTTGCTGCGAATTTGGAGACCTGGGAAAAGTTTCGGGTGAGAGGAGAGTGGGGGAGAAGTGTATTGAGCTGAATGAGAGAAATTCCTGAAGAGAACTGAACACATCTGTGAATCAGCTGCGTACCCATAGAAGATAATGGATCTGAATTCGCACCTGAGCCGCACCGCAAGACATAAAATCCGCACACGTTTTTACTGCAATGCGCAGTGCGAATGCATCGCACATATGTGAACCAGCCTCATTGAAAACAAGGGGCCAGATTCAGAGAGAATTAGATTATCGTAGCGTATCAGAAATACACTACGCCGCCGTTTTTTACCTGGCTCTACGTGGAAATCCAGGTAGATTTTGTCCAGTAAACGACGGCGGCGTAGTGTATTTCTCCCGTCGCAATCCATCCAAGCGAGTAGGGGGCGTGAAGCATTTAAAATAGGCGCGTTCCCGCGGCGATCGAACTGCGCATGCTCCGTTCGCAAATTTCCCGCCGTGCATTGCGCGAAATCACGTCGTTACGTCATTCATTGTTTGAGTAGCGTCGTTTACGAACATTTCTATTCCCGAACGACTTACGTAAAAATAAAAAATAAAAATTAAATTCGATGCGGGAACGACGGCCATACTTAACATGGGCTACGCACCGTTAGACCAGCAAAAAGCTGGTCTAACAGTACGTAAAAAAAAATAGACGTAAGCGATTGCGAAGACCGCTCGTATCTTCGTGGATCGCCGTAAAAACTCATTTGCATATCCCGAAGCATCAAAACGACGCAAACTCCTCCCAGCGGCCGCAAAAATATCGCAGCGTAGATCCGAAGGCTTACGAAGACGTAAGCCTCTCGGATCGAAGCCCGAAGCCGCCGTATCATGGTTTGAGGATTCAAACTAGTGATACGGCGCGCGAAATTTGAAATTACTCCTGTCTAACACCAGTTAGACAGGCGTAATTGCTCTGTGAATCTGGGCCAATGTATTTAGAAATGTTCTGCGTATTAAATGCGGTTTAAGCCGCACTCAATTCGCATAGGTGTGAACCCAGCCTCAAGGTGCAGAGCAGCCCCATTGAAGTCAATGAGAAGTTTGACAGGTGGTGCCGCCTTTCAGGCTGGGTTCACACTAGTGCTGTGCGAATTTCAGCTCTCTTATCTTCACAGGAAGTGAAGGGAAATCTCTGCAATGGGACAGGGATGGTAAAAAAAATGCAACCTGTAGAATTCTTTAAACGTCACCTATCAAGATTTTTAAGGGTAAAAGTTTGACGCCATGCCACGAGCGGGCGCAATTTTTAAGCGTGACATGTTGGGTATCATTTTACTCGGCGTAACATTATCTTTCACAATATATAAAAAAATTGGGCCAAATTTATTGTTGTCTTATTTTTTTATTCAAAAAAGTGATTTTTTTCCAAAAAAAGTGCGCTTGTAAGACCGCTGAGCAAATACGGTGTGACAAAAAGTATTGCAATGACTGCCTTTTTATTCTCTAGTGTGTTAGAAAAATATATATATAATGTTTGGGGGTTTTAAGTAATTTTCTCGCAAAAAAAAATGTTTTAGTCTCGTAAACACCGAATCTGAAAAACAGGCTCGGGGCTTAAGTGGTTAATTGTTAATGGCACACCAAATGCAAAACAACTGACCAGTGTTTTGTCATGTGGCAATGCTGCATGCCTCAAAAGGTCTAGAGCCTCTGTGATGTGTTTGTCACACATATGGCAGCCCATTTAAGTGAATGGACTCCCCTGTGTGCAAAAAAACAAGCAAAAAATAAATAAAAAAATGCGAGCAGGAGCATGTGTTCCCACTAGCAAAGTATATAGGGGGCCTTAGGGGTGGTATATAGAAATAGCTGGCTTCAGCACTGCAGTTTTAGGCTGGCTCCATATTCACTCCCTCTCCAAAATCCTAAAATTGCTGTCCCATCACTCCAGTAGCAACCCCCCCACACCCACCCCCTCCAGCAAAAACACTTCTGCATTCATGGAGTTCAACATGAACACAGAGCAGTGAGAGCACGAGGGAGGGGGAACCAGCTTCCTGATCATTCTTCATCTGACAGGAGATAACACTGCCGACGACTAGTGTTGAGCGGAATACGCCATATTCGATTTCGCGATATTGCACGAATATATAGAAGAATATTCGCGAATATTCGCTAATATCGAATATTCGTGATATTTTATCCAAAAAAAATTTTGCAAAATTTCGCTAATGCGAAAATGATTGCGAAATTCTCATAAACGGAGATCATTTCCTGTATTACTAAACTAATATGCACTAAGCACTAACTCTACACTAACTCTACTTAAAAGAAAGGAGAATAAGGGGGAAAAGAAGGGGCGGAGAAGATAATCGCGCAATATTCCTATTGCGCGATTATCTTCTCCGCCCTTCTTTTGCATCAGAGCCAATCAGAATAACTCGAATATTCGGCAAAAGGAATATCGCGCAATATTGGCTCTGATGCAAAAGAAGGGCAGAGAAGATAATCGCGCAATATTCCGTTTGCCGAATATTCGAGTTATTCTGATTGGCTCTGATGCAAAAGAAGGGCCAAGTAGCTGATGCAATGCGAATTTTCGGCAACATAAAAGAATCGCATCAGCTACTCGGCCCAGGGTCTCTCTCTAATCATACCAGCAATGCTTTTAGACGTCGATGGAGATCACTAGGATGTGATCTGTTTTAAAAATAAATTAGAAAAAATACGAATATTCGCCATAGCGAATATTCGCCGCGATATTCGAGTTATTCGCGAATACTCGAATATGCAATATTCGTAGCGAATATTCGCAATGCAAATATTCGTGAGCAACACTACCGACGACTATGGGGGGGGGGGGCGAAGGGGGAGTTTCAGGACCCAGGAGAGGCACAGGCAGAGATTCTGCAGCTATCTCCTTCTGCTTCAGATCGGGACACAGCGAGCATACATAGAACTGAATACGCAGAACTGCCAGAGGGAGAAAGCAGGCAGCTCTGCAAGGGATCCACAGGTGTTACAAAGCAGATCCAATAAGTGACTTATCTGTGCAGTGGCGATGTCCATACTCCTTGGGTGACACTCTCCTCCTCCCTCGGTCAGTCCTGTGCGGTCACAGACTTTTTTTTTTTTATTCTGAACTCTGTTCAGATTGCCGGGCCCCTGCTGGCCGGGGCCCAGTACAACAGGGCTGGCTGTACTGGCTTATCAGGGGCCCTGGTTCCACCCATAGGTGTGTGCAGCCTATTGCATTAGGGTGTGCACCCCAAAGCTGTGTATATATATATATATAAATATATATACACACACATTTATAGATATATATAGATATCTATATATAGAAATAGGGCAGATATATATATATATATATATATATATATAGAGAAGGGCAGAGATTGGTGTCAGTAGTTTATTTTTTATATTTTGTTATTATTACTTTTTTACAATTTTATTTTTTACAATAATTTGTTATTGCATTCTACAATTTCTTTTTAGGCGCCCCATTTGGTAAAATATCGGGGAGTCTTACTTTTGAGATTCCCATGTCCCTTTCTCCAGGGGTGTATTTAGGTTTTGTGCTGCCCTAGGCCTGACTAAACTCGTGCACCCCCTAATTTAAATATGACCCACCCCTTCCTGTCAAGGCCACACCCCTTGCGGTTTAAGACCCACCCTGAAATTTTCAAGTGGAGACTCTAGTGATGACCTGGGGGGGGGGGTGGATTCCCTTAATTTGCATAGATTTCCTCTCACTTCCTGTTTGGCTATGGGACAGGAAGTGAAGGGAAATCTCTGCAATGGGACAGGGATGGTAAAAAATTAGAAGCGACGCCCCCCCCCCCCCCACACAGTTGCAGAATGCCAACCACCCACATACTGGAAGCAGTGTAGCCAATTTATGAGGGCGCTAAACTAATTTGCCTAACAGTGTAGCGCAAGCCGGCGGGGACACTGTCCGTGCTGCCCCCTGCAAAGTGCTGCCCTAGGCCTGGGCATTGTTGGCCTAGGCCAGGATGCAGCATTGCCTTTCTCTGTAGCCAACCAGCAGGGAGAATCTGCCCAGCACAGGATGATTAGGATGTGCCCAGGCACACCTGGCACAGCCTGTGCGCATGCCTATGGTTCCACCACATCCACCACATTCAAAGTCCCACCCTCCCCCCTCTTTTTTTGCAAGGGCTAGATAAAGGCAAGCAAAGGGCCATAGTTTGGAGACCACTGACATACAATGAAGTGATTCTGTAGACTTTGCAACAATGTAACTGATAGTAATACAAAATAGTGTAGCGCTGTGAAAGATGCACAATATCATAAAGCATATGTGCAAACATACAAAGGTGTATGAAAAAAATATATACAACAGTAAACATGAAATCCAATCAAAAATAGTGATTCAAATGGTGAAGTGTAAGTCCCCTTTCAGACGGACGTCAGTTTTGCCGCAATTAAAAGCGTGTACATAGCAACCCTTTTTATTATTTTTTGATATGATGTGCTTCCTGTTCTTTTCTTTTTTTTCTCACACTGCTATCCGCAGTTGACACAAAAGACTGCGATTACCTGCGGTTAAGTGCATATAGCTGCGCTAAATCGCACCTGGACCCATTCAATTCTATTTTTTCTATTTGCACCAAACCGCATGCAACAAATTTGCAGCTAAACCTTGTGTGTGAATGGGGCCATAGGAAAGCACTGTGTGCTTTTAGCTGCGGTATAAAACTAGAAAATCCGCAGCTAAAAGCACCATTCTATCCGTCCGTGTGAAAGGGGCCTATGGATGATGGCTTAACCATTAAAGCAAAATAAATAAAAACCCAATGCAATAAATTAGTAAACAGTATAGTCCACAACAGAATAGTGAGTTCTATCAGCAGTGTGACTGACGAATGGAGAGATCAATGCCTAGGACCAGTGTTGCTCATCTTACTTTAAAAAAGTAATTAGTTACAGTTACAAATTACTTCTCTGAAAAAGTAATTGCCTTAGTGACTCAGTTACTACATTGAAAAAGTAATTAGTTACTCAGCAAAGTAACTGATTTTTTTTTTTAATATTCTACAATGCTTTGTTGAGAAGCAGATGACGGGCGCTTGCCAGGGAGCAGTGAGTTAATACTCCAAGACAAAAGAATGCCAGATCCTTGAGAGAAGAAAACCGGAAACAAATGGTGATCTCGTGTATATCCCAGCCTAGGTGCATCCGTCCCATCATGTATGTGCAGCTAATAGGACTTAAAACCCTTATCCATCTGCTACATATTACATCCAAATTATAAGCTGGATTAAAATGTATGTTTATAATATACATTCCCTTGACGTTTACAGAGTCTGTAATTTAAAATCTTATATTAGGCTTTATTAGAATTTTCTATAGTTTATTGTTTATTATTTTATTTATCTTATATAAGCTTTATTAGATGCAAGGGATCTGCGTTGGACATGATCAGATTTTTAACCGATGGTGTGTAGGCAAGACTGATGAATGTCAGCTTCATCGGATATCCGATGAAAAAATCCATCGGATTAGATTCCATCAGATATCGATCGTGTGTACAGGGCATTAGAGCTGGTTCACACAGGGGCGACTCGTCAGGTGACTCACCTGCCTGACAAGTCGCAATCCGCTCTATTCAATGGAACCATTCTAATAGAAGCGACGCAAGTCGCTCTGACTTGGAAAAAGGTTTCTGTACAACTTTGGAGGCGACTGGGGGCGACCTGCATTGACTTCAATACAGAAGTAACTTTCAAGTTGCCTCTCAAGTCGTCTTGAGATCGCCTTGCCGAGTCGCCCCCAAAGTCGTGCCGCCTCTGTGTGTACCGGCTCCTAACCACTTCCATACCAGGCCAATTCTGGCATTCCTTTCCTACATGTAAAAATCAGCATTTTTTTTGCTATTCAGAACCCCCAAACATTATATATATATTTTTTTAGCAGAGACCCTAGTGAATAAAATGGCAATCATCGCAAATTTTTATGTCACACTGTATTTGCACAGAAATGTTTCTAATGATTATTTTGGGAAAACTATACCCTCTCATATAGTGCAGGTCAAAAATTTTGAGATTTATTTCAAATCTGACATACATCGAGACAAGATGCATAAAAGGTATATGTTTAAAATTTAAAAGTAATGTGGGAAGCAGTCGTTAACAGGTACAAAAAAAGGGATTTTTAAATACAGCTTACCTGTAAAAGGATTTTACAGGTAAGCTGTATTTAAAAATCCCTTTTTCTTTCTCGTACATCACGGGACACAGAGCGGCATATTCATTACTATATGGGTTATATGGAGTACCTTCAGGTGTGGACACTGGCAATCTCAAACAGGAAGTCCCCTCCCTATATAACCCCCTCCCCTAGAGGGAGTCCCTCA
Organism: Rana kukunoris; assembly: GCA_029574335.1. Classification (NCBI taxonomy): domain Eukaryota; kingdom Metazoa; phylum Chordata; class Amphibia; order Anura; family Ranidae; genus Rana; species Rana kukunoris. The sequence goes on along the minus strand of CM056050.1, from coordinate 17,526,099 downwards.
GTTTTTTCGCCAGTGTCTTAGGTGTTGGTCACGGAATAGCTTTGCTCCACATCCTTGGGATTAAGGGCGGGCTAACCGGATCTGTCCAAGGAGCCTCAGTGCCAAAGTGGACAGTACCCGGGCCCCAAACCGTGGGGTTTTGCCTATAATGCTCCTCTTTGGAGGGCTGGACCCTGGGCCCAGGACTTGGAGTTTGTAAAAACCATAAGTTCCTGTTTGCCAGGGTGCTATATAGGTCCAGGACAGTGGGTACCTTCATAGGACCCCAGGGCCTGAAGGTCTACTACGCTACCCACGGAGATGGGAGAAGATTGGATCAGTTTGCTGGACAAACATCCTGCAGCATGGAGCAGGTAAGGGGGAGCCTGCGGGACTTGGTTCGACAGCAGGCTCTCCGGGGTAACCTAAAAGGGGGGACAGCCTAAGTATGCTCTGCATGGGCAACCTTGCTCACTATGTCTAAGAGAGACAGGATGACACCTTTTTCCCCCATCACTAGGTTCCCCTGTCTAAGAATGTGTTGCTAGCTAACCTGCTGCTTTCTTCCTAGGACTAGTAAGGATCCCTAGGGGCCTTTTGGAGTCCTACCTGGCCGGGGGTTTGAATCTGCCGCCTGTTTCTGCAGTCCTGGGTCTCCAGCAGCGCGGCTCCTCCATGTTCCTCCTGTTCCGGCATACGCGCGCGCGCACGTCTTATAGACGTTTTTCGCGCCGTTCAGACAGGAGGGCGGGGGGGGGCGTGCCTGCGGCGTCATACAGGGGCGCGCCTTGTGCTGTTATAGATCAGCAGGCAATTTCAGTGCTCAGTCTGAGGCTGATTTCAGAAGGAGAGGACGCAGAGCGGCAGAACAGTGACTCCCGGTGGCGGAAGAGGGGTAGTACATGCTGGACTTTGTTCCAATGTCTTTTTTGTTAAGCCAAGAAATCCCCCTTTTTGCATACAGGTTGGAGGCTGGCAAACTAAGTTTGGGGTCACTGTATGTTTCTAAAAAAGAAAATATATATAATATATATTTAAAAAAAAAAAAAAAAAAAAGAGAAAAACATACGAGATCCCATCAGTTTTTGGGCATTAGTGATCTATTGTCCCCTAAACTCTGGTTTTGTACTCCTGGCCACTACAGTCTGTTGTGTGGGCGGAGTCCCTCGATTTTGTATTATGGCTTCCAAAGGCTCGGGGTCAAAGGGTACAAAAAAGACCAAAAAACAAAGGGGTTCCCCTTCTGATTCTGATGATATGCCGATACTTTCCCCGCAACTTATTAACATAAAGGGTGCCTTGGATGAGCCATTAGGGGGATCTGGTGCGGAGGCTGGCCCAGATCAGCCCAGCCCTGTGTTTATCACAGAGGAGATGCTAGCCGTATCCCTAGGGGGGCTAGAAGAGAGAATAGCAGCATTGATCGCTAGAGCTATTCCTGGTAAGAAACGGGTTAGATCCCCATCACCAAGAGGTGTATCCTCAGATGCTGAGATTCTCTCTCCGGAGGAATTGGAATCACAGGAGGATCAACTAGACCTGAACCAAGAGGGTTCAGGGATTGAGGGATCTGCCTCTGAGGAACCATTTTCAGACTCCCAGACAGAAAGACTGTGGGTACAGTCTTTGACGGACATGGTCCGCTCGGCATTTAGTTTACCATTGCCAGAGCCTCAGGTTCCTCCGGTATCCTCTCTGGGCTCTTTGAAAGCTCCGTTAAGCAACGCAGTGTTTCCGGTCCATCCTCTCTTGGAGGAATTGATCTTTCGGGATTGGGTACGGCCGGACAGGATTTTTCTGCCACCGAAAAGATTTGCGGTCATTTACCCCATGGAGGAAAGATTCTCCAAGAGGTGGAGGCTCCCAATAGTGGATGCAGCCATCTCATGTGTGAATAAATCACTAACTTGCCCGGTGGAAAACATACATATGTTTAAAGATCCGGTTGATAAAAGGTTAGAGACACTTTTAAAAGCATCCTTTGCTACGGCAGGAGCAGTGGTACAGCCAGCTGTGGCTGCAATTGGTGTTTGTCAGGCGTTAAAAGACCAGACAAAAGAAATGTTAAAGGACATGCCTACCCAACAAGCAGAAGAGTTTTCTGACATTCCCAGAGCTCTGTGTTTTGCTGTAGATGCTATTAAAGATTCCATCCAGCAAGCCTCTCGTTTATCACTATTTTTGGTGCACATGAGAAGGCTCTTATGGTTGAAGAACTGGGCGGCGGAGCCCCCATGCAAAAAGCTTCTGGCAGGGTTTCCCTTCCATGGAGGACGACTCTTCGGAGAGGATCTGGATAAATATATTCAGACTATTTCAAATGGCAAGAGTACCCTTTTACCGGTCAAAAAGACATTCCGGGGTCCAACATTTAAAAGGCAGCTCTTTCCTGTCTCGGGGCCCTCAAATTCCAGGCAGTATCGACGGCCGCCTGCACGATCCAACGTTAACAGTAGATCGCAGGGACAGGCCCCTGGGGGTAAGAGGCCATGGTATCGCAAGCCGACAAAGACAGCCCCTAAGTCTGCCTTATGAAGGGGCGCCCCCACTCTCGCGGGTGGGGGGAAGGCTTTGTTTCTTCTCAGAAGTTTGGGAAGCCAAGATCCCCGACAAATGGATCCGGGCATCTGTAACCACAGGCTACAGACTGGAGTTTCTAAGGTATCCTCCGCCTCATTTTCAAGAATCAAGGCTACCAAGGGATCCAGCAAGGAAGGCATCATTGCTGGCAGCTTTGGATCACCTGCTCTACCAGGACGTAATAATAGAGGTGCCAGCCCAAGAGCAAGGGCTAGGTTTCTATTCCAATCTCTTTGTCATACCAAAGCCCAACGGCGATGTCAGGCCAATCTTGGACCTAAAGAGGTTAAACGGTTACCTAAAGGTTCGTTCCTTCCGGATGGAATCCATCCGGTCAGCAGCCGCCGCGCTTCAGAAAGACGATTTTCTGGCCTCCATAGACATAAAGGATGCTTACCTTCATGACCAATCTTTCAGTCGCATCAAAGATTTTTACGCTTCGCGGTGGGGCAGCGACACTTCCAATTCAGGGCGCTCCCCTTCGGGCTGGCCACGGCCCCCCGGGTATTCACGAAGATCCTAGCCCCAGTTCTGGCCAATTTAAGGATCCAAGGGGTCACAGTCCTAGCATACTTGGACGACCTTTTAATCATAGATCACTCACGACCGGGTCTGCAAAAGGCAGTAAACCTCACGGTTCGGTACCTCGAAGAATTCAGCTGGGTCCTAAACCGGGGAAAGTCAGCGTTCCAGCCTACAAAGCAGTTGGAATACCTCGGCATGAGGTTAGACACAGAACAGCAAAGAGTGTTCCTGCCCCTGGTAAAGATCGAGGCTATCAAGGGGCTGGTTCAGTTGGTTCTAAACAAGAAAAAAACAACTATTCGCCTGTGTATGCGATTACTAGGCAAGCTAGTGGCCACGTTCGAGGCAGTACCATACGCTCAGATCCACACTCGCGTCCTACAGGCAGCCATTCTAGCAGCCTGGGGCAAGAGGGCACATGCCTTAGAGTCCCCTTTGACGCTATCATCAAGGGTCCGACAAAGCCTGGCCTGGTGGTTGAACCCCCAGAATCTTCTAAAGGGAAAATCCTTCAGCCCTGTTGTCTGGAAGGTAGTTACCACAGACGCCAGCCTGGCAGGCTGGGGGGGCGGTCTTCGAGGGGTCCTCTCGCCAGGGAACTGGGGGGAAAGCAGAGAGGCAGCTCCCCATCAATATCTGGGAGATCAGAGCGGCTCGCCTAGCCCTTCTGGCATGGACCTCCAGATTAAAGGGGTTCCCGGTGAGAATCCAGTCAGACAATGCCACGGCGGTGGCATACATAAACCACCAAGGGGGAACCAGGAGTCGGGCCGCTCAGAGGGAGGTGAGCTTGATTTTTCAGTGGGCAGAGGTTCATGTACCCTGCATTTCGGCGATATTCATTCCCGGAGTGGACAACCTGCAGGCAGACTTCTTAAGTCGCCAGAGTCTGTCGCCAGGGGAGTGGTCTCTGCATCCCCAGGTCTTTCAGACAATCTGCCAGAGGTGGGGAATGCCAGACGTAGATATAATGGCATCCAGGTTCAACAAGAAACTAGACAGGTTCGTGTCTCGAACGAGGGATCCTATGGCCTGCGGAACCGATGCGTTGGTTTGCCCTTGGGATCAATTCAAACTTCTATATGCATTCCCTCCGCTACAGTTACTCCCTCGCCTGTTGCGCAAGATCAGAGTGGAGCACAAGCCAGTCATTTTAGTAGCTCCGGCTTGGCCCCGGAGGACTTGGTACTCACTAGTCCTGAAGATGGCAGTGGGAGACCCTTGGACTCTTCCTCTACAACCAGACCTACTCTCACAAGGCCCGATCCTCCACCCTACATTACGGCGTCTAAATTTGACGGCCTGGAGGCTGAATCCCTGATTCTCAGGGGTAGAGGTCTGTCTAGGCAGGTAATCCCTACCCTGATTAGGGCTAGAAAGCCGGTCTCCAGGGTGATTTATTACAGGGTGTGGAGGAACTACGTAGGCTGGTGTGAATCCAAAAGATGGAATTCCCGCAAATATACTATTGATAGGGTGTTAAGTTTTCTCCAGCTAGGAGTGGATAAAGGCCTGGCACTAAGCACAATCAAGGGACAGATCTCAGCTCTGTCAGTGTGGTTTCAGAGGCCGCTGGCCACCCACTCGCTGGTAAAGACCTTCTTACAGGGGGTCTTGCGTATTAATCCTCCTGTCAAGTCACCACTTTGTCCATGGGACTTAAATCTTGTTCTGTCATCCCTACAGAAACAACCTCTTGAGCCGTTGGCTGAGGTACCTTGATTTTACTGACTAGAAAGTCGGTATTTCTGATCACCATAGTTTCGGCCAGGAGAGTATCGGAATTGGCAGCCTTATCTTGTAAGGAACCATATCTCATTTTGCATAAGGATAGGGCGGGGTTCCGTCCTCATCCTTCCTTTCTACCAAAGGTTATATCCAGTTTCCACCTGAACCAGGATGTGGTACTTCCATCCTTCTTCCAAAACCCACCTCTAGAAAAGAGGGGTTGCTGCATACGTTGGATATTGTCAGGGCCGTAAGGGCCTATCTTAAAGCTACAGAGAAGGTTCGGAAAACAGATGTGGTGTTCGTTTTACCGGAAGGGCCCAAGATGGGTCAGGCAGCCGCTTGATCCACCATCGCAAGATGGATTAAACAATTAATTGTTCGGGCCTGCGGTTTGAAGAGGTGCCTCCTCCTTTGTCGGTAAAGGCCCATTCTACCAGGGCCAGGGGCACCTCCTGGGCAGCACATCATCAGATCTCTATGGCTCGAATATGCAAGGCAGCAACGTAGTCATCAGTCCACACGTTTACAAAATTTTATCAAGTGGACGTAAGAAGGAATGCGGATACAGCCTTTGGGCAGTCAGTACTACAGGCCGCGATTCAAGCTCCTCAGGATCTGAGGGGGCTCCCTTGATTTGATTTGAGATTTACATTTCTCGTTTAAGTTGGATTTACTAGTATCTGAGTATACCTCTAAAATTAAATCCTTCTTTGGAAGATGTCTCCCTCCCCTCATTAAAGCATTGCTTTCGGACATCCCATATAGTAATGAATATGCCGCTCTGTGTCCAGTGATGTACGAGAAAGAAAAAGGGATTTTTAAATACAGCTTACCTGTAAAATCCTTTTACAGGTAAGCTGTATTTAAAAATCCCTTTTATTGTACCTGTTAACGACTGCTTCCCACATTACTTTTAAATTTTAAACATATACCTTTTATGCATCTTGTCTCGATGTATGTCAGATTTGAAATAAATCTCAAAATTTTTGACCTGCACTATATGAGAGGGTATAGTTTTCCCAAAATAATCATTAGAAACATTTCTGTGCAAATACAGTGTGACATAAAAATTTGCGATGATTGCCATTTTATTCACTAGGGTCTCTGCTAAAAAAATATATATATAATGTTTGGGGGTTCTGAATAGCAAAAAAAATGCTGATTTTTACATGTAGGAAAGGAATGCCAGAATTGGCCTGGTATGGAAGTGGTTAGGAGCCGGTACACACAGAGGCGGCACGACTTTGGGGGCGACTCGGCAAGGCGATCTCAAGACGACTTGAGAGGCAACTTGAAAGTTACTTCTGTATTGAAGTCAATGCAGGTCGCCCCCAGTCGCCTCCAAAGTTGTACAGAAACCTTTTTCCAAGTCAGAGCGACTTGCGTCGCTTCTATTAGAATGGTTCCATTGAATAGAGCGGATTGCGACTTGTCAGGCAGGTGAGTCACCTGACGAGTCGCCCCTGTGTGAACCAGCTCTAATGCCCTGTACACACGATCGATATCTGATGGAATCTAATCCGATGGATTTTTTCATCGGATATCCGATGAAGCTGACATTCATCAGTCTTGCCTACACACCATCGGTTAAAAATCTGATCATGTCCAACGCAGTGACGTAGAACACTGCGACGTGCTGAGAAAAATTAACTTGAATGCTTCCGAGCATGCGTCGACTTGATTATGAGCATGCGTGGATTTTTGACCGATGGACTTCCCCACAGATGATCGTTTTTTTCGGTTTTTAAACCATAAGAAAAATACAAAACAGGTTCTAGTTTTTTTTTCACTGATGGATAAAAAAACAATGAGGCCCACACACAATCGGTTCATCCAATGAAAACGGTCCATCGGTCCATTTTCATCAGACGAACCGATCGCGTGTATAGGCTTAAGTGAGCAGCCTGTCTTTCCAGTGAGTGGCAATACAGCCATACAAGAATTTTCACTTATTTGGATATAAATTTGATGAACTTCATTGGATTATCTACCGTATTTATCGGCGTATACCACACACTTTTTTGCCCTTAAAATCAGGGCAAAATCGTGGGTGCCCGATATACGGCCATATTCGCTTCCCGCACTGTGTTTGAACTGAGCCGCCGACATATACCGAGCGCAGTACACTCGGCAAGGCTCGGCTCCCTTCGCGGTCACGTCCTCTGCGTCCTGTACGTCCTTTACCCGAGAGGAGCCGAGCGTGGCTGAGCGTGCCCGAGTGTACTGTGTTCGGTATATGTTGGCGGAGTGGTTCAAACACAGTGCAGGAAGCGGGGATCGGCTGAGAAACACAGCGGGGAGGACACCACGATGGCCGCAGACGGACGCCAGACCGGACAAGGCCGCCGATGGACGCCGGGCAAGACACCAACTGTTAGTAATAAAATAAAAAAATCAGGAATTTTATGTCCAGATTAGGGGTGCGCGCTATACGCCGGTGCGCGTAATAGGCAGATAAATACGGTAATTATTTATCATCACTTATTGACTTAATGAACTTGATATTCAGCGCATGTACACATAATGCGATCACTGGTTTTGTTTATTTATATTATTGAAGTTCTGCACATTATTTAATTTTACGCATAATTTATGTTAATTAGAGCTCTGCAATTTACATGATCTCCGATGGGGGACAATTACTATCAGAAAATCTACTAGTGTATGGCCAGCTTAACCGTAAGGCCCTGTACACACGAAGAGACATGTCCGATGAGACAGGTCCGACGGACCGTTTTCATCGGACATGTCTGAAGGGATATTTTGGTCTGATGTGTGTACACACCATCAGACCAAAATCCCCGTGGACCAGAACGCGGTGACGTAGAAGACACCGACGTGCTTTCAAAAGGAAGTTCAATTCGACGCATGCGCGGGATTTCGGTCCGATGATTGGGCGTACTAACCATCGGACATGTCCGACGGACAGGTTTCCAGCGGACAGGTTTCTAAGCATGTTTAGAAACTTTTATCCGCTAGAAACCTGTCCACTAGGCCTTACACACGATCGAACATGTCCGCTGAAACTGGTCTGCGGACCAGTTTCAGCGAACATGTCTCCTCGTGTGTACGCAGCCTCACTCTGCACAAATAAAAAAATATATGTATAAATGGATTCATATTTTTTATTTTATAGAAATAAGTGTTATCCCACGAAAAAAAATCACTAATTGAAATTCTACTCAATAGAAGATGAAAAAAAGTCCCTTTGTACACAATTATGATCCAGATTTTAGTTATACTTCGGTTTGTCATTTGTTCCCAATGGGAATAATTAGTTAATTAGTCAAGCGTCAAGTCTGCTTGTTTCATCTGCAGATCATCTGTGGGAAGCTATCACTACTAACTGGTGGCCCCTTGGAATCCGGCTTGTTTTGATAATTAACGGCCTAATTAGATTGTCATGTATGATTATATGCTGTGCCATTTGTGAGGCCTATTGAGGCCATTAGAGGCTATAAAAAAGGGATCTACAACCTTCCCCTAAACACAGTGTTAAGGATGAAAAAGACACTAAGGGCTGCACCAGAACTACCACCCAACATCCAGAAAGAGAACTTCAAATCCCATCAAGCCATTTGCTGGACTGCAGATCTCACAACAACATTCCTGTAAGTACAAATATAATGAAAATGCATTTATAATAAAATGAGATCACATTTAGAAAATCATTGTGTGAAGCCCAGTTAAGCTGTTTGTTTAAAATGACTAAACACATTCCAGGTACATTAACCACTTCTGGATGGACTCATGACAATATACGTCGGCTATTTGAAGAGGGATATCATTGTTATGGCAGCAGCTAGCTCAGGGTTTGACAAATTTGCTTGGAATCTAGGAGCCAGCTAAAAAAATTAGGAGCCAGAAAACGTGCCCTGTCCCGCCAAGCTTGCGCACAGAAGCGAACGCCTAAGTGAGTAGCGCCCACATATGTAAACAGTATTCAAACCACACATGTGAGATATCGCCGCGATTGGTAGAGCGAGAGCAATAATTCTAGCCCTAGACCTCCTCTGTAACTCAAAACATGCAACCACTAGATCACTTTTACCGCCGGGCGAGAGAGGGACCCCCCCAAACCGCAATCACATCAGAACCGTGGATCTGTGTGTGTAAACGTCCAGTCAGATGTGAGGAAACCGATCTGTGTTCCCAGTACAGAGGAAAACAGATCCCCTTGTGAGTCCCCTCCCCCTACAGTTAGAATCACTCGCTAGGGAACATATTTAACCCCTTCAGGGCCCCCTAGTGTTAGCCGCTTCCCTGCCAGTCACATTTATACAGTAACCAGTGCAGTTTTATAGCACTAATCGCTGTATAAATGTGAATGGTCCCAAAAATGTGTCAAAAGTGTCCGATATGTCCGTCGCAATGTCACGTCACAAGGAAGTGGGTGTGATGCATGGTAATTAGGCGTGACGCCATGCAAATGATGGGCTGAGCGTCATCCAAGTACTTAAAACGAACGGCGCATGCGTCGTATCTTGGACGTATCCCGTGCGCATGCGTACAACCACGTCAAAATAACTGCCTAAGATACGTCGAATCACTGCCTACGACGTGAGCGTAACCTACGCCCAGCCCTATTCATGTAGTACTACATAAACAACGTACAATACGACGGCTGTTCCCTCGTCCATACCTTTGCATGACTTACACCTGCTTTATGTGGGGTAAGTTTACGCCGGACGTACGACTTTTGTAAACCACGTATATTAATGCGCCGGGCGCAAGTACGTTCGTGAATCAGCGTATCTCACTCATTTGCATATTCGAAACGTAAAACAATGGGAGCGCCCCTTGCGGTCAGCGTAAATATGCGACCACAATACGACGGCGTAGGAAACTTACGTCGGTCGTAAGAAGCCGATTTTCAGGCGTATCTTGCTTTCGGTCAGGCGCATAGATACAACGGCGCATATGTGCACTTACGCTGCGTATCTCGAGATACGTCGGTGTATGTGCTACGTGAATCCGGGCCATTGTATTTTTTTCAAAATTGACGCTCTATTTTTGATTATAGCGCAAAAAATAAAAACCACAGAGGTGATCAAATACCACCAGAAGAAATCTAAGGACTTTCTTTACTAATCTATCACATTACCCAGATCTTTCCCAGGCTGTCTGCAGGGAAACCGTGGCAGAAGGAGCTTCTAATCCTCTGCTGCTGGTCATATGTTCAAAATAAAAATAAAAACAGCATTTGGGATACAGAGGAAAAATAAATGATTAATATCAATAAAATGTTTTAACTACCATATTTCCAGCCCAAGAAAAGTGTGGCATTCCTCTCCTACATGTAAAAATTCCTTAGAACCCCCAAACAATATATATATATATATTTTTAGCAGAGACCCTAGGAATAAAATGGCAGTTACACAGTATTTCGAAATTAATAAAAAAGGGGTGATACTGCGCTGTCTAAACAAAATACAAAAAGAAATAATTGCAAGCGGCTTTAAATGGTGAGATACTCACAGCAAAAACAGTAATATTACAAAAACAAGCTGCGCAATATGAGAAGCTCTAAAGTGATAAAGAGCAATACCAAACAGTGAAAACATATATATATATATAGTCCATCAAGCTATTAATACAAGTGGAAGAGCATCTGATGGTATAAATCGGCAGTGAAATTCCTTATGTTCAAGCAGATGGTGACATCACAAACAGGAACCTCAGAAAAGTGATACAGATAGGAAATGCACCTTCACCGATGGAAAACACTGTCCCTTACCAGAGGGGAAGATCCCAACTAGAGACCTTCTGATCGCAGATGGCTTTCTCCCCAGCCAGGGGGTTCAATGGCACGAAATCCAATGGTCCACAACTCCTCCCGTAATGAGCAAGTAATCAGTGTTGATTGATGACAAATTATAAGAAAAAAAGGTATATAGTGTAAAACCATTTACCATTTATTAAAATTAAATTAAAATTGCACTTACAAAAATGTAGGTAAAATATGCATGTAAATGTAGCCGGCCGGCTAGCACAACTCGAATATCTCCTGGACACGATTTGCGGTTATAGACGTCAGCACGCCGTCTCCCTACGCCGTTTCGTCTAAACAGACTTCGTCCTGGGGCACGAGCGGCATGCTGACTCACCGCAATATATACCTCATATGCACAAATGGTACCGCCCCCATCTGAGCTCCCGGAATCCCCGAAGCTACAAACGCCATCTTGGATGAGGGAAATATTTGTTTTATGAGAGTGGTCTGTCCACTAGTTCATAAAATTATTTTGCTAAAATTCTCTGCAGTATATAGGTTAGATAAAAAGGGAAGAATAAGAAAAGAGGAGAAAAGAAACCTTTTATCTTTCCCCTTTTAAGGAATTCAATTACTTACCATAGACAGTAGATAGCAGGAATAAAAAGACACATTCTCAAATTATGAGAACGAAAGAAAGGACTGTTGGATCCCCTCAGGGTCATCACGACTGCAAGATGTCCTTAAAAAGTCTAGGGATAATACTTTATGTTTCCATTGCTCTGCTTTCAGTTGGGAAACAAAAAAACAAACCAACAAAAAAACAACAAAAGTCACATGACCGGGATGAGCTTCCCCGGTCAGGTGACCTTAAGCCAATAGGCACTCGCCATAGGAAAGGGCTGAACCACCCATTCAGGCTGAAAATAGGATAGGGTTGCGCGCGTCCCCGGAATATGACGCGCGCATCCACAATATGCGACGCGCGCACACACACTTCCGCATTGGATACGGGAAAGTATGGGCAACACTGCCCACACCTAAGATGACTTCTGGTAATAGTGTGGGTCGCGTGATGCGACGCACCGGACGTCGTGGGCGGAGATGCTAGTATCCGTCCAACAAGTGCACTCATGTGAAAAAAGGAGGGCTGGACCGCCCATCTTACAGAAATTAAAATGGATACGGGGCGGACACCCAACAACCGCTTATATTACAAGGAGTATGGGCAACACTGCCCACACTAGAATGGACATCTACCTAATTTACATATTATTAAAGTACCAGTAGGCGGAAATATTAATACCCGCCCCCAACTTCATGTTATAAAAAATACTAATCATTGAGGTGTAGTAGAAAAAAATTGGATATTAACTTTAACTTTATATATCCAAGTAAAACTACCTTAATATCTGAGTTATATTATACTCCCAAATATTAAATGATTTTAACTAATGACTTAGATATAAATGTTGTTGTATAACCCCTTAAACGAAAAAAACGACCCAATGTCATAGTTCCAAACTTAAAGCGGTATTTCACCCTAAACATAAGATCTCCCATGCGATCCAGCATACTGGCGTCAGCGCCAGTATGCTGTTTTTTTTTTTTTTTAATAGCACACTTACTGTATTATTGTAGAATTCCTTTTCTGTCCCCCGTGGTGGACGGCGCCAGTATAGCGCGTCACATCTTCCTAAAATACCCGATATGGACTCGGGTAATCTCGGCGAAAATGCGGCGCCTGCGCACAGACCTAGGAGCTGACTGCGCAGGCGCCGTATTTCTCCGAGTCCTACGGCTATGGCGCGTCACGCCCTCCGAAATAGGACTCGGAGAAATACGGCGCCTGCGCAGTCAGCTCCTAGGTCTGTGCGCAGGCGCCGCATTTTCGCCGAGATTACCCGAGTCCATATCGGGTATTTTAGGAAGATGTGACGCGCTATACTACAGCCGTCCACCGCGGGGGACAAAAAAGGAATTCCACAATAATACAGTAAGTGTGCTATTAAAAAAAAAAAAAACCAGCATACTGGCGCTGACGCCAGTATGCTGGATCGCATGGGAGATCTTATATTTAGGGTGAACCTCCGCTTTAAAGGAAATTGATAAGGCCAAATGGTTGAGGAAGATTTGACACTCTCGCCCTCTACTGGACAAAATTATAATTTATGTTTTTAGCATGACTAAACCATTAACCTCCCTGGCGGTATGATTCTTTAAGATTTTAGGTGCTAAAAGCGGTACCATTATTTGCAAGGGAATTTGGCGTTTTATACTGTAGGCTTGTAATTCTTAGGAATAACTCACTTAAATCTATTCAAACAAGAGTCTAATAGGCATCCCGGGTATGATTTTTTTTTTTTTTTTTAATTAAAAATTATAATATAATAAATAATTATAAAAAATGATCACAAATGATAATATAATTATAGTAAAAATTATTCAATAATGTAATCAAATCAAAATCACTGAAATTTGCTCAGTTGCAGAATTTTTGCTGTCATTTTTTTTTTTTTTTTATGACGAATTTCCCCATAAATCGCTATCGCTAAATTCTGCAAGTGATTCTGATTTATTATCGCTGTTTTTTAGCTGCTCTAAAACAATTTTTGCCATAAAGGGACACTTTTGGTTGCTATGGGCAATCTACAGTTTGCAGGGAGAAAGAAAAGTTTTTATTATACAAAATGACATGTAGTGTACAGGGCAGACCACTAGGGACATGGGGGGTGTGTATTTTTTACATACAGTACTGTAATCTATAAGATTACAGTGTACTGTATGTATAGTGTTTGTTTACTTTTTTAAATTTGGCGCCGTTCCCCCCCCTACGTCGCGACGCTCGCAGGGAAGGGAATCGGCGGAACACACAGCATCAGGCGGACATCCGCCCGCCGTGTACTGCGGGGATTCATCGCTGGATCGCAGAGAAAAGGTAAGTAAACTTTTTCTGCATCCAGCGAGGTAAGCGCGTGTGTGGCACGGGGTTACCGATATTAGCTTAAAAATCTCACCCCGTGCCACACACGTGAAGACCGCCAGGGAGGCTAGTCTGACCGGCGATCCAGCGGGAAACCCCCGCCGGATCGCCAGGAATTTTTGGGGGAAAAAAAAAAATGCACCCCGAGCGTGACTCGGGGTTACCGCTTCTGGCACTGAATGTTAACCCCGAGTCACGCTCGGGAATACCGCCAGGGAGGTTAATTAGACTGATATAACCGCCAGAATTAAATTGAAAAGCAGGATTGATCTGGGAACTCAGATGAAGATCACAACCGTACAGTTTCAGCTGTTATCAATAAATGCATTAACATCTATATCGATGTTTAACCCATAAGGTGTATAGCATTTTACGTTATGGATCCACATCATTTCCATTCTAGATAATTGTCTAATGAGTGAGTTTCCCCTCCAATGGGGGGTATACCGATCTATCCCTAAAAAAAGGGTATTAGTGGGATCCCGATTATGATGAAGGTCATAGTGTTTAGAAACAGAGTGGTCTTTATAACCATTTCTAATGTTCGTTAGATGTTCTCCTAAACGAACCTGCATCGCCCTTTTGGTCCTCCCTATATATTGAAGGCCACAGGGGCATTCCAATAAATAGACGACCCCTGTGGAACTACAGGTAACAAAAGAGTCTATTTGATGTTCCCTCTGCGTACTCGTTGACCTAAAGAATTCAGTTTTTTTATTCCTGATACGGTTAAGGGAGCAAAGTTGACATTTTCGGCATTGGTGGTAGCCTTTAAGTTCTTTTTGGAAAAAGGAGACCCTCTTTGCGGGTGGATCCACTACATTAGGTGCCACCCTATCTCGTAGTGAAGGTACCCCTCTAAATATCACCTCCGGTTTAGGAGGTAAAAAGGTGCTAATAACCCTATCATTAGCCAAAAGGTGCCAGTGCTTCCGAAAGATTTTATTGATTAAAAAATGTTGGGAAGAGTAGGTGGTGACAAACGGAATTGACAACCTCTCCTTCTTAGATTTGGGGATATCAGTCAATAACGAAGTTCTCTCTAACTTTGCTACCTCTTTTTGAGTTACTTCTAGGGAGTCCTGATCGTAACCTTTTTCAATCATTCGATTTTCGGCAATAATTTTTCGAACGCAGTTTTTTTTGGGGAAACAACTCATGAATAAAAAAAAAAACACTAAAGTTAGCCGATTCCTTTGTATATGTGAATGATGATGTTATGATAATAAATAGATACCTAACATGTCACGCTTTAAAATTGTGCACATTCACATTGTGCACATTCGCGGAATAGCGGCAATTTTCGGTACTTAAAAATCTCGATAGGCTACGTTTTTTTTTTTACAGGTTAGCAGGTAGCAGAGGAGGTCTTGTGCTAGAATTATTGCACTCGCGATAACGTTCGCCGTGATACATCACATTTTGAAAACCATTTATATATGTGGGCTTGACCTACGTATGCGATTGCTTTTGCGCGCGAGCCAAGGGGATGGGGCACTTTCATTTTTTATCTTTAATTTTTTTATCACTTGTATACCTATTACAGGCAATGTAAACATCCCTTGTAATAGGAATAGGGTCCTCTTTACAGAGAGATCTGGCGCATCTTTATGCCGCTGTAGCGTATCTTCTTTACGCTACGCCGGCGCAAGGTTAAGAGGCAAGTATGAAACGTAAAACAATGGGAGCGCCCCTTGCGGCCAGCGTAAATATACGACAACAATACGACGGCGTAGGAAAGCCGATTTTCAGGCGCATAGATACGACGGCGCATATGTGCACTTACGTGGCGTTTCTCGAGATACTTTGGCGTAAGTGCTACGTGAATCCGGGCCATTGTATTTTTTTCAAAATTGTCGCTCTATTTTTGATTATAGCGCAAAAAATAAAAACCACAGAGGTGATCAAATACCACCAAAATAAATCTTTACAGAGAGATCTGGGTTTATATGACCTCATCTCTCTCTTCTAGGCTGGAAAGCCTGAGACAGATAAAAAAAAAAAGCGATCTGAGGCTTTCCAGTTAAAAAGACCGACAGTGCCAGCACCAGAAGTGACATCATGACGTTGCTCCTGGCCTCCGAAGGTCATCTGGTCCTCTGTCAGCTCTATGGTAGACTGCAACCACCGGCCGATTCATTCTATGGCTTGCCGATCGCATGGGCAAGCCGGTAGAAGCACCAGAGGGCGGCAAGAGGTGGGGGACGCCCCCTCCCGCTGCCTGTTAAAACAATCAAGCAGCTAAACAGCCTCTATGATTGTTTTTACATGACAGGGAATTGCCGGCAGAAAAAAATTATGTCTGCAGCTGCAGGCCTCTATCAGATTTAACCACTTAAACTCCAGGACGTCATATGATATCCACCTAGGGAGAAGTGGTTAAATTGTCATACAAATATATACTTGAAATCAAATTTTTATTATTTTTGCCAACAGTGGTGGTGCCTCCATAGTGGGTGCAAGAGCGCCGCCCCCTCTCTCCTGCATCCGTCAATCAACAATAGATAGATTCATGCATTGCATGAATCTATCTATTGTCGCTGCTGCCGCCCCCTATTCAGGTGTCCGGCCTCTTGTGGAGCGTTGGTCATCTGAATTACAGCAGTGGTTTTTTTTTTGGAAGCGCCTGATTAAAGCAATAATCGCTTCCCTAACACTGAGCCGCCTCTCAGCCAATCAGGGGCACTGGCTATGGTTACCGGTCACCTGATTGGCTGTAGCAACAGGCGTCATAGCAGAAGACGGAAGAGGACGGGGAAAGGGGGAAAAATTGAGGACTCGGAGGACAGTTTTAATCGAAAACAGGTAAGTGCCGGGCGGGGATATACACTGGTGGCATTTGATGGGGCAAATCTGGCAGCACACTGGCGACAATTGATGGGGCAAACTGCCAGGACCCTGGCGGCAATTGATGGGCACACTGGCAGCAATTGATGGGGCAAACTGGCAGCACCCTGGCAGCAATTGATGGGCACACTGGTAGCAATTGATGGGGCATACTGGCAGCACACTGGTGGCAATTGATGGGCACACACTGGCAGCAATTTATGGGGCACACTGGCATCACTGGCAACAATTGATAGTTACAGGAGCTGCGTTTGATGGCACAGTGGCTGCGCTTGATGTTTTTTTTTTAGTTTGTGCTCACCCCCCAAAAAAATTTGAGCACCAGCCACCACTGTTTGCCAATAACATGGTGTGGGTGGATGTCTGCCCGTCACAGGCTGTGTCATGACCCTCCAAACTATGTCTTAGAATAGCAGGGAAGTGAAGCCTCCATGAATCAAGTATTATCCCATCCCCATTGTTTTTTGCTGGTTAGTGGACATGGAGGAGGAGGGAGGGAGTGGGCTGTCATTTACCAATGTGTATACGCCCACAAGTGTGACTCTGTAGTCACAGTGGCTGCTCAGATTTCATAGGGAGGAAATGTTGAGGGTAGAAGATACACTGAAAACTGAGCATGTGCAATGCTGCCAACGCTGCTCTGCAAAATCCTGAACTGCAGTGGGGACATGGACAGAATGAGTGGATTCTCTATTCTCAGCAGGATCAACCAGAATATAGAAAACAAATCCCATAGTGACTGAGTAAATAGGAACATCATGTAATAAACTATCTATTGATAGTATCATTAAACCCACATCATTAGAAACAAAGTGTTAGGGTCAGCGTAAGGGTTGCATTGAGATTAGCTGTCTGGTTGTGAAGTATCATTTTTTCACTTTTTTTCAGAAGCCGCTCATGATGAACCTAACTGTATTCAGTACTTTCAATAACATCACCTACATAAGCAGCCAATACTATCAACTATATCAAAATGCAAAATTTGTTTTTTTTGTCATCATCATCTTCTGCTTCTGTTTCTTCATCTACTTCATCCTAGTTCTTCTAGTGGTTTACTTCACCACTCCTCACGTCCGGGAGAATGCACGATACATCCTTTTTGCTCATATGCTCATCAACGACACTGTGTACCTCAGCCTTGGGCTCTTCCTGTGTTTGGGCTTCGGATTCCTCTTATATATTCCTGTACCCATCTGTTATATTCTGGTGACCTGTGCCACAGCTACATTACGAATCACTCCGTACAACTTGGCCATAATGGCCCTGGAACGATACGTGGCTATTTGCTTCCCTCTCAAACACATCATGTTATGTACAGCCCAGAGGTCATATCTTGCTATTGCAGTAATGTGGTTTGTTGGTTTGCTTCCCAATGTCGCTGACTTTATAGTCCTCATTTCCTCTGTTGAGGTGAAATTTTTCTCCCAGAACCTACTATGCAGGCAACAATCATTACTTGTCCTACCAGCCCAAAACACCATACAATTCTCCACCTATATTGGAAGTTTCATACTGGTGTCCCTGGTCATTCTCTTCACCTACATCAAGGTTATGCTGATAGCTCGAAAAACTGGATCCGGGAAGTCTTCTGCCTCCAAGGCTGGTAGAACCTTGATCCTTCATGCAGTTCAGCTCTTTCTATGTCTGCTCTCCCTAACTTCTTCATTTTCAGAATTGTACCAAGGAGATTTTTATTATTTTGTGGTTCTGATAAATTTTTTGATGTTCATGTGTTTGCCAAGACTTCTCAGCCCACTTATTTATGGCATTAGAGATGAAGTGTTTAGTAAAAGCATTAAGAAGATGTATTCTATTAACTAATAATATCTGTGTAACCCTTAATTCTTCAACATGAACCCTGTAGTCTGGATGACCCCTAATAACCTAATAATACCCTGTTGTACCCCTCCCCCCTTGAACGTACCTAGTAAACGAGACGACGCCTGACGTTGGAGAAAACTTGGCCATAGCAGCCAAACTTTATTAACACATTTTTTAACATAGACTAAATTTTACAATTTTACATTATTACCAATACTTGAAATATATAAAACAATTTTAAAAACAGCAATTTTAATAACGGCAAACATAAAAGACAGCCATGTGGTCAAAGACGGAACCCCCATTATTTTGATAACCACCACTATACTGCGGGACATTTTAACATACACCGTCCTCCAACCTTAAAGGCATGAAGACACCCCATATCCCGCAGACCAACCACTACCCATACTCCAGCGGACACCGTTCCGGTGGAATACAAAGAGGGTCCATAAGCGCTGGACCCCACCACACTTCCGTCGTCACTGTTTGCTTTGACAATCCGAGACCACATGACACCGTCGCAACCACTGCTATGACAACCAGCATACATGACCTGAAAAAGAAGAGAACACACAAACAAAACACACACACAAAAAAAAAAAATGGGAGGGTGGGTGGGAAAAACTGCCTCCTTCCCCTGTCCTTCCTCATGTTACAGTGACCTAATCTCCACCCCCTGAATAAATAAACTTCCCTGAGCCCAGGAAAAAGATACCAGCAGCACCACCCCCTTTCTCTGAGCCAGTTCATTAACCCCTAGTGTTAATGCCAGCCCTTCGTTATTTTCTTTTCTGTCTTTACTCCAGGCTTTTCTGTACCCACACATATACTAGTTTGTGTTCAAGAAAGGTTGTTTTAGATTTTATCTACCAATCATTGTGTGCAGGCCAACTTTGATTTTCTTTACTTTGATTTCTTTACTTACCTTGAGTTATCATGACGATTCAGCACCTAACACCCAACATATTTGGTCAGGAGGAGTATGGAGGACACATTTGTTGCCTATAGAACGGAAATAAAAGTGTCTGGTGATCCAACTGTTAATGAATGCACCAATAGAAATGTAAATAACTCAATTGATGTTGCTTTCAATCTACAGCTGCAGACCTTCTAGTCTTCAAAATTGACCAAAAAAAGGGGGGGGGGGATAGGGTTGGGACATTAGATGAGGCATATGGTAGAACTACCACAGGCCTCCATCCCTGTAAATAGATACAAAAAGGGGCGAGGGTTGGGACTTTAGATGAGATGCGTTTTTAGCAGTATGCAATTAAATATATATATGGAATGTAATTTTTTTTCCATATTAGCCAGGCTCAAAGTTGCCAACCAAAAAAGCACTAAACCAAATTAATCTGTCTAAATGTATGTAAATAAAAACAGAGGTTTAGTTGCATGTATCTGCAGATACCTGGGAAGCTGCAGGCCAATGACAAGGCACTCTGTATTGCTGCATTCCTACCTATGAATTTTAAGGTCTCCTGAAAAGGAGCACAGGTGTGCAGGTGTTACATTCCATATATATATTTAATTGCATACTGCTAAAAACACATCTCATCTAAAGTCCCAACCCTCCCCCTTTTTGTCTCCAAAATTGACTTCCCTGGTCCTGGTGCTTGAAACTTAACTATCTTCCATCTCTACCAAAACCATAACAGAAAAAATATGGAAAAAGTTCCAATCCCTCTGGCATTGATCAAAATATCAAATCAAATTATTTGCTACCTAGATATAAAATATATATATATATATATATAAAATATAAAATAATAATACATTTTTACAAACTTGGGTAACCATGTGTAGCACCCCCCCTAGTTAGGGTTGCTAGGATATAAGGCAAATGTAGTTCTTTTTTGCTCCTCTGTAATCAGTAAATCAGTTGTTGATTTATTTTGGCTGTTCTGAATTTCACAGGCTGTAAGTTTGATTGTTCTCCCTTGCCTTCAAGCAAGTTCTAGAACAGTGGTCACCATACGATGGCCAGGGGCAAGAAGTGCCCTTTCTCAGCCTTCTTTCGGCCCTTGGGGCATTATTCCCTCCATTGACACTAACAGTGGGGCATAATTCTTGCCTCTGACACTAACAATTTGACACTATTTCTCCTTCTACTTACTACAATTGTTATGTATTTGTTTTACTTCCCCTGACCACCAAACTTAAAGGGGTTGTAAAGCAAGAAATTGTATTCCCTAAATAGCTTCCTTTACCTTAATGCAGTCCTCCTTCACTTACCTCACCCTTCGATTTGAACTACAAAGGTCTTAAAGGGGTTGTAAAGGAAAAAAAAATTTCCCTAAAAAGCTTCCTTTACCTTAGTGAAGTCCTACTTCACTTACCTCACCCTTCGATTTT
This sequence comes from Rana kukunoris, assembly GCA_029574335.1. Classification (NCBI taxonomy): domain Eukaryota; kingdom Metazoa; phylum Chordata; class Amphibia; order Anura; family Ranidae; genus Rana; species Rana kukunoris. The sequence continues at coordinate 17,505,562 of CM056050.1, read as the reverse complement.
GCTTTTAAATGTCCTCATTTCTTCTGAGAAATCCTCACTTCCTGTACTTCTGTCTGTACCTAAACACCGTAATGGGAGGCTTTTTGCCTGGTGTGGAGAAAGCCTCTTGAGGGTGGAGGGGGTGAGCAGGAGGGTCAGGACGCTCTCTACTTTGCAGATGGAGAAAGGAGCTGTGTGTTAGTGGGCATCCTGACACTCCTGCTTGCCCCCTCCCTCCTCAAGAGGCTCTCTCCACATCAGGGAGAATCCCTCGCATTACTGTGTGTAGTTACAGACAGAAGAACAGGAAGTGAGCATTTCTCAGAAGAAATAAGGACATTTAAAAGAAAAATGGAAGGATGAGGTAAGTGAAGGAGGACTTCACTAAGGAAAAGTAAGCTTTTTAGGGAAAAATTTTTTTTCCTTTACAACCCCTTTAAGACCTTTTCTATTACAACTCTCCACAATCCAGCCCCTCTAACGTCTGAAGGACAGCAAACTGACCCTTTGTTTAAAAAGTTCAGAGACCCCCGTTCTAGAACATAGGGAGTGGAGGAAGGCAAATAGGCAGCATGAGATATTATGGTGCTGCAGTCAATCCTTGGGAGGTGTGCCCAGAAGGGGGCTGAAGAGCACATAAACAGTCTGAGCTTTAGAACAGCAGGGCCTTCCTGCCACTCTAATGATTTAAGCTGTTATTCATGGAGGTCCTGGCTGTCTCAAAGCCGGGGGGGGGGGGGCGGCTATACCTGGAAGTATCTCTGACACTCCAAAATTTCACCTAAGTATCAAGAGCCCACAATTTCACTGGAAAGCACATGGATTAAGATGAATGGACACAGCTGCTCCCCTGTCCTCGTGAGCACTACTCCATTACAAGATCCTGGTGACTGTGTCATTTTAGGATAGCTAGGCCATATAGTTCCTCTCCTGAGGGATTCATACCTCTGACCTCCCCTAGTCTCTCATGGGAGAACTCTACTCTGAACTTAGTAGAAGGACTGTAGTACAGAGAAGTATATCCTCTTGGTACTATTAGTGGTCTTGCAGTATCCCAAACTACCCTACACCCTCTCTAAGTTATATGGCAATACATCACAAAAATACATCCCCTAGACTGCCCCCATGTGTCAGTGTGCTTGAACTGCATTATGTGTGTGCTGGCAGCCTCAGCACTAGGGAGGGAGAACCCTGGTCATCATCATCATCATGTAGGCTTCTGCCATCAACATGGGTGAACAAGCGTTGTTACCATCATCAACCAGCGGGATATCGCTTACACATGGATGAATATGATCTCACGTGGCATCACACCCTTAGTTCAACCTGATGCATAAACAAGATGTTTGTTAAAATCCCCATTTCTTTATACTGCTAGAAGGAAGTGGGGACCAATTAATGAGAGTTTTCTGTGTGTGAAATGTTGAAGAAGCTCTGTCATAGTTATTTTTATTCTGCCAACCGCTGTTGAATTTCACTATTTCATAGCATTTAATGTTGAATTTTGTATACCTTGAGAATGCAAAAATAAACATCTTAAAAAAAGAAAGAAAAAGAAATTGAGCCATCAGGGGCGCACTGACCATTCGGTCATTCGGGCAGTGACCGAGGGCCCGTGCCACTAGGGGGCCCCATCAGGGTGGCCAGCCTCAGTAAAACTAGGGACAGAATGTAAAAACCAGTGGGGCAGATTCACAGAGAATTAGATTCTCGTAGAGTATCAGAAATACACTACGCCGCCGTTTTTTACCTGGCTCTACGTGGAATCCAGGTAATTTTGTCCAGTAAACGACGGCGGCGTAGTGTATTTCTCCCGTCGCAATCCATCTGCGCGAGTAGGGGGCGTGAAGCATTTAAAATAGGCGCGTTCCCGCGGCGATCGAACTGCGCATGCTACGTTCGCAAATTTCCCGCCGTGCATTGCGCGAAAACACGTCGTCACGTCGTAGTAGCGTCGTTTACGTACATTCCTATTCCCGAACGAGTTACGTTAAAAAAAATATATATTTTCAAATCGACGCGGGAACGACGGCCATACTTTACATGGGTTACGCACTGCTAGACCAGCAAAAAGCTCCTCTAACATTACGTAGACAAAAAATGACGTAGGCGATTGCGAGGGACACTCGTACCTTCGTGGATCGCCGTAAAAACTCATTTGCATATCCCGACGCATTAAAACGACGCAAACTCCTCCCAGCGGCCGCAAAAATATCGCAGTGTAGATCCGAAGGCTTACGAGGACGTAAGCCTCTCGGATCAAAGCCCGAAGCCGCCGTATCATGGTTTGAGGATTCAAACTAGTGATACGGCGCGCGAAATTTGAAATTACTCCTGTCTAACACCAGTTAGACAGGCGTAATTGCTCTGTGAATCTGGGCCAGTGTGTTTTTACATCTGTTCCTGATATGTCTGGCACCGACATTATTTTGATGTGAAATTCCTGAGATTATAGCTGCCCCGCCTCTGCACTGCCCCCTCAGCCAATAGGAACATGCTGCACACGCCCCCTTCTCCAGCGCGGCTTTTTTGACACAGAAGCAGGAGATTCCAACTACTGGAGGAGAGGAGAGGGGGAGGCGGGGACACAGCTTGCAGTGTGGAACGGACTGTCTGATAAGGTAAGCTGGCTGAATTTTACAAGATGGATCCTTGTCAGTGGGTTACCCTGGTGAGCAGAGATGGAGGGGACGTGTTACCTCTAGCATGGCTCTGAGGCTATTAGATCGATTTTGTTTGTAGGAAGTGCACTACTTCTGGAGGAAGGGCATGTCCTGAATGTCTCCCCCAATCTCTACTACACCTGCCTACTCATTAGCTGCCCACCACTACACAGGCACAGTCCCCCTCCTCTCCTGTATTACCAACTCTTGTGTCTGTGAGCTGCTGGGGCACTACAAGTCCCAGCATGTCAGGAGATGGGGCAGCAGTGCATTCAATCATGCTGATTTTTGGGTGAAAAATGCTGGTGTGTGTATGTATAATGTGTGTGTATACTGTATGTATAGTGTGTGTATATACTGTATGTGTATATGTATAATGTGTGTGTGTATATACTGTATGTATAGTGTGTGTATATATTGTATGTGTAGTGTGTGTGTATATACTGTATGTGTATATGTATAATGTGTGTGTGTATATACTGTATATGTATATGTATAATGTGTGTGTATACTGTATGAATAGTGTGTGTGTATATACTGTATGTGTATATGTATAATATGTGTGTATATACTGTATGTGTATATGTATAATGTGTGTGTATATACTGTATGTATAGTGTGTGTATATACTGTATGTGCATATGTATAATGTGTGTGTATATACTGTATGTGTATATGTATAATGTGTGTGTATATACTGTATGTGTATATGTATAATGTGTGTGTGTGTGTATATACTGTATGTGTAGTGTGTGTATATGTATACTGTGTGTGTATATACTGTATGTGTAGTGTGTGTATATGTATACTGTATGTGTATATGTATACTGTATGTGTATATACTGTATGTATAGTGTGTGTATATATTGTATGTGTATATACTGTATGTGTGTGTGTATATACTGTATGTGTATATGTATAATGTGTGTGTGTGTGTGTGTGTATATACTGTATGTGTAGTGTTTGTATATACTGTATGTATAGTGTGTGTATATACTGTGTGTGTGTATATACTGTATGTATAGTGTGTGTATATACTGTATGTGTATATGTATAATGTGTGTGTATATACTGTATGTATAGTGTGTGTATATACTGTATGTGTGTATATACTGTGTGTGTATGTATACTGTGTGTGTGTGTGTATATAGTGCATGTATATACTATGTATGTATGTATAGTGTGTGTGCTTATACCGTTTGTATGTGTGTTGTATAGTGTGTGTATATACAGTACCATGTGTGTGTATGTTTAGTGTGTGTATATACTGTATGTATAGTGTGTGTGTGTGTGTGTGTGTGTGTGTGTATACGGTGTGTGTATATATACTGTATGTATAGGTAGGATGGAAGGTGGCACACTGGGGGGCTCTGCCGTAAGGTGGCACACTGTGGGGCTCTGCTGTAAGGTGGCACACTGTGGGGCTCTGCTGTAAGGTGGCACACTGTGGGGCTCTGCTGTAAGGTGGCACACTGTGGGGCTCTGCTGTAAGGTGGCACACTGTGGGGCTCTGCTGTAAGGTGGCACACTGTGGGGCTCTGCTGTAAGGTGGCACACTGTGGGGCTCTGCTGTAAGGTGGCACACTGTGGACTGTGATGTATAAGGAGAATGTTGGGACTTTGTTGTAAGGGAGGACTGATGTGAGATCCTGACTGTTGTACTATATATGTTGTTTTGTTTGTTACTTACTCCTGGCGTAACGGCCATCTGTAAACCCAGGGGCCCCATAATCTTCTTTTGCCCGGGGGCCCTATGAGTTGTCAGTCCGCCCCTGTGAGCCATATATTTCTGCACACAATAACATAATGCACAGAGAATGGCATCAGCTCCTTTAGGCCGGGTTCACACCTATGCGAATTGAGTGCGGCTTAAACCGCATCCAATACGCAGAACATTTAATACATAAATACCAGTGGCGGCCCGTCCATAGGGGGCGCCCGGGCGCCGCCCCCTCTCTCCTGTAGTCAAAAAAAAAAAAACTGGCCCTTTAAGAATTTTTTTTTTCTTAAAATGTCCTTTTATTATTACTAACTGCACTACGTTGCACCGGCCACGTGCATTATGGGAAGCGCTACGTCAATGCAATCACAAGATTGCAGACGCAGAGCTTCATTTGCGGGCTTTTTTCCTGCCTTGGGGCGCTTTTGGAATAGCCACAGATTCTGCCCGGCGCTTGTAGTATCTACGGCCGGACAGTTTGATTGACAGCTTTGTTGGATCATGATGTCACTTCCTGTCCTATCTCTCATTGCGCCCGAGTGAGAAGACAGGAAGTATGCGGGGCAGGTTCCTCCATGCATTTGATGGGACAGGCACTGGAAACAGAGTGATGGACTATAACGGCAGAGGTAAACCCCTATGAGGGGAAGCAGCAGCAGAAGCAGGGAGCCAGGACTGAGGGAAGTAAATGTTTCACTTGTGATAACAGCTCCAGCTCGCTGCACACTCAGGCATAGTCTATTTTTTTTTGCAGGAGAGAGAGATACTGATCTTCCCCTGTGACAGTTTGCCACTGAAGTGCTGCTATCTCACTGACTGGTAAAATGTGTCTCCAGTTACACTTAAACTGTCCCAGCAGTAGTAAGACTGAGCCTGAATGTACACTGAGTGTTCTGTTATCACTTGAGGACAGAGGTTAACCCTTTACTTCCCTGCATTTGTTTTGTTGGTTTCTCCTAATACCTACTGGAGTTGGGGTATGAGCCCCTATTCAGACTACTGCAATCTAAGACATGGTATGTGATTTGCACCAGCACTGCGGTGCGAATCACATGTGATGTCTGTGAAATGTGAGTTCAGCCATATTGTTGTATGGCTGAACTCACATTAGATGCTTAAGAAAAAAAGTGCAGGGAGGGACTTGTTTCCCCCCCACACTGAAATCAGATCGCATGTGTGTTCTCACCTATGTGATGCGATTTCTGTGCGATTTTACACTGCGATCTGTGAACCGATCTGGGGGTGTCATTAACATTGTAATGACACCCGCAGTGGTTCGCAGAGGGCAGTGTGAACTGCCTGCAGAAAAGATGCAAATGCTGAAATCGCACTGGTTCGCGGTTTGCAATCAATGTGAACCCAGGCTAAAGGAGAAGGATCATCTCATAAAACCAGGGCTGGTGCTCCATGCTTCTAGATTAGGAGCATCAACTATTTTAGAATTCAACTGTTTGTTGAACCCAGGTGTATTACAAGGATGAGAATGATGATGTCAGGTATATTATACAAGGATGGTGATGACGGTTGTATTATGAGGATGATGATGATGATGATGTCAGGTGTATTATACAAGGATAAGGATAGCGATGATGGGTGTATTATACAGGGATGATGATGACGACGGGTGTATTATACGATGATGATGATGATGATGATGACGGGTGTATAATATGGGGATAAGGATAGTGATGATGGGTGTATTATAAAATGATGAGGACTGGAGTATGATGATGACGGGTGTATAAAATGGGGATAAGCATAGTGATGATGGGTGTATAATACAATGGCTGGAGCATCAGGGTGTCAGTGAGTGTGCCACATCATGTCTCGCTGGCTGCTTTGGAATACATGATTTTGGGGATTTCTGCCATGCCATGTACGGACTACTTTACACTACATAATACTCACAAATTGTGAGTACATATGTCCTGTAATGTATACAGCTATATGCACCAACCTTCTTCCTGTATATAGAGACCATCCTCTATCATTACTGACTGAGGAAATACATCATTATTATTTATTTATTTTATTTCAGGTACTTATATAACGTCGTCAATTTACTCAACGCCTACCCTCAAGGAGCTTACAACCCATCAGTGATGATGGAGGAAGGTCTCTATATACAGGAAGGAAGATGGGTGTATATATCTAGCTGTATACAGGACAGATGATGTATACCTGCATACCCTGATCTGTGAGGCTGAGCTGTATACGCTGTCCTATGAGGCTAGGGCTGTATACTCTGTCTTGGGATGCTAGGGCTGTATACTCCCGACACTATAGGTGGAATACAGGGGACGGAGTGGGTGGATTCTATAAGGGGTGGGGCTTGTGGGAGGAGTCAAAAAGGAAGGGCGGGATCTTGCGCCCCCCCATCCTAAAACTTCACCAGCCGCCACTGATAAATACATTGTTTTCAATGAGGCTGGTTCACATATGTGCGATGCATTCGCACTGTGCATTGCAGAAAAAACTTGTGCGTATTTTTATTCACTCAGGTGCGAATTCAGGCCCATTATCTTCTATGGGTACGCAGCTAATTCGCACATGTGTTCATTTCTCTTCAGATTTTCTTCTCATTCAGCTCAATACACTTCCCCCCTCCCCCTCCCAGGTCTCCAAATTCGCAGCTAATCTGCAGTTAAAACGCAATGGATCTGCTGAACACTTGTCTTATTAGAGAGCTGAAATTTGCACCGCACTAGTGTGAATCCGGCCTCAAAGACAAATGCCCCGTACACACGATCGGAATTTCCAATGGAAAAAGTCTGATGGACTTTTTCCATCCGAAATTCCGAACGTGTGTATGCCCCATCGGATTATTTCCATCGGAAATTCCAATGAATTCCGTCAAAGTTTAGATAGAGATGTTCTCTTTTACTCCGATGGAATTCCGATGTGATTTTGGTCTGACTGTTTGTACAGGGCTGAAGTGTAACTTAAAGTGGTTGTAAACCCACTTTATTGACTTTTACCTACAAGTAAGCCTATAATAAGGCTTACCTGTAGGTATAAAGCAGGGATCCTCAAACTACGGCCCTCCAGCTGTGTCGGAACTACAAGTCCCATGAGTCATTGTAAAACTCTGACATTCACAGACATGACTAGGGCATGATGGGAATTGTAGTTCCTGAACAGCTGGAGGGCCGTAGTTTGAGGACCCATGGTATAAAGAATATCTCCTAAACCTGTACGGTTTAGGAGATATTCCCCTCGCAATGCGCAGCGGCGCATGCGCAGGGGGGAATCTACGACCAAAGGACCGGCCACCGCCATCCTGGCCGGATTTAAATCTCCCGCGCGCATGCGCGGAAGTGACATCATCGCCGCTCCAGCCAATCACAGCGCTGGAGCGGCGATACCCGGAAGACACACCGAGTCAAGAGATCTCGCTCGGCGTGGACCAGGTGAGTTTCCTACACCTCGTTCCGAGGTAAGTATTTCATAATGAGCTAATATGCGGTGCATACTAGCTCATTATGACTTTTGCCTTGCAGGTGTGGGGGAATTAAATTTTTTTTGCGGTTTACAACCGCTTTAACCACCTCAATACCGGCCCCTTCACCCCCTTCCTGCCCAGGCAATTTTAAAAAAATCAGCAAAAATAAAGGAAGGGGAAAATGGACAGCCGCACTCCAATGAGATGAAAAATGTAAAAAATGGTGCCTGTTATTCCAGTAAAAATAAAACTACAACAGCAACAAAAAAGCAAACAGTGGGGTAACAGACTGACGCGTTTCACATCGATGACCGATGCTTAGTCATAGCTCATTGCTTTTTTGTTGCTGTTGTAGTTTTATTTTTACTGGAATAACAGGCACCATTTTTTACATTTTTCATCTCATTGGAGTGCGGCTGTCCATTTTCCCCTTCCTTTATTTTTGCTTTGTGCATTGCCTGCACCCATCTAAGTTTTGAACCTCACCTACCACTGAAGAGCACCTGTCTGGAGCGGTGGTTCTCTCTTCATAAAAAAAATCAGCGCTGTCACACTTTAACCACTTTACCTCTGGAAGATCTTAACCCCCTTCCTGACTAGAGCATTTTTTTTGTTATTTAGCACTGCGCTACTTTAACTGGTAATTGCGGAGACATGCAACGCTGTACCCAAAGAATATTTTAGTTTTTTTTTTTTCACATAAATTGAACTTTCTTTTGATGGTATTTGATAACCACTGTTTTATTTTTATTTTTTAGTGATAATAAAAATAAAATAAAAAACAATTTTCTAATTTTTGTTATAGAAAATATACAATAAAATAAAATGTTGTCATAAATGTAAGCAGTGGCGTCTCCAGCTTTCATATTTAGGGGGAGCACATGGGGGGACAGGGACAAAAGTAGGGGGGACAACTATAAAATGCAATTATATTTATATATATATATATATATATATATATATATATACTGTGTGTATGTATGTGTATATATATATATATATATATATATATATATATATATATATATATATATATATATATATATACATATTTATAGGTTGTCTTGCCACCGAGCCCTGGTGTTCTGCCACTGTGGGGTTCCCCAGCCGTCCTGTCCCTGCTATTGACAGCGCTGGTCTGGCATCTGTCTCCTTGGCAGTGGCGGCAGCACTTTAGGACCTAGTGCTGGTGACATTATTAAAACTCATCTCTTCTGAGGCAAAGCATTCCTTTATCCAAGGAAGGCAAATAGCGCCCAGAGGCGATTCAGTTCGCAAGCGTTGCGCTCTATAAGTTTTTCACTCACTCACTCATTATAGGTGCATGCAGGGGAAGGCTGGCACTATTGGTTATAGAGAGCTGAGCCCCCAGCTGGTCACCTAGCAGCAGTAATGCTGTATAACCTTCTCTGTTGACATGCTGATCGGGATGTGATCAGCATGTCAGAGAAGGCTCCACTGCTGCTAAGCAACCTGCAGGGAACTTAACTGTCTACAACCAATAGAGATGGGCTCGGGTGTGTTTGAAATCCCACATGCCCAATCCCGCCAGGAAGCCGACACTCCACAGTGCTAATCACAGGCAGTGAGACATTTCCTGATCTGTGCAGAGCTGCGGACCGGGAAATCTCTCACTGCCTGTGATTAGCGCTGTGCAGTGTGGGCTTCCTGGCAGGCTCTGGCATGTGGATTTTTGAACATGCCCAGCCCATCTCTAACAACAAATTGTGCTGGCCCTCCTGTACATCAGCCCCATAAACTAACCAGCACTGGGTTCCAATGTGCTGCCGCCGCTGCCAAGGAGACAGAGACCAGCGCTGTGAATAGCCGGGACAGGACAGCAACTCTGGTTATTTCAGCACTGGTCCACACTGGGAGGATTCCCCCATCCACCTATAATGTGTAGATGGGGGAATTGGATCATTTCTTAAATAGTTGAATGAAAAAAAGTGATCAATGTATAGGCTGCCTAAGAGCTAAGACCAGCCGTAGACAGTTTAAATCTCAGCTGGTTCAGCAGGAACTGGCTGAGATTTAAACCATTAATGAGCAGATTCTCTTATGATTATCACTAGTGGTTGCTGTATAGCCACTAGTGAGAATCACTGTTTGTCGGGAGAATACAATTGCTGGGCAGGAGGGATATTCCCCTGTCAACACTGTCTGTGTTGATGGGGGAATCATGCAAGTTTCTTTCCTGCAATCTGTGGATGTAGGAAAGAAATTTGCACTGTATATTACCTGCCTAACTGAAAGTGATAGTGTAACAGAATGGCCCGTGACACCCAGAGACTTTTAAAGGATGGGGGGTACTCGAGTGCCAGCATCACCAATGACTCTTGGGTCTAGGGTCATTCTTGTGCCCCTTTTGGGCATAGGGTGACTGAGAAATGATGATAAATTACATGGGATTGGACATTACTAATTATTCATGTTTTGCAGGATATCTTTAAATATTACAAGTTGTTAAAGTCTGACTCCAACAGGTCAATAGAGTGTTTTCATTCAATGTGGGGACACATGCTTTTGAGGTGTTAATTGAGTCTGCTCCTAGACATTCCGTTGTGTGATGCTAATACTGTTTTGTGTCCATTGTGCTAATTAGCTCTGCTCCTAAGAACTGTTTATTGTGTATGCTAATGACACTGTTAAGATGTGGAATGTGACTGGTCAAGCTGTAGTTATTAACCCCTCTAAATGCGGAGCCAGACCGTCTGGGTAATGAGTAGTAATTAACTCACCGGAATGTCATTATCTAAAAGAATGTGTATGGGTGGAGTGTGTCTTTGTCCCTGTGATTAACTGTAACATGCTTGTACTGTATATAAGAAAGCTAAGTTACCATTAAAGGATTCATTCATTCATTTTGGAACCAGTACCAGAGCTTGTGTTGTCTCGGTTATTCTGGGAAATGAAATGGGTCGTGTTTGATGTCTGTCGGACTGTCGGATAAGCTGTCGTGGGGCGATGGAATGGAATATTGTAAACGGTGGTGACCGTTACAGAAAGTAAATTGTGAATGTCTTGAAAGAACAGAAGAGGGGAGGGAGACAGATGGGGGAGAGAAGGGATGGAGATAATGCAGTTCAGTGATTACAGTGTACTGCAGTCTGCAGTGCACACACTTACCCACGGTCCAGACTAGAATCTCAGGCATCATTCACACACATGCTGCTAATTTTCATATTTCCTGAACACACATCCCCTCTCTTCAGATACAGCACACCGAGATAATGTGGGCGGGACTGAAAGGAGGAGGAGCTGTATTCCTCCCTGCTCGTGAGTGGGGGGAGGTGGCTGGACTCGCTGGGCTGTAAAAGAGTGTCATAGACTGGACACTCGGCTCAGCTTGCAGTCACCACTCTCGGAATTTAGAGGCTGGTTCTCCTGTCCTAGGGACTGGAGAAATCAGTCTGTTTTTTCAGTAACTGAGATGAAGGCTTGGGCCCCCCCTCCCCCACAGTGCTCACGGAGTCCTTTCTGCAACTCACTCTTCTCCGTGCCAATGAGGATGCAGGGGAAGGAGCAGATTGGGCGGCTGTGGTTGTGTGAACGCTTGCATTATGCAGTGTCAGCGAGCAAAGGGAGGGGGGAGGAGTGCCCCGCAGAGCTGACTGGGGACGCTCTTCCTCTCAGGAGAGACTGTTACTCCAGGGGCGGCCCGAGAAAAATAAAAAAAATAAAAGGGGGGGCACATGGTGGGCCACAGCATAATGTTGGGGGGGTCAGCTAAAATGTATTCTGCTACTTTTCTTCGGTAGAAAAAATCCCAATAAGCGAATATTTATTGGTTTGTGTGAATGTTATAGCATCTACAAACTATGCTATATACTGTATACTAGAATTTACACAGCTTTTACTTTCTGACCTGCCTATCACATTTCTTGAGGTGCTAAAATGCCAGGGTACAACCCCCCTCAAATTACTCCTTTTTAGAAGTAGACCCAGGGAATTTGCTGACAGGCATGTTGAGCCCATGGAAGATTTTATTTTGTGTCACTCTTTTTAGATTTTTTTTATTTTTACACAAAGTTGTTGAGACTTTTTGGTAGCCTAGCCACGTACAGGACCCAAAATCCAATGACCACCTTCAAGCTTATTTTGCAGATTCCATATTTTGTCACAAGGTTTTGAAATATAAAAAAAAAAGAGATTTTTTTTTTTTTCGTTTTCTTGCTCCATGGATTTATGTAACAAGCGTTCTCAGCGCCATATTGCATTCCACGCTGGAACACATATGGCGACAGTGCAATGACGTCATCACCAGCCTAGAACACGGAAGTGTGCCCCGCATTATCACTGCACTGGAATCAGTGCTTATGCACTGCACCTGCACCTGTCTCCTGCCTATATAGGAATTCAAGTTACATAGAAACAGCATTCTATTATTGTCGGCCGTAGCCGGCTTGGCTACTACAGCCTTCCATTTGTCCTTAAACTGGAGGTCATTCCACACCTGGAGCTGTGCTGCCAACTTTGCTTGAGTTGCTGCGAACACCCAAGCTATCCCCCACCAGGAGACCCTCCATAAAAGAATCCTATTGCTGCTGCAATACTCTACAACACAGGTGTCAAACACAAGGCCCGCGGGTCGAATCCGGCCCTCCATGCCAATTTTAATGTGGCCCTCGCACCTCTCCTGCAGCTACAGGAGAGCTCTAGCCCTCCTCTGGTCCTACTCCAGACCCTTACTTTCTGCTTTCAAGCAATGCATCCAGCTTCTTCCCAGCAGCAGCATAAGAAAGGGGGTGCACTGTAATGTAAGGGAGGGTGGGGGACTCAACTTCTGATTGTGGGGGGGCTCTTGACATTTAATATAAGGGGAGGGGATGCGCTGGACATCTAATCTTACAGATACAACCGGCCCTTTTGAGGGCAATCATAATGCTGATGTGGCCCACAATGAAATTGAGTTTGACACCCCTACTCTACAACACTCATTCTTTGCAAACGGATAAGTAGTATTTTAACGTTATTTATACTGCTTAGAGTTACCTGCTTCATATATTGCCCTTATCAAGTACTGTATTTAAATCGGGATACTATTTTGGGGCTTTGGATTACTTAAAGTGACTTTAGTGGTTCGTTGTGGAATATCCTAAAGGGACATACACTCTCAACTCAGCTCAGCTATATTTGCGTCTTCTATGCAAATATTAATTGCATACAGTATACTTAATTGCGACATACATTCTTAAATGTTTATGGGCGCATGCCCTAAGTTACTGAACATGTTCGCCTTAACCAGGGCCGATCCGCCCTATAGGCTCACTATGCAAGCCACTTAGGGCCTCGCAAAGCTGCGGAGGGCCCCCCAAATTACTAGAGGCCTGTTTCTCTGTCTGGTGAGAAGTAATTTTCAGCCCCTCAACTCGCACTGGCCTTAACTTTTCTATGCTAAAGGTAGCTGGTATTTCATACCTGCTCCCTTAGTGGCCTAATGCATTTCTCTATGTTAAAGTGATATGATGTAGAAAACCCCCAAACTCCTGCTCTCTGATTGGAGTGACGCCTGGGGTCCCGTACTGATAATCACTTGCATTTAGAAATGCATTGGATTCTTCAAGTGTATTGTATACTTTTAAAGACTAAGGTTTGGTCGCATTTTGTAATACGTCCAGCCTTAGTAGCTCAATACATTCCTTTATGTGAGAGAGAGATGATGTAGAGAACCCCCAAACTCCTGTTCTCTGATTGGAGTGACGCCTGGGGTCCAATACTGAATTCTCACATAGGGAAGTGCATTGAAGTCTTTGCTAAACCGCAGTTGTGGTTCACTCCCATTTACCAGAGCTGTTCCAATCTACACATCGATCAATGTGAATGAAGAAATCTCTGCCAGAAAAAGTGTGGGTATGCCCACCATTAGAATATACTGCACTGCATCTACCTACTTCTAATGTTGGGCATACATTGTAATGTTCTTTTTTTTCGTTCAGCCTGTGGGATCAATCGATGTGGATGAAGAGATCTCTGCCAAATAAAGTGACAAAATATGCCAAAGCATAGGGACAATCCACCCACTGTCCACCCCAGGCCTCTCATGCTTGGGCATATACCGTATATACTCGAGTATAAGCTGACCCGAATATAAGCCGAGGCACCTAATTTTACCACAAAAAAAAATGGGAAAACATATTGACTCAAGTATAAGCCTAGGGTTTCCATCTGCATGCCTCACTGTGCCTCACTTTGCCTCGCTGTGCCCATGCCTCGCTGTGCCCATGCCTCGCTGTGCCCATGCCTCGCTGTGCCCATGCCTCACTGTGTCCATGCCTCACTGTGCCCATGACTAGACTGATGTTTAAGGCCACGTACAGACGAGGAGACATGTCCGATGGACCGTTTCCAGCGGACATGTCTCCTCAGATTTTGGTCCGATGGCGTGTACACACCATCGGACGAAAATCCCATCGGACTGAGGACGCGGTGACGTGGCTGTGACGTTGACGCCGCCACGTCACCACTCCAGGAAGTTAAATACTTCCACGCATGCATCAAATCCATTTGACGCATGCGGGAGATTTATGTCCGCTGGTTGGGCGTACTAACCAGCGAACATGTCCGACGGACAGGTTTGCAGCAGACAAATTTCAAAGCATGCTTTGAAATTTGTCCGCTGGAAAAACCTGTCCGCTAGGTCGTACACACGATCGGATATGTCCGCTGAAACTGGTCGGCGTACCAGTTTCAGCGGACATATCTGATCGTGTGTACGCGGACTAACATGGGAGAGGTGGAAGGGGTGCTAAGTTTCGAAAAACCGGAGCTCCCTAGCCGTAGGTTTGCACACTTGTAGAGAAGAAATGGGGCTACATGTGTGCCAAGTTCCAGCTCCAGGGGACCTACGACTGGCTGGTACCGGGTCCCCAAAGTCACCAGAGAAATCACCGTTTAACATGGGAGTTTATGGAAGGGGTGCCCGTTTTTGAAAAATCGATGCTCCCCGGCCGTAAGTCCCCTGGACAACAAAATTTGCACACTTGGGGCGGAAGAGTGGGACTACATGTGTGCCAAGGTCCCCAAAGTCCAGGAGATCAGGCACAAAAAGGTGACTCAAGTAAAAGCAGAGGGGGGCATTTTCAGCACAAAAAAATGTGCTGAAAAACTCGGCTTATACTCGAGTATATACGGTACGTTCTTTCTAGTTTGCCACACACTCCAACCCTATCTGCCTAGATCAGGGATCTTCAAACTACGGCCCTCCAGCTGTTGCGGAACTACAAGTCCCATGAGGCATTGTAAAACTCTGACATTCACAGACATGACTAGGCATGATGGGAATTGTAGTTCCTGAACAACTGGAGGGCCATAGTTTGAGGACCCCTGGCCTAGATACTTACATACATACCTTTTTTCTTAGGAATTTAGCCAGTCCAAGCGGCTCATGAGCCAATGGAACAATTTCCGAAGCGGCAGGCAGGATCGTCCCCACCACGTCCCGCCACTCGCCAGTGTTTCTCAGTCTTACTATTTCTGTTGGTTCGCCCAAGAAATGATCCGACGGTGCGGCTGACTGCTCCATAGGCGATCAAAAATGAATAGTCTTTGATTGACTCTATGGCCTTGGAGGACAGGAGCGATGTGATGATGTCACTTCCGGTCCAGGCTGGAAGATTTTTTCTTTATTTATTTTTTGATCTTTTGCTTTTACAGATAAATAATAGATTTGGGGTCTTTTTGACCCCAGATCTCTCTATAAAGAGGACCTGTCATTTCTATTACATTGTATGTTATTTCTATTACAAAGGATGTTTCCAAAAAAAATGAAAGGGACAGTGTAAAAAAATAATAATAATAATAATAAAAAATTGAAGCCAACACATACGCAAGTCGCACATGCATAGGTAAACGCAAGTTGGTCCACACATGTAAGGTAGCAAACGTTAGAGTGATAGCAATAATTCTAGCGCTAGACCTCCTCTGTAATTCTAAACAGGTAACCTTGGATGCAGATGCCATACAAACAGAATAAAAGCTAATGTTAATCATCTTTGACTCAAGCTACACCATATTAATGCACAAAAAATACATATTTGATGTTCAATAAAGATTTATTGGGAAATGTAAAGGTTATTTGATATTTTTTAATCTAATATGAATTGCTCTCCTAAAACTTTATTTTCTATTGTCACCCTTTCAGTGATAATGGGCTGTAAGGGGACACAGTGAAAGGGAGCATAGTGACGGGGGCAAAGTGATGGGGGAGCAGAGGGATAAGGAGGACACAGTGACGGGGGAGCAGAGGGATAGGGGGACACAGTGACGGGGGAGCAGAGGGATAGGGGGACACAGTGACGGGGGAGCAGAGGGATAGGGGGACACAGTGATGGGGGAGCAGAGGAATAGGGGGACACAGTGACGGGGGAGCAGAGGGATAGGGGGACACAGTGACGGGGGAGCAGAGGGATAGGGGGACACAGTGACGGGGGAGCAGAGGGATAGGGGGACACAGTGATTGGGGGAAGTACAGGTAACAAGTCCACACTGGGAGGGAGATAAGAGGATATGTGCTGGGGAGCAATTTGGGAGGGGAGAGAAATTATACTAAGATGGTGGGGGGGGGGGGGGGGGAAGGGGGCAGGTTTGTACTAGAAAGGATATGGCAGCAACTCAATGCATTTAGTCATCTAGATGTGGTGAAGACGACTTGCTGAAGTTAAAATCGAGCATCAGAATGGGAAAAAAAGGGGATTTAAGTGACTTTGAACGTGGCATGGTTGTTGGTGACAGATGGGTGGCCTGAGTATTTCAAAAACTGCTGATCTCCTGTGATTTTCACACACAACCATCTCTCGGGTTTACAGACAATGGTCTGAAAAAGAGAAAATATGCAGTTGTGTGGAGGAAAATGCCTTGTTGATGTCAGAGTAGAATGGACAGACTGGTTGGAGATGATAGGAAGGCAACAGTAACACAAATAACCACTCGGTACACCCAAGGTATGCAGAATACCATCTCTGAACGCACAGCATATTAAACCTTGAAGCAGATGGTCTACAGCAGCAAAAGACCACACGAGGGCCACTCCTGTCAGCTAAGAACAGGAAACTGAGGCTACAATTTGCACAGGATCACCCACACTGGACAATAGACTGGAAACACGTTGCCTGGTCTTATGAGTCTGGATTTCAGCTGCGACATTCAGATGGTTGTGTCAGAATTTGGTGTAAAAAACATAAAAACATGGATCCGTCCTGCCTTGTATTACCGGTTCAGGCTGGTGGTGATGTAATGATGTGGGGGATATTTTCTTGGAACACTTTGGGCCCCTTAATACCAATTAAGCATCATTTAACCACTTCCTTCCCCACCCATAGTAATGTGACGTCCGCAGATAGAATCTCCCATCCTTGGCGGGAATCATATAACGTCCTCGGCTGCTCGGCGGTATAGGGGGCGTGTGCGCCCGCCATGTCACAGAGGAGCCAATACCCGACGGCCGCAATATCCACTGAACACCTGTGATTGCTCGTGACAGAGCCAGAACGTGGATCTGTGTGTGTAAACACACAGATCAATGTCCTGTCAGGGGAGAGGAGACAGATTGTGTGTTCACAGTATAAAGGAACATCCCCTAGTCAGTCCCCTCCCCCACAGTTAGAATCACTCCCTACACATTTAACCTAGGGCTGTGGAAATTAACTTTTAATTAATCGATTAATCTTAAATTTTTTTGATCGATCAAAATTCTTTTGAATGAATGAATGAAAACTTGTATAGCGCGGCACATGCGAACTGAATAGCCTCTGGGCGCTTGTTGTTCCTGTCTCCTTTGATATCAAAAGAGAAAAGTCTTGACCTTTTTCCTAAATGCTAGGTGGTTCTCCTCCAACCGAATGCTGGTTGGCAAAGTGTTCCATAGTCTGGGACCTTGGATCGCGAATCTTCTTTCTCCTTTGGACTTGAAGTTGGCTTTCGGAACCTGGAGCAGGTTCTGATTTGTGGATCGCAAAACGCGATTGGGATTATGCGCTTTTATTAATTCGCATAAGTAAAGGGGGGCATTCCCATGGACACATCTATGCGTAAGACAGAGAGCTTTAAAAGTAATTCTGTCTTTGACTGGCAGCCAATGAAGGGCTCTCAGTGATGGTGAAATGGATTCCCAGGGTTTTTTCCCAGTCACAAGTCTGGCGGCCGTATTCTGAACGACTTGCAGACGAGCGATTTGGTACTTGGGAAGGCCGAGGTAAAGGGCATTTGCATAATCCAGCCTGGAGTTTACAATTGTTCCCACCACGACCGCTAAATCTTCTTTAGGGATTGGTACTCACCTCTCCGCCGACTTCCGGGCCTTCATGGAGTTCCGTCGGAGATCCAGTGACGTCACTGACACCGGTGGGGTTTGCCATGTCCATCTGAAGGGCTCCTTTGCTGTGCCTTCATATCTGCATGGTGGCGGGACCTTACTATCTGCCACACGCAAGGGCTGTTACACTTCCCTCTATCACTTCCCTCTATCACTTCCCTCTATCACTTCCCTCTATCACTTCCCTCTATCACTTCCCTCTATCACTTCCCTCTATCACTTCCCTCTATCAACTTGGGATTCTACAGCCATCCACTGGGAGCAGTGATAGTTCCCTTCATGGGACATCTACATGCCGACGGACTAATGTTAACCCCTCCTCATCTGGATTCAGCAGTGGTATCTTTGTACACATTTTTATACCAGTATCATACTTAGCTACATGTTTTTATGACTGTTTCTTGATCGTACATCACGGGACACAGAGCGCATAGTCATTACATATGGGTTATATGGGTACCTTCAGGTGTGGACACTGGTGTAATCAACTTCACAGGAAGTTCCTCCCTATATAACCCCCTCCCACTAAGAGTGCTTCAGTTTTTTCGCCAGTGTCTTAGGTGTTGGTCACGTCTAGCTGTCCCTCGGAGGTCTCGGGACCCAGGATAGCTAGCCGGATCCGTCCGAAGTGCTTCAAAGCCAAGGTGTACGGTACCCGGGCCCTGCTGGAGTGGGGTGTTGCCTATAATGCCTCTCCTTGGAGGGCTGGATTCTGGGCTCCAGTGCCTTGGTCTCTTCCAGGACTAAACGCTACTGATGCCAGGATGCTATATAGGTCCAGGGGTGTGGGTTCCTTAACACAGGACCCCGGTCCCTGAAGGTCTGAGACAATACCCACGGAGATGGGGGAAGATTGGGCCTCTTGCAATTTGCAATACCCTGCGGCGTGGAGCAGGTAAGAGGGAACCTGCGGGACTTGGTTCGACAGTAGGTATCCCCCTGGGGGTTCTGGGTTGGCTAACAGTATGCTTGTGCATCAGCCACTATCTCCACTATGTCTGTATGGGCAGGATGGGATACTAATGTTTTACCCAGATAACATGTAGATATATGTATACTTGTGTAAGATATATATTTGCTACTCACCCCAGGTCTGCCTGTTAGCATTGATACTGCAACCCCACATGTTTTAAAAGAGGAAATTGCTGGTAAAAACTCCTGTTTCTTAGGAAGCCCATGGGGACAGCTTCCTCTCTGTGTGTGCACTACAATAAGATTAGTGCTTACCTGGTGTCTGTTGGTGCTGCCTAGCGCTGGTCCATGTTGTTCCTCTGCTCTGCTTCCTCCATGTGGTTTCAGCGTGGGGGGGGGGTGCGCGCGCGTGTGCACGCCGCCTTTTATAGCGTCGGCGTGCGTCGGGGGGGCGGGCCAGCAGCGTCAGGGTCTGTTAAAGAGAAAACTTTTTCTCTGGCTGGTCTTTCCCTCCTGGAGGCAGAGGAAGAAAGGATACAGAGCGTGCAGCTGGGTCTTTGGCCACACAGGGACACCTAGTGGCGGTTTTGTGGATCTTCAGGTCTAGGACTTAGGTCCACTATTGACCAGAAAAAAAAAAAAAAAAGGAAGTTTTTTTGCTTAACCACTTCCATACCAGGCACTTACGCACCTTCCCGCCCAAGCCAATTTTCAGCTTTCAGCACTGTCGCAATTTGAATGACAATTGCGCGGTCATGCTACACTGCACCCAAACAAAATTGGCGTCCTTTTTTCCCCACAAATGGAGCTTTCTTTTGGTGGTATTTGATCACCTCTGCGTTTTTTTTTTTTTTTTTTTTGCGCAACAACTAAAAATAGAGCGAAGATTTTGAAAAAAAAATAAAGTTTTTATTTTTTTCTGTTAATTTTTTTGTAAATGAGTATGTTTTCTCTTTCAATTACGGGCACTGATATGGTGGCACTGATGGGCACCGATGAGGTGGCACTGATGGGCACAGATGAGGTAGTTCTGATGGGCAACGATTAGGTAGCACTGATGGGCACTGATAGGCGGCGCTGGTATGGGGCACTGATGGGCACTCATGGGCGGCACTGATGGGCACTCATGGGCGGCACTGATGGGCACTCATAGGCAGCACTGGGCACTCATAGGCAGCACAGGTGGGCACTGATAGGCGGCACAGGTGGGCACTGATAGGCGGCACAGGTGGGCACTGATAGGCGGCACAGGTGGGCACTGATAGGCGGCACAGGTGGGCACTGATAGGCGGCACAGGTGGGCACTGGGCATGGATTGGCACTGTGGGGTGGCACTGACAGACACTGGGGTGGCACTGATGATCACTGAGGGGTGGCACTGATGGATCAATGTTGCCAATCAGTGCCCATGTGTGGGCACTGATTGGCATCATTTTTTTACTGCCCCCTTTTTTTTTTTTTGCTGACTTTTTTTTTTTTTTTTCATTTTTTTTTGTCTTTTTTTTTGCCCTTTTTTTTGGATTTTTTTTATTTCCCTGGTGGTCTAGTGTGGCGATCCGAGGGGGGGCTGCGCTGATAAACAATCAGTGCGAACCCCCCCTGTCAGGAGAGCCACTGATCGGCTCTCCTCTACTCGCGTCTGTCAGACGCGAGTGAGGAAGAGCCGTCGGCGGCTCTTCCTGTTTACATCGTGATCAGCCGTGATTGGACACGGCTGATCATGTGGTAACGAGGCTCCGCCGGAGACTCGTTACCGAGATCGGAGGTGCAGGGTGTCAGACTGACACCCCGCATCACCGATCGCTGCGCGCCCGCACGGGCGCGTGCGGCATGAAATCGTGCAGGACGTTTGAGAACGGCCTGTCACGATTTCATAACCACTTCCCTGCCGTAAATCGGCTATTGGCCGGGCGGGAAGTGGTTAAAGGGACTCAGCCTTAGATCCAGCAGTATCTGAGTTTACCTTGGACTCCGGCTAACGGGCATTGGTGTGTCAATACTCACAGGTTTCCTCGGTATTGCCACCTCCCAGGCGGGTAAAAAAAAAAAAAAAAAAAAAAAAATTTCTTTTGGAAAAAAAAAAAAAAACAGTTTTTTTCATTTTCCTCATACCTGTCCTCATATTGGTTACTCCTAGCTGCAACAGTCAGGTGTTGGCTATAGGGGTGACTCAAGGTTGTGCAATGGCTCCAAAGGCATCAGGACCAGCCAAGGCTGCAAAAGGTGCCAAGAAACAAACGGGTCTCCATCGGGGTCAGAGGATTTGGGCCAGACGTCAACGGCCCCACCCTCACCAGTTAGACCACCGAGTAGCATAGTTCAAGAGCCATTGGGGATGCTGGGGGTAGAGGCGGCCCCCGATCCACCCATTCCCGTTTACGTAACGGAAGAAATGCTAGCGACCACCCTGGGTGGGCTAGAGAAAAGGTTAACTGCTTTGTTTGCCCGCCCTTTGCCAAGCAGCAAACGGGCTAGATCCCCCTCACCTAGTTTGGTGTTTTTTTCAGATGCGGAGGTCTCCTCTTCGGAGGAACGGGACCCACAAGGGGATCAAGCAGACCCAAGTCCCGAAGGTTCAGACATGGAGGGTTCCACTGTAGATGAATATTTTTCGGCCTCTCAAGCGGAGAGCCTGTGGATCCAGTCTTTGACCGATATAGTTCGCACTGCTTTTAAACTTCCAGTGCCAGAACTAGCAGCCCCTGTGGTATCCTCATTTGGTTCTTTAAAGGCTCCATTAACTTGTGTGTCTTTTCCGATTCACCCCCTTCTGCGGGGCCTGATTTACCAGGATTGGGCTCGACCTGATAGGATCTTTATCCCTCCTAAGAGGTTCTCTATTCTCTATCCTATGGAGGAGAAATTTTTAAAAGAAATGGGCTCCCCACAGTGGACGCGGCCATTTCCTGCGTGAATATATCCCTGACCTGTCCGGTTGAAAAGGTCCAGATGTTCAAGGATCCGGTCGACAAAAAATTAGAGACCCTACTGAAGGCTTCTTTCACCTCAGTAGGTGCCATGGTTCAGCCAGGGGTGGCAGCCATTGGCGTTTGTCAGGCCTTAAAGGATCAGGCAAAACAGATATTAAAGGACATGCCGGCTCAGCAAACTCGTGAATTAGCAGATTTCCCTAGGGCTCTCTGCTTTGCAGTAGATGCTATTAAGGACTCTATCCAACAGACATCCCGGTTATCTCTGCTGGTGGTTCACATGCGTCGTCTTTCGTGACTAAAGAACTGGTCAGCAGAGGCACCCTGCAAAAAGCTTTTAGCAGGGTTTTCCCTTTCATGGGGGAAGACTATTCGGTGAAGACCTAGATAAATATATCCAAACCATATCAAGTGGTAAAGGTTCTTCCTTACCGGTCAAGAAAAGACCGCGTGGGCCCGCGTTTAAACGACAGGCCCTTGCAGGCTTGGCCCCTTCGACTTCCCGTCAGTATCGACGGCCTCCCGGGCGTTCAGCAGTTAATAGCCGCCCACAGGGACAAGCCGCGGCAAACAAGAGGCCCTGGTCTCGCAAGCCGGCTAAACCAGTCATCAAGTCAGATTCATGAAGGGGCGCCCCCACTCTCTTGGGTGGGGGGGAAGACTTCAGTTGCTCCGAAGTCTGGAAGGCCAGAATCCCGACTCTTGGGTTCGGTCCGTGGTAGCCACAGGCTACAAACTAGAGTTTCGAGAAATCCCCCCTCCTCATTTTCAGGGGTCAAGTCTTCCAAGCGACCCGTTAAAGAGGGACTCTCTCGTAAAGGCGTTGGATCGCCTCTTGCTCCAAGGAGTAATTGTAGAAGTACCAACCCAAGAAAGGGGTCTGGGATTCTACTCCAACCTTTTGTTATACCAAAACCCAAGGGCGACGTCAGGCCTATATTAGACCTCAAACGCCTAAATCGCTTTCTAAGGATTCAGACCTTTCGTATGGACTCCATACGTTCAGTGACAGCCAGCCTGCATCAGGGCGACTTTCTAGCATCTATAGACATAAAGGATGCATATCTGCATGTGCCGATTTACCCAGCACATCACAAGTTTCTTCGTTTTACGATAAATCAAAGTCATTACCAGTTCGTAGCCCTCCCTTTCGGGTTGGCAACAGCTCCACGGGTATTCACAAAGGTGTTTAGCCCCGGTGCTAGCCGTCCTAAGGACAGAAGGCATCTTGGTCCTGGCATACCTGGACGATCTCCTGGTTATCGACAGATCAGCTTCCAACCTC
The DNA here is from genome assembly GCA_029574335.1 of Rana kukunoris. Taxonomy (NCBI): domain Eukaryota; kingdom Metazoa; phylum Chordata; class Amphibia; order Anura; family Ranidae; genus Rana; species Rana kukunoris. The sequence continues at coordinate 17,482,319 of CM056050.1, read as the reverse complement.
AATCATGCAGTAGTCCGCACAGTGCGGCATCTAGAAGAGTTCGGGTGGATTGTGAACCAAGAAAAATCAAGGTTACAACCCACAAGACAGTTGGAATATCTAGGCTTTCGGTTAGATACAGAATGCCAGATGGGAATTTTTACCTCAAGAGAAGATCATGTCGTTGATTCAAACGATTCAAATAGTCTTAGGCAAAAGGAAGCCGACTATTCGCCTATGCATGCGACTGCTGGGAAAGATGGTGGCCGCCTTCGAAGCAGCGCCCTATGCCCAGATCCATACCAGAATTCTGCAGGCAGCTATTCTCTCTGCTTGGAACAAGTCCATACAGGCATTAGACCGTCCATTAGTTCTTTCCCCAGGAGTCAGGCGCAGCCTGTACTGGTGGCTGATCCCTCAAAAATTATCAAAAGGGAAAACCTTTTGCCCCATCTCGTGGAAAATAGTAACCACAGATGCCAGCCTAACAGGTTGGGGGGCAATCTTAGGAAAACGGACCCAGCAGGGACAGTGGTCAGAGGCAGAAAGTCTGCTTCCCATCAATGTCCTAGAGATCAGAGCTGCTCGGTTGGCCCTGGTCGCCTGGACTCTCCCCCTGCAGGGTCTGCCAGTAAGGATACAGTCCGACAATGCCACGGCGGTGGCATACATAAACCACCAGGGGGGCACAAAGAGCCTAGCGGCTCAAAGGGAAGTAAACCTGATTTTTTCATGGGCCGAAGCCCATGTACCCTGCATCTCAGCAGTGTTCATCCCAGGGATAGACAATTCTCAAGCAGATTTTTTTGAGTCGTCAACAGTTACTCCCGGGAGAAGTGGTCTCTTCACCCCCAGGTATTCCAAGAGATTTGCCAAAGATTCAGAGTTCCCGATGTGGACATCATGGCAACAAGATTCAACAAGAAATTGGACAAATTCGTATCCCGAGCCAGGGACCCCTCGGCCTACGGGACCGATGCGTTGGTTTGCCCCTGGCACCAGTTTTCTCTCCTGTATGCGTTCCCTCCACTACAGATGATTCCCCGCCTTCTACGAAGGATCAGGGTGGAGCGCAGGCCGGTGATCCTGGTGGCCCCAGCCTGGCCTAGAAGGGCTTGGTACGCACTCATCGTGAGGATGTCAGTAGGGGCACCGTGGCACTCCCCCTGCGCCCAGATCTGCTGTCGCAGGGCCCGATTTACCACCCTGCTTCACAGCAGCTAAATTTGATGGCTTGGCGGCTGAATCCCTAATTCTTAAGGGCAGAGGCCTCTCAGCCCAGGCCATATCTACGTTAATTCAGGCTAGAAAGCCAGTCTCTAGAAATATTTATTACAGAGTCTGGAGGACCTATGTGGAGTGGTGCGAGTCTCAAGGAGGGCATCCTCGCAAGTTTTTTATTGACAGGATCTTGCGATTCCTCCAGCTTGGCATTGACAAGGGGTTGGCTCTTAGTACTCTAAAGGGGCAGGTGTCTGCCTTATCGATATGGTTTCAAAGGCCTTTGGCAACGCATTCGCTTGGGAAAACCTTCTTGCAGGGGGTCTTGCATGTGAATCCCCCTATTAGAGCTCCCCTCTGCCCCTGGAATTTAAATCTGGTCTTGTCAGCTTTACAAAGGCAGCCGTTTGAACCTCTGACAGAAATCCCTCTTGTGCTGCTAACCCGAAAGTTGGTTTTCTTGGTGGCTATGGCTTCGGCCAGAAGGGTCTCCGAGCTGGCAGCCTTGTCAGGCAGGGAGCCATACCTTATTCTGCATAAGGACAGAGTGGTTCTGCGGCCTCAGCCTTCTTTCCTTCCTAAGGTTCATATCCAGTGTTCACTGGAATCAGGACCTAGTCCTACCATCCTTCTTTCCTACTCCCCAGTCCAGAGAGGAAAGATTGCTTCATACTTTGGACGTGGTCCGAGCCATGAGGGTTTATCTCAAGGCTACAGAAAAGATTCGGAAAACAGATGTGCTTTTCGTTCTCCCGGATGGCCCCAAGAAGGGTCAGCCGGCTGCCAAGTCTTCCTTGGCTAGGTGGATTAAGCAGCTGATTTTTCAGGCCTATGGTCTGAAGCGCGTTCCACCTCCCTTATCAGTTAAAGCCCATTCTACGAGGGCCATGAGTGCCTCCTGGGCGGCACACCATCAGATCTCTATGGCACAGGTTTGCAAAGCGGCAACCTGGTCTTCCGTACATACGTTTACTAAATTTTATAAGTTGGACGTCACAAAAGCTACGGACGCAGCATTTGGGCAGGCGGTCCTTCGGGCAGCAGTATAGAATCCTCTGGCCCGGTTCACGCCCCCTTGTTTTTTCTGTTGGTGGAGCTATTTTTTTTTTACCTCCTGATATATTTTCTGTTTGGCTAATTTTGGCCTTACGGTCTCCCTCCCTTCATGGAGCATTGCTTTGGGACATCCCATATGTAATGACTATGCGCTCTGTGTCCCGTGATGTACGATCAAGAAAAAGGGATTTTTAATAACAGCTTACCTGTAAAATCCTTTTCTTGGAGTACATCACGGGACACAGAGCTCCCACCCCTCTTTTGGGGAACATTGTGTAACCTCGGAGAAATTGCTTGCTACAAAACTGAAGCACTCTCAGTGGGAGGGGGTTATATAGGGAGGAACTTCCTGTGAAGTTGATTACACCAGTGTCCACACCTGAAGGTACCCATATAACCCATATGTAATGACTATGCGCTCTGTGTCCCGTGATGTACTCCAAGAAAAGGATTTTACAGGTAAGCTGTTATTAAAAATCCCTTTTTTTGCTACCGTTTGGTATTACTGGCACCATTTTTACAGTTTATGTAGCTCCATCGATTTTATCTCCAGTGCAATATTTATTTTGTTACCGACTTGAAGACTATAAAAGTTTTAATGCTATTCCCATCGAGCGCTGCCTTTGTATGTTTTTTTTATCCTGCTATCCATTTTTCCAGTGGTTGGAGCTGCACTGGGAATCGGCCTGCAAGGAGATCAGCTAAAAGTAGTTGGATCTGTATGTGCGTTATAATTAATCGAAATTAGTCGATTAATCGATTTAAAAAAAAAACGATTAATCAAACACAAATTTTTAAATCAGTAACAGCCCTAATTTAACCCCTTGATAGCCCCCTAGTGTTAACTCCTTCCCTGTCAGTGACATTTATACAGTAATCAATGCATATTTATAGCACTGATCGCTGTATAACTGTCAGTGGTCCCAAAATAGTGTTAAAAGTGTCCGATCTGTCCGCCGCAATGTCACAGTCATGATAAAAATCATGAGCGCAGATCACCGCGATTACTAGTAAAATAATAATAATAAAAATGCCATTAATCAAAAACCTATTTTGTAGGCGCTATAACTTTTGCGCAAACCAATCAATATACGCTTATTGCAATTTATTTTTACCAAAAATATGGAGAAGAATACGTATCGACCTAAACTGAGAAAAAATATATATATATTTTTTTAAATTGGGGATATTTATTATAGCAAAATGTAAAAAATGTATAGCGGAAAAAAAAAACGCAGAGGTAATCAAATACCTCCAAAAGAAAGCTCTATTTGTGAGGGGAAAAAAATGATAAAAATTGTATATGAGTACAGTGTTGCATGACCGTGCAATTGTCATTCAAAATGTTACAGCGCTGAAAGCTGAAAATTGGCCTGGGCAGAAAGTGGGTGAAAATGCCCGGTATTGAAGTGGTTAAACTCCACGGCCTACCTGAGTATTATTGCTGACCATGTCCATCCCTTTATGACTACAGTGTCCCCATCTTCTGATGGCTCCTCCCAGCAGGATAATGTCACCTTTTCACAAAGCTCCAATCATCTCACCACTGGACAATGAGGTCACTGGACTCCAATGGCCTCCACACTCACCACATCTCATCCAATAGAGCACCTTTGGGATGTGGTGGAACGGGAGATTCACTTTATGGATGTTCAGCCGACAAATCTGCAGCAACTGCGTGATGTTATCATGTCACTATGGAGCAAAATCTCTGAGGAATGTTTCCTATACCTATCTTTGCCACCAAGAATGAAGGCAAAAGGGGGTCCAACCCGGGACTAGCAAGGTGTACCTAATAAAGTGGCCTGTGAGTGTGGATAGATAGATAGATAGCATGGCATGCCTCTTTCAGAAATCCACTGTGTCACACTCACCGACCTTCTCCTGCCCTGAGTCCATGATGGAGAACTGCATTTCAATAGCTTCTCCAGCTCCTCTGTTCCAGGACACCTCCTCCATGACCGTGTAAGGATGAGGCTCCTACCCAGCTCTCCCGGGCTCCTCCGCTGGGCCTCGCACCCCCCCCCCCCAGATGGGGATGGGGCCCCTGCTGCTATCTAGTACTCCATTCTCCATGTCTCCCGGCTGACAACTCCACCCTAGTGGGCTGGACCTAAGCTTATATGGGAGGCCTGCCCCTGCCAATTCCAAGTGGGGATTGGTCAGGGCTCCTCACATGAGCTCCCTGTCACTCAAGTCCTGTGCCCTGCCCCTCTTCCAGAATATTCTCCCTGGAAGCAGGGGAGGCGCCCCAGAACTAAAGCACAGGTGGTCACACCCATACCTACACTAACCACTCTCTGCCTCCAGATCAAAACAAGCAGGCCTAGCCTGAAGCATAGGCCTGCCTGAATTTACCTGCTCTGGCAGCTTTCCCATACCTCACAACCGTCCCGGATTTTGCGGTAAGTCCCACGGTCCCGCGTTCAGGCCTGGAGTCCGCGGCACCCCCCCGCTCAACAACTTCGATCCGATCAGCACACCCGCCGTCCCCCCCCCCCCCCCCGTCAAAACAAAAATGTCCCGCAGGGAAATTTTAAAATGTTAGGAGGTATGGCTTTCCTCACAAAAATCCTCACTCTAGCACCTACCTATTGTAGAGGATGCTACAAAAGTCTTTTGCCCTAAGTTCACCTTTAAACTGCAAGACATGCTGTATACTATATACATCTTGCCACCCAGTAGGTTCACAGACCATTCTAGGAGTGAGTTTAAAGTGGGCAGTGCACTGACCTATATGGAATCTCAAAGACAGGGGTTACCATAAACCATAACTAGAAGGTTAAGCTTCACAAATTTGCAAAGAAACTTTTAATTTGTTGAGATTGATATATCCTGGGAAAACTCTGTAATGCCTTGTACACACGACCAGTTTTTCCGTCAGGAAAACTGCCATGACAGCTTTTGGTCGGGAAAACTGGCCGTGTGTATGCTCCATGACAGTTTACACGACTGGAAAACCGTCGCGAATCCCGGCGGGAAAAATTAGATCATGTTCTCTTTTTTCCTGCCGCGATTCCTGGCTGTCTTTTTCCCGGCAGTTTTTCTATGGGAAACACTGCGGTGGAGCATACACACGGCCAGGTTTCCTGGCCAAAGCTCTCATGGCAGTTTTTCTGCCAGGAAAACCAGCCGTGTGTAGGGGGAAAAGGCTGCCGATAAGATTCTTTGTTTTCCCGGCAGACTTTTAACCGCTGGGAAAACCGATTGCGTGTATGTAGCGGGGTATCACCCTTTTTGATGTGACATAAAAGACTACCATTGCTGATCATAAAGGATCTCAGCTCCCTCCTGTGGCCGAGTTGGGTTAGAGCCACCTGTTGTTTACATTTTGTTCTGGTACTGCGGAGAATGTTGGGGGATTGAGTTCAGGAGGAGAAAAGACTCCATTTGCCCTGGCCTGTAATAAACTACATTACCCAGAGAGCAGCTGTACAACCCCAATATGCTTTGCCTCCTGCTAGGGGAGGTAATTTAAGGGAGAGGACGTGTCTGGCGCGCTCTCTCGGGACCACCTCTTCAACCCAGGAGGACACTGCCAGAAGTGTCTCCACGGGGAGTAGGCCGCAACTGAGGCCTACATAAGCCCCGGTGGAGCGCCTTTGAGAAGAAGAGACGGAGCCTCTGTCGGAGTAATCGGACGGGTTTCCAGTACCCCTGCGACCTGTCTGAGAACCGGAGGCTGCCGGCTAACAGGACTGTGGCTGGAGGTGGGGGACAGAGTGCCACAGAAGGACAAGGCCTGAATCGGTTGGGTGAGACGGGCACTTGCCCAAGAGTACTGATTGTTTTGCGGGAGGGCGTAATGTTGATATCGATCTTTGCGGTTTGACTATTTAGGAAACTTTCAAAAGTTTATTATTACCCTTTTGGATTATAAATTGCTCTTTGCGCGCCAACGGATGCCAACGCACAAGTGCATAAACTATAAGCCTAAAACTGTATTGAAGTTTGGCCTGGGACGCCAGGCCATACTGATTAGCTTTAGTTATAGTACCTAAGGGTTATCTATTTAGTGTTGCATATTGTTGATATTCATTTCATTACTCATTGATCGAGTACTCGGTTCTATTATCTTATATAGTATTGTAGAGAGGCAGAGAGTTGGGTGAGGCTTGGCAAGGGGGCGTCTCAACGTTTGTTTTGTTGAAGGGGTCCCCCTTGCTGTGTGCTTACACAGGTCTGTGTGACATTGTAAGACTAGCTCACACTTAAGCTTTATTATTGTTACTGATACTGCAGGGATCTGCAAATAGTGTATCACTGTAGACTAGCTCACACTTAAGCTTTATTATTGTTACTGATACTGCAGGGATCTGCAAATAGTGTATCACTGTTTTACTCATGTTCCACCTTAAAGGGGTAATTCCCCCAAAAACCTTTTTTTAACATTGATTGAGGCTCGTTATGTCAAGGGGAATCGGGTGGTTTTTTATTAGAAACGAAGCAGTACTTACCGTTTTACAGATGCATCGTCTCCGTCGCTTCCGGGTATGATCGTCTGGTCTGGGCGTGCCTATTTGATTGACAGGCTTCCGACGGTCGCATACATCGCGTCACGAGTAGCCGAAAGAAGCCGAGCGACGGTGCGGCTCTATACTGCGCCTGCGCACCGTCGTTCGGCTACTTTCGGAAAATCGTGACGCGATGTATGCGACCTCGGAAGCCTGTCAATCAAATAGGAACGCCTATAGTCGGAGCCCATACCCGGAAGCGTCGGAGACGATGCATCTCTAAAATGGTAAGTACTGCTTCATTTCTAAAAAAAAACAACCCGATTCCCCTTGACATAACGAGCCTCAATCAATGTTAAAAAAAAGTTTTTTGGGGGAACTACCCCTTTAAGTAAAGCATTACTTTGGTTATCCTGAAGTCTGTGTGCAGCCTATCTTTCATACTGCAGGATCCCTTCCATTTAAGGTACCCTTTAAATTTGCATAATCTGTTGTAGTGTAACGGAATATTGTGTTTCCCCAGAAGTTACTGGGGTCCACAACTGCCATATTACCAGGTGTGTCAAGGGAGGGTTTTGAGCTATTTTAAGGGGTTGATCACAGAGCGTAGACCCAAAACAAATCAGCAGCTCCTCGGGGGGTAGTGCTACACGTACAAGGCATAAGAAGGTAACATCTGGTGCACAGTGGATGTGACACAAGGGAGACCTGAGATTTAAATCCCCAGCTTGGCTCCTACAACTGTCAACCCAAACCAAAGCTCTCCTGAACATCACATTAAATGTTTATGGGTGTATAAGACTCTAAGGATTCAGACTCCAAAGACTCAGCTCGGCTATAAGACTGACACAAACGGGCTTCAGGCTAACAGCATCAAGGATACTTGCCAGTTGCCAAAACCTAGGGTAATTGAGCAACACCACTAAGGTGAGTAAAACAGATTTACTTATTTGGCCTTTTTACCAAGATATCAACCTAAAATGTACCGTGATATCTTTCGGATTTAGAGAGCGGTCGTATTTAGGTAGTAATGATCTGCCTTTGCATTTTGAACTTCACTACACTTCCATATTAAATTTCTGAAGAAGGTTGGGTCATAAATACAGGGCCGATCCGCCCTATAGGCTCACTATGCAAGCCGCTTAGGGCCCCGCAAAGCTGCGAAGGGCCCCCCAAATTACTAGAGGCCCCGCCTGGTGAGAAGTCATTTTCGTCGCCCCCTCACCCTTCTCAACTCGCTGGCTGCATGGGAGAAGAGGTAAGAAGTCAGCACCCCCTGCTTCTCAATTTAATGTAAGATGTCATTCCCGACAGCAGAACACCCCCTTCCCCCGCTTCTCAACTTTCTTTAATGTGACATGTCACTGTCGTCAGCGCCCCCCGCTTCTCATTTTTAGTGTGCCATGTCATTTTGCTTAGGGCCCCAGGGAGGTCAGGATCGGCACTGCATAAATATGTAATAGTTATAGTGTTCCTGAGCTACTAACCTCCATCCATGGTAGCGAAAGCCAGAGTAGACCTTATTTAACTACCAACAAAATGGAAAAATAGGGGTTCAGTCAGATGGTTCACTGAGGTTCAGATAAGGATGGTAGACAGTTGGTGCCCCCCACAGACAGGTCAGAGTACCCAAATCCCGACACTCCAAACCTCCCCCTCTTAACATTCATGGACCATCAGGGTGCCAGGTGCTGTAGCCTGTCTTCACACTAACATAAGAATGTAATTGGGTAAGAGACGTGCTCCGTGTAGTTGGCTTGTCTTTAACCTTTTCATGCCTAAGCCTACTTCTGACATTTGGTGTTTACAAGTTAAAAATTTGTTTTTTTTGCTAGAAAAATACTTAGAACCACCAAACATTATATATATATATCTATATCTATCTATATATATATCTATCTATATATATATATATATATATATATATATATATATATCTATATATATCTATATATATTAGATATATATATAGATATATATATATATAGATAGATAGATATATATATATATATATATATATATATATATATATATATATTAGCAGAGAATCTAAAGAAAAAAATGGCGATTATTGGAATATTTTAAGTTATATGGTATTTGTGCATCGGTGTTTTAAACCCAACTTTAAAAAAAAAGGCACTTTCATGAATAAAAAAAAACAAAACAGTAAGGCCGCGTACACACGATCGAATATATCTGCTGAAACTGGTACTCAGACCAGTTTCAGCGGACAGATTCGATCGTGTGTACGGGCTAGCAGACAGGTTTCCAGCAGACAAAAGTTTTAAAGCATGCTTTAAAACTTGTCTGCTGGAAACCCGTCTGTCCGACATGTCCGCTGGTTAGTACACTAACCAGCGGACATAAATCCCCCGCATGCGCCGAATGGACTCGAAGCATGCGTGGAAGTATTTTACTTTCTGGTTCGGTGACGTGGCAGCGTCAACCTCACCGCCACGTCACCGCGCTGTCCGTCTGTGGGGATTTTGGTTTGATTGTGTGTACACACATCAGACCAAAATCTCCAGGAGACATATCCGATGAAATCGGTCTGTCAGACCGTTTTCATCGGATAAATCTCCCTAAGAGCCGGTTCACACTGGGGCGACTTGGGATCCCGCTTGAAGTCGCCTCAAGTCGTCCCAAGCCACGCTGTCCAGAAAAGCAATGTAAGTGAATGGGAGCTGTCTTAATACACACTACAGAAGTCGCTCCAACTTCAGAAGAGGTTCCTGTACTACTTAAATTCGACTTCTAGGCGATTTGTACCCATTGATTTCAATGGAAGTCGCCTCCAAGTCTGATCACTGTCTTAACTGAAGCAACTTTCCAGGAAGATAACATAAATTTCTCAGGCAAACCCCTCCCTCCCCCTCCCCTAGAGCTGAATGTTGTTTGATTGGCCACTGGAAAATCTCCTGTTCTGGAGACGACTTCAAGTCGTGTTGTAAATCGCCCCAGATCGCCCTGTGGTTCATGCTCAAGTCGAGTTGGAGTTACCTCTGAAAGTCGTGCTGGAAGTCGTGTCGCCCCAATGTGAACCGACTCTAAAGTTAGCCAATTTTTTTTGTATAATGTGAAAGATGATGTTACGCCGAGTAAATAGATACCAAACATGTCACTATTTATAATTGCACGCACTCGTGGAATGGCGACAAACTATGGTACCTAAAAATCTTCATAGGAGACGCTTTAATTTTTTTTTTTTACGGTTACCAGGTTACAGTTACAGAGGAGGTCTGGTGCTAAAATGATTGCTCTTGCTCTGATGATCGCAGCGATATCTTACATGTGTGATTTAAACACCATTTACATATGCGTTTTCTTTGCTGCACGAGCTTGTGGGGACGGGGGCACTTTAAAAAAAAAATATTTTCTTATTGTATTTATTTTTAGATTATTAAATTGTGTTTTAAAGAAAACAAATGTGATCACTTTTATTGCTGTAACAAGGAATGTAAACATCCCATGTGACAGTAAGAGCCGGTTCACACTGAGGCGACTCGTCAGGCGACTCAGCTGCCTGACAAGTCGCGTCCCATTCTATTCAATAGAACCATTCTAATAGGAGCGACGCAAGTCGCTCCGACTTAGAAAAAGGTTCTTCTACGACTTTGGGGGCGACTTGCATTGACTTCTATACAGAAGTCCTTTTGCAAGTCGCCTCTAAAGTCGTCTTCAGGACGCCTTGCCGAGTCGCCACCGAAGTCGTGCCGCCCCAGTGTGAACCGGCTCTCATAGGTGGTGACAGGTACTCTTTATGGAGGGACCGGATGTCTAAAAGACCCCAAATCCCTCCTTTGCACTTCAAAGTATTCAGATCGCCGGAAACAGCGATTCTGAATACTGTATATTTTTTTTGATCCGGCGCCATTGGCAGCCGAGTAAACAGGAAGCGACGTTGTGACGTCGCTTCCCTGTTTACATTCAGGAGACTGGAACGAAGCCGGTTACAGCTTTGTTCCAGTCTGTGGCTAGATGCCAGAAGATGATGCCTGCAGCTGCGGGCATCATCCCGGGTATTACTACTCGCTACATATCTACAGCCTGGTGACCAGCAAGATCCTAAAATTGGTTCTATTCACTCTCCTTGCACTTGCAGACATTTATATATAATACTACATAAGTCTTTGTTCCAGGTTTCTGAGGAAGAGTGACATTTCCTTTGTGTTTTTTTTTTTTTTTTAATTAACCACATCTCTGAAGCAAGTTTTTTGTTAAAATCATCATTTTTGCCAATAAAAATACACTAAAATATTTTCTTAATAAATACAAACGTAATTTAATCCTCAAATTTTTGTATGCAATAAAAGACGGGGTAGTGTCGAGTAAATAGGTACAATAAATGTTAAATCTCAAAATTGCATGTGCCTGCAAAATGGTGAGTAATTATGGTATCACATTTTCAGTAGGTATTACCTTTAGACCGCGTACACACGATCAAATCGGTCTGCTGGAAACGGTCTGCCAGACCGTCCCAGCAGACAGATTCGATCGTGTGTACGGGCGAGTCGACGGATTTGGCCAGCCGACAGATTTGAAAGCTTGCTTTCAAATCTGTCGGCTGGGAACCCGTCCGCCCGATATGTCTGCTGGTTAAGAATAATACAAAATCCCCCAAGGAGGGGCTTTATAGGCAACAGTAGTAAGCGTAATGATGCAAAGTACAAAAATATATTTTAATATTTAATCGTATAAAAAATCATACAAAGTGATACATAATAATACAAATACAATAACAGAGGGGAGTCGAGACCCATTAGTGGCCTGTTAGTTTTTCATGTGGATCAGTCTCGACTCCCCTCTGTTATTGTATTTGTATTATTATGTATCACTTTGTATGATTTTTTATACAATTAAATATTAAAATATATTTTTGTACTTTGCATCATTACGCTTACTACTGTTGCCTATAAAGCCCCTCCTTGGGGGATTTTGTATTATTCTTATTCATCCGGGGTGTCGGCAACACTTTTTTTAAGGTCACATATTTAGGATGTTACATTTATTCTGTCTGCTGGTTAGTACGCTAACCAGCAGACATGTCTTCTCACACACGCGTCGAATGGTTTAGACGCATGCGTGGAAGTGTTTTACTTCCTGGTGCGGTGACGTGGCGGCGTCAACGTCACCGCCGCATCAGCGCGCCGTCTCAGGCAGGGATTTTGGTTTGATCGTGTGTACACGATCAAACCAATACGTCCCAAGCAGACAGATTTGTTCAAATCGGTCTGTCCGACCGATTTGAACAAATCTGTCTGCTCGTGTGTATGGGGTCTTACAGCTCAGCTTTAGAGTTAAACGTACAAGAGGGACCTAGAATCCTTGCAAGCGTGTAATTTATCACATGAATGGCACAATGATTTACATGCACAACTGCACTGTATGTGTGCGTTTACATTCTAATGTGGGTGTGTGTGCTGGGCAACAGGAATGCTTTTATTGTTTTATTTTATTATATTTCACCGCTTGAAGACCAGGCTTTTTCTGATGTAAAAATCTGTATTTTTTGCTAGAAAATCACTTGGAACACCCAAACATTTATATACCGCATTTATCGGTGTATAACACGCGCTGGCATATAACACGTACCCCAATTTTAAGAGGGAAGTTTCAGGAAAAAAACATATTTTTAAAATAAACAACTTTGAAGCAAATTAAGGGTCAGTGACCATTAGGGATGAGCTTCGTATTCGAGTCGAACTCATGTTCGACTCGAACATCGTATGTTCGTTCATTCGTCGAAATACGAACAAAACAGGTCATTTGCGCCAAATTCGAGTTACGTTTTTACAGACCATAATTCACTGCAGCATCCCTGGCTGACGATTGGCCAAGCATGCACTATGACCCGGATGCTTGGCCAATCACAGCGCGCAAAAAAACGGAGAGCCATAATTGGCCAAAGCCAGGGTGGCTTTGGCCAATTATGGCTTAGGGGGTTTAGTACACGCCCCACACTATAAAAGGCCGCCTGCAGGTCAGCCTTGTGTAGTGTGTTGCGGCGGTGGTTAGAAAGAACAGAGAGAGACAGAGAGAGTGTCATTTTTTGCAGGTAGATAGAGCAGGCAGGCAGGCAGGCAGGCTAGTCAGTTAATGTTACAGTGTGTAGAGGATATATATACATCCCAGGTGTTGTACATATATTTATACACTGTATAGTTTAGCTAGATCAGTCCTTCCTAATTTACTGGCAGGCAGGTGATTGTGCTATTTAACCACTTAAGACCCGGACCAATACGCTGGTAAATGACCCAAGGTGTTTTTGCGATTCGGCACTGCGTCGCTTTAACAGACAATTGCGCGGTCGTGCGACGTGGCTCCCAAACAAAATTTGCGTCCTTTTCTTCCCACAAATAGAGCTTTCTTTTGGTGGTATTTGATCACCTCTGCGATTTTTATTTTTTGCGCTATATACAAAAATAGAGCGACATTTTTGAAAAAAAAACACTATTTTTTACTTTTTGTTAAAAAAAAATCAAATAAACTAAATTTTAGTCAAACATTTAGGCCAAAAATTATTTAGCCACATGTCTTTAGTAAAAAAAAAAAATCGCAATAAAAAAAAATAGCTACCTAGCGGGAACAGCGACACTAATACAGCGATCAGAAAAATGATCGCTTAGTGACGCTGGCAATAGGGAGTGAAAGGGTTAACTAGGGCGGTGATCAGGGGGTTAAAACTTTATTAGGGGGGGTGGGGGGGCTATCCTGAAACTAACACTAACTGTTTTTTACAGTGCCTGTCACACTGACACTAAATGCAGTGAATAAATCACTGCATTCAGTAACACTGTGACAGGGGGGTGGGGGGGGCGATCACAAGGGGTTAATATGCCTATGTGAGTGTGTGTCAGTGTTGTGTTGGTGCACACTTACTTGGCATGTCTTCTCTCATCAGCAGCGCTGGGAAACAGCGCTGCGATGAGAGAATACATCATTTCCTCCTTCCTGTGTAAACACAGGAGGAGGAAGTGACAGGCTGGGAGCGCGCTCCCATTGGCTGGGAGCGATCGCGGGGGGGGGGCGGAAAACACGGACATCCGCCCGCAGATCCCGGATCGCTCCCAGAGGTAGGGAGACCCCCGCACGCCGCGGAGGGGGTCCCGATGGGACCCCCGAACCGCACTCAGGCGGGGACGTAAATTTACGCCCTTGTGCCTGTACGAGCCATGTTGTGGCCGTATATGTGCGTGCGGGGGTCTTTAAGTGGTTAAAGACGTTTTCATAGGCATACTATAGACACCCAGCAGGTACAATATTTAAAGGAATTTTTAATTTTTTTTATTTAACCACTTGCCTACTGTGCACCTACACCCCCTTCCTGCCCAGACAAAATTTTAGCTTCCGGCACTGCGTCGCTTTAACTGACAATTGCGCGGTCGTTCGACGTGGCTCCCAAACAAAATTGACGTCCTTTTTTTCCCCACAAATAGAGCTTTCTTTTGGTGGTATTTAATCGCCCGTGCGGTTTTTCTTTTTTGCGCTATAAACAAAAAAATAGCGACAATTTAAAAAAAAAAAAAAAACAAAAAAAAAAAAAAATGTTATCTCAGTTTAGGCCGATACGTATTCTACTACATATTTTTGGTAAAAAAATGTAAAAAATAAAATCGCAATAACCGTATAGTGACTGGTTTGCCTAAAAGTTATATTGCCTACAAAATACGGGACATAATTTTTATTTATTTTTTATTTTATTTTTTTAGGGGGCGGGGAAGGGGTTAAATGTTTCTCCTAGTTTATGTTCTAACTGTGGGGGGAGGGGGGGTGACTGGGGAGGTGACCGATTGTGTCCTTATGTACAAAGGACACAATCGGTCTCCTCTCTCTCTGACGGGGACGTGGAGCTCTGTGTTTACACACAGAGCTCCACGTCCCAGCTCAGTTACTCGGCAATCGCGTGTGCCCGGCGGCCATTGCCCGGGCACACGCACGGGGTTCTCAGTGATGCGACGCGCGCACCCCTAACAGCTTTCTATGACTGCACGTCATATGATGTGCAGTCAGGACAATGGAGTTACCCGCCCGCCGTCATATGACGGTGGGCAGGTAACAAGTGGTTAAGCATCATTAAAATCACTGCTCCTGATTCAGGAGCAGTGATTTTAATTATGCTTAAATAATAAAAAATTACCTTAAATATTGTACCTGCTGGGTGTCTATAGTTTGCCTGTGAAAACGTCATTGAGAACCCGGGTCTTGCCCGAGGGAACATGTATCAATGGAAAAAAAGTTTCCTGAAAAAAAACGACTGTTTTTAAAACTTTTTTCCATTGATACATGTTCCTTGGGGCAAGACCCGGGTTCTCAATGACATTTAGGACAATAACTTGCATATTAGGCTTTTAAATGAGCACTTTTGAATTCGAACGTTCGAGTCCCATAGACGTCAATGGGGTTCTAAATGTTTTTTGCGAACGTTCGGTCCGTTCGAGTGTTCGGCTCATCTCTAGTGACCATCAATGTCCATCTCCAGCCCAAATAAACTCCAGAATGCAGCCTGATCAATGCAGCCCAAATAAAGTCCTCAATGCAGCACAAATAAACTCCTCAATGCAGCCTGATCAATGCGGCCCAAATAAAGTCCTCAATGCAGCACAAATAATCAGCACAATAATGCAGCACAAATAATCCTCAATGCAGCCTGATTATTGTCATTAATGCCTTTTTTAACCACTTTAGCCCCGAACCATATTGCTGTCCAAACACCAGATCACGTTTTGTGATTCGGCACTGCGTCGCTTTAACTGACAATTGCGCGGTCGTGCGACGTGGCTCCCAAACAAAATTGGCGTCCTTTTTTTCCCACAAATAGAGCTTTCTTTTGGTGGTATTTGATCATCTCTGCGGTTTTTATTTTTTGCGCTATAAACAAAAATAGAGCGACTATTTTGAAAAAAATGCAATATTTTTTACATTTTGCAATAATAAATATCCCCAAAAAAGATATAAAAATTTTTTTTTTTTCCTAAGTTTAGGCCAATACGTATTGTTCTACATATTTTTCGTAAAAAATAATCGCAATTAGCTTATATTGATTGGTTTGCGCAAAATTTATAGTGTTTACAAAAAAGGGGGTAGTTTTATGGCATTTTTATTAATATTTTTTTTTACTAGTAATGGCGGCGATCAGCGTTTTTTTTCGGTACTGCGATATTATGGCGGACACATCGGACACTTTTGACACATTTTTGGGACCATTGGCATTTTCATAGTGATCAATGCTATAAAAATGCATTGTATTACTATAAAAATGCCATTGGCAGTGAAGGGGTTAACACTAGGGGGCAGGGAAGGGGTTAAGTGTGTTCCTGTTTGGGGGGGGGGTGGACTCACTAGGGGAAATCACTGATCTTCTGTTCATACATTGTATGGACAGAAGATCAGCTTTTCCCCCGCTGACAGGAACGAGAGCTTTGTGTTTACACACTAAGCTCCTGTTCCCCGCTCTGTAACGAGCGATCGTGTGTGCCCGGTGTACCCGCCGGGCACTCGCGCGGGACCCGGGGGCGTGCGGGGGGCGCACGTGCCCCCTAGTGGCCGCAAAAGAGAGGACGTAGAGCTACGTGCTCTCGCGAAACAGTGCCACCGTCCCGCAGTAATATGACGGCGGGCGGTCGGCAAGTAGTTAAACTACCATATCATCATTTGCAGTATCATCATCTCCCAAACCAGCAGCCTGAATCAGGAAATCACTGAGCCGTTATCTCCTCTGCACTTGGCTCTCACGTTAAACACACAGTCCCACCTCCGCCATCGGCATTGGACCAGCTACTGTGATAGGTAGAACACTGGTCCAATGCCGGTGGTGGAGGCGGGACTGTGTGTGTAAAGTGAAAGCAGAGGAGCCAAACGGAGAGGAGATGACAGCTCTGAGGTACGCTATCGGCATATAACACACACCCCTGCTTTGTCCCCGATTTTCAGGGGACAAAATATGGTATATATATATGTAGCACTACCTCCGAAGGAGCTGCTGGTTTGTTTTGGGTGGCATGTTACCTCGTGGCTCCTCCGCTGTCTAAGGGTGTTTGGTGAAAATAGTAGTAACGAAATGTCCACGACAGGTGTCTTTTTCTGTGCTCTTTATTACCCTGCTAGGTAAAAACAATAAAGCTTTGTGGTGATAGAAGAGTTGAAGTAAAAGGAGAAATAGCAGATTCAGGCATACAATAGGGAAACAGTCCTGCTTCCAACAACACTTAGTTTTCTTCGCCGCTCCAGCAGGAGTGGGTCTAGTGTACCTGGACAGGCCTCTCTCACTGACCTGGCAGCCGGAATATCACTCAGGAATTAGGGGAAAAGTCTCTGCCACAGACCCTCCTGGAATGAACTTAAGGGAAAAGTCTCTGCCACAGACCCCCTTAAAATTGTAAAAGCAGAGATGATGCACCTGGATCTCCTTCAGGTAGTTTGCAGGTTACTGACTGATAGGTGACCATCCTTTCAGTATTCGGTTACCTTGATCCCCAGTGGTTTGTCGAGACCCTATTGGATCGCCAACCTCTCTTGGCTATCCTCAGATTGACTCCCCACCGAACAGCTATCTCGCTTGGGATCTTTTCTGTATTGGGGACCCAGTCGATTACTGGGGCTCAGCCACAGCTCAAATGTCCAGGACCAACGTGGTCCGGGACCAGGAACATTGCGCGGCACATGCACCCCGGTCTGAAAGGCCATTTCGCTGGGGCGCCGTGATGCAGTCAACCTAAAAGAAGAAGACCCAGACCAATGGCGTCTGTCTCATAAATACCCTCCCCCAGCATGCACAGCAAGGAGAAACCCTCCTGATAGGCTGCTGGGAAAAAGCACCCAAACCTCGACTCCACTGCTGCCATCCATCATCATGGGTAGGAGCTTGGGCAGTTTTGCAAGTAGAAATGGGCAAAAATCCCAGTGGTAAGATGTGGCAAGCTCATAGAGACTTATCCAAAGCTTGGAGCTGTGATAGCCGCAAAAGGTGGCTCTACAAAGTATTGACTTTAGGGGGTTGAATAGTTATGCACATTGACTTTTTCTGTTATTTTGTCCTATTTGTTGTTTAAATGATGCAAATCCTCAAACAATCCATGTTAATTCAGGTTGTGAGGCAACAAAACATGAAAAATGCCAAGGGGGTGAAAACTTTTGCAAGGCACTGTAACTAAAATACATCACAGGTGATATCATTTGCTGCTCAGTGATTGCAGTATTCTAGTCTGCATCTCCCCCAAGGTAATACATAAAACCTGGCCTGTTAGTGGGCCCTGAGGACAGGGTTTATGGCCACCGCTTTAAATGACATGCTTTAAGCTATTTGTGGTGTTACATACATTTTGACAGGCAGTGTCAGCAACACCATTATGTAGCAGCACACATTGTGGATGTTTAATTTATTTATCGTTACATTTAGCCCTCGTACACACAGAACACAGCTTTTAAATCATGCGAGTTCATCCAAACTCGCATGATTTCAAAGCCGCATTTCAGTCTGACTTCGGGGACAACATGAAAGATATCTATGTGGTTTCATGCACAGATCTCTATTGAAATCGCCCCCGAAGTCGCAAAAAGTAGTGCAGGAACTACTTTTGGAAATCGGTGCAGCACTGCTAAGTCGGCATTGCACCAATTGGGACACTCCTCTTGCTGGCAATAGGCTCCGATTTGACCTATCAAATCGCGCTGATGTGAATGGGGGCTTAGTTCGGTTCATATGCAAAAGCAACATCACAATCAATGTTGCCAACCCCGCCCCCGAAGTGAAGTTTATTGACAAGACGCCAAAATTTACAAACCGCTGCAATTTTTTACTGGCAAAACTCATGAAATTTAATAACGAGCCACATTTGTTTTACTGACACTGCAAACAGTATCTAAAACATCAGTTTTTTAGTGCTAATTACTGCAAATATCAATATTTACACTATAGACATGCAGCTAGTGCTATTAGAAATGAGTTAAAGTTAAACAAAAGTAAAAAAAAAAAAATTCTCCATTTACATGAATTTCAGGGCATTATAACACTATACAACAGTCTGCAGGATTGTCCCTTACAATGCAAGGAAAACTCTTATGTAAAGGGAAACGCTGATGTAAGGGGGCTCTGGTCACCAGAGACCACCTTATATGAGAGTCCACCGAGTTCCCCTTTACATCAGAGTTCCCACTTACATCAGGGCCTGCAGCATTGTCGTTTACATCAAAGTCAACAGAGTTCCACCTTGCAGTGTTAAAGGGGTTGTAAAGGTAAAAAAAAAATCCCTAAATAGCTTCCTTTACCTTACCTCATCCTTTGATTTTGCTTTTAAATCTCCTTATTTCTTCTGAGAAATGTTCACTTCCTGTTCTTCTGTCTGTAACTCACCACCGTAATGTAAGGTTTTCTCCCTGGTGTGGAGAAAGCCTCTTCAGGGGGGGGGGGCGAGCAGGAGTGTCAGGACATCCACTAACACACAGCTCCTTTCTCTATCTGCAAAGTAGATAGCGTCCTGACCCTCCTGCTTGCCCCCTCAAGAGGCTTTCTCCACACCAGGGAGAAAGTGTCGCATTACTGTGTCTAGTTACAGACAGAAGAACAGGAAGTGAGGATTTCTCAGAAGAAATAAGGACATTTAAAAGCAAAATGGAAGGATGGGGTAAGTGAAGGAGCACTGCACTAAGGTAAAGGAAGCTATTTAGGGAAAACATGTTTTACCTTTACAACCCCTTTAATTTCATTAACAAAAACATTTTCGTAAAAATTTTCATCAGCGGTCTTTTTACAGTGAGAAAAACAAAACAAAAAGTACATCACATTTTCGACCACTGAGGAAAACTATAACAAAAATTAAATCCGTCAACGATTCAAAATGAAAAGAAAATGTGAGGCAGGGACATTTACCCTCTGAACTTCCAGTTTGTGTCTGCTTCCCCTCCTAGCAAGCAAGCAACTCGAGTCCGTAGCATGCTTCACTTAGCAGTAGGTAGCAGGCTGTGCAACCAGCATTACAGGCCTCCTAGTCCTCAGATGAGCGTCCAGAGTAGAACTGTGCATTACAGGCCTCCCGACGACACTCCTTCTCCTGAATTAAGATGAAGACTGTCCAGAGCAGAGAGGACTGTGAGTGTGTACAGTACAGTACAATTACAGGCCTGAGGCCTCCCCTCAGGCCACCATCTGTCCAGACCACTGTGTGACATTGCAGGCCTTTTCTGACCACTGGCATCCAGAGCACTGTGCATTACAGGCCATCCCTCAGACCACCGTCCGCCCAGAGCCCTATTTGTGCATTACAGACCTCCTCTGACCACTGGCATACAGGCCTCTCAGAGTCAGACCACCATCCCAGAACACTGTGCATTACAGGCCATCCCTCAGACCGTCCGCCCAGAGCCCTATGTGTGCATTACAGGCCTCCTCTGACCACTGGCATACAGGCCTCTCAGAGTCAGACCACCATCCCAGAACACTGTGCATTACAGGCCATCCCTCAGACCACCGTCCGCCCAGAGCCCTATGTGTGCATTACAGGCCTCCTCTGACCACTGGCATACAGGCCTCTCAGAGTCAGACCACCATCCCAGAACACTGTGCATTACAGGCCATCCCTCAGACCACCGTCCGCCCAGAGCCCTATGTGTGCATTACAGGCCTCCTCTGACCACTGGCATACAGGCCTCTCAGAGTCAGACCACCATCCCAGAACACTGTGCATTACAGGCCTCCCCTCAGACCGTCCGCCCAGAGCCCTATGTGTGCATTACAGGCCTCCTCTGACCACTGGCATACAGGCCTCTCAGAGTCAGACCACCATCCCAGAACACTGTGCATTACAGGCCATCCCTCAGACCGTCCGCCCAGAGCCCTATGTGTGCATTACAGGCCTCCTCTGACCACCGGCATACAGGCCTCTCAGAGTCAGACCACCATCCCAGACCACCCTCCGACTATCGTCTAATTTATGGGCTGCCCATAAATTAACGGTCGGTTGGCAACACTGATCCAAATCTACATGTTTTCAGCTTTTAAAATATAGACTTTACAGTAGTTTTGACTGTGACACAAGCTTTTTCATCAAGCAGTAACAGGCCTGAATTGACTGATGGAAATAGCAGCCACAAAATATCTAAAAGCTATAGAAAGATATCCTTCAAAAAAATAAAATAAAGCTAAAGCCCTCAACCTGTTACAAATTGGGCAGAGGGAGAACACTGATAATTTATTTTGTGAGCTTTTTTGGCACTACCACATTATATTGTCTTAATAGTTTAATAAATGTCAAAACAGAGTGCACAAAAGAACTTCAAAGACACAACCCCATATTCTCTTTACCCCTCCCATCACTGTATCCCAAATTCTTTCATCAATATTTAAAATATAGATAGATATGTTTTTGTAGAATGGATCAGAGTCAGAACCATAGATAAAGAGGCAAATAAAGAGAGACAAGACAGGTTTTGGTTTGCAATAAAAAATAAGTACAGTATATTATCTGTGAGACAATAGCCTAAAAAGTCTCTCAACAGGCCATTTTTTGCTATACGGCACTACGTTATTTTAACTGACAATTGTGCAGTCGTGCGACTCTGTACTCAAACAAAGTTGATGTCTTTTCTCCCCACAAATAGAGCTTTCTTTTGGTGGTATTTGATCAACTCTGGGGTTTTTATTTTTGCCCTATAAACAAAAAAAGAGCAATAATAAAAAAACAATTACAATATTTTTTACTTTCTGCTATAAAACATATCCCAAAAAAATATGTAAAAATCATTTTTTTCAGTTTAGGCCAATTTGTATTCTGCTACATAGTATTTTTGGTAAAAAAAATCCCAACTAGCGTATATTGATTGGTTTGTGCAAAAGTTATCACTTCTACAAACTATAGGATAGATTTAGGCCACGTACACACGATGAGACATGTCCGAGGAAACAGGTCCGACGGACCGTTTTCATCGGACATGTCTGAAGGGGTCTTTTGGTCTGATGTGCATACACACCATTGGACCAAAATCCCCTCGGACCAGAACGTGGTGACGTATAACACACCGACATGCTGAAAAAAGGAAGTTCAATGCTTCCAAGCAGGGATTTTGGTCCGATGGTTGGGCGTACTAACCATCGAACCTGTCCGACGGACAGGTTTCCAGCGGACAGGTTTCTAAGCATGTTTAGAAACTTTTGTCCGCTGGAAAGCTGTCCGATAGGCCGTACACACGATCGAACATGTCCGCTGAAACTGGTTTGCGGACCAGTTTCAGCGGACATGTTCGATCGTGTGTACGTGGCCTTAGAGACTTTCTTTATTATTAATGGCAGCGATCAGCGATTTTTAGTGGAACTTCGACATTGTGGCTGACAAGTTGGACACTAAGGCCGCGTACACACGGAGGGACATATCCGATGGAAACGGTCCTCGGACCGTTTTCATCGGATATGTTCGTCGGGCTATTTTGGTCCGATGGCATGTACACACCATTGGATCAAAATCCCCGCCGGCAGACAGCGTGGTGACCTGGCGGTGACGTTGACGCCACCACGTCACCACACCAGGAAGTAAACAACTTCCACGCATGCGTCGCATCCATACGACGCTTGTGCGGGAGAACATGTCTCCGGCGGACAAATTTTAAAGCATGCTTTAAAATTTGTCCGCCGGACAAATATGTCCGCTAGCCCATACACACGATCGGATTTGTCTGCTGAAATGGTCCGTCGGACCATTTCCAGCGGACAAATTCGATCGTGTGTACGCGGCCTAAGTGACACTTTTTGGGAGACATTGGCTGGAGCTTCTGCGCTCATACACATCGCTGGATTGGATTGGGCTCAGTTTAATCACTTGTGGATGAGACCCAATGTTAAGGATTGTATCTGTCTGAACTGCAAGACTGGGAGTGACTACCTATTATATGCTGTTCATGATCCCCTGTCAGAAGGGATCATGGCGATTTGGTATGGAGACAATCTATAGTTTGGAGGATACATCACTTTTCTTTGGACAGGTTTTCAACTGATTTTGGAACTTGGCACAGAGCATGGGTGTTTGGCATTTCATGTGTTAAACATTTATGGACTTTATTGCTACAATATTTGTTTTATTTATATGTCTATATATATATTTTTATTTGGTTAATATTTATTGATCTAATGATATGGTCCACATTTTTTATTTATTGTTATGTTCATTTATCACTGTTTCACTGTTATTGAGGGACTTGAGAGTGCTATATAGTACCCTTTAGTGGCTATCAACCTCTCTTGTTTTTTGGTATATTTTTCTCACAAATACAGTGATCATTGCTAAAAAAAATTGTCACAGTATAAATGACACTGGCAGGGGTTAACATCAGGGGCAATCAATGGGTTAAATGCGTTTCCTAAGTGTGCTTTCTTATTGTGTGGGGAATGCTGACACTAGACAAAGAGAAATATAAGGATTCCTGATTCGTAGGAATAACAGATATATCTCTTCCTCTGTGACAAAACGAGAAAAGGAGACGAGACAGGTTTTATTTTGAAATACAAAATAGACTGTATTATATGAGCGAAAATTTCCTAAAATAGTTTATAGTGGCTGGACAGTGTGTAGGCAGCTTGGTTAGGCCACAAGTTAAGAGGGAAAGATGAGGCAGGTTATATTTTGAAAAACAATTTAGAGTGTGTTAATTGAGAAACAATAGCTAAAAAAAAAATGTTGTGGCATAAAAGAGCTAAAGCACTGGAAGGGATTGCAAACTTTAAGACACAATGCAAGATTTACCTTGCAGCTGAACTTCAGAAACATTATGCTGCATATTTACAATGCAATGGGAACACAGCAATAGGTCAGGATAGGTGGTAAGTTCTGGTAATGTAACAGGCATACAATTTTTTTTGGGCTGGTTGACATTTCAAGTAATATTCTGTAGCAGACGTTATGTAGTCATTGGTAATAAATGATTTGTTAATTTTACCAAATGTGATCCAGTCTATGTTGTAAGGGGACAGGCAGATTTGCCTCTCCATTTCAAAACCTCCTGCCGCTCTCAAGCTCATCTAAGACATCTCAGACAGAATTGTGATTGCAAGGAAAGCCAGAAGCTCCAGCTCATGGTGAGCAAGCTCCTGCCAGTGGTCCAGGCAGTAGTTCATGGGGCACTTTCTTCAATAGTGATCACATCAGCCTTAGACCTAAAATGGTCTGCAGGTCGGGCATGTCAAACTTCCACAGAGAGACCATTACTTCCCCACAGAGAGCAAAACTCCAAGTCTGCTGCTTGCATCCAATACAGGTTTTTCTATTCAGGATTTAGTTGCTTTTAAAAGAAAACAAACTGTAATGCCGCGTACACACAATCATTTTTCGGGTTGTTAAAAAACATAGTTTTTAAAAAATGTCATTTAAAACAATCGTGTGTGGGCTTCAGAGCATTTTTCGGGTTCTGAAAAACGGGCACATTTTTTTTCGAACCTGCTCTATTATTTCACAACGTTTTAAACGTTGTTGTTTTTCGGGTTGTAAAAAATGGTCGTGTGTGGGCTTTAACGACATTGAAAAACACGCGTATGCCCAGAAGCAAGTTATGAGACGGGAGAGCTTGTTCTGGTAAAACTAGCATTCGTAATGGAAATAGCACATTCATCACGCTGTAACAGACAGAAAAGCACGAATCGTCTTTTACTAACACAAAATCAGCTAAAGCAGCCCCAAGGGTGGCGTCATCCGCATGGAACTTCCCTTTTATAGTGCCGTCATATGTGTTGTACATCACCGCGCTTTGCTAGAGCATTTTTTTTAACGATCGTGTGTAGGCAAGCCTGTTTTAATGATGAAGTTGAAAAAAACTTCGTTTTTTCTAGAGCCTGAAAAACATTGTTTTTTACAACCCGAAAAATGATCGTGTGTACGCGGCATTAGACTTTGTTCACCTTTGGTTTTGATGCACCAGGAATGGATTTAGCTGATTTAAACAGAATGTTCAAATGGGCTTTAAATGATGTTCATGCTCACTCTAATTAGAATCTCTTTTTTATTTTTGCACAGAGCTGTGGGATTCCAAAAAATCAAGGCAAGCTCAACACTTTCTTCCATGGCGAGCGCTTCGCTTCTTCAAAGCAACATGTTTCAGCTGACCTTCGCTAACAACAAAATTGCCTCTTACATTCACTTGACTTTTATATCTTTGATCACTGTTTGCCTCTGCTTCTTCTTGTGTTTCATTGTGGTTGTGCTCAGCATCTTCTTCACCAGTCCACATCTCCGGGAGAATGCTCGTTATATCCTTTTTGTCTACATGCTTGTAAATGACACGTTTTATCTCCTGTCTGGTTTCACTTTGATGCTAGGTGCAATATATTTTCTGTACATGCCCGTACCGGTATGCTTCATTTTGTCCACAGTTTCATCAATGGGTTTTCGAGTGACCCCAACCACCCTGGCAGCCATGGCACTAGAAAAATACATAGCCATATGTCACCCATTACGTCATAAGGACCTGTGCACCCCGCAAAGAACCAATGTGGTTTTTACCCTCATATGTATGGCACTGATGATTCCAAATGCTGCTGACTTAGGTCTTATGGCTTCGTCATATACAAATATATTCAATATTTCTGTCATATGTAGAAAGGAAAACCTGTCTGTGAATCCTTTTCAAAATGTTTTAAGGTCCCTTAGTCTTGCATTGTGTTTTGTTTTGGTGACCATTATCATATTATTCACATACATCAAGATCTCGATGGTTGCTCGTAGAGTTAGCTCACAGTCTTCCAGTGCCTCCAAAGCCAAGAAAACCATCTTGCTCCACGGCTTTCAGCTACTATTATGCACAATGTCTTTACTGTCGGCATTCACTGAAGCTTTGCCTGCCAGTCAAGCCATGTTTTTACCCGGGTTCAACTTCTTTGTGTTTAGTTGCATGCCAAGGTTTCTCAGTCCAATCATCTATGGAATCCGGGATGAATATTTGAGGAAACTTATTAAGAAGTCTTTAACAAGACCTCTTAAAAACTAGATGATAATGAGAAATGGGAAAAATTGTAAGCGTGTCCTGATTGGCCTTGATAAGCTATATAAAACAAACATGCTCATCCGTAAAATGGTACAAAGAGCAATGCAGAGATGAAAGAAAAATCTGGCCCTTGGTTTTCATGGACTTGACTTCAGCAAATTGACTGCTATGGTTCTTTTCATTCTTTCTCATTGTGCTGTCTAATTGCCTAATAGATCAAGAATGTGCTAAACTCCGGAAATTGTGAAAGAAACTACCCTTGTAGTGGAGCTTCCCTCAAAATGCAAGAATTTATGTTCATTTTGCCTAGGACAGGGCCCAGTCTCCACATTTTCTAAAGAAAAGGCCAATTTGCTGCCCTTTAGACTTTAGGGGCCGGACTAAACCCAGTGGGTGTAAACAATGCTTAATCTTTTGTATTAGGGGATAAATAGTTGGTGCCATTTAGAGGAATGGTACTCCATTTTTGTTGTCAGTGGAAGGAATCATGCCCCATTGCTGGTGTCAGTGGCAGGAATTATGCCCCATTGTTGGTGTCAGTGGCAGTGGCTGGATAAAGACAAGCAATGGGCCACACCTGCCCCAGGGCTCCAGTTTGGAGACCATTGGTCTATGGGTATCTGTAAAAAGTACTTATACTTACATTATCTCTCACCTAGCAGCGGGTGCTAGCCACTTCTCTCCGACATCCTAGGTTGTGGCCCGGCAATTGGCACTCTCAATCACAATGCAAGACTGATGGTCCTGCACTGTACATGATAACCCTGCAACCGCCAGCTGTGGCATTAAAGAAAAGAGGCTTCAAAGATACCAGTGACATGACAGGAGGAGCTAAGGGATACGGTTAGTAAATGCACCTTTTTAATGGTAACCTAGACCAATGTTCTTAACCCTATCCTCAAGTACCCCAAACAGGCCACTTTTGCAGGTTTTCCTTTATCTTGCACAGGTGCTTTAAATGGCTTTGTATTTTGGACAGCTAAATTCTCAAAACATGGCCTGTTGGGGGTACTTGAGGACAGGTTTGAGAACCACTGCCCTAGACAAAAATGGGCACTTAACCCTTGTAGTACGGACTGAGCCCCAGCACAGGGGAAGTTTTTTCATATTGCCGGAGTTCAGCTTTAAACGTATACAGTACATACATAAAACATTTTAGGGAACACACTCTACCTACTGACTTTGGAGTAGCTGTTTATCCCTACATAATTGAGTTATAACAAATAATAAATAATCATTTACTTTAGAAAAGCACTGTGTGCCATAAAAATCACTGTTGTTAGAAAAATACATTTTTTACATTTATTTGTCCTTCAGCAGCCACTTCCTGTCTACATGTACTCCAGCAATGGCTGTGTAGCGGGATATCACCCTCTTGATGTGATATAAAAGACAACCATTTGCTGATCAAGAAGAATCTCAGCTCCCTCCTGTGGCCAAGATGTGTTAGAGCCACCTGTTGTTTACTTTTTGTCCTGGTACCGCAGAGAGTGTTGGGAGATTGAGTACAGGGAGAAGAGAGACTTCATTTGCCCTGGCCTGTTATAGACTACATTACCCAGAGGGCAACTGTACAATCCGAGAATGCTTGGCCTCCTGCACAGCCTGCTGGGAGAGGTAATTTAAGGGAGAGGACGTGTTTGGCGCGCTCTCTCAGGACCGCCTCTTCAACCCAGGAGGACACCTGTGAAAGTGTCCTCACGGAAGTCTAGGCCGGATTTGAGGCCTACCTATGCCTGGGCGGAGCGTCATTGAGGAGGAGAGACTCTAGCAGAGTGATCGGATGAGCTTCCAGTACCCTGTGACTTGTCTGAGAACCGGAGGCTGTCATCTTGCAAGACTGCAATGGGAGATCGAAAACGGAGTGTTTCGGAAGGACAATACCTGAACTGGTTGGGTGAGACAGGCACCTGCCCAAGACCTACTGACTGTTGTTGGAGGGTGGATCGTCCACATTAGCCATTGTGGTTTGACTATTTGGGCTTCTTCCACCAGTTTTGTTTGTTACCCTATTGCATGGGTCTTCAAACTACGGCCCTCCAGTTGTTCAGGAACTACAATTCCCATCATGCCTAGTCAGGTCTTTGAATGTCAGTGTGTTACAATGCCTCATGGGAGGTGTAGTTCTACAACAGCTGGAGGGCCGTAGTTTGAGGATCCCTGCCCTATTGGATTACAAATTACCCCTTGCGCGCCATCGCATGCCAATGCATCAGTGCACAGACTTTGGCATAATTTGAACTGATCCACCAAACCACGTTAGTTAGGTATACTATTTAAAGACTGCCTACTTAGTTATTGCAGACTGCTGATATCCGTTTCATATTCTCTGATTGAATAACCAGTTTTATTATACTGTGTAGTACTGTTAATAGTAAGAGCTGGGTGAGGATTGGCAAGGAGGTACTTCAGTGTGGATGCCTTATTGAAGGAATCCCCTTGCTGTGTGCTTACACAGGTCTGCATAGACATTATAATTGAACTTATACTTATTTGTTATTGTTTCTGGCTCTCGCAGGGCTCTGCAAGTAGTCTTTCACTGTTTTACCCTTGTTCCTTTACTTTATTCTATCAAGTAAAGTGTAACATTGGTTAAGCTGAAATATGTGTACAGTCTATCTGTCATCCTGCAGGATCCATACACCTCAAGGTAAACCATTAACTTACATAATTTGCTGTAGTGTGATGGGATATTGTGCCCTCCAACAAGTTACTGGGGGCCACAAATCCCATTATACCAGTGCTGCCAAGGGAGGGTTTGAGCCAAAATCAGGGGTTGATAGCCAGAGCGTAGACCCAAAACAAACCAGCAGCTCCTTCGGGGGTAGTGCTACAGCAGCATGGTATTTCTCAGGGCAGATTTACTAATGATAACATATGTTAATCATGCCTGCATAATACTGTGTGTGGAGAAGCTCGTTTGTAATGTGCATTGGAAAGGGTAACGACCAAGTGCATATCTCTGTGCAGCAAATAACATCATTATTTATATCAAAATTTTAAAGAGCTAGCCAGCACCAATATGTGTTTTTACAATCACACAAACAAAGGATACATAGAAATAAGCATGTGCGACATTCCTTAAGCGTGACCCCATGCTAATGAATGACCGGTCGAACTGGGCATGTGCGCGCATGCTCAGAATCACGTCGCATATACTCCCTAAGAGACGTTGGCGCAATGCCTACGACGTGTGAACGTAACTTACGCACAGCCCTAATCATGTAGTACTACGTAAACGGCATACGCGTCGTAAAAGTCTACGGCGTCGTTCCCTGGCCCATACCTTTGCATTAGCTGCGCCTGCTATAGCAGGGGTAACTTTACGCCAGACGTAAGCCTTACACAAATCGCGTATATGAAGCGGCCGGGCGCATCTACGTTTGTGAATCGGCGTATCTTACTTATTTGCATATTTATAATGGGAACGCCAAATGCGTCCAGCGTAACTATGCGCCCACGATACGCCGGCGTAGGCAAGTTACGTCAGAAGGTTGAAGCCATGTTTTTCGGCGTATCTCACTTTGTGAATCGGCGCAAAGATGCGACGGCACACATTTTAAATTACGGCGGCGTATCTGGAGATACGCCAACGTAAATGCTTTATGAATCTGGCCCTATAAATCATCTAAACCCCACCATAATGCATAATAAAACAAAAACAATTATTACATACTCTTACCACCCAAAACAAATAAGTAAAATAACAAAAGAAATGACACAAAAAAATAAAATAAAAATAAATTAGTCCAGTGAATGTATGCATCAATATACAAACGGTGATCAATATCAATTTGTTTTAAAATTGTATAAGGCCGCGTACACACGAGGAGACATATCCGATAAAAACGGTCCGACAGACCGTTTTTATTGGACATGTCTCCTGGGATGTTTTGGTTTGATCTGTGTACACACGATCAAACTAAAATCCCTGCGGGCAGACAGCGTGGTGACGTGGCGGTGACGTTGATGCCGCCACGTCACCAAACCAGGAAGTAAAATACTTCCACGCATGCGTCAAATCCATTCGACGCATGCGGGAGATTTCGGTCCTCTGGTTGGGCGTACTAACCAGCGGACATATCCGACAGACTGCTTTCCAGCCGACAAGTTTTAAAGCATGCTTTAAAACTTTTGTCTGCTGGCAACCTGTCTGCTAGCCCGTACACACGATCAAATCTGTCTGCTGAAACTGGTCTGCGGACCAGTTTCAGCAGATATATTCGATCGTGTGTACGCGGCCTAAGTGTTCCCATACTGTGATAAATCACATTATTAACCACTTCAATACCGGGCACTTTCACCCCCTTCCTGCCTAGGCCAATTTTAAATTGCGCAGTTATGCAAAACTGTACCCAAATTAAGTGTTTATCACACAAATAGAGCATTCTTTTGGTGATATTAATTCGCTGCTAGGTTTTTTTATTTTTTGCTAAAATAATAATAATAAAAAAAAGGACGAAAATGTTGAATTTTTTTTTTAGCGTTTTTCTTAGTTTCTGTCAGTAAATTTTGTAAATAAGTAATTTTTCTCCTTCACTGATTTGCACTGATAAGGTTGCACTGATGAGGTGACACTGAAGGGCACTAATTAGGGGGCACTGAGGAGGCACTAATATGCCGTACTGATGGGCACTGATATGTGGCACTGTTGGGCACTGATAGGTGGCACTGAAGGGCAATGATAGGCAGCACTGGTGGGCAATGATAGGTGGCATTGATGAGCACTTATAGGTGGCACTGAAGGGCACTGATTAGGTGGCACTGATGAGGAGGCAGTGGCACTGATATTGTCACAGTGTCTCCCAGTGTTAGTTCCTCCGCAGCTCACTCTAAAGAGCAGACTGAGGCAGACTGACGTTGGTTGAGACCCGTTTTGGTAGTGGAAAGCTTCTCGAGGATGCAGAGAAGTGTTTGCCGACAGAGGATATGTCCACCAGTGAAGGGCCCCTGCGCAATGCACAGACAACCGTCTGGGGGGGATGTGTTCACTCTGCAGAGACATTATCGGTTATGAGGAGATGTACACTCGTATCGCCCCTGTGTGCCTGATCAACACATAGGGGGAATATAGCGTGTTCCTGCAGAAAAATCTCCCATCCTCAGGAATGGTAGTATAATCCTGGTATACGCTGTAAGGATTCACGCCAACGGTAAAAAACGGGAGTCTGAATTGTTATGGTCAGGGAGAGCGTCCATGATTTCAAGACCAGCCATGCGGCTTCATTTGTCTAACTGAAGATGATGGCTTAAGCGGCGTACACACGACCGAGGTTCTCGCTGGAAACCAGCGAGAACCTCGCTGGAAGCTGCATTCCAGCGAGGACCTCAGCCGTGTGTACACAGAGCGCTCGCCCCACCCGTCGAGCGAAAAGAGAGCACGCTCTCTTTTTGCTCGACGGCCCGCCTGGATGAATGGCTGGTTGCCATTCCCGACGGGCGGGTCGCCGGTTTCGACGGCCGGCAGAGAACCTCGACGGGCGGAACGATGTGTTCTGCCCGTCGAGGTTCTCTGCCGTGTGTACGCGGCTTTACAGGTACAGGGGGGCAGGAAATCATACACACTGCCCCGACCCAGACACACCCATAAGACTCATTGTTCACTGGTTGTTGTATAACTCCTCCTGCTTGCCTGTGCTTGATTGGATAATTTGTTGGCAAATTTGTTAAGCAACCAAGCTCTATTGTTTTATAAATAAAGATTGCTCCGATGTTCAGCGGGTCAGTTGGTCGAGCTGTGGAGATAAGGATGTGAGAACATGTCTGTTCGTGTAGCGGTACTCCCGAAGGAGCTGCTGGTTAGAATTGGGATGGCCTGTTACCTCTATAGCTCCGCCGTGTAGGGTAGTTGATGAGAGCAGTAATGATGACTTGTCCAAACAGCAGGAGTCTTTTATCTTGTGCTTTTATTTACCCAACATGGTAAATGGTAAAACGTACAGTGAAGGGGAAGAGGTATCAGAAGAAGAAGTAGCAGGTTCAGGCGTAACGATGAGGAAGTCAGTCCTGCTTCCAATAGCACTTTATCTGCTTAACCACTCTAGCCAAAGTGGGTTTAATATACCCGGACAGGCCTTTGCCACAGGCCTGGCGGCCGGAGTATCGATCGGAAAACCTTGAGAGAAAGGACCTCTGCCACAAGCCCTCCTCAGAACTTAGATCACGGAGATAATCCTCCTCAATGAAATTTAGGTATGAGTCATTTCAGGTAGTCTTGTAGTTAGGTTGCTGACTGACAGACGACCGACGTCCAGCCTTTCAGTGTCCAGCCACCTCGATCCCCAATAGATCATAGGGACCCAGTCGATCTCTGAGTCCAGCCATGACTACAGATGCTCCGAACCAAAATGGGCCCGGAACCAAGAACACCGCGTGGCAGGCCCCCCCCCCCCGGCCTGGTAGGCCATAACGCCGGGGTGCGCATCGCTGACGCACTGAAGGCGGGTGACGCACTTCAGAAGGACCCCGGACACAAAATGTCCGGCCTTTAAATACCCTCTCCCAGCATGCCCAGCAAGGCACAACATCCTCATTGGCTGCGGAGAGAGAACAGCATCCTCAACCTCCAACTGCTGCCACCTGTCATCCTGGGGTGAAACAGCACCCCAGGAACAACAGAGTGAACAAAAACACAGCCGAGCCAAGGTATAACCTCAACAGAACAAATCACTTAGATAAGAGCCAAGTAATGCCGCGTACACACCATCACTTTATGTGATGGAAAAAACGAAATTTTTTGTGAAGTAAAAACGATGTTTTTGAAACTTCAATTTTAAAAAACGACGTTGCCTACACACCATCGTTTTTTCACAATGCTCTAGCAAAGCGAGGTTACGTTCACCACTCTTTTCCATTGAAGCTCGCTTCATAACTAGCTTCTGGGCATGCGCGGGTTGAAAAACGTTGTTTTTTTTGCTACACACGCTGATTTTTGTAAACAAAAAACGACGTTTTGAAAAACGGCATGCTTCAATTTTTTTTTGTCGTTTTTCACAAGACATAAAACAACGTTTTCCCCCACACACGGTCATTTAAATCATTTTAAAAACGTTGTTTTTTTTCATCACATAAATTTAGGACAGCACCGGTATCTTAAAGTACAAGGGTGCTACATTTTCTTGGGAATATATGATAAACAGGGTCGTACTAAGATGCATTATACCAAAAGGCTGAAAGTGACATGGATTATGTGTAGCGTATAGTGGAATTTCCACGACAGAAGGGAAATGGTATGCGCACTGATAGGCGGCACTGATGGGCACTGATAGGCAGCACTGATGATCAGTGCCCTGATTACCACCCGTACGTGGAGATGCTGCTGATCGGCTCTCTTCTCCTCATACTCTATCAGTGTGAGCCGAGGAGAGCTGATAAACGGCACTTCCTTGTTTACATTTGACCAGCTGTGATTGCACACAGCCGATCACATGGGTAAAGAGCGGCGTTTCTGGGGCGCCATCATATAAAGTCTTCACCAGAACGAGAGTGCATCCCGCCCTCCATCATTTTACTATACGGCAGGTGGGATGTGGTTAACATTACCAAAAAAAAAAAAAATATATATTATTATGAAAAAGTCCCATACAAGTGACACTTCTTAGTGAGTTCAACTTTTTTTTTAATCTGCACAAATCTAAAACCTTTGCAGTGCTGTTAATATTTCAAAACAGAAAAGTTCCACCTCTTCCATTAAAGCGGAGCTCCACCCTATAGTGGAACTTCTGCTCATCGGAAACCTCCCCCCCTCCGGTGTCACGTTTGACATCTTTCAGGGGGAGGGGGGTGCAGATACCTGTCAAACACAGGTATTTGCACCCACTTCTGGAAGTCCTCTCTGCGGGGACTCTGCCGGGAGTACGTCACTTCTCGCCCCCGCCCATTGTGTTCTGGGAAACACTTGGCTCCCAGAACACAACGGGAACCAGTCAGGACGGCGCTGCTCGACTAGCACATGCGTCGTAGGGAATCGGGCAGTGAAGCCAGAGCGCTTCACTTCCTGATTCCCTCACCGAGGATGGCGGTGGGGGCAGCAGAGTGGCGAGCGATCGCTCGTCCTCTGCTGCCGACGTCGCTGGACTCCAGGACAGGTAAGTGCCCTAATATTAAAAGTCAGCAGCTGCAGTATTTGTAGCTGATGGCTTTTAATAAAAAAAATTACGGCAGAGATCCGCTTTAACCACTTCCCTACCCGCCCATAGTCAATCCTGGGTGGACTTCATATGACGTCCTGCACTTCCCGGCCTTTTAGGGGGCGCGCTCGCGACATCGCTAGGGACACAGTGCGCGTGCCCAGCGGCCGCAATGTCTGCCAGGTACCCGCGATTGCCCGTGATTACAGCAGGACAGTGGATCTGTGTGTGTAAACACATAGATCCACGTCCTGTCAGAGGTGATGGAACCAATGTGTGTTCCCAGTACAGAGGAACACAGATCTGTCTCCTCCCCTCCACAGTTAGAATCACTCCCTAGGGAACATATTTAACCCCTTTCAGCCCCGTAGTGTTAACCCCGTCCCTGACAGTCACATTTACACAGTAATCAGTGTAGTTTTATAGCACTAATCGCTGTATAAATGTGAATGGTCACAAAAATGGGTCTGATATGTCTGTCGCAATGTCAGGGTCACAATGAAAATTGCAGATCGCCACCATTACTAGTAAAAAAAAAAAGCAATAAATGTATCCCCTATTTTGTAGACGCTATAACTTTTGCGCAAACCAACATACGCTTATTGTGATTTTTTTTTACCAAAAATATGTAGAAGAATATGTATCGGCCTAAACTGAGGAAAACATTTAAAAACAAATTGTGATATTTATTA
This sequence comes from Rana kukunoris, assembly GCA_029574335.1. NCBI lineage: Eukaryota > Metazoa > Chordata > Amphibia > Anura > Ranidae > Rana > Rana kukunoris. Next base: position 17,447,834 of record CM056050.1, on the reverse strand, counting down.
AATCAAAAAGTAAAAAATATTGTTCTTTTTTCAAAATTGTCGCTCTTCATTTGTTTATAGCGCAAAAAAAAAAAATGCAGAGGTGATCAAATACCACCAAAAAGAAAGCTCTATTTGTGGGAAAAAAAGGACGCCAATTTTGTTTGGGAGCCACGTCGCCATGTCATTTAAAGTGCGATAGTGCTGAAATCTAAAAATTGGTCTAGGCAGGAAGAGGGTGAAAATGCCCTGTATTGAAGTGGTTAAACACCGCCACTAATGTATAATGTATTCTGTGCTCACCCTTATTTCATGACCAATACATTATAGGAGATCGGAAATGCTTGTGGTATGATAACACAGCTTCCAGCAATGGCTGACACATCGCTCATGGAGTATAACACAAACTTTCCTTCTTGTTTTGTGCATCCTGCTGGGATTGCTGAGGCCGTACACAAGTCAACTTAGAATGTGCATTCCTCAATGAAGAAAGAAGACAATCTAATTCTCTCCGTTTAACAAAATGTATTAAAATTTTAAACATTGTACTCACATAAATTATAAGTAAAGAGCTTTGCACAACACATGACCAAGGTAGATAACATGTGCCACCATTGTAATACTCCAGTCCAATCAGTGCCATCTTAAGAGCATTATAGGCCCCCGGGCAATACAGTGCACTGGGGCCCTGTCTACACAACCACGCACAAGAATTTACTGCCAAAAATCATGAAATTTACTGGCAGAACCACAATTTTTTATTGCCACTGCAAAAAAGTACCTAAAATTACAGTTTTACAAATTTCTTCATTGGCATGAAGGTTAGGTTACTGTAACCCAGCCTGATCAGAGTTTCCTCTTGCATCAGAGTCTGCAGGATTCCCCCTTACAGTGAAAGGGAACACTTATGTAAAGGGAAACACTGCAGATCATGATGTAAGGGGGAACTCTGATGTGGAGGGGGGCTCTGGTGACCAGAGACCACCTTATATCAGAATCCACTGCTTTCTCTTTACATCAGAGTTCCCACTTACATCACGGTCCTCAGACTGAGTTCCCCCTAGCACTGTAAGGGGGAATCCTGCAGACTCTAATGTAAAGAGTAAATACACTAAGGTAAGGGGGGCACTAATATTTTTGTATTCACTCCCCCCTTTCTTTAGCAACCACCTGCCCTTAGACTGGCCTGGTGGTGCTATCACTGACCTCCTCTCAGGTGCACCATGCAAGGCTCAGTCAGATGGCTCCAGCTTGGCTGCTCTGGTTTTATCCTATAGTCTCTTCATGTCTGACTTCTCCTGTGACCCCCATCCCAGCGGCGCTCCCACTCTTAACTCCTCTCCAGACTCTTCCTCAGACTGTAGACACGATACAGTTCTACAGTTCTGACCCGCCATTCTCCACCATTTTTTGCTGGGCAGCCGATGGGGGCCCCCCAGGCAAGTGGGGGCCCCCGGGCAACTTCCCAGTGTGCCCAATGGAAAAGACAGCCCTGAGTCCAATCCTAACCCCCATTTAACCTTACCTATAATTAACGAGACCACACTTGAATTGGAGTATAACTGGCCATAGCAGTAGAGTTGAGCGGACACCTGGATGTTCGGGTTCGAACCCGAACTTGAACTTTAAAAAAAAAGTTCGGGTTCGGGAACCAGAACCCGAACCCGGACTCTGAACCCCATTGAAGTCAATGGGACACAGACTTTTAGGCCTCGTACACACGATCGAATTTGTCCACTGAAAACGGTCCGATGGACCGTTTCAGCAGACATCTCCGCTCGTGTGTATGGGCTAGCGGACAGATTTGTCCACCCGACAGATTTCAAAGCATGCTTTGAAATCTATCCGGTGGGAATCTGTCCGCCCGACATGTCTGCTGGTTAGTACACTTACCAGCAGACATGTCGTCCCGCTCCGCCGCCGAATGGATTCGGCGCATGCGCGGAAGTGTTTTACTTCCTGGTGCGGTGACGTGGCGGCGTCAATGTCACCGCCACGTCACCGACACATCAGCGCGCTCTCTGCTGGCGGGGATTTTGGTTTGCTCGTGTGTACACGCGAGCAAACCAAAATCCCAGCAGACAGATTTGTTCAAATCTGTCGGACGGACAGATTTGAACAAATCTGTCCGCTCGTGTGTATGGGGCCTCAGTAAAAAAAAATAAAAAAATAGGGGGAGGGGGAACTCCACGCCATTTTTCTTTTAAATTTGGGGTGGAGTTCCCCTTAAAATCCACACCAGACCTGAAGGGCCTGGTTATGGATATTTGGGGGGAACCCCACCTCGTTTTTTTTTTTAAAAAAGGGTCTGGTTATTGAATTTGGGGGGACCCCCGTGCATTTTTTTTTCCGAACTCTGAACCCGGACCCGAACTTTCACCAATTATTCGGGTTCGGTTCCGGGTTCGGGAAAAACCCAAAGTCCGTACCGAACCCGAACTTTAGAGTTCGGGTTCGCTCAACCCTACATAGCAGCCTTTTTATTCACAAATTTTAAATATATACAGTAAAACCTTGGTTTGTGAGCATAATTCAGTCCAGAAACATGCTTGTAATCCAAAGCATTTGTATATCAAAGCATTTTTTACAGGGTATAAAAGAGAAGGGAGGCGCCTCTAAGTGTAGGAATAAGTTGCTAAATGTTGTACCTTCATTAAATGTAACCATATTGCTACACTTAGGCCGTGTACACACGATGAGATATGTCCGACGGACAGTTTAGAGCGGACATGTCTCATCGGATTTTGGTCCGATGGCGTGTACACAACATCGGATCAAAATCCCCGCCGGCAGACACGTCACTGCACCAGGAAAAAAAATGCTTCCGCGCATGTGTCGAATCCTATGTGTAAATGGGTCCCAGCACTCCAGCTACCCCGTTGTAACTGACGGTATAATCGGTAATGCAATATATAGATGTACTCACTGTCCTGCTTCCTCGAGTGACGGCTTGGTATTATTGTGGTAATGACAGATTAACACAGCAACTGGATGGATGTAGTTAGAATGGCTATGCTATGGGTTAGACCAGTGGTCTCCAAACTACGGCCCGGGGGCCAGATGTGGCCCTTTGCTTGCTTTTACCCGGCCCTTGGGGCCATAATTCCCCCCCAATGACACCAACGAAGGGGCACAATTCCTCCCAATGAGACCAACGATGGGGCCTTTTAACACCCAATAATGAGGCATATTTTCTACCAATGAGAACAACAATGTGTCTCAATGGCACACAATAATGGGGCACTATTCCTCCAAATAAGGCTGACAATGGGGCACAATGACACCCAATAATAGGGCACTATTCCTCCCAATAAGACCAACAATGGGGCCCAATGAGACTCAATAATGGGGCACTATTCCTCCCAATAAGACCAACAATGGAGCCCAATGACACCCAATAATGGGGCACAATTCCTCCCAATGAGGCCAACAATGGGGCCCAATGACACTCAATAATGGGGCACAATTTCTCCCAATGAGACCAACAATGGGGCACAATGACACCCAGTAATAGGGCACTATTCCTTCCAATAAGACCAACAATGGGGCCGAATTAGACTCAATAATGGGGCACTATTCCTCCCAATAAGACCAACAATGACACCCAATAATGGGGCACAATTCCTCCCAATGAGGACAACAATGGGTCCCAATGACACTCAATAATGGGGCACAATTCCTCCCAATGAGACCAACAATGGAGCCCAATGACACCCAATAATGGGGCACAATTCCTCCCAATGAGACCAACAATGGGGCCCAATGAGACTCAATAATGGGGCACAATTACTCCCAATGAGACCAACAATGGGGCCTAATGATGGGGCACAATTCCTCCCAATGAGACCAACAATGGAGCCCAATGATGGGGCACAATTCCTCCCAATGGGGCCCAAATGACACTCAATAATGGAGCACAATTCCTCCCAATGAGACCAACAATGGGACCTAATGATGGGGCACAATTCCTCCCAATGAATTCCAATGATGGGGCACAATACTTTGATATCACTGATGTCAGGACTTTTTCTACTCCCGATGGTTACAGTCCGGCCCCCCTAAAGTCTAAAGGACAGTAAACCGGCCCTTTGTTTAGAAAGTTTGGAGACCCCTGGGTTAGACAAATGATTCAATGCAGGTGATGATCCTGTATAGGTCCTGAAAACACGTTGTTCGCATGGTAAACTCCACAATATGCACTGAGTTGATTCCCATGTGCAATCCACAGCAGAAAGGATCAATCCATTCACTCCAGCCAGCAGCCAGAGCTCATCCAATGCCAGCGAGTCCCGTGCTTGGTATATCCCTGGGCACATCTCAAATGGCTAGGCATACAGTACATCAGGGGGTCCATTCCTATGAAAGTCATATGTTTCGTTCCTTCCGGAACTTCGTCACTGGCATTGGATGAGCTGTTGCTGCCTGGCTGGAATGAATGGATGGATCCTTTCCAATGACATTAATGATGAGGCATAATTCCTTCCAATTACACCAACAATGGGACACAATTCTTCCCAATGACACCAATGATGGGTCACAATTCTTCCCAATGACACAAATAATGGGACACAATTCCTCTCAGTGACACCAAAAATGGGGCACACGTCCTCTCAATGACATCAACAATGGGGCATAGTTCCTCCCAATGACACTCACAATGGGGCACAATTCTTTCCAATAACACCAATGATGGGGCACAATTCCCTATAGTGACACCAACAATAGGGCACAATTTTTTTTTTCACAATCAAGGTTTTATTTGAAGAGATAAAATGAACATGGCATACAAAGAACAAAACAGTTTAAGTTTGCATACAAAGCCCACATAGGGGACCAACATTATATGTCAGCAAAAGAGACAAAAAAAAGGGATAAGGAACAAAGTGGTATACATTATAAAGATACGATAGAGATAAGTGCATTATACGGAATACCGTAACTGAGTACGGTATACCTGAGGGGGAGGGAAGAAGGAGAGGGGGGGGAGGGATCAAGGTAGGATATAAGGGGAAAAAAGGGGGGGGGAGAAAAGGGGGGAGGAGTTGGCCTAGTTGGAGGGGCATTACAAATGACACAATGGCACTAGTAAAGTAGCATTACAAGATTTGCAATCAATAAAACAGAATATATTGGGGGGAACCAGTGGAAACCGCAATAATCTAAATCCAGTTGCATAAGACACCAGAGTGGCATGAAGGGGACAAGCTAACCCATTGACTGAGTGAATAGAAACCATGGTTGCCAAACGCTGTTAAACGAGTCACTATTCTCGTTTTTCATGGCTGAGATCTCCTCCATTTTAAAAATAAAAGTAACTCTACCCAGCCAATTTTTAATCATCGGGGTCTGTGCAGATTTCCAGTGAAGGGGTATTAGGGTTTTGGCTGCATTCAAGAGATGACGGGTGAGGGACTTCTTGTATTTAGCTAGCGAAAGATGATTGATGTGCAGAAGGCATGCAGCAGCATCCAAAGTAATTGTTGTTTCCGTTATATGGCTAATCCACCCAACCACCTCCCGCCAGAAACCAGAGCTAAGGGGGCATTCCCACCAGATATGCAAAAAGGAGCCCACGTCTGAGCCACAGCGCCAGCATGTATCTGAGGTCGAGTGAAACCATTTATGGGCTCTCTGTGGGGTGACATACCACTGGGTGAGGATCTTGTATGAGATTTCCTGGTATCTGGTGCTGAGGGAACATGTGTGCGCCATAATACAGGCCTTTTCCCACTGAGCATCCTCTATGTGGATTTCCAGGTCTTTTTCCCATCTCAATTTGTGCTTATTCTGGACTGATGTCAAGGGCTGAATCAGCCACGTGTAGGCCAGGGAGGTGGTATGTGGGACTGGGTTTTTCTTATAGCAGAGTGTTTCAAGAGGTGTCAGTGGGCGGGAGAATGGCGGGAGGGGTTTGGAGTTTGTCAAGAAGTACCTCATCTGGAAATAGAACCAGAACCCAGGGAAATCATCGCCAAATTCCATTTTTATTTCATTGTATGTTTTAATCCTGGATCCCACAAAGCAGGAGTGTGCCAGGAGGCCCGGGATCTTCTTACCCTGGAGGCCAGGAGAGAAGTCGGGGTTGTCAAAAATTGGTGTGAGTGGACCAGGAATCGATGTTAGGTTGTGTGTGACAGCTATCTTGTGCCAAACCCTTAGGGTGTTCGCTATTAAGGGGTGGTTGAACAGTTTCGTTTTTTTTGAGTGACTGGACCAAGGGAAGAATGGGAGATGATACGGGGCCAGATGCTGCTCTAGGTTCACCCAGTCCTTGTCTTTACTATGGCAGTGCCAGTCTAACAATCTAGTGATATGGGCTGCTTGATGGTATTTCCTGTAGTCCGGAAGACCTATTCCACCCCTGCACTTGGGAAGGGTAAGGAGTCTAAAGTTGATCTTGGGGTTTTTGTTGGCCCATAAAAAGCGTCTTTGGATGCTAAGCAATTTGATGAAGAAGGATTCCAGCACCTGCACCGGGAGGGTATTAAAAATGTAAAGGAGCCTAGGTAGGATGGTCATTTTTAAAATAGAGGCCCTTCCGAACCATGAGAACATTTTAGAATTCCATTTATGGAGATCGTTGGAGATAAATTTCAGTAGTGGTGTGTAGTTAGTGTGGAATATTGAGTCCAGGCTTTATATCAGCTGAACTCCTAAGTATTTTAGGGAAGTGGAGACCCATTTGAAAGAGTGGGCTGATTTTAGGAGGTCTAGTTGATCAGGTGTTAGAGAAAGGTTAAGGGCTTCTGATTTCGACTTGTTTATTTTAAAGTTTGAGATGTAACCAAAAGTTTCAAATATTTTTTGCAGGTTTGGTATAGAAATGAAGGGCTTCGTGCCGAAAAAAAATAAAATAAAAAAAAGTAAAAAAAAAAAAGTAAAAAAGTAAAATTGGGAGAAAAGTTTGGCTATCTTCCCTGAATCATGTTCTAGAACTCCACCTCTATCTTTGATAGCGTGGATGTGGCCTGTTGATTGGGCTTCCCTGAGCGCCTTGGCCAGCAGTTTTCCACTTTTATCGCCCTGTTCATAGAGAATGTTTTTCCTAAAAAATAAGGATTTTTTCATTTTAAAGTGTAGTACGCTTTTGAGGGTGGATCTACATTTTGTTAACTCTTCTTCCGTCTCGATTGATAGGGACTGTTTGTGTAGTTTTTCTAAACAAGCTATGCGCTGCGACAATGTAGCGATTTCGTGTTCACTTTCCCTCTTCCTCTTTGAACCCCACTTCATCAGTACCCCTCTAATTACACTTTTGTGTGCCTCCCAATTATTGAGCGGGTTCGTGTCTTCGGCTCGGTTATTTTCAAAGAAAGTCGTGATTGCCTGGTGTACATCGTCCTTTATCAGTTGGTTAGTGAGTAGCATTGCGTTTAGTCTCCAATTAAAAGTGTTTAGTTTTGGTTGGTTAAACCTTAAGGAGAGGGCAGTTGGGGCATGATCGGAAAGTGCAATAATACCTATTTCAGCTCTCGTAATGTTACCTATATCTCTTTGGGAGACAAAGATCATATCGATCCAGGAGTATCGTTTGTGGGGTGGGGAGAAGAAAGTAAAGTCTTTTACTGTAGGGTGTAGTGTCCTCCATGCGTCTACAAGTGTGAGTGATTGTAGCATAAGCTTGATACACTTCAGTATCCTGTATGAAATGTGCGTGTGGCCTGTTGAAGTGTCTTTCAGTGGGGAGAGGGGTATATTGAAATCTCCTAGGATCAGACAACCGTCTGAGAACCATTTGAGTTCATCAATAATTTTGCGGCAGAACGTAATGTGAGCAGAATTTGGGAAATAGACGTTGGCCAATGTGACTGGTGAGCCCTCCCATGTACCCTTCAAAAAAATGTAGCGACCGTCCGGGTCTGAAATTTGGTGTTGGAGAATGAAGGGAGAATCTTTATTAATCAACACAGAGACACCCTTGGTTTTGGCAAGAGGATTGGTGGCATGGTATGCTTTTGTAAAGAGCTTATCTGTGAGCTTAGGGATATTTTGTCCTTTAAAATGGGTTTCCTGTAAGAAAACTATGGAGGGGCGGGTCTTCCTGAGTTCTTTTAGCAATTTCGATCTTTTTTCGGGGATGTTTAGGCCATTGATATTGTGTGACACGATAGTGGGGGATTTCCCCAAAAAAGCGTAAGCCATGTCAGGTTCCGGGTTTTGTTTGTGTGGGATCAGGGGTAGCTGGGGGGGTTATAGAATATTCGTGCAGTGGGAGGGGAGGGGAGGGGAGAGGGAGGGGGCGGAGCACAAGTAGGGGAAGAAAAAGGAGGAATTAGGACCAGATGGAAGGGGGGGGGTGTGGGTGGGGCGAGTTTTACTCAAGGGCACACCCAAAGGGTGGAGAATAAGGAGGTTTCTTTTATAAAAAGAACCAGTAGGTACTCTTGGAGGTGAGTGGGAGACACGGAAACGGACTGTAACAAAGCAAGCTTCCTTAACAGAGTCCTGGCGACACACTGATGTCACCAAGCTGACAAGGAAAATGTGAGATTGGAAATTTGTAAGGAGATCTGGGCCGTGGGACCCAGGAGGAGTGTATGCAAAAATAATAAGAAACATAGTCTTTGGCCTAAACATATGTAGACTATAAACAGAAAGTAACAGATAAGTGAACGAGCAGTCCAGACAGAAGAACACATTAACGCATATGTAACTACATGGTGGGCCCTAGCTATGGCAGGGTTTATAACATCCCCGCAACATTTACATCCCTGCCCATCTACTCCACCCGCACCCCGAAGCTCAGGGGTACCAGCAGAGCAGAGAGAGCTAACAGGTATAAACTGTGGATATGCAAATAGATAACATGTGACCAGTTGTATAGCAGAGTCAAGTAGAACAGAATACAAAACCAGAAACATAGTAAATTACATAGGTCAAGGAACAGAGCATATGCTTGGTTTTCACCAGGCTTTGAGTTATGAAAATGAGGGAGGCTTTCATATGCTATAGTCTGTAATGTGATTTAGACCTACTGGTGTCCGGAACAGTTGTAATGCTCTGCGGTGCAGGGTGAAACAAGGAATACAGTAACTTGGTACTCACATGTATATCAACCGGGGGTGACATACTAAACCTGGTGTGAGAGAGAATGAACTTCGTAACGTGTCCACCGTGGAGACAGAGGAAATAATAGCCACGTGAGGTACAGTTTGCAGAGAAGTCACCCTGGACCCACATAAACAAAGCTAAAGAATTCAGAAGCAGACAGCACAGAAAATGCTCTATACCCCTAGGGAGATAAAAAGGGTTATAAGGCAAAGGAAACATCAAGGAAAGGCAAAATGAAAAAAAAAAATACAATTTCCTCCCCCCCTTTTTTTTTTCCCCCCCTTAGTCTGTGCAGGGTGGCATAAGAGTTTGTAGCAGAGATCTCATTATGTGTATGTGGGTCCGCAGAGGAGTACTGCTGATAGCAGGTCTGGGCATAGAGTACCATCTAGTGGACAGAAGAATTTTGTGATGAGTTATCGGATTGCTTCATTAACAAAATTGAGGCAATCCGGCAAAGCATTCAGCAAAACAATTTCTCTCCCAGCCCCCCCCGTAGTCATTTACACAGCACCGGCAGTAATTCACCACAGTTAGGTGAGTTCACGCTGGAACCCATCTCCATTCAGACCACTAAAAATATCATCGGCACTCTGCGCAACAGCACTGCGCCAAATGATATTATCCCCACCAAACTGCTGAAGAAAATGCGCCGACATCTTGGCACCTCCTGTCACGCAGCTTATCAACCAATCCTTCAGGGAGGGCATAATGCCATCCCAGTTGAAGGAGGGCTTCATTCAACCCATCTTGAAGAAAGCCACCCTGGATCCTAAGGATCCACTCAACTGGCGCCCCATAACAGGCCTAAATGTTCTCTCCAAGGTAATGGAGAAAGCAGTGGTACAGCAGCTGCAACAGCATCTAGATACCCACAACTTACTCGACCCATTTCAATCAGGATTCCGTCCCGGACACGGGACAGAAACAGCATTGCTTAAGATATGGGACGACGTTCTCGAGGCCGCAGACGAAGGAGAATCTTCTCTTCTGGTTCTGCTGGACCTAAGCGCAGCCTTTGATACAGTTGATCACAAGCTGTTATTGACTCGGCTGGCTAAAATAGCTAAAGTCGCAGTAAGGGATCTATCCTGGTTCTCCTCTTTTTTGGAAAACCGATCGCAAATAGTGAAGCTAGGACTCTTCACTTCTGAACAACGCACATTATCGTGCGGGGTCCCTCAAGGATCTCCCCTGTCGCCGATGTTATTCAACATCTATGTGCGTCCTCTGTTCGAAATCTTTAGCAGCCAAAAACTGCTATATCACTCTTATGCAGACGACACGCAACTGTACTTCCGCATTTGCAATAAAAAGGATCACCACCTCAACCTAGAGACATGCCTCTCTTTGATAGAGGACTGGATGACAAAGAGTTATCTCAAACTCAACGGAGCGAAAACAGAACTTCTTCTGTTTCACGCCAAGCGTAGGAATCAATCGACAACAACCTGGATCCCGCCGCCCATTCTGGGCAAAATCATCACACCTAGCGCCAAAGTCAAAAGTCTTGGGGTCATCTTTGACTCCGACATGACAATGAACGCACAAATAGGGTCAGTAGTCAGCGGATCTCACCATCTGCTGCGCCTACTAAGCAGACTCATGCCTTTTATTCCCAAGAAAGACATAGCGGTCGTGGTGGGAGCGATTGTAAACTCCAGACTGGACTATGCAAATGACCTTTACCTCGGACTCCCCAAGTACCAAATCGCTCGTCTTCAAGTCGTTCAAAATACGGCCGCCAGACTTGTGACTGGGAAAAAACCCTGGGAATCAATCTCATCTTCACTGAGATCCCTTCACTGGCTACCAGTTAAAGACAGAATCTCCTTTAAAGCTCTCTGTCTAACGCATAGATGTATCCATGGGAATGCTCCCCATTATCTATGCGAAAAATTAAAAGTTCACAATCCCAATCGTATTCTACGATCCACCAATCAAAATCGGCTTCAGATACCGAAAGCCAGATACAAGTCCAAAGGTGACAGGAGATTCGCTGTCCAAGGTCCCAGACTATGGAACGCCTTACCAGCCAGCATTCGGCTGGAGGAGAACTACTTAGTCTTCAGGAGAAAGATTAAGACGCATCTCTTTTGATCTCAAAGGAGACAGGAACAACAAGCGCCCAGAGGCGATTTACTTTGCATGTGCTGCGCTATATAAGTTCTTCATTCATTCATTCATTCATTCAGAACCAGAAAGGGCACCTTCAGAACAGATAGACAGAGTCAATGAAAATCCAGTAGGGGTAATGCCTAGGGATCACATGAGCCTGGTGGGTTGAAGTGGGACAAAGAGCAAGAAAAGAAAAAATCACTAAAAAAAAATAAAAAATTCAGGGAGGCAGAAGAAAAGTCAGGGGGGAGAAAAAATCTCAAACCGACAAAAAACAAAAACAGAACATGAGATAAAAACTTTGAATTGGGCAGGCAGCATATAATATCCCTAGGGGGATCAGTTTCCGGGGCTCTAGGCCTGAGTGCTCTGTGCGCGCAATCAAATTCAATAGGGGATTGCTCTGGCCTATCCAGTAGGTTATTGAAGATGGTGGTCAGGGTCGATTTCACTTGGTCAGGGGGGACCGCCTCGGGGACCCCCCGTACCCTAATGTTGTGCCTGCGACCTCTATTGTCCAGGTCTTCAATTTGCCTGTTCATATCTATCAGATGTTGGGAGAGGGTGGCGGAGATATCATCCAGTCTGAGTAGGGCCCTATCCCTCCGCTTCACCACGCGCTCACCCACGGCCATCTTCTCTGAGAGTCTAAGCAGCTCTGCCTTAATGTCCGTGATCGCTAATGAAAAGGAGTTTTTAATGTCCGCTGCTATGTCGGTCATTGCAGCAAATGTCAGGGGCATGTCCGGTGGAACAGTACCTTTCAGGGAGTCCTCTGAGGCTGGGAGAGATACTTCGTCATCATCCCTGTCTTCCTCCATGTTCAGTCCGTGCGTCGGCGCCATCTTGGAGGCCTTGCTGCCGCCGTTATAGCGGAATTTACTAAGGCTCGTGGGTGTAGTTTTCCGGCTCGGTGTGTTTAACGAGCGCAAGGAGCGGCTGTGATGTCCCTTCTTGGTCTGGGAGGGCATAATCTTGTGTGATTTCGGCCGTTTTCAGCTCCTAGGTCCCACGAGTAGCCGGAGCTCCCTCACACAGCTGCCATCCGCTCCGCGCGCCAAGCCACGCCCCCCACAATTTCTACCAATGACATCAATGATGGGGCTGTACCGTAGCCCCCTGTTCCTAAAATTGGGGCTATAGTGTACGTTTTTGGCTGAGCTGTAAACAGCTCATATTTGATTGTATAATTTATTTGGTTCTTTGCTAAACTTAAAGGGGTTGTGAAGGTAAAAAAAATGTCCTCAATAGCTTTACCTTAGTGCAGTCCTCCTTCACTTACCTAATCCTTCCATTTTGCTTTTAAATGTCCTTATTTCTTCTGAGAAATCCTCACTTCCTGTTCTTCTGACTGTAACTACACACAGTAATGCAAGGCTTTCTCCCTGGTGTGGAGAGTTGTGCTTGCCCCCTCCCTTTGACAACAGGAGAGTCAGGACGCCCACTAACACACAGCTCCTTTCTCTATCTGCAACGTAGAGAGCGTTATGACTCTATCATAGGGAAACATATGCTGGCGATCTTCGTGAGTGCAGTCAGAGCAGCTATTGCAACCATTTACAAAAGAGTCAACAGCACATGGTAAATACATATATATATACTGATCTACCTTCACTCTGACATTAACATACACTGTTTGACCGACCTCAGCCATGGAGTGCGGTGTCACAGCAGGCAATCAGTCATTCCGTCAGTCGTTAGAGCCTGAGGAGGAGAGGAGAGCCGAGGAGCCTGGGAAGAGAGCCCGGGAGGAGAGCCTGGGAGGAGAGCCGAGGAGCCTGGAGGAGAGGAGAGCCGGGGAGAGGAGAGCTACCCGCCCAAGCATCAAGCGGGGATGTGGCGTGGCGGCCGCATTGTAATTCCTGCCTTCTGGAGCCTGCAGCGCCTATGATGGATGTCACACGTTCCTGCGGTCCCGGCATTGGACCAGTGGGACAACCATCATAGGTGTTGCACAGGCTCCAGAAGGCGGGACCTGCTATGGCACTCGACCACATTCGGCGGCGCACAGGGATAACAATGGAGACCGGCAATGATGAGACTCTTGGGGGTCACATTCGGGGGTTCAGCCCCTCCTAGTCACCCCCTCCCGACGCTCCTTCTGTACTCCAATGGCCTCCGCACTCACCACATCTCAATCTAAAAGAGCACCTTTGGGATGTAATGGAACAGGAGATTCACATCATGGATGTGCAGCTGACAAATCTGCAGCAACTGCGTGATGTTATCATGTCAATATGGACCAAAATTTCTGAGGAATGTTTCCAACACCTTGTTGAATCTTTGCCACCATGAATGAAGGCAGTTCTGAAGGCAAAAGGGTTTCTACCCTGTAGTAGCAAGGCGTGCCTAATAAAGTGTCCGGTTAGTGTATATTAGGGCCGATCCTAGGCAGGGTGCACAGGGTGCATTGCACCCAGGCGCCTGCAGAGGTGGGGGCGCCGAAGTGCTAGAGTTCTCCCCTCCCTCCTCTCCTTGTTTGTGTCCGTCCAGAACTAGTGTTCTGAGCATAGGTATGTGTCCGTCCAGAACTGATGTGTGAGCATAGGGCAGCCGTCCAGCCTGGCAGTGCTCGGGGGAGGGGCCGCTCCTCTTCCTGACATGAGAGTTCTAGTTTTCAGTGGCTGCTGAGTGCTGATGTGCAAAAATGAATTCCTAACACTGGAAGTCTTGGATCCTGCACTGTCTCCACCAACTCCAGTTGGAATGCCTCCCACTCCCATCTCTATCTCAGGCTGCACAGAGAGAGAATCAATGTGAGTCACAGTGTCCAGTATGCTGGGGGATGGCATCCCTTTACACGTGCTCTGGGCTGCCCCTGCTCTAGATGTTTTATGGCATAATAGATTGTATAGGATACACCCCCCCTGCCCATTACTGCACCTAGTCCATCAACAGATGTGATGTATAATGAGATGTAAAGGGGAGGAGTTAGGGGAGGAGTTAGTTAAATGACAACTCCCATGTGGGGGCGCCAGAAATATTTCTGCACCCAGGCGCCTATGACCCTAGGATCGGCCCTGGTGTATATATTGTATAATATATATACAGTACAGAACAAAAGTTTGGACACACCTTCTCATTCAAAGAGTTTTCTTTAATTTTCATGACTAAAATTGTAGAGTCACACTGAAGGATTCAAAACTATGAATTAACACGTGGAATTATATACATAACAAAAAAGTGTGAAACAACTGAAAATATATGTCATATTCTAGGTTCTTCAAAGTAGCCACCTTTTGCAGCAGACACATCTCTAGAACAACTGATAAGAGGAGACTGTGTGAATCAGGTCTTCATGGTAGAATATCTTCTAGGAAACCACTGCTAAAGAAAGGCAACAAGCAGAAGAGACTTATTTGGGCTAAAGAACACAAGGAATGGACATTAGACCAGTGGAAATCTGTGCTTTGGTCTGATGAGTCCAAATTTGAGATCTTTGGTTCCAACCACCGTGTCTTTGTGCGACGCAGAAAAGGTGAACGGATGGACTCTACATGGCTGGTTCCCACTGTGAAGCATGGAGGAGGAGGTGTGATGGTGTGGGGGTGCTTTGCTGGTGACACTGTTGGGGATTTATTCAAAATTGAAGGCATACTGAACCAGCATGGCTACCACAGCATCTTGCAGCGGCATGCTATTCCATCCGGTTTGCGTTTACTTGGACCATCATTTATTTTTCAACAGGACAATGACCCCAAACACACCTCCAGGCTGTGTAAGGGCTATTTGACCAAGAAGGAGAGTGATGGGGTGCTGCGCCAGATGACCTGGCCTCCACAGTCACTGGACCTGAACCCAATCGAGATGGTTTGGGGTGAGCTGGACCGCAGAGTGAAGGCAAAAGGGCCAACAAGTGCTAAGCATCTCTGGGAACTCATTCAAGACTGTTGGAAGACCATTTAAGGTGACTACCTCTTGAAGCTCATCAAGAGAATGCCAAGAGTGTGCAAAGCAGTAATCAAAGCAAAAGGTGGCTACTTTGAAGAACCTAGAATATGACATATATTCTCAGTTGTTTCACACTTTTTTTGTTATGTATATAATTCCACATGTGTTAATTCATAGTTTTGATGCCTTCAGTGTGAATCTACAATTTTCATAGTCATGAAAATAAAGAAAACTCTTTGAATGAGAAGGTGTGTCCAAACTTTTGGTCTGTACTGTATATATTTATGCACACACACACCCATGTGTGTGTTTGAGCTTTGAGGTGCACACCCTAATACAAGAGGCTGCGCACACCAATGCCTATGATCCTTTGTGGCTATTGAGGAATATACTGAAATTAAAGTCTTGTGTCTTGAGTTCACCTTTAATCTGCAGGACATACTTTTTATACTATATACATCTTGCCACCCCATAGGTTCACAGACCCTCCTAAGAGTGAGTTTGAAGTGGGCACTGATCTCTATAGAATCTCCAGGGCAGGGGTTTCCATAAACCGTGTCCACAATATTTCCTCCAAAGCTTAACATAACTAGAAATTTGCAAAAAATATTGAAATTGTTGAGATTGATCTTGTAGAATATCCTGGGAAAACTCTGTAAGAAGGTAACATCTGGTGCACAGTGGATGTGACACAAGGGAGACCTGAGATTTAAATCCCCAGCTTGGCTCCTACAACTGTCAATCCAAACCAAAGCTCTCCTGAACATCCCATTAAATGGTTATCAGTGTTTAATACTCCAAGGATTAGAGAACCTATAAATGCTCAGCTCAGATATAAGATTTCCAAAAAAGGACTTCAGGCTAGCTACATCAAGGATACACACCAACACCTAGGCTAAATGAACAACACTAAGGTGAGTAAAACAGACTACTTACTTAAATGGCCTTTTCACCAAGATATCAACCTACAATGTACCGTGATATCTTTTGGAATTTAGAGAGTGGTTGTAGTTAGGTAGTAAGGATCTGCCTTTGTATATTGTACTTCACTGCACTTCCACTTTACATTTTCTGAGGAAGGTTGGGTCGTATATAGAGTTGAGCGGACACCTGGATGTTTGGGTTCAACGGGGTCGGCCTAACTTCGAAAAAAAATCTGGGTTCGGGACCCGAACTTGACCCCGAACCCGAACCCCATTGAAGTCAATGGGGACCAGAACATTTGAGTACTAAAATGTCTCTAAAAAAGTAATGGAAAGGGCTAGGGGGCTGCAAATGGCAGCAAAATGTTGGTAAGAGCATGGCAAGTACTCTGCAAACAAATGTGGATAGGGAAATAACTTTAAATAACATAAAATACATGAAAAAAAATTTGACCTAGGAGGGCGAGGTCCATATGGAGTAGGAGGTTGAGGTGGATGTGGCGGTGTAGGTGGAAGAGGCAGTGGAGGAGGACGAGGTAGCCAACACAGCTTTTTGTTTTTAATTTATTTATTTTTTAAATTAAGGCACACACCAAAAGAGTGAGAAAGATCAAAAATACAAGAATGGCTGGTTAAGGCCGGTATACGTGTCTATTCTGCAGCACCAGCACCACCACGACTGGGGCCACGTCCCTTATTTGACGTTCTCCTCCCAAATTTTACAAATGTAGGATCTTGCCCTAAATGGGTGTTTTTTGAATAGCACAATAGAAGAACAGTATCTAAAGGGTGTATCTCACACATACAGATATGGTGGAAACACTGCAAAAAAAAATTTTTTTTGCCCTAAATGAATGTTTTTTGAATAGCACAATAGAAGAAAAGTATCTAAAGGGTGTATCTCACAGTAACATATGCAGTGCTGGTGTAATTTGATTTCTGAAGCAGGACTGACTCCTATCTATTTCTCTCCCTAAAACCAACACCAGGAACCTTTCCCTAAAGTATCTAAAGCAGAGTAACTTGCTGTGCTATGTAGATCGCTGAGTAATTTGATTTCTGAAGCAGGACTGACTGACTCCTATCTAATTCTCTCCCTAAAAACAACAGCAGCAACCTTTCCCTAAAGTATCTAAAGCAGAGTGACTTGCTGTGCTATGTAGATCGCTGAATAATTTGACTGAGTCTGAGGCTTCGTATACACGGCAGAGAACCTCGACGGGCAGAACACATCGTTCCGCCCATCGAGGTTCTCTGCCGGCCGTCGAAATCGGCGACCCGCCCGTCGGGAATGGCAACCAGCCATTCATCCAGGCGGGCCGTCGAGCAAATAGAGAGCGTGCTCTCTATTTCTGCTCGACGGGATTCCCGACGGGATGCTCGCCGAGAGCGTACACACGGCCGAGGTCCTCGCTGGAATGCAGCTTCCAGCGAGGTTCTCGCTGGTTTCCAGCGAAAACCTTGGTCGTGTATACGCCGCCTGACTCCTATCTAATTCTCTCCCTCAGAGCAGCAGCAGCGCCAGCCTTTCCCTACCCTATCTACAGCAGAGTGAAGTGCTGTGCTATGTGCCTCTAGCTTATATAGAGGCTGGGTCACATGCTGCACTGGCCAATCACAGCCATACCATTAGTAGGCATGGCTGTGATGGCTTCTAGGTCACACGAGTTAAACGTCTGTTAATGGCTGCCCTGAAGCGTGCCATTACATTGCCGAACACCGAACTTGAACCCGAACTTAACAGTAAATTGTTCGGGTTCGGGTCCAGGTACCAAAAATCCAAAAGTCCAGTACGGTTCGGGTTCGCTCAAACCTAGTCGGATATCTCTAATAATTATAGTGTTCCTAAACTACAAACTACCTGGTAGCTTAACCTCCATCCAAAGAGCTAACCATAGCCAGAGTAGAAATTTTTAGCTGCTAACAAAATGGAAATATGGGGGTCCAGTGATATGATTCACTAAGGTTCAAATAAGAATGGTGGACAGTTGGTCCCCCCACAGACAGGTCCGACTACCCAAATCTCAGACACTGCTCTAAACCTCCTCATCCTAACATTCATGGATCATCAGGGTCTTCACACTAACATAGGAATGTAATAAGGTAGGAGCCACACTCCGTAGTTGGCTTGTCTTTATACTTTATTCTGTTTACATGCAGTCCCATTCCTCACCCAAAAAAACTCTTTAGATGCATTTCACCCCAACAAGCTAGCTCACAAGTAGGGATGAGCTCTGCGTTCGATTCGAACGTATGTTCGCTTCGAACATTGTCTGTTTGTACGTTCGATGAAATTCGAACAAAACGGGTCGTTCGCGCCAAATTACAGTGACCAGCAATGGCCCATAATTCACTGCGGCATTGCGCGCTGATGATTGGCCAAACATGCACTATGACCCTGCATGCTTGGCCAATCACTGCACGCAAAAAACGGAGAGCCAGAATTGGCCAAAGCCAGGGTGGCTTTGGTCAATTATGGCTCAGGGCTTTAGCACACGCCCCACACTATATAAGGCCGCCTGCTGGGTGGCCTTGTGTAGTGTGTTCCGGCTTGTTAATGAAAGCAGTTAGAGAGACAGAGAGATTGTCTTTTTAGATAGCTAGATAGAGCAGGCTAGTCAGTTTAGCTTAATTTACAGTGTGTAGAGGATATATATACATCCCTAGGAGTTGTACATATATTTATACACTGTATAGCTTAGCTAGATCAGTCCTTCCTATTTTACTGGCAGGCAGGTGATTGTGCTATTTAAAGACGTTATCACATGTATAGACACCCAGCAGGTACAATATTTAAAGGAATTTTTCATTTTTCTTTTTTTAATTTAAGCATCATTAAAATCACTGATCCTGGAGCAGAGCAGTGATTTTAATGATGCTTAAAGCGGCGGTTCTGCGGGAAAAACTTTTTTTTTTTTTTCCTGTCATTCGTGCACGGTTTGTATATGTAAACTTACACTCACCTCTCCCGTTCTTGCAGCCACATGTGTCCCCATTTTATCCAAAACGATGTTTTATAAAATACAGCGATGGACGTTTCCATCTTTAGTGTGGGCACTCCTGAAGCCCACCTGTCTAGACATCCGGGATGCGGTGAATGCTGTCCCAGTAATCGGACCCGCGTCACTTCCGGTGCTCGTGCTCGGTGCTCTATGGGAGGCAGCTCCTCCCATAGAGGATACAATGTATACAGTAGACACGAGTCCCCCACACTCTATATACAATGTCCTCCCCTCCTCCGCTCTCAGCAGCAGGCTAGTGTCTGTTAGGGACAGGGCTGGAGGCGGTGCTGGCGATAATGTCATTCAGAATGTTGCTCCGCCTCCGCCCGCCCACCCTATCAGTTTCAAGGACCGAAAAAAGCGTCTGCGCATGCACCGTGGACCCGCGATCAGCTGTGCTCTGACGTACGAGCACCGGAAGTGACGCGGGTCCGATTTCTGCATAGGTCCCGAGGATGATCAACGGCGAAATCTCGCGCTAACACAGCAGAGCGCGTCTCCTGGGATTGTGAGGACTGAGTCCCAGGAGACATAGCGCCGTCGGGGGAAAATCAAAACACACGCCCATTCCCCCGCGGTGGAAGGTGATTGACAGGACAGAAAGCCTTGAAGAAAAGGGGTAAGGCTAAAGAGAAAACAAAAAACAAAAAACGTAGTTGTTCTTTTCAATGCAATGCTGTTTTATTGCCATGAACTCAAAAATTAGGGTGAACCTCCGCTTTAAATTAAAAAAAAAGAAAAAGAAAAATTCCTTTAAATATTGTACCTGATGGGTGTCTAGAGTTTGCCTGTGAAAACCTCTTTGAGAACCCGGGTCTTGCCCGAGGGAACATGTATCAATGGGAAAAAGTTTAAAACTTTTTTCCATTGATACATGTTCCCTGGGGCAAGACCCGGGTTCTCAAAGACGTTTTCCAACAATAACTTGAATATTGGTCTTTAAAATTATCGTTTTTGAATTAGAACGTTCGACTTCAATGGGGTTCAAAATGTTCGCGCGAACGGGCGGTCTGTTCGAACTAGGGTTGTCCCGATACCGATACTAGTATCGGTATCAGGACCGATACCAAGCATTTGCCTGAGTACTTGTACTTGGGCAAATGCTTCCGATTCTTCACCTGATACTTGTACTGTCTGCGGTGATCAGTGCATGGGGAAGTTCCAAGCACCGATCACCGCTGATTTTAAAGCAGCAGAAAGCCGCCGTGTATGCCGCCGTGTATCCCGTGCATCCCGCCGTGTATCCCGTGTATGCCGCCTGTGTATCCTGTGTATGCCGCCATGTATCCCGTGCATCCTGCCGTGTTTCTCTCCCCTTCAGTGCCTCTCCTCCACCCCCTGGAATTGTCAGGATGGAGAGCAGAGTAAGAGCTGGTAAATCCGGCTCCTTACTGCTCTGAATGGACAGAGTGAGTTATCACTGTCTCTGTCCATTCACATAACTGAAACATTGTAATCTGTGATTACAAATGTTTCAGTTTATGAATGAAGAGAAGATGCTGTCTTCACTCCATTCATTTTCAGCGCATCTGATGCTGCTGAGAAAGGGACAGGGGAACATGTGTCCCTAGTCCCTTTGTCTCAAAGGGAAGATGTCAGAGGTCTGTTAAGACCCCTGATATCTCACCAAAGCCCCCCCCCCAACAGGGCTGAAAAGATAAATAAAAAAATAAAGAATAAAAAAACGATTGTAGAAAATAAAAAAATTAAAGAAAAAACACACTGACACGGTCCACCCCCCCCCCCCCCCCTTAAAAAAGAAAGCATTATAAATAAAATAAATTGTAAAAAAAAAAAAATTTAAAACTAATTGTTAAAGATAAAAAAAAAAAACATACTGACACATGTGCTGCTGTCACATGAGATTAAAAAAAAGTATCGGTATTCAGTATCGGCGAGTACTTGAAAAAAAGTATCGTTACTTGTCTTAAAAAAGGGGTATCAACCCTAGTTCGAACGTTCTGGTGCGAACTGAACACAGGGGTGTTCGGCTCATCCCTACTCACAAGGTTAGAGTAGGTGATCTGCAGCTGCTTTATAGTTACTAGCATAGGCGTGCGCACAGGGTGTGCCAAATGTGCCCAGGCACACCCTAATCACGCGGTGCTGCACAGATCCCCCCTACTGCTTGGCTGCAGAGAAAGGGACTCTGGAATCTCTGTCCTCAGCCCCTTTTGATATATCAGGGGTCTGTTTAGGCCCCTGATATCTCACCAAAGCCCCCCAATGGTGCTCCTAAATAATTGTAAAAGAAAATAAAAAAATCTTGTAAAAAATCTTGTAAAAAATAAATAAAAAATAAATAAAAATAAACTACTGACAACAGTCCCTGCCCACTGGCATCATCCACGTTTCTACTGAGGCCGTCTATTGCCCTACTGCTATATATATATATATATATATATATATATATATATATATATGTGTACACACACACACGTGTGTTTGAGCTTTGGAGTGCACACCCTAATGTAATAGGCTGCGCACACCTATGGTTACTAGCAGGGCTTTTTTTCAGGGGGAACTTGGTGGAACTCAGTTCCACCACCCCTGGCTCAGACCCTTGGGGGGCCTGCTCACCGCAATCGCTTGTAAACACAGAAGTCCGGTTTCTTTGTTTACAAGTGACAGCTCTGCACTCTGTGTGTAACCCCCCTGAACTCTACACTCTGTATGTAATGCAATCCTGGAAATGTAATGCCCCTTTAAGACCCTCTTACTGTTTGTGGAATTTGACCTACCACACCCACTATTTGATGTGATTTGGAGGGTGTGGTTGGGGGGGGGGGGGTTTGGGGTGTCGTGGTTGAGTTCCAGCACCAATTGAGAAAAAAAAGCCCTGGTTACTAGTATTAAAGTATTAAAACAAACCAATGCTTTCAAGCATGCATCGAATTGTTTCCGAACATGTGTCGGGATTTAGCGTGTCGGAATTGCTACAGATGACCGGATTTTCCGACAGGAATTTTTTCCGTCTGAAAATTTGAGAACCAGCTCTTAATCTTTTGTTGGTGGAAATTTTGACAGCAAAAGTTCGATGGAGCCTACACACGGTCGGAATTTCCGTTCAAAAGCTCACATCAGACTTTTGCTGTTGGAATTTCCGATCGTGTGTACGCAGCATAAGGTCAGGCTACCCGCTGCATTTCTACAGCCTGGTGACCAGCAAGATTCTTAAATTGGTTCTATTTTCTTTCCTCGCACTGCCAGACATTAAATATAATACTACGCAAGTCTTTGTTCCAGGTTTCTAAAATAGTGACATTCCCTTTGTGTTTTTTTATTTTTTATTAACCACTTCTCTAAAGCAACTATTTTGGCACACATGTTAAAATCATTTTTTTTGCCTATAAAATGACTTAAAAACCCTCAGAACAATAAATTTTATTTTTTAAACACAGAGACCTTCAAAAAAAAAAATATGGTATTTTTTTCTTTCACGTGATATTTGTGTAACTGTGTAACTGTTTGTGTAACTGTTTATCAAATCTATATTTTCAGGAAAAAAAAATTGACAATTTTTTATATATTTTTTATAAATACAAACACAGTTTAATCCTCAAATGTTTGTAATTGTATGAAATAAAAGATGGGGTAGTGTCGAGCAAATAGGTACCAAATATTTTAAATCTTAGAAACGCACATGCCTGCAAAATGCTGAGTAATTATGGCATCATATTATCAATAAGTATTTACCCTTAGGCCGCGTACACACGATCAAATCTGTCTGCTGGAAATGGTCTGCCAGACCGTCCCAGCAGACAGATTCGATCGTGCGTACGGGCGAGCCGACGGTTTTGGCCAGCCGACAGATTTGAAAGCATGCTTTCAAATCTGTCGGCTGGGAACCCGTCCGCCCGACATGTCTGCTAGTTAGTACGCTAACCAGCAGACATGTCTTCTCGCACACGCGTCGAATGGTTTCGACCCATGCGCGGAAGTGTTTTACTTCCTGGTGCGGTGACGTGGTGGCGTCAACGTCACCGCCACGTCAGCGCGCCGTCTGCCGGCAGGGATTTTGGTTTGATCGTGTGTATACGATCAAACCAATACATCCCGACCGACAAATTTGTTTGTGTGTATGGGGCCTTACAGCTTTAGAGTTAAACATAACTGAGGGACCTAGAATTCTGGATCTCACTCTGGTAAGCTTGCAATATATCACATGAATCATTTACATGCACAACTGCACTGTATGCGTGCGTTTACATTCTAATGTGTGTGTGTGCTGAGCAACAGGAATGATTTTATTTATTAATTTTGAAGACCAGACTTTTTCTGACACTTTTCACATACATGTTAAAATCTGTATTTTTTGCTAGAAAATTACTTAAAACCCCAAAAATTCTAACTATATATACTTCAAAGTACCAGTGCTATTTAAATTTAGAGGGGGATCAGAGTGTAGTTAGGGCCCTTTCACACTAGCGGACGAACGGTCTGCTCATTACAAGTCCGTTTACGGACTTGTAATGGGTCCCTATGGGAGCGGATCCGTTAGCGGATGATGCATCCGCTAACGTCCGCTCGATCCGCATCCGTTTTTGCGGACGGAAGAATGTCCTATTTTTCTTCCGTCCGGGCAAACGGATCGGATGCAAACGGACAGACGGTCCGTTTCCATCCGACTCCCCACAGTGTGCGGGGACCACCCCGTCCGCCCAACAGCTCAGCGGAGACCCCCCGCTGAGCTGACGGACACACGGAGCGGACCGAAAAATGGACCGCTCCGTGTGTAAGGACCCTTAAACTCTGATCTGGTTAAAATGTTTAAATTGGGTCTCTGTCTTAGCTTGTCTGTGCTGTGGGCTCATTCTGTTGTGCTGGGGTGTTCTTCCCACCCCAGTGCAGTAGATGGCAGTAGATGGCAGCAGTGGAGTCAAGGTTTGTGTGCTCTTACCCAGCGGCCAATCAGGAGGGTTGAGCCTCGATGTGCATGCTGGCAGAGGGTATTTATGGGGCAGTCACCATCTTCATCATCCAGCGTGGCACCCACCTTTAGGGTGACCACATCACGGCGCCCCGGCGCTATGGCCTACCTGGCGTTCGTGCCTCGCTGTGTTCCTGGTTCCGGGACCATGTTGGTCCGGAACATTTGAGCAGTGACGGGGACCTGTGATCGACTGGGTTCCCACCTCTGAGGACCCCAAGCGGTATAGCTGTTCCGTGGGGAGTCAGTCTGAGGAGGATTTGGACAAACCACTGGGGATCAAGGTAGCCGGAAACTGAAGGATTGATCACCTGTGAGTCGGTACCTGGGCGACGTTAAGAAGGAGATCCAGGCGTAATTCACCTAAGGAGGATTACCTCTGTAACTGCAACCAGAGAGGCCCCGTAGCAGAGGTGTCTCCCTGACGTTCATTCCAAGGAGGGTCTGTGGCAGAGACTTTTCTTCAAAGGTTCGAGCGATACTCTGGCTGTCAGGTCAGTGAGAGAGGCCTGTCACTAAACCCACTCAAGCAGGAGTGGCGCAGAGAAGTGTTATGCTTGGGAGCAGGACTGTTTCCTTATTACTACGTCTGAATTTGCTATTCTCCTTTCTTCCTTCAACTCTACTTTCCTCACCACAAGTTTATTGTTTTTACCCGGCTGGGTAAAAAAAAGAGCATAGAAAAGACACTTGTTGCGGACATTCCTTTACTACTGCTATATGCACCATTCACCCCTAGGAATTCGGAAGAGCCACGAGGTACATGTGCCACCCAGGGATGGACTGAGACCAAAATTTGGCCCTGGACTTTATCCAGACCGGCCTACTTTATGTTTGCAAACAAGAACAAAAACAGTATATAAACTATACACAATTGTGCAAAAAAACATAAATAGCATAACATAAAGGAGTCCTCACTCACCTCTTGTATTATTTCACTTATTCTCCTCTGTATTTTCCTCATTCTTCTCACATCACTGCATGAAGTGGAGGGCGAGCTGCGCAGCCATTACTTTGATAGGCTGTCACTGAAACCGGCCCACTGAGCCATCGGCCCAACCGGGAAACTCCCTGTAGTCCCTATGGCCAGTCCATGCCTGGTGCCACCCAACAAAACAAACCAGCAGCTCCTCCGGGGGTAGTATATATATTATTATTATTATACACGATTTATATAGCGCCAACAGTTTACACAACGCCTTACAATGTAGAGGGGGGACAGCGCAATTACTGTACATTTCAATACAGAAGGTACAGGAGGGCCTGGCTCGTAGAGCTTACATTCTAAAGGGAGGGGGTGGTGGTACAAAAGGTAATAGCTGCAGAGAATGATTTGATGGGGGTGGCTCTGGGACAGTTGTCCCTGGTTTTGTTCCCAGTTTGGATTTGAACAGGGGCTTGGGCAATTTCGAAGACAGTCAGTGCAGAATTAAAAAAAAAAAATTGTGACATTACACACCCCTACCACTCCAAATTGCTTAGGGGGTCTGTTGCTTTCCATTATCTGTGCCCCTTTTTAATTATCATGTGCTGGTCAGAGCGGAGGGAATATTTCTTCAGTTTCGGGTGCATGACCATCAGGCTCCGCTCGCATGTTCTTCTGCCATGGCTCAAGTCCCGGAAAGCCGCCTGCTTATCTCCTTATATTCCCTGGCTGAGTGATCTTCCTCTACTACCCACCCAGTAGTAGCCGTGGGCACAGAGAATAAGACTTGACAGGCTGTGAGGCAGACAGCGGCGGGGACGGGCAGAGAGTCGCTGATTGCCACCATTACTAGTAAAAACAAAATATGTCCCCGGATTTAATTTAAAAAATCTAGTTTTCAGGGATCTTCAAAAGGTGGACAGGGTAGGGGCTGATCGGACATACCAGGGCAGGGAGTTCCAGAGGATGAGAGAGGCTCTGAAGAATTCCTGAAGGAGAGCATGGGAGGAGTTAACAAGGGAGCTAGAGAGAAGGAGGTCCTGGGAGGAGCGGAGGGGACGATTTGGGCAATATCTGCAGATGAGGTTGGTGATGTAGATGTTGTGAATGGCCTTGTATGTTGTGGTTAGCATTTTGAATTTCATACGGTATGGTAGAGAAAGCCAGTTAAAGAAAAGCTCCACACAAAAAGTGAACCTCCGCTTTTTGGAACCCTCCCTCTGGTGTCATATTTGGCACCTTTCAGGGGGAAGGGGTGCAGATACCTGTATAATACAGGTATTTGCACCCACTTCCGGGCATAGATAGCCGCAGAATCTACGCCACTTCCCGTTCCCCCTCTGTGTTCTGGGAAACACACAGTTCCCAGAACACAGCGGGGACCAGTGAAAGACGCGCAGTAGGGAACAGGAAGTAAAGCCGCGTCTTCGCGGGCACCCTGGACAGTGTCCATTTATCAAAAGTCAGCAGCTGTATTTGTAACTGCTGGTTATTAATATTTTTATTTTAGGTGGACCTCCGCTTTAGGGAATTGGCAGAGAGGAGCAACAGTCACGGATCGGTTGGTGAGGTGTTTTAGTATAGCAGCAGAATTCATATTAGACTGAAGGGGGACAGCATGTGTAAGGGTAGGCCATTAACCACTTTCCTACTGTGCACATATACCCCCTTCCTGCCCAGACAAAATTTTAGCTTCCGGCACTGCGTCGCTTTAACTGACAATTGCGCGGTCGTGCGACGTGGCTCCCAAACAAAATTGACGTCCTTTTTTTCCCCACAAATAGAGCTTTCTTTTGGTGGTATTTGATCGCCCATACGTTTTTTTTTTTTTTGCGCTATAAACAAAAAAAAGAGCGACAATTTTGAAAAAAGACACAATATTTTTTGCTTTTTGCTATAATAAATATCCCATTAAAAAAAAAACAAAAAAAAAAACATTTTTTATCTCAGTTTAGGCAGATACGTATTCTTCTACATATTTTTGGTAAAAGAAATCGCAATAACCATATAGTGACTGGTTTGCGCAAAAGTTATATTGCCTACAAAATAGGGGACATAATTATGATTTATTTTTTATTAATTTTTTACTAGGAATGGCGGCGATCTGCGATTTTTTTTCGGGACTGGGACATTATAGCGGACACATCGGACACTTTTGACACATTTTTTGGGATCATTTACATTTATACAGTGAACAATGCTATAAATATGCATTGATAAATGTATAAATGTAACTGGCAGGGAAGGGATTAACCACTAGGGGCGGGGAAGGGCTTAAATGTATATCCTAGGTGTGTTCTAACTGTAGGGGGAGGGGGGGTGACTGGGGGAGGTGACCGATTGTGTCCCTATGTACAAGGGACACAATCGGTCCCCTCTCTCCCTGACAGGGACGTGGAGCTCTGTGTTTACACACAGAGCTCCACGTCCCAGCTCAATTGTCAGCAATCGCGTGTGCCCGGCGGCCATCACGGCCGCTGGGCACACGCACGGGCTTCTCAGTGACGCAACGGGTGCGCGCGCGTGCCCCTAGCCGATTTAAATGACATGACATCATATGACGTGCAGTCAGGAACAGAGAGTTACCCGCCCGTCATTTGACGGCGAGCGGGTATCAAGTGGTTAAAG
Source organism: Rana kukunoris (assembly GCA_029574335.1). Classification (NCBI taxonomy): domain Eukaryota; kingdom Metazoa; phylum Chordata; class Amphibia; order Anura; family Ranidae; genus Rana; species Rana kukunoris. The sequence continues at coordinate 17,420,387 of CM056050.1, read as the reverse complement.
AGAGAGTTGCAGTAGTCGAGGCGGGAAATAATCAAGGAGTGAATAAGTTGCTTTGTAGTGACATTAGTCATGAATGGTTTAAATCTGGAGATGTTATGGAGGTTAAGACGGCAGGATTTAGCCAGTGATTGGATGTGGGGGCTGAAGGAGAGGTCTGAGTAAAGGATTACACCCAGAACCCTGGCATGTGTGGAGGGACCAATGATTGTGTTATTGATCGTAATGGTAAAGTCATGGTGGGGGGGGGGGGGACCAGGAAGAAATAAATATAACAAGCTCAGTTTTAGAAAGATTGCGTTTAAGGAAGTGGTGTGACATCCATACTGATGTCATTCAGTAAGTTTGAGATCTGTGAGGCGATCGAGGGGGGGGGGTGAGTTGAGGAGTGGAGAGATAGATCGAGGTGAAATTGGAAGCCATGGGAGGTTATAAACTGGCCCAGGGAAGAGGTATAGAAGGAGAATAGGAGTAGCCCCAAGGACAGAGCCTTGGGATACCCTAACAGAAAGAGGAAGATATATATATATATATATATATATATATATATATATATGTATATATTTGTTTTAATGCAGAGGCCCTAAAGCAAAGTTTCTCAGCCAAGGTTCCTCCAAAGGTTTCCAGGGGCTCCTTAACCACTTGAAGACCAGGCCTTTTTCTGACACGGGTTGCTTGCAAGTTAAAATCAGTATTTTTTTGCTAGAAAATTACTTAGAACCCCCAAATAGAGATGTCCCAATCCATTCACCGGCGAATAGTTCCTGGTGAACATAGCTTGTTCGCGTTTGCCGCGGCGGGCGAACATATGCGATGTTCAGTCCGCCCCCTATTTGTCATCATTGAGCAAACTTTGACCCTGTACTTCACAGTCAGCAGACACATTCCAGCCAATCAGCAGCATACCCTCCCTCCCAGACCCTCCCACCTCCTGGACAGCATCCATTTTAGATTAATTCGGAAGTTACAGCCTTAGTGAGAGGAGGGACAGTGTAGCTGCTGCTGATTTAATAGGGAAATCGATGGCTAGGCCAGTGTATTCAGTGTCCACTCCAGTCCTGAAAGACTCATCTTATCTCTGCTGTAAGGACAGTGTCCTGACAGCACCCCAAAAAGCCCTTTTTAGGGCTAGTACATGAGTCTGCTTTTTTTTTTTCTTTTTTTTTCCTCTGTAATCTAATTGCAGTTGCCTGCCAGCATGTGTGTCAGGCTCACAGCGTATACTGTGCCCACTTGCCCAGTGCCACCACTCATATTTGGTGTCACAGTAGATTACATTTAAAAAACAACAACAATTTTGACTGTAATAGAATAGCAGTCAGTTGCCTGCCAGCGTGTGTGTCAGGCTCACAGCGTATACTGTGCCCACTTGCCCAGTGCCACCACTCATATCTGATGTCACAGTAGATTACATGTAAAAAAAAACAACAACAATTTTGACTGTAATAGAATAGCAGTTAGTTGTCTGCAAGCGTGTGTGTCAGGCCTACAGTGTCTACTGCACAGTGCCACTCATATCTGGTGTCACAGTAGCTTGCAACTAAACTAATCTGCAGAATCATTGTTTTCTGGGTCACTTAACTGTCACTGAACTACCTCAGCATGACCATAGGCTTTGAAAAACCCCCATCGCCTGCAATCTCCCAAACGTGCGCACGAGCACAGTCATCACTACACCAAGATTGACGCATAGAGGAATAAAATATATGTCATGAGTGTGTCAACTATTGACAACTCTTTGCGGTTGTCTAAAATCTATTCCATACACGTCCCCTGATAGGGGACGTAACAGGGATTAAAATGATAGGAATAGTACTACTTAACACACCACTCATATCTGGTGGCACAGTACATTGGACGGCGCACGCGCAGTGCCCCAAATTGGAAGTAGGAGGACCAACCAATCATCTTTTTCCATCTCCCGGTTCCTAAAATCAATTACATAGACCGGCCCCTGATAGTGGACGTAACAGGGATTAAACTGATAGGAATAGTACTACTTAAACACACCACTCATATCTGGTGGCACAGTACATTGCAAGCCGTACGCGCAGTGCCCCAAATTGGAAGTAAGAGGACCGACCAAGCATCTTTTTCCATCTCTTGGTCCCTAAAATCTATTCCATACACCGGCCCCTGATTGGGGACAAAACAGAGATTAAACTGTTAAGAACAGATTTTTTTTCTTATTTAAAAAAAGAGGACAGCCTCTGCAGAGCTGGGTATTTTTTGGCTGCGTTACTGAACGCTCATGCACAATGGCTGTAGGTTCATGCGTCCTTTTGTGGAGGTGACAAACCTGGTCAGTCAAACCCAAGGCAACATCATCGACCTCATCCCAACGCAGAGAGAGGAGTCTGAAGAATATGAGTCACAGGAGGAAGGTGGCTTTGAGGAGGTGGAAGACCAACCACAGCAGGCGTCCCAGGGGGCTTGTTGTCACCTTTCAGGGACCCTTGGTGTTGTACGTGGCTGGGTGGAGGAAGAGACATTCAATGACTGTCAGGTCACCTGTTGCCAGGTGACAAGTGCACCCCGTTGGGGTCAGGGATGCACCACAGGGTAATGAACCCTATAGCCGACTGCTGCCATAAGAGAGGAAGCGTGAACCCAAGATCGCCCAGGGCGCGGAGTTTAAGACCCAGCTTTGTGTTAATCCAGAGCCTCTAGTGGGGACGATGGCCTTCGCCGCAGCTGGATCCAGGTTGCGACCCATGGGATCCCCTAGGTCACACTCCGCAGGGAGAGAGGGAAGCAGCAAGCAGAACAAACGGTAGTGATGGGTAAGCCGAGGTCAGGGCAACAGGCAGACAGGGGTAACCGAGAGACAGGCAAAAGGTCAGGGGCACAGGCAAACAGGAGAAGTCAGGGACGAGCCAAAAACGGTACACAGGAAGATAATCGTAGCACACTGCAGACAGGAACTTAAGCAAACAACACTGTTGAACAGCACTGCAGGTCTGTAGTGCAACAGTTAATATAGACTTCCTGGAATGGCCTGGGTGGGGCCATACAGGAAGGAGAGGAACTAAGAAGGTAACCAGAACAGGGTCAGGCCTCTTAATAGACAGATGGAGACAGGTAAGCTGCCAGACAATGACGTCAGTGAGGACAAGGAACGGGACATGGCTAGCTTGGTACCCAACCTTGTGCAAATGGGGAGTTTGTGGTTGTGCAAATGGACTGTTTGTGGTTGTTTGCAGTGCGTTAAACGGGGAGTTTGGTCTGTCAGAGTTTGGTCTGTCACTGTGAAGCGGGGGTAACCCTTACACTACCTAATCGATACAACATCATACCTGATGTTTTAAAGCACGTTATTCCAAACAATTTAGGAATGTTAGGTGATTTATGCCCTTTATGGATTAAAACCCGACTCTGCGTCAACTACGTAATTTTCCATGAGAGTTCCCTGCTGATGCTGAAAGGGCCCCTTTCTGGGGGTTTCCCTTCTACTGAAGAGATCCTAAGCTGTGTGCTGTTCGGTGGGGGATCGGCTTGAGGAGCACCCGGAGGCAGGTGATCCAAAAGGGCTTGAACGAACCATCGGGGATCTAGTTGCCAGGAACTGACAGATAACCATAGACTGCAGCTGGTGACCCCTACTGAAAAGAGAACTTTCTGTGAGGATTCGCTCTACAGTTCACCATTGGGTGTGTGGCAGAGGTCTTCATCTTGAAACACTAAATTCAACTAGAGCCAAGTCAGTGAGAGAGACTTGTTCCTCCCAGCAAACTCAAGTGGCGCTCCGGCTGCCAGGCTTGTGGCAGAAGTCTGTCCGGAGGCACTCTACCCACTCTGGCTAGAGTGGCGACGAACTGTTCTAATACAGAAAGCAGGACTGCTTTCTCTTCATCCAAGCCTGATACCGCAACGTTATCTCCTTTCATTAACCTTTCCTCTCTACCTCATGTTGATGTTGGTCGTGTTGGACCAGAAAATAAAGCATTCAGAAACTTCAGCGGCAGGTTTGGACATTCTCTTATTGCTCTGCTCACTGCAATCACCTCTAGACAACACACAAGGGTAACTTAATACGCCAATCCCAATTTAATTAGCGGATCCTGAGGGGGTATTGCTACACCTTGTTAAAGGGGGTCTCCAGATTTCGATATGCCTTCCGCTTGCATACCCCCACAACCATCGGCTAAGGTTGTGGGGAAGAGACCCTTGTCTCCATTAGGTGCCCCAAAGCACCCCCCCTATGTTGAGGGCATGTGGCCTGGTATGGTTTGGGGGGGCTTACTCGTTCCTCCAATGTCTGGTATAGATTTTTTTGGGGGGGGGGTTGCTTACATTTTTTACATACTGGACCCTTCCGGTCTGGTATGGAATGGCGGTTCTATTACATCACTGTACATGCGCCTGCCCATCCCAAAATGGCAGCACACATTTAAGAGGAAGAAATTAAGTACGTTTTATCATAAAACACAAATTAGAGTTTATTAACAGACATAGGTATATTAGCCAAGAATGTAGTGGCAGAAACGAAATGTAAGCAGCTTTGTAAATTGCAATTTTAGAAGGAGACGAGACAGGTTTTATATTGAAATACAAATTAGAGTGCATTATATGAGAGAAAATTGCCTACTTTTTTTTATAGTAGCTGGACAGAGAGCAGCTTGGCTAGGCCACAATTTAAGAGGGAGAGATGAGGCAGGTTATAATTTGAAACAGAGTTTAGAGTGTGTTAATTGATAAACAATAGCCAAAATAATTTTTAGTGGATTGCAAACTTTAAGACACAATGCAAGATTTACATGTTGCATTGTGTCTTAAAGTTTGTAATCATATTCAGCAAAATTTTGCAACTTTAGAAACATTATGCTGCATCTTTACAGTGCAATGGAAACACAGCGATAGGTCATGGGCCCCATCGGTCAGTTATCCTTTGGTCAAAAAAAAGAGAACTTGTTTAAAAATGTAATCGATGGATGCCTAACCGATAGGTCAAAACCGATCGTTAGTATGCAAAAGCATCGGTTAAAAGGCTGCGCATGCTCAGAATCAAGTCGACACATGCTTGGAAGCATTGAACTTCGTTTTTTTCAGCACGTCGTTGTGTTTTACGTCACTACGTTCTGAAAAGATCGTTTTTTAACCGATGGTGTGTAGGCACATCAGACCATCAGTCAGCTTCATCGATGAAAATGGTCCTTCGGATCGTTCTCACTGGATGGACTGATCGTGTGTAGGCGGCATAAGCCATCTCAGATATGACTCTGAATACAAGGAAAGCCTGAAGCTCCAGCTCATGGTCAGCAAGCTCTGGCCAGTGGCCCAGCCAGTAGTCCATGTGGTCCTCTCTTTAATAGTGATCACATCAGCCTTAGAGAGAGACCATTACTTCCCCACAGAGAGCAAAACTCCCACTGTGCTGCTTGCAGCCAATACAGGTTTTTCTATTCAGGACGTAGTTGTTTTTGAAAGAAAACAAACTGTAATGCCGCATACACACAACTGTTTTTCATGTCCTAGAAAAAACTATGTTTTTCTCGACGTGATTCTTGTTAAGCCTGCCGACCATGAAAAAAAAATGCTGGCGCAAAGCGCGGTGACGTACAACACATACAACGGCACTATAAAGGGGAAGTTCCATTCAGATGGCGCCACCCTTTGGGCCGCTTTTGCTGATTTCGTGTTAGTAAAAGTTTGGTGAGAGACGATTTGCGCTTTTCAGTCTTCATGCTTTTTAGTCTTCGTACTTTTCAGTCTGTTACAGGGTGACGAATGTGCCATCTCTATTACAAACACTGGTTTTACCAGAACGAGTGCTCCCGTCTCATAACTTGCTTCTGAGCATGCATGTTTTTTTCCCGTTGTTAAAGCCTACACACGACGTGAAAACGACAACATGAAAAACGACGCGAAAGTTTAGAGCATGTTCTAAATTTTTAATGTCCATTTTTCACGTTGAGAAAAATGCTCGGGAGCCCACACACAATTGTTTTAATTGACATTTAAAAAAATAGAATTTTTCACATAATTAAAAACGGTCGTGTGTACGCGGCATTAGACTTTGTCCACCTTTGTTTTTGATGCACCAGGAATGGATTTAGCTTATTTAAACCAAGTTCAACTGGGCTTTAAAAGATGTTCATGCTCACTCTAATTAGAGTCTCTTAATTATTTTTTCATAGAGCTGTGGGATTCTAAAAAATCAAGGCAAGCTCAACACTTTCTTCCATGGCGAGCGCTTCGCTTCTTCAAAGCAACATGGTTCAGCTGACCTTCGCTAACAACAAAATTGACACCTACATTCACTTGACTTTTATATCTTTGGTCACTGTTTGCCTCTGCTTCTTCTTGTGCTTCATTGTGGTTGTGCTCAGCATCTTCTTCACCAGTCCACATCTTCGGGAGGATGCTCGTTATATCCTCTTTGTCTACATGCTTGTGAATGACACGTTTTTTCTCCTATCTGGTTTCACTTTGATGCTAGGTGCAATATACCTTCTGTACATCCCCGTACCGGTATGCTTCATTTTGTCCACAGTTTCAACAATGGGTTTTCGAGTGACCCCAACCACCCTGGCAGCCATGGCACTAGAAAAATACATAGCCATATGTCACTCATTACGTCATAAGGACCTGTGCACCCCGCAAAGAGCCAATGTGGTTTTTACACTCATATGTACGGCACTGATGATTCCAAATGCTGTTGACTTAGGTCTTATGGCTTCGTCATATACAAATATATTCAATATTTCTGTCATATGTAGACAGGAAAGCCTGTTTGTGAATCCTTTTCAATATGTTTTAAGGTCAATTATTCTTGCATCGTGTTTTGTTTTGGTGACCTTTATCATATTATTCACATACATCAAGATCTCGATGGTCGCTCGTAGAGTTAGCTCACAGTCTTCTAGTGCCTCCAAAGCCAAGAAAACCATCTTGCTCCACGGAATTCAGCTACTCTTATGCACAATGTCTTTATTGTCGGCATTCACTGAAGCTTTGCCTGCCAGTCAAGCCATATTTTTACCTTCGTTCAACTTCTTTTTGTTTAGTTGCATGCCAAGGTTCCTCAGTCCAATTATCTATGGAATCCGGGATGAATATTTGAGGGAACGTATTAAGAAGTCTTTAACAAGACTTCTTAAAAACTAGATGATAGTGAGATATGGGTAAAATTGTAAGCTTGTCCTGATTTGGCCTTGATAAACTATATAAAAAAAACAACAGACTCATCCGTAAAATTGTACAAATAAAAATGCAGAGATGGAAAAAAAAATCTGGACCTTGGTTTCAGCAAATTGACTGCTATGGTTCTTTTCATTCTTTCTCGTTTTGCTGTCTAATTGTCTAATATATTAAGAATGTGCTAAACTCTGGGAATGTGAAAGAAACTACCCTTGTAGTGGAGCTTCCCTCAAAATGCAAGGATTAAATGCTCGTTTTTGCTTAGGGCAGGAGTTTCCAAATTTTCTAAAGAAAGGGTCAATTTGCTGCCCTTTAGACTTTAGGGGGGGCAGACTGTACTCAGTGAAAGTAAGCAATGCTCAGTCTTTGGTATAAGGTGGAGAAATAGTTGGTGCCATTTAGAGGAATAGTGCCCCAGCGTTGGGGTCAGTGGAAAGAATAGTGCCCCCATGTTGGTGTCAGTGGCAGGACTTATGCCCCATTGTTGGTGTGAGTAGCAGGAAACATGCCCCATCGTTGGCATCAGTGGCAGGAATAATGCTGCAAGGGCTGAATAAAGACAAGCAAGGGGCCAAACCTGCCCCAGGGCTGCAGTTTGGAGACCACTGGTCTAGGGTTTCTGTAAAAAAGTACTTATACTTACATTATCCCTCACTTAGCAGTGGGTGCTAACCACTTCTCTCCAACATCCCAGGTTGTAGACCGGCTATTGGCATTCTCACTTACAATGCAAGACTGATGGTCCTGCACTGTATATGATAACGCTGCAACCGCCAGCTGGGGCACTAAAGAAAAGAGGCTTCAGAGGTACCAGTCACACGATATGAGGAGTAAATGCATCTTTTGAATGGTACCCTAGATAAATATTAGCACTTAACACTTGTAGCCCCAATACAAGGGTGTTTTTTTTCATATTGCTAGACTTCAGCTTTAAATGTATACATTATGGAAAAGGGGGAGGTTTGGGACTATAGATGAGGCCTAAGACAATGAAGTCAAATAGCCTCCATCCCTATCAATACGATAAAAAAGAGAGAGTTTGTGACTTTATGTGAAGCTTGCGATTTGGAAGCAAATGAGCGCTAAGGGTCTAAAAATGTAGATTTTATTAAATATTGCATCATTTATTACATAAGCATACCTTAATCCATAAGCCATCATGATTATTAATTCATATATTGACATATTGAAAAAATGTATCAGAATTGTTGAGTAAAGACAATAAATACAGAGAGTAAAAACGGCATGATTAGTTGTGATTGTGGCATCTCAAGCTCGAAGGGTTTCGTGGCTATCTTGCCACTCATCAGGAGTTGATGATGGATGTCAATAACATGAGAGGTAATACACCAAACGGTAAGTCAGGTGTGCGTAAAAAAATGAGGAAGTGAAAGGAATATATTGGAGCCAACCGGCCATACTTACGAGTCAAGTAGTAAGAAAGCACGGCAGTGGGTATGGGGGAATTGTCCGGCATGGGGGCCGAGGCGGCACAACATGCAGTATTGCAGGGGAACATGCTACCATATATGTAAACCAAAAGGATTCCGACCCTAGGATCAGTCATTAAATGTGTTAGTGTCAGTTTTGTCAACCTACCAGATTGAAATTTACTGACACAACACCCATAATTCACTGGCACAGCTAAGTTTTTACTGGCAGTTCCAAAAGCTGCCTTCTGGGAACTGTGTGTATCCCAGGAGGCAGCCACCCATTAACAAAGCGCCACACGAGTCGTGCATGTGCATTAGAAAAGGGCAGTGAAGGCTTTACTGCCCGTTTCCCTTAGTGAGGATGGAGGCGCCAGGACCGAGCGATCGTCGTTGGGGAGCTGATATCGTGGGCGACTAAGACAGGTAAGTGTCATTATTAAAATACGCTTTTTGCCTTAAAGCGGGATTCCATCCGTGATTTTTTTTTAAAGTCAGCAGCTTCTAACACTATAGCTGCAGACTTTAAAAAAAAATCACGGGTGGAATCCCGCTTTAAGGCAAAAAGCGTATTTTTTTCTCAAAAAGTAAGTAATAGTAAGTAAGTAGGGACAGGACTCAGGAGGTCACTACATTAGAATGGGCGATGCACTCATGGAATTGACTCTCACAGCGATACCGACAGCAGTGTGCTGACACATCACCGACAGGATATGTCCCCTCCTGAGTCACAGTGACAGTCTCTCTCCATGCCAGGTGGTCCATTCAGTCCCCTCCAGTCCAAACAGCACTGACAGTCCATCCTGGCTTGCCTGACACCCGTCCTGCAGACACACACATGAGGCTCTGGGCGCTCCGCTTGGCTCCCTTGCACCATGACATCACATGACACGCACGTCATGCTGGCGATTAAGTAGCGGGGGAGGAGCCGTCGTCCAGGAAATTAACGCCCAAAAACCGGTTCCAAAATGTGCTCCCTCCCACAAAGCATCGGGTGGACTCACTGCGCTCACGTGGTGACCTCGACGACGGGAGTCATCGGGTGCCTGATGTCCATGCACAGAAGAATGAACGCCCGATCCCCCACTAGGGGTAAGAGCTCTTACCCTTACCCCTAGTGGGGGATCGGGTGTTCGTTCCTCTGGGTTAGAAGGGGCCCCAACCACATCACCAGACCCACAAAATCCGCGCCTCAAACAATACCGGACCCTAAGGAAGTGGTTAACCGTGTAAATGGATCAAAAAGTTAACATAGCACTATCAAAATTAGAAACATTTTCCAATCTTGACCTGCAATATTGCAGAAGAAGAAACTGATTCTGACACTGGGGTGTTGTGTCAAAAATGCTCAAAAAACCTATCCTGAGTCCTGTCCCGCAGTCTTGGAAAAAAGCCTGACACATATGTGTGAACTACCTGTAGATGCTATCCATAAAATGCATGCTTCCATCCCTGGTTATCTGGAAAAGGGGGAGGGTTGAAACTTTAGATGAGGTGTAATGCCTTATACACAAGATCAGTTTTCCCGGCGGTTAAAAGTCCGCCAGAAAAACCTAGGGGGAAAAACGAGAACCTGTTTAGTAGCTTTTTCCCCCTACACACGTCCAAGTTTCCAGACAGAAAAACTGCCATGAAAGCTTGGGTCAGGAATCCCGGGCGTGTGTATGCTTCATCGGCACTGCCTTTACAATTGGAAAACTTCAGAGAAATACAAAACGCCGGGAATCCCGGCTGGAAAATAGAGAACATGTTCTCTTTTTTCCTGCCGGGATTCCCAGTGGTTTTCCTGCCGGGAAAACTGCAATTTAGCATACACACTGCAATTTTTCCTGGCAAAGAACTGTCACTGCAGTTTTCCTGCCAGGAAAACCGGTCGTATGTACGAGGCATAAGACATTGTCGAATTGGCTAGTTCAGTGCACTAGATGGTATGTACATTCATTTCTACACATCTAGGTTCTGCAAGCACATTTCATCTTTTCTTTTCTTACTTTCCTTTTCCCCATTACACATCATATTATTTATTTTATTTATATGGCCGTTAAGTGTAGGTTGTGGCAGTACAGTGTTTTACACCTGCAGTAACAATTTAGGGAAGCCTAAAAGGCGAGGCAGGTTCTCTCTGTATGCTCTATAAGCACTAGGAATTAGTTTAAGGTTTGATCGAACCTTGGCAGTTCAGGCGCTCGGACGAACATCTAAACAATGCACGGTGGGCCGCATGGCATGGACCACTGTGCCATGCCACTAAACACAGCCACTGTGCCATCAATTGTCACCACTGTGCCATGTCATCAAACGCAGCCTCAGTGCCCATAAATTGTCGCTGCTGCGCCCTTTAATTGTCGCCAGTGTGCCAATTGATACCACTGTGCCCTTTAATTGTTGCCACCATGCCCATTGATGCCACTGTGCCCATTGTCGCCACTGTGCCCATTGTCGCCACTGTGCCCATGGTCGTGGCTGATCCAGAGGGGACGGCGCTTCGGCGCCTGCTATAGACGCACCGCCACTGTCTATCTTTATCTATCTATTTTATCTTTCTTTATCTATCTTCTTTCTATCTTTATCTATCTACCTTCCTTTCTATCTATCTTTATCTATCTATATCTATATGTATCTATCTTTCTTTTTCTATCTTCCTTCCTTCCTTCCTTCCTTCCTTCCTTCCTTTCTTTCATTTCTTCCTTCCCTTCTTTATCTATCTTTCTTTCTTTATATATCTTCCTTCTTTTCTATCTATCTTCCTTCCTTCCCTTTTTTCTATCTATCTATCTATCTATCTATCTATCTATCTATCTATCTATCTATCTATCTATCTATCTATCTATCTATCTATCTATCTATCTATCTTCATCTTCCTTCCTTCCCTTCTTTCAATCGTTATCTATCTTTCTTTCTTTATCTATCTTCCTTCCTTCCCTTCTTTCTATCTTTATTTATATTTTTTCTTTATCTATCTTCCTTTCTTTCTCTGTCTATCTATATTTCTTTATCTCACCCCACATCCCTTTATTAACCCCCACCTGCCCCCCCCCCCCCGGGCTGCTCAGTCTAAAATGCCTGGTCCTATTTTTTGTCCCAGTCCGGGCCTGAGCAGCGGTAATATTTCCACTATTATACATGACAGCCTCCTGCTGAATTCTCAGGTTAAAGTATTCTATACACAGATTGGAAAGAAGTGTTCAGGCATAAAGTCATAACACAGAAAAAAGAAAGTGATGGACAGATGAACAACATGAATCAGTGATGTTAACCACTAAGGCCTCGTACACACGATCGGACATATCCGATGAAAACGGTCCGCGGACCATTTCCATCGGATATGTCCGATCGGGAGTTTGATCCGATGGCGTGTACACACCATCGGATCAAATTCCCCGCCGCCGGACGGCGCGGTGACGTTGACGCCGCCACGTCACCGCTACGTCACCGCACCAGGAAGTAAAACACTTCCGCGCATGCGCCGAATCCATTCGGCAGCGGCGCGGCGGCGGTGCGGGACGACATGTCTGCTGGTAAGTGTACTAACCAGCAGACATGTCGGGCGGACAGATTCCCACCGGATAGATTTCAAAGCTTGCTTTGAAATCTGTCGGGTGGAGAAATCTGTCCGCTAGCCCATACACACGAGCGGAGATGTCTGCTGAAACGGTCCATCGGACCGTTTTCAGCGGACATATCCCCTCGTGTGTACGAGGCCTTAAAGTAAGGCCTCGTACACACGAGGCAATTCATTAGTTCAAATCGGTCGGACCGACCGATTTGAACAAATCTGTCTCTTTGGATTTTGGTTTGCTCGCGTGTACACACGAGCAAACCAAAATCCCCGCCAGCAGACGGCGCGCTGACGTGTCGGTGACGTTGACGCCGCCACGTCACCGCACCAGGAAGTAAAACACTTCCGCGCATGCGCCGAATCCATTCGGCGCCGGTGCGAGACGACATGTCTGCTGGTAAGTGTACTAACCAGCAGACATGTCGGGCGGACGGGTTCCCAGCCGATAGATTTCAAAGCATGCTTTGAAATCTGTCGGGTGGCCAAATCCGTCGGCTCGCCCGTACACACGATTGAATCTGTCTGCTGGGACGGTCTAGCAGACCGTTTCCAGCAGACAGATTTGATCGTGTGTATGCGGCCTAAGACCCAGACCAATATGCAGGTTAAGGACCTTGCCCTCCTTTTTGTGATTCGGCACTGCGTCACTTTAACTGAAAATTGCGCGGTCGTGCAACGTGGCTCCCAAACAAAATCGGCATCCTTTCTTCCCACAAATAGAGCTTTCTTTTGGTGGTATTTGATCACCTCTGCTGTTTTTATTTTTTGTGCTTTAAAACAAAAATAGAGCCACAATTTTGAAAAAAATGCAATATTTTTTTTTTACTTTTAGCTATAATAAATATCCCCCAAATAAGATATAAAAAAAAACATTTGTTTTCCTCAGTTTAGGCCGATACATATTCTACTACCTATTTTTGGTAAAAAAATCTAAAAAATCGCAATAAGCGTTTAACGATTGGTTTGCGCAAAATGTTATAGCGTTTACAAAATAGGGGATAGTTTTATGGTATTTTTATTAATATTTTTTTTTTTTACTACTAATGGCAGCGATCAGCAATTTTCTTTTCGTGACTGCGACATTATGGGGGACACATCGGACAATTTTGACACATTTTTGGGACCATTGTCATTTTCACAGCAAAAGGTGCTATAAAAATGCACTGATTACTGTGAAAATGACAATTGCAGTTTAGGAGTTAACTAGGTAACACTAGGGGGGAGCTATAGGGGTTAGGTGTGACCTCATATGTGACCTCATATTCTAACTGTAGGGGGGCGGGGCGGGGCTGGATGTGTGACGTCATTGATCGTCTTTCCCTATATGAGGGAACAGACGATCAATGACACTGCCACTGTGAAGAACGGGGAAGGTGTGTTTACACTCACCTCTCTCCGTTCTTCAGCTCCTGTGACCGATCGCAGGACACCGGCGGCGATCGGGTCCACGGGTCCTGCGGCCGCGGTCACTGGGCTTTGGACCGGGTCGCCTTTCCCATTCGCTGGCGGCATGTGCGACCCATGGCTGGGCTCTTAAAGGCGACGTACCTGTACGTGCCTGTGCCCTGCCGTGCCATTCTGCCGACGTATATGTGCAGGAGGCGGTCCTTAAGTGGTTAAATTCTGGCCATTTATTGGGCTAAAAGTCAAACTACTGCCAAAAAGTCATGAAAAGCTATGAAAGTCACTTATGGCCACAGATAGGCAGCATGGATGTAGGACCCAATCTTCTTCAGAAATGGCAGAGAAGTAAATAATACAAACAACAATCTTTATTGGCTAAATCCATCCATTCCCTAAATTCCAAGAGACACAAAAGGATATATTAAGCCTTCTACACATGATCGGACTTCCATCTGACTTTTCCGTGGATTTTTGTCCGAAGGGGCGTTGGCTGTGAACTTGTAAAACTTTGTTAGCCAACATTCACCAAATCACGTGGTTTTTCAGCTCTTTACCGCCACCCTTGGGCAACTACTGCTATTGTTGTCTGATGTTTAGCATTGGTTCGGCGCATGCGTGTTTGTACTTTGGACTTGTGTGCACACGATCGGATGATCCTTCATCGGACATTTGTTGTCGAAAAGTTTGAGAGCATGCACACTGAATGTTTGTCCGATGGAGCATACAGACGGTTCGGATTGTCAGATAAAACACGTTCGTCGGACCGCTGTTGTCCAAAAGTCCGATCGTGTGTATGGGCCTTTAGATTGATATGCTGGCCAAAGGCCAAACAGATAATTAAATCAATTTTTCTAGCGTTGCTCATTTAACCCAGGCGTTGGCAAGTACCTCTGATGCTGTCAGTCTAAATATATAAATAAATAATAGTGCAGCGCAAAACAGTGAATATAAACTACAACATCATATAACAGTGATATAACACTCAAATAAGGTCAGCTAGAAACACATATTTTAAAGCATGACAACAGAAATGGCATGAAGCAAAAAGCAAAAGGCAAAAAACACAGAAGTGAGTCCATATAGTGCTTGAGTGCAAATTGGAAATAGATAATATGTATGTAATATATTTTTTCTTTTCTTTTAATTGTATATGTATCTGTTCAGTATGCATTCGTTATTTGTTTGCTCCTAAATGTGGGCTGGACCCAGAGGGGTTAATGTATGGCGAATATTGTAATTGTACATATATATTTTTGTATTGGGTATACGATCGCGGATGACGTCCAAATAAACTTTCCAATTTTTATATACTTTATAGGTTAATTTTCTATTTAAGTGTTTTAATATTTTAATATGTATCCAATGATTATTGATATTGCATATTTCCGGCCTGTTTTAATAATGCCCATACTGTCAGCCCTGATTGATGTAATTCCACTGCCTTTTAGTGGCAGTGTACACTCTACAGCAGCGTTAGGTGTTCTATGCTGTGGGAGTGGTTTATGGGCTGTGTGGGCGTGCAGGCTTATTGTATTGCTGTGGTTGTCATGGCAGCGCTATGCTATTTAATGTGAGACAGCGGGACGTCTGCATATTGCTTCTCTTCTCCCCATGCTGATGAAGTCCCGCCCATAGGGACGTAACGACGTACGAGGGGGAGGAGCTATGCGTGACGTCACCCACGATCGTCAACCCAGGTGAGATCCAGCCGTTTTCCACGCTGTGATCTGGTTTATGCTGAATCGTTTTGTACAGCACAGAGTGTGCTTATTTGTCTATGCTGATTCGCTGAAGAGTGCCTTTACATGTGAGTGTATCCTTGTTATTTTTAATACATTTTATATTGGTTCGCTTCAGAGAGCACTAGATCTCCTCCTTCTTTTGTATTTCATATGCCCTGATTGGCTACCTTACCTCTGAGTGAGTCTACCATATTTGAGCTGCTGCTGCTTGCTGTCCCTGTGTGAACCGGAGGTTCTTCATATATTTCATGCTGTGTGACCTATTGCAGGTCGAATAATTAAGGTGAGAGGCCATTCCTGCTATTTGGTGGAGGTTCTCTGGACATCACTTGTTTGGATCTTTCTGCACCTGTTTTGGATTTAATTTGCACTCAAGCACTATATGGACTCACTTCTGTGTTTTTTGCCTTTTGCTTTTTGCTTCATGCCATTTCTGTTGTCATGCTTTAAAATATGTGTTTCTAGCTGACCTTATTTGAGTGTTATATCACTGTTATATGATGTTGTAGTTTATATTCACTGTTTTGCGTTGCACTATTATTTATTTAAGTGTAAGTGCTGGCTTGCATAGTTTTTAGTTGTAGATTCCAGCACTGAATAACTCTTTTTTATTAGTTCGCTGTCAGTCTAAAGCCTTGTACAAACGATCAGATTTTCCCATCAACCAGCAGGATGAGACTTGGAGACCACCAGCAGCTATAGTAGTAGAGGAACTCCCACCAACCAGCAGGATAAGACTTGGAGACTAGTAGCTATAGTAGTAGAGGGTCTCCCACCAACCAGTGGGATAAGACTTGGAGACTAGTAGCTATAGTAGTAGAGGGACTCCCACCAACCAGTGGGATAAGACTTGGAGACTAGTAGCTATAGTAGTAGAGGGACTCCCACCAACCAGTGGGATAAGACTTGGAGACTAGTAGCTATAGTAGTAGAGGGACTGCCACCAACCAGCAGAATAAGACTAGGAGACCAGTAGCTATAGTAGTAGAGGGGCTCCCACCAACCAGCATTGTAAGACTTGGAGACCAGTAGCTATAGTAGAAGAGGGACTCCCACCAACCAGCAGGATAAGACTTGGAGACCAGTAGCTATAGTAGTAGAGGGACTCCCACCAACCAGCATTGTAAGACTTGGAGACCAGTAGCTATAGTAGTAGAGGGACTCCCACCAACCAGCAGGATAAGACTTGGAGACCAGTAGCTATAGTAGTAGAGGGACTCCCACCAACCAGCATTGTAAGACTTGGAGACCAGTAGCTATAGTAGTAGAGGGACTCCCACCAACCAGCAGAATAAGACTAGGAGACCAGTAGCTATAGGAGTAGAGGGGCTCCCACCAACCAGCAGGATAAGACTTGGAGACCAGTAGCTATAGCAGTAGAAGGACTCCCACCAACCAGTGGGAAAAGACTTGGAGACCAGTAGCTATAGTAGTAGAGGGACTCCCACCAACCAGTGGGATAAGACTTGGAGACCAGTAGCTATAGCAGTAGAAGGACTCCCACCAACCAGCATTGTAAGACTTGGAGACTAGTAGCTATAGTAGTAGAGGGACTCCCACCAACCAGCAGAATAAGACTAGGAGACCAGTAGCTATAGCAGTAGAAGGACTCCCACCAACCAGTGGGAAAAGACTTGGAGACCAGTAGCTATAGTAGTAGAGGGACTCCCACCAACCAGTGGGATAAGACTTGGAGACCAGTAGCTATAGCAGTAGAGGGACTCCCACCAACCAGCATTGTAAGACTTGGAGACTAGTAGCTATAGTAGTAGAGGGACTCCCACCAACCAGCGGGATAAGACTTGGAGATCAGTAGCTATAGTAGTAGAGGGACTGCCACCAACCAGCAGAATAAGACTAGGAGACCAGTAGCTATAGCAGTAGAGGGACTCCCACCAACCAAAATTGTAAGACTTGGAGACTAGTATTTATAGTAGTAGAGGGACTCCCACCAACCAGCGGGATAAGACTTGGAGATCGGTAGCTATAGTAGTAGAGGGACTGCCACCAACCAGCAGAATAAGACTAGGAGACCAGTAGCTATAGCAGTAGAGGGACTCCCACCAACCAGTGGGATAAGATTTGGAGACCAGTAGCTATAGCAGTACAGGGACTCCCACCAACCAGCAGGATAAGACTTGGAGACCAGTAGCTATAGTAGTAGAGGGACTCCTACCAACCAGCAGAATAAGACTTGGAGACCAGTAGTTATAGTTGTAGAGGGACTCCCACCAACCAGCAGGATAAGACCTGGAGATCTGTAGCTATAGTAGTAGAGGGACTCCCACCAACCAGTGGGATAAGACTTGGAGACTAGTAGCTATAGTAGTAGAGGGTCTCCCGCCAACCAGCAGGATAAGACTAGGAGACCAGTAGCTATAGTAGTAGAGGGGCTCCCACCAACCAGCATTGTAAGACTTGGAGACCAGTAGCTATAGTAGTAGAGGGACTCCCACCAACCAGCAAGATAAGACTTGGAGACCAGTAGCTATAGTAGTAGAGGGACTCCCACCAACCAGCAGGATAAGACTTGGAGACCAGTAGTTATAGTTGTAGAGGGACTCCCACCAACCAGCAGGATAAGACCTGGAGATCTGTAGCTATAGTAGTAGAGGGACTCCCACCAACCAGTGGGATAAGACCTGGAGATCTGTAGCTATAGTAGTAGAGGGTCTCCCACCAACCAGCAGGATAAGACTAGGAGACCAGTAGCTGTAGTAGTAGAGGGGCTCCCACCAACCAGCATTGTAAGACTTGGAGACCAGTAGCTATAGTAGTAGAGGGACTCCCACCAACCAGCAAGATAAGACTTGGAGACCAGTAGCTATAGTAGTAGAGGGACTCCCACCAACCAGCATTGTAAGACTTGGAGACCAGTAGCTATAGTAGTAGAGGGACTCCCACCAACCAGCAGGATAAGACTTGGAGACCAGTAGTTACAGTAGTAGAGGGACTCCCACCAACCAGCATTGTAAGACTTGGAGACCAGTAGCTATAGCAGTAGAGGGACTCCCACGAACCAGCAGGATAAGACTTGGAGACCAGTAGCTATAGTAGTAGAGGGACTCCCACCAACCAGCAGAATAAGACTTGGAGACCAGTAGTTATAGTTGTAGAGGGACTCCCACCAACCAGCAGAATAAGACCTGGAGATCTGTAGCTATAGTAGTAGAGGGACTCCCACCAACCAGTGGGATAAGACTTGGAGACTAGTAGCTATAGTAGTAGAGGGTCTCCCACCAACCAGCAGGATAAGACTAGGAGACCAGTAGCTATAGAGGGCCCACCAACCAGCATAGTAGAGGGGCTCCCACCAACCAGCATTGTAAGACTCCCACCAACCAGCATGGAGACCAGTAGCTATAGTAGTAGAGGGACTCCCATAGTAGTAGAGGACCAACCAGCAAGATAAGACTAGGAGACCAGAACCAGCAGGATAGCTATAGTAGTAGAGGGACTCCCACCAACCAGCATTGTAAGACTTGGAGACCAGTAGCTATAGTAGTAGAGGGACTCCCACCAACCAGCAGGATAAGACTTGGAGACCAGTAGCTATAGTAGTAGAGGGACTCCCACCAACCAGCATTGTAAGACTTGGATACCAGTAGCTATAGCAGTAGAGGGACTCCCACGAACCAGCAGGATAAGACTTGGAGACCAGTAGTTATAGTTGTAGAGGGACTCCCACCAACCAGCAGAATAAGACCTGGAGATCTGTAGCTATAGTAGTAGAGGGTCTCCCACAAACCAGCAGGATAAGACTAGGAGACCAGTAGCTATAGTAGTAGAGGGGCTCCCACCAACCAGCATTGTAAGACTTGGAGACCAGTAGCTATAGTAGTAGAGGGACTCCCACCAACCAGCAAGATAAGACTTGGAGACCAGTAGCTATAGTAGTAGAGGGACTCCCACCAACCAGCATTGTAAGACTTGGAGACCAGTAGCTATAGTAGTAGAGGGACTCCCACCAACCAGCAGAATAAGACTTGGAGACCAGTAGTTATAGTTGTAGAGGGACTCCCACCAACCAGCAGGATAAGACCTGGAGATCTGTAGCTATAGTAGTAGAGGGACTCCCACCAACCAGTGGGAAAAGACTTGGAGACCAGTAGCTATAGTAGTAGAGGGACTCCCACCAACCAGTGGGATAAGACTTGGAGACCAGTAGCTTTAGCAGTAGAGGGACTCCCACCAACCAGCATTGTAAGACTTGGAGACTAGTAGCTATAGTAGTAGAGGGACTCCCACCAACTAGCAGAATAAGACTAGGAGACCAGTAGCTTTAGCAGTAGAGGGACTCCCACCAACCAGCATTGTAAGACTTGGAGACTAGTAGCTCTAGTAGTAGAGGGACTCCCACCAACTAGCAGAATAAGACTAGGAGACCAGTAGCTATAGCAGTAGAGGAACTCCCACCAACCAGTGGGAAAAGACTTGGAGACCAGTAGCTATAGTAGTAGAGGGACTCCCACCAACCAGTGGGATAAGACTTGGAGACCAGTAGCTATAGCATTAGAGGGACTACCACCAACCAGCATTGTAAGACTTGGAGACCAGTAGCTATAGTAGTAGAGGGACTCCCACCAACCAGCGGGATAAGACTTGGAGATCAGTAGCTATAGTAGTAGAGGGACTGCCACCAACCAGCAGAATAAGACTAGGAGACCAGTAGCTATAGTAGTAGAGGGACTCCCACCAACCAAAATTGTAAGACTTGGAGACTAGTATTTATAGTAGTAGAGGGACTCCCACCAACCAGCGGGATAAGACTTGGAGATCGGTAGCTATAGTAGTAGAGGGACTGCCACCAACCAGCAGAATAAGACTAGGAGACCAGTAGCTATAGCAGTAGAGGGACTCCCACCAACCAGTGGGATAAGATTTGGAGACCAGTAGCTATAGCAGTAGAGGGACTCCCACCAACCAGCAGGATAAGACTTGGAGACCAGTAGCTATAGTAGTAGAGGGACTCCCACCAACCAGCAGAATAAGACTTGGAGACCAGTAGTTATAGTTGTAGAGAGACTCCCACCAACCAGCAGGATAAGACCTGGAGATCTGTAGCTATAGTAGTAGAGGGACTCCCACCAACCAGCGGCATAAGACTTGGAGACCAGTAGCTATAGTAGTAGAGGGACTCCCACCAACCAGCAGGATAAGACTTGGAGACCAGTAGCTATAGTAGTAGAGGACTCCCACCAACCAGCAGGATAAGACTTGGAGACCAGTAGCTATTTTAGTAGAGGGACTCCACCAACCAGCGGCATAAGACTTGGAGACCAGTAGCTATAGTAGTAGAGGGACTCCCACCAACCAGCAGGATAAGACTGGAGACCAGTAGCTATAGTAGTAGAGGGATTTCCCATAGTATAAAGAGGGTCCAACCAGCAGGATAAGACTTGGAGACCAGTAGCTATAGTAGTAGAGGGACTCCCACCAACCAGCATTGTAAGACTTGGAGACCAGTAGCTATAGTAGTAGTGGAGCACTATAGTAGTAGAGGGACCCACCAACCAGCATTGTAGCTATAGACCCACCAACCACAGGATTGAAGACTATAAGTAGAGGGACAGTAGCTATAGTAGTAGAGGGACTCCCACCAACCAGCAGGATAAGACTTGGAGACCAGTAGCTATAGTAGTAGAGGGACTCCCACCAACCAGCATTGTAAGACTTGGAGACCAGTAGCTATAGAAGTAGAGGGACTCCCACCAACCAGCAGAATAAGACTAGGAGACCAGTAGCTATAGCAGTAGAGGGACTCCCACCAACCAGCATTGTAAGACTTGGAGACTAGTAGCTATAGTAGTAGAGGGACTCCCACCAACCAGCAGAATAAGACTAGGAGACCAGTAGCTATAGCAGTAGAGGGACTGCCACCAACCAGTGGAAAAAGACTTGGAGACTAGTAGCTATAGTAGTAGAGGGACTCCCACCAACCAGCGGGATAAGACTTGGAGATCAGTAGCTATAGTAGTAGAGGGACTGCCACCAACCAGCAGAATAAGACTAGGAGACCAGTAGCTATAGCAGTAGAGGGACTCCAACCAACCAAAATTGTAAGACTTGGAGACTAGTATTTATAGTAGTAGAGGGACTGCCGCACCAACCCAGCAGAATAAGACTAGGAGACCAGTAGCTATAGCAGTAGAGGGACTCCCACCAACCAGTGGGATAAGATTTGGAGACCAGTAGCTATAGCAGTAGAGGGACTCCCACCAACCAGCAGGATAAGACTTGGAGACCAGTAGCTATAGTAGTAGAGGGACTCCCACCAACCAGCAGAATAAGACTTGGAGACCAGTAGTTATAGTTGTAGAGGGACTCCCACCAACCAGCAGGATAAGACCTGGAGATCTGTAGCTATAGTAGTAGAGGGACTCCCACCAACCAGCGGCATAAGACTTGGAGACCAGTAGCTATAGTAGTAGAGGGATTCCCACCAACCAGCAGGATAAGACTTGGAGACCAGTAGCTATAGTAGTAGAGCGACTCCCACCAACCAGCAGGATAAGACTTGGAGACCAGTAGCTATTTTAGTAGAGGGACTCCCACCAACCAGCAGGATAAGACCTGGAGATCTGTAGCTATAGTAGTAGAGGGACTCCCACCAACCAGCGGCATAAGACTTGGAGACCAGTAGCTATAGTAGTAGAGGGATTCCCACCAACCAGCAGGATAAGACTTGGAGACCAGTAGCTATAGTAGTACAGGGACACCCACCAACCAGCATTGTAAGACTTTGAGACCAGTAGCTATAGTAGTAGAGGGACTCTCACCAACCAGCATTGTAAGACTTGGAGACCAGTAGCTATAGTAGTAGAGGGACTCCCACTAACCAGCAGGATAAGACCTGGTGACCAGTAGCTATAGTAGTAGAGGGACTCCCACCAACCAGCAGGATAAGACTTGGAGACCAGTAGCTATAGTAGTAGAAGGACTCCCACCAACCAGCAGAATAAGAATTGGAGACCAGTAGCTATAGTAGTAGAGGGACTCCCACCAACCAGCAGAATAAGAATTGGAGACCAGTAGCTATAGTAGTAGAGGGACTCCCACCAACCAGCAGGATAAGACTTGGAGACCAGTAGCTATAGTAGTAGAGGGACTCCACCAACCAGCATTGTAAGACTTGGAGACCAGTAGCTATAGTAGTAGAGGGACTCCCACCAACCAGCAGAATAAGAATTGGAGACCAGTAGCTATAGTAGTAGAGGGACTCCCACCAACCAGCAGAATAAGAATTGGAGACCAGTAGCTATAGTAGTAGAGGGACTCCCACCAACCAGCAGGATAAGACTTGGAGACCAGTAGCTATAGTAGTAGACTCCCACCACACAGGGACTCCACTATTATAGTAGAGGGACAACCAGCACGATAAGACTTGGAGACTAGTACTGTAGCTATAGTAGTAGAGGGACTCCCACCAACCAGCAGAATAAGACTAGGAGACCAGTAGCTATAGTAGTAGAGGGACTCCACCAACCCACTGGCGTAGCGGGGGCAGGGGGGGCTCCTGCACCGGGCGAAAAATTGCGGGGGGCGAAATCCTGGCGTCCGCGGAATGCGCCGCCGCCGCCTTAGGAAAGGCCGCGGCTTTGGCCTAGCTCTGGAGCTGTCGGCCATCTTGGTACACCCGGCGGCGGCGCGCCTGGTTGGCTGGTGGAACTGTCTGTCTCCCTTGATGTGGGAGTGGCGGGAAACACCAGCTAACCAGGCAGAAGGGCGCGCTGATTGGCCTGGAACATGTGTTTGTTTACAGCGCGGCGGCATCTCCATCTCCAGCAAGGTAAGTGGGGGGGGTCGGTGTAAATCTAAAGGGGTGCTCTGCCTGATCTCCACCTATCCACCTCAGAGCCTGTCATTTTAGTTAAACTGCTGGGACTTGTAGTTCTCCATCTTCTCCGGGGGCTCATGGAGATTGGAGAACTACAAGTCCCAGCAGGTTATACATTATCATACAATAAGGCTCTGAGGTGGATGGGTGTGGATTGCATGCACCTAAACCCCAGGAGAGGATGTCCGGACACCCATCCATCTCGGAGCCTTATATTATAACCTGCTGGGACTTGTAGTTCTCCATCGTCTCCTGGGGCTCAGGTGCATGCGATCCACCATCTATGGGACTACAAGTCCCAGCAGTAAGAAAAACTGAACAAAGATGGTGGATTGCATGCACCCGAGCCCCAGGAGACGATGGAGAACTACAAGTCCCAGCAGGTTATAATATAAAGCTCCGAGGTGGATAGATGTCTGGACAGTGACAATTGGTGGCACAGTGGTGACAATTGGTGGCACAGTGGTGACGATTGGTGGCACAGTGGTGACAATTGGTGGCACAGTGGTGACAATTGGTGGCACAGTGGTGACAATTGATGGCATGGTACAGTGACTGCATTTGATGGCATGGCGCCCTGTGATTGGGCGTATGTGGTTATGCGCTAGCGCCGGGGGGGGGGGGGGGGGGGGCGAAAAAAAAGTTCTGCCCCGGGCGCCCATAACTCTGGTTACGCCACTGCACCAACCAGCAGGATAAGACTTGGATACCAGTAGCTATAGTAGTAGAGGGACTCCCACCAACCAGCAGGATAAGACTTGGAGACCAGTAGCTATAGTAGTAGAGGGATTCCCACCAACCAGCAGGATAAGACTTGGAGACCAGTAGCTATAGTAGTAGAGGGACTCCACCAACCAGCATTGTAAGACTTGGAGACCAGTAGCTATAGAAGTAGAGGGACTCCCACCAACCAGCAGAATAAGACTTGGAGACCAGTAGCTATAGTAGTAGTGGAGCACTCCCACCAACCAGCATTATAAGACTTGAAGACCAGTAGCTATAGTAGTAGAGGGACTCCCACCAACCAGCAGGATAAGACTTGGAGACCAGTAGCTATAGTAGTAGAGGGACTCCCACCAACCAGCATTGTAAGACTTGGAGACCAGTAGCTATAGAAGTAGAGGGACTCCCACCAACCAGCAGAATAAGACTAGGAGACCAGTAGCTATAGCAGTAGAGGGACTCCCACCAACCAGCATTGTAAGACTTGGAGACTAGTAGCTATAGTAGTAGAGGGACTCCCACCAACCAGCAGAATAAGACTAGGAGACCAGTAGCTATAGCAGTAGAGGGACTGCCACCAACCAGTGGAAAAAGACTTGGAGACTAGTAGCTATAGTAGTAGAGGGACTCCCACCAACCAGCAGGATAAGACTTGGAGATCAGTAGCTATAGTAGTAGAGGGACTGCCACCAACCAGCAGAATAAGACTAGGAGACCAGTAGCTATAGCAGTAGAGGGACTCCAACCAACCAAAATTGTAAGACTTGGAGACTAGTATTTATAGTAGTAGAGGGACTGCCACCAACCAGCAGAATAAGACTAGGAGACCAGTAGCTATAGCAGTAGAGGGACTCCCACCAACCAGTGGGATAAAATTTGGAGACCAGTAGCTATAGCAGTAGAGGGACTCCCACCAACCAGCAGGATAAGACTTGGAGACCAGTAGCTATAGTAGTAGAGGGACTCCCACCAACCAGCAGAATAAGACTTGGAGACCAGTAGTTATAGTTGTAGAGGGACTCCCACCAACCAGCAGGATAAGACCTGGAGATCTGTAGCTATAGTAGTAGAGGGACTCCCACCAACCAGCGGCATAAGACTTGGAGACCAGTAGCTATAGTAGTAGAGGGATTCCCACCAACCAGCAGGATAAGACTTGGAGACCAGTAGCTATAGTAGTAGAGCGACTCCCACCAACCAGCAGGATAAGACTTGGAGACCAGTAGCTATTTTAGTAGAGGGACTCCCACCAACCAGCAGGATAAGACCTGGAGATCTGTAGCTATAGTAGTAGAGGGACTCCCACCAACCAGCGGTATAAGACTTGGAGACCAGTAGCTATAGTAGTAGAGGGATTCCCACCAACCAGCAGGATAAGACTTGGAGACCAGTAGCTATAGTAGTACAGGGACACCCACCAACCAGCATTGTAAGACTTTGAGACCAGTAGCTATAGTAGTAGAGGGACTCCCACCAACCAGCATTGTAAGACTTGGAGACCAGTAGCTATAGTAGTAGAGGGACTCCCACTAACCAGCAGGATAAGACCTGGTGACCAGTAGCTATAGTAGTAGAGGGACTCCCACCAACCAGCAGGATAAGACTTGGAGACCAGTAGCTATAGTAGTAGAGGGACTCCCACCAACCAGCAGAATAAGAATTGGAGACCAGTAGCTATAGTAGTAGAGGGACTCCCACCAACCAGCAGAATAAGAATTGGAGACCAGTAGCTATAGTAGTAGAGGGACTCCCACCAACCAGCATTGTAAGACTTGGAGACCAGTAGCTATAGTAGTAGAGGGACTCCCACTAACCAGCAGGATAAGACCTGGTGACCAGTAGCTATAGTAGTAGAGGGACTCCCACCAACCAGCAAGATAAGACTTGGAGACCAGTAGCTATAGTAGTAGAGGGACTCCCACCAACCAGCATTGTAAGACTTGGAGACCAGTAGCTATAGTAGTAGAGGGACTCCCACCAACCAGCAGGATAAGACTTGGAGACCAGTAGCTACAGTAGTAGAGGGACTCCCACCAACCAGCATTGTAAGACTTGGAGACCAGTAGCTATAGCAGTAGAGGGACTCCCACGAACCAGCAGGATAAGACTTGGAGACCAGTAGCTATAGTAGTAGAGGGACTCCCACCAACCAGCAGAATAAGACTTGGAGACCAGTAGTTATAGTTGTAGAGGGACTCCCACCAACCAGCAGAATAAGACCTGGAGATCTGTAGCTAAAGTAGTAGAGGGACTCCCACCAACCAGTGGGATAAGACTTGGAGACTAGTAGCTATAGTAGTAGAGGGTCTCCCACCAACCAGCAGGATAAGACTAGGAGACCAGTAGCTATAGTAGTAGAGGGGCTCCCACCAACCAGCATTGTAAGACTTGGAGACCAGTAGCTATAGTAGTAGAGGGACTCCCACCAACCAGCAAGATAAGACTAGGAGACCAGTAGCTATAGTAGTAGAGGGACTCCCACCAACCAGCATTGTAAGACTTGGAGACCAGTAGCTATAGTAGTAGAGGGACTCCCACCAACCAGCAGGATAAGACTTGGAGACCAGTAGCTATAGTAGTAGAGGGACTCCCACCAACCAGCATTGTAAGACTTGGAGACCAGTAGTTATAGTTGTAGAGGGACTCCCACCAACCAGCAGAATAAGACCTGGAGATCTGTAGCTATAGTAGTAGAGGGTCTCCCACAAACCAGCAGGATAAGACTAGGAGACCAGTAGCTATAGTAGTAGAGGGGCTCCCACCAACCAGCATTGTAAGACTTGGAGACCAGTAGCTATAGTAGTAGAGGGACTTCCACCAACCAGCAAGATAAGACTTGGAGACCAGTAGCTATAGTAGTAGAGGGACTCCCACCAACCAGCATTGTAAGACTTGGAGACCAGTAGCTATAGTAGTAGAGGGACTCCCACCAACCAGCAGAATAAGACTTGGAGACCAGTAGTTATAGTTGTAGAGGGACTCCCACCAACCAGCAGGATAAGACCTGGAGATCTGTAGCTATAGTAGTAGAGGGACTCCCACCAACCAGTGGGAAAAGACTTGGAGACCAGTAGCTATAGTAGTAGAGGGACTCCCACCAACCAGTGGGATAAGACTTGGAGACCAGTAGCTTTAGCAGTAGAGGGACTCCCACCAACCAGCATTGTAAGACTTGGAGACTAGTAGCTATAGTAGTAGAGGGACTCCCACCAACTAGCAGAATAAGACTAGGAGACCAGTAGCTTTAGCAGTAGAGGGACTCCCACCAACCAGCATTGTAAGACTTGGAGACTAGTAGCTATAGTAGTAGAGGGACTCCCACCAACTAGCAGAATAAGACTAGGAGACCAGTAGCTATAGCAGTAGAGGAACTCCCACCAACCAGTGGGAAAAGACTTGGAGACCAGTAGTAGCTATAGTAGTAGAGGGACTCCCACCAACCAGTGGGATAAGACTTGGAGACCAGTAGCTATAGCATTAGAGGGACTACCACCAACCAGCATTGTAAGACTTGGAGACCAGTAGCTATAGTAGTAGAGGGACTCCCACCAACCAGCGGGATAAGACTTGGAGATCAGTAGCTATAGTAGTAGAGGGACTGCCACCAACCAGCAGAATAAGACTAGGAGACCAGTAGCTATAGTAGTAGAGGGACTCCCACCAACCAAAATTGTAAGACTTGGAGACTAGTATTTATAGTAGTAGATGGACTCCCACCAACCAGCGGGATAAGACTTGGAGATCGGTAGCTATAGTAGTAGAGGGACTGCCACCAACCAGCAGAATAAGACTAGGAGACCAGTAGCTATAGCAGTAGAGGGACTCCCACCAACCAGTGGGATAAGATTTGGAGACCAGTAGCTATAGCAGTAGAGGGACTCCCACCAACCAGCAGGATAAGACTTGGAGACCAGTAGCTATAGTAGTAGAGGGACTCCCACCAACCAGCAGAATAAGACTTGGAGACCAGTAGTTATAGTTGTAGAGAGACTCCCACCAACCAGCAGGATAAGACCTGGAGATCTGTAGCTATAGTAGTAGAGGGACTCCCACCAACCAGCGGCATAAGACTTGGAGACCAGTAGCTATAGTAGTAGAGGGACTCCCACCAACCAGCAGGATAAGACTTGGAGACCAGTAGCTATAGTAGTAGAGCGACTCCCACCAACCAGCAGGATAAGACTTGGAGACCAGTAGCTATTTTAGTAGAGGGACTCCCACCAACCAGCGGCATAAGACTTGGAGACCAGTAGCTATAGTAGTAGAGGGACTCCCACCAACCAGCAGGATAAGACCTGGAGACCAGTAGCTATAGTAGTAGAGGGATTCCCACCAACCAGCAGGATAAGACTTGGAGACCAGTAGCTATAGTAGTAGAGGGACTCCCACCAACCAGCATTGTAAGACTTGGAGACCAGTAGCTATAGTAGTAGTGGAGCACTCCCACCAACCAGCATTGTAAGACTTGAAGACCAGTAGCTATAGTAGTAGAGGGACTCCCACCAACCAGCAGGATAAGACTTGGAGACCAGTAGCTATAGTAGTAGAGGGACTCCCACCAACCAGCATTGTAAGACTTGGAGACCAGTAGCTATAGAAGTAGAGGGACTCCCACCAACCAGCAGAATAAGACTAGGAGACCAGTAGCTATAGCAGTAGAGGGACTCCCACCAACCAGCATTGTAAGACTTGGAGACTAGTAGCTATAGTAGTAGAGGGACTCCCACCAACCAGCAGAATAAGACTAGGAGACCAGTAGCTATAGCAGTAGAGGGACTGCCACCAACCAGTGGAAAAAGACTTGGAGACTAGTAGCTATAGTAGTAGAGGGACTCCCACCAACCAGCGGGATAAGACTTGGAGATCAGTAGCTATAGTAGTAGAGGGACTGCCACCAACCAGCAGAATAAGACTAGGAGACCAGTAGCTATAGCAGTAGAGGGACTCCAACCAACCAAATTGTAAGACTTGGAGACTAGTATTTATAGTAGTAGAGGGACTGCCACCAACCAGCAGAATAAGACTAGGAGACCAGTAGCTATAGCAGTAGAGGGACTCCCACCAACCAGTGGGATAAGATTTGGAGACCAGTAGCTATAGCAGTAGAGGGACTCCCACCAACCAGCAGGATAAGACTTGGAGACCAGTAGCTATAGTAGTAGAGGGACTCCCACCAACCAGCAGAATAAGACTTGGAGACCAGTAGTTATAGTTGTAGAGGGACTCCCACCAACCAGCAGGATAAGACCTGGAGATCTGTAGCTATAGTAGTAGAGGGACTCCCACCAACCAGCGGCATAAGACTTGGAGACCAGTAGCTATAGTAGTAGAGGGATTCCCACCAACCAGCAGGATAAGACTTGGAGACCAGTAGCTATAGTAGTAGAGCGACTCCCACCAACCAGCAGGATAAGACTTGGAGACCAGTAGCTATTTTAGTAGAGGGACTCCCACCAACCAGCAGGATAAGACCTGGAGATCTGTAGCTATAGTAGTAGAGGGACTCCCACCAACCAGCGGCATAAGACTTGGAGACCAGTAGCTATAGTAGTAGAGGGATTCCCACCAACCAGCAGGATAAGACTTGGAGACCAGTAGCTATAGTAGTACAGGGACACCCACCAACCAGCATTGTAAGACTTTGAGACCAGTAGCTATAGTAGTAGAGGGACTCCCACCAACCAGCATTGTAAGACTTGGAGACCAGTAGCTATAGTAGTAGAGGGACTCCCACTAACCAGCAGGATAAGACCTGGTGACCAGTAGCTATAGTAGTAGAGGGACTCCCACCAACCAGCAGGATAAGACTTGGAGACCAGTAGCTATAGTAGTAGAGGGACTCCCACCAACCAGCAGAATAAGAATTGGAGACCAGTAGCTATAGTAGTAGAGGGACTCCCACCAACCAGCAGAATAAGAATTGGAGACCAGTAGCTATAGTAGTAGAGGGACTCCCACCAACCAGCAGGATAAGACTTGGAGACCAGTAGCTATAGTAGTAGAGGGACTCCACCAACCAGCATTGTAAGACTTGGAGACCAGTAGCTATAGTAGTAGAGGGACTCCCACCAACCAGCAGAATAAGAATTGGAGACCAGTAGCTATAGTAGTAGAGGGACTCCCACCAACCAGCAGAATAAGAATTGGAGACCAGTAGCTATAGTAGTAGAGGGACTCCCACCAACCAGCAGGATAAGACTTGGAGACCAGTAGCTATAGTAGTAGAGGGACTCCACCAACCAGCACGATAAGACTTGGAGACTAGTACTGTAGCTATAGTAGTAGAGGGACTCCCACCAACCAGCAGAATAAGACTAGGAGACCAGTAGCTATAGTAGTAGAGGGACTCCACCAACCCACTGGCGTAGCGGGGGCAGGGGGGGCTCCTGCACCGGGCGAAAAATTGCGGGGGGCGAAATCCTGGCGTCCGCGGAATGCGCCGCCGCCGCCTTAGGAAAGGCCGCGGCTTTGGCCTAGCTCTGGAGCTGTCGGCCATCTTGGTACACCCGGCGGCGGCGCGCCTGGTTGGCTGGTGGAACTGTCTGTCTCCCTTGATGTGGGAGTGGCGGGAAACACCAGCTAACCAGGCAGAAGGGCGCGCTGATTGGCCTGGAACATGTGTTTGTTTACAGCGCGGCGGCATCTCCATCTCCAGCAAGGTAAGTGGGGGGGGGTCGGTGTAAATCTAAAGGGGTGCTCTGCCTGATCTCCACCTATCCACCTCAGAGCCTGTCATTTTAGTTAAACTGCTGGGACTTGTAGTTCTCCATCTTCTCCGGGGGCTCATGGAGATTGGAGAACTACAAGTCCCAGCAGGTTATACATTATCATACAATAAGGCTCTGAGGTGGATGGGTGTGGATTGCATGCACCTAAACCCCAGGAGAAGATGGAGAACTACAAGTCCCAGCAGGTTATAATATAAGGCTCCGAGGTGGATGGATGTCCGGACACCCATCCATCTCGGAGCCTTATATTATAACCTGCTGGGACTTGTAGTTCTCCATCGTCTCCTGGGGCTCAGGTGCATGCGATCCACCATCTATGGGACTACAAGTCCCAGCAGTAAGAAAAACTGAACAAAGATGGTGGATTGCATGCACCCGAGCCCCAGGAGACGATGGAGAACTACAAGTCCCAGCAGGTTATAATATAAAGCTCCGAGGTGGATAGATGTCTGGACAGTGACAATTGGTGGCACAGTGGTGACAATTGTGACAGTGGCATTGGTGGCACAGTGGTGACAATTGGTGGCATGTGTACAGTGGCAGTGACTGCATTTGATGGCATGGCGCCCTGTGATTGGGCGTATGTGGTTATGCGCTAGCGCCGGGGGGGGGGGGGGGCGAAAAAAAAGTTCTGCCCCGGGCGCCCATAACTCTGGTTACGCCACTGCACCAACCAGCAGGATAAGACTTGGATACCAGTAGCTATAGTAGTAGAGGGACTCCCACCAACCAGCAGGATAAGACTTGGAGACCAGTAGCTATAGTAGTAGAGGGATTCCCACCAACCAGCAGGATAAGACTTGGAGACCAGTAGCTATAGTAGTAGAGGGACTCCCACCAACCAGCATTGTAAGACTTGGAGACCAGTAGCTATAGAAGTAGAGGGACTCCCACCAACCAGAATAAGCAGAATAAGACTTGGAGACCAGTAGCTATAGTAGTAGTGGAGCACTCCCACCAACCAGCATTGTAAGACTTGAAGACCAGTAGCTATAGTAGTAGAGGGGACTCCCACCAACCAGCAGGATAAGACTTGGAGACCAGTAGCTATAGTAGTAGAGGGACTCCCACCAACCAGCATTGTAAGACTTGGAGACCAGTAGCTATAGTAGTAGAGGGACTCCCACCAACCAGCAGAATAAGACTAGGAGACCAGTAGCTATAGCAGTAGAGGGACTCCCACCAACCAGCATTGTAAAAAGACTTGGAGACTAGTAGCTATAGTAGTAGAGGGACTCCCACCAACCAGCATTGTAAGACTAGGAGACCAGTAGCTATAGTAGTAGAGGGACTGCCACTAACCAGCAGGATAAGACCTGGAGACCAGTAGCTATAGTAGTCAAGGGACTCCACCAACCAGAGGATAAGACTTGGAGACAGTAGCTATAGTAGTAGAGGGACTGCCACAACCAGCAGAATAAGACTTGAGACCAGTAGCTATAGTAGTAGAGGGACTCCCACCAACCAGCAGAATTGTAAGACTAGGAGACCAGTAGCTATAGTAGTAGAGGGACTCCCACCAACCAGCAGGATAAGACTTGGAGACCAGTAGCTATAGTAGTAGAGGGACTCCCACCAACCAGCAGGATAAGACTTGGAGACTAGTACAGTAGCTATAGTAGTAGAGGGACTCCCACCAACCAGCAGACATAAGACTTGGAGACCAGTAGCTATAGTAGTAGAGGGACTCCCACCAACCAGCAGAATAAGAATTGGAGACCAGTAGCTATAGTAGTAGAGGGACTCACAACCAGCAGGATAAGACTAGGAGACCAGTAGCTATAGTAGTAGAGGGACTCACCAACCAGCACGATAAGACTTGGAGACTAGTACTGTAGCTATAGTAGTAGAGGGACTCCCACCAACCAGCAGAATAAGACTAGGAGACCAGTAGCTATAGTAGTAGAGGGACTCCACCAACCACTGGCGTAGCGGGGGCAAGGGGGGGCTCCTGCACCGGGCGAAAAATTGCGGGGGGCGAAATCCTGGCGTCCGCGGAATGCGCCGCCCGGCCGCCTTAGGAAAGGCCACGGCTTTGGCCTAGCTCTGGAGCTGTCGGCCATCTTTGGTACACCCGGCGGCCGGCGCGCTAGGTTGGCTGGTGGAACTGTCTGTCTCCCTTGATTTGGAGTGGCGGGAAACACCAGTCCAACCAGGCAGAAGGGCGCGCTGATTGGCCTGGAAAATGTGTTTGTTTACAGCGCGGGGGCATCTCCATCTCCAGCAAGGTAAGTGGGGGGGGTCGGTGTAATCTAAAGGGGTGCTCTGCCTGATCTCCACCTATCCACCTCAGAGCCTGTCATTTTAGTAAACTGCTGGACTTGTAGTTCTCCATCTTCTCGGGGGCTCATGGAGATTGGAGAACTACAAGTCCCAGCAGGTTATATATTATCTACAATAAGGCTCTGAGGTGGATGGGTGTGGATTGCATGCACCTAAACCCCAGGAGAGGATGTCGGACACCCATCCATCTCGGAGCCTTATATTATAACTGCTGGGACTTGTATTTCTCCATCGTCTCCTGGGGCTCAGGTGCATGCGATCCACCATCTATGGGAATACAAGTCCCAGCAGTAAGAAAAACTGAACAAAGATGGTGGATTGCATGCACCCGAGCCAGAGGACGATGGAGAACTACAAGTCCCAGCAGGTTATAATATAAAGCTCCGAGTGGATAGATGTCTGGACAGTGACAATTGGTGGCACAGTGGTGACAATTGGTGGCACAGTGGTGACGATTGGTGGCACAGTGGTGACAATTGGTGGCACAGTGGTGACAATTGGTGGCACAGTGGGTGACAATTGATGGCATGGTACAGTGACTGCATTTGATGGCATGGCGCCTGTGATTGGGGTATGTGGTTATGCGCTAGCGCTGGGGGGGGGGGGGGGGGGGGGGGCGAAAAAAAGTTCTGCACGGGCGCCCATAACTCTGGTTACGCCATGCACCAACCAGGAGGTAAGACTTGGATACCAGTAGCTATAGTAGTAGAGGGACTCCCACCAACCAGAGAGATAAGACTTGGAGACCAGTAGCTATAGTAGTAGAGGGACTCCCACCAACCAGCAGGATAAGACCTGGAGACCAGTAGCTATAGTAGTAGAGGATTCACCAACCAGCAGGATAAGACTTGGAGACCAGTAGCTATAGTAGTAGAGGGACTCCCACCACACCAGCATTGTAAGACTTGGAGACCAGTAGCTATAGAAGTAGGGGACTCCCACCAAACAGAGAATAAGACTTGGGAGACCAGTAGCTATAGTAGTAGAGGGACTCCACCAACCACAGAATAAGACTAGGAGACCAGTAGCTATAGCAGTAGAGGGACTGCCACCACCAGTGGAAAAAGACTTGGAGACCAGTAGCTATAGTAGTAGAGGGACTCCACCAACCAGTGGGATAAGACTTGGAGACCAGTATCTATAGCAATAGAGGGACTCCCACCAACCAGCATTGTAAGACTTGGAGACTAGTATTTATAGTAGTAGAGGGACTGCCACCAACCAGCAGAATACGACTAGGAGACCAGTAGCTATAGTAGTAGAGGGACTCCCACCAACCAGTGGGATAAGATTTGGAGACCAGTAGCTATAGCAGTAGAGGACCTACCAACCAGCAGGATAAGACTAGGAGACCAGTAGCTATAGTATTAGAGGGACTCCCACCACCACGCAGGAATAAGATTGGAGACCAGTAGTTATAGTTGTAGAGGGACTCCCACCAACCAGCAGGATAAGACTGGAGATCTGTAGCTATAGTAGTGAGGGGACTCCCACCAACCAGCGGCATAAGACTTGGAGACCAGTAGCTATAGTAGTAGAGGGATTCCCACCAACCAGCAGGATAAGACTTGAGACCAGTAGCTATAGTAGTACAGGGACTCCCACCAACCAGCATTGTAAGACTTGGAGACCAGTAGCTATATAGTAGAGGGACTCCCACCAACCAGCATTGTAAGACTTGGAGACACTAGTAGCTATAGTAGTAGAGGGACTCCCACTACCAGCAGGATAAGACTGGAGACCAGTAGCTATAGTAGTAGAGGGACTCCCACCAACCAGCAGGATAAGACTTGGAGACCAGTAGCTATAGTAGTAGAGGGACTCCCACCAACCAGCAGAATAAGAATTGGAGACCAGTAGCTATAGTAGTAGAGGGACTCCCACCAACCAGCAGAATAAGATTGGAGACCAGTAGCTATAGTAGTAAGGGACTCCCACCAACCAGCAGGATAAGACTTGGAGACCAGTAGCTATAGTAGAAGAGGGACTCCAACCAACCAGCACGATAAGACTTGGAGACTAGTACTGTAGCTATAGTAGTAGAGGGACTCCACCAACAGCAAGATAGACTTGGAGACTAGTAGCTATAGTAGTAGAGGGATCCCACCAACCAGCAGGATAGACTTGGAGACCAGTAGCTATAGTAGTAGAGGGACCCCACCAACAGCAGAATAAGACTAGGAGACCAGTAGCTATAGTAGTAGAGGGACTCCCACCAACCAGCATTGTAAGACTTGGAGACTAGTATTATGTAGTAGAGGGGACTGCCACCAACCAGCAGAATAAGACTAGGAGACCAGTAGCTATAGTAGTAGAGGGACTCCCCACCAACCAGTGGGATAAGATTTGGAGACCAGTAGCTATAGCAGTAGAGGGACTCCCACCAACCAGCAGGATAAGACTAGGAACCAGTAGTATAGTATTAGAAGGGACTCTCACCAACCAGCAGAATAGACTGGAGACCAGTAGTTATAGTTGTAGAGGGACTCACCAACCAGCAGGATAAGACCTGGAGATCTGTAGCTATAGTAGTAGAGGGACTCACCAACCAACCAGCGGCATAAGACTTGGAGACCAGTAGCTATAGTAGTAGAGGGATTCCCACCAACAGCAGGAAAAGCTTGGAGACCGTAGCTATAGTAGTACAGGGACTCCCACCAACCACATTGTAAGACTTGGAGACCAGTAGCTATAGTAGTAGAGGGACTCCCACCAACCAGCATTGTAAGACTTGGAGACCAGTAGCTATAGTAGTAGAGGGACTCCACTAACCAGCAGGATAAGACCTGGAGACCAGTAGCTATAGTAGTAGAGGGACTCCCA
Source organism: Rana kukunoris (assembly GCA_029574335.1). NCBI lineage: Eukaryota > Metazoa > Chordata > Amphibia > Anura > Ranidae > Rana > Rana kukunoris. Next base: position 17,384,721 of record CM056050.1, on the reverse strand, counting down.
CCAACCAGAGCAGGATAAGACTTGGAGACAGTAGCTATAGTAGTGAGGGACTCCCACCAACCAGAGAATAAAGAATTGGAGACAGTAGCTATAGTAGTAGAGGGACTCCCACCAACCAGCAGAATAAGAATTGGAGACCAGTAGCTATAGTAGTAGAGGGACTCCCGCCAACCAGCAGGAAGACTTGGAGACCAGTAGCTATAGTAGTAGAGGGACTACACAACCAGCACGATAAGACTTGGAGACTAGTACTGTAGCTATAGTAGTAGAGGGACTCCACCAACCAGCAAGATAAGATTGGAGACTAGTAGCTATAGTAGTAGAGGGACTCCCACCAACCAGCAGGATAAGACTTGGAGACCAGTAGCTATAGTAGTAGAGGGACTCCACCAACCAGCACGATAAGACTTGGAGACTAGTACTGTAGCTATAGTAGTAGAGGGACTCCCACCAACCAGCAGAATAAGACTAGGAGACCAGTAGCTATAGTAGTAGAGGGACTCCACCAACCAGCATTGTAAGACTTGGAGACTAGTAGCTATAGTAGTAGAGACTCCCACCAACCAGCAGAATAAGACTAGGAGACCAGTAGCTATAGCAGTAGAGGGACTGCCACCAACCAGTGGAAAAAGACTTGGAGACTAGTAGCTATAGTAGTAAGGGACTCCCACCAACCAGCGGATAAGACTTGGAGATCAGTAGCTATAGTAGTAGAGGGACTGCCACCAACCAGCAGAATAAGACTAGGAGACCAGTAGCTATAGCAGTAGAGGGACTCCAACCAACCAAAATTGTAAGACTTGGAGACTAGTATTTATAGTAGTAGAGGGACTGCCACCAACCAGCAGAATAAGACTAGGAGACCAGTAGCTATAGCAGTAGAGGGACTCCCACCAACCAGTGGGATAAGATTTGGAGACCAGTAGCTATAGCAGTAGAGGGACTCCCCACCAACCAGCAGGATAAGACTTGGAGACCAGTAGCTATAGTAGTAGAGGGACTCCACCCAACCAGCAGAATAAGACTTGGAGACCAGTAGTTATAGTTGTAGAGGGACTCCCACCAACCAGCAGGATAAGACCTGGAGATCTGTAGCTATAGTAGTAGAGGGACTCCCCACCACCAGCGGCATAAGACTTGGAGACCAGTAGCTATAGTAGTAGAGGGATTCCCACCAACCAGCAGGATAAGACTTGGAGACCAGTAGCTATAGTAGTAGAGCGACTCCCACCAACCAGCAGGATAAGACTTGGAGACCAGTAGCTATTTTAGTAGAGGGACTCCCACCAACCAGCAGATAAGACCTGGAGATCTGTAGCTATAGTAGTAGAGGGACTCCCACCAACCAGCAGGTAAGACTTGGAGACCAGTAGCTATAGTAGTAGAGGGATTCCCACCAACCAGCAGGATAAGACTTGGAGACCAGTAGCTATAGTAGTACAGGGACACCCACCAACCAGCATTGTAAGACTTTGAGAGACCAGTAGCTATAGTAGTAGAGGGACTCCCACCAACCAGCATTGTAAGACTTGGAGACCAGTAGCTATAGTAGTAGAGGGACTCCCCCACATAACCAGCAGATAAGACCTGGTGACCAGTAGCTATAGTAGTAGAGGGACTCCCACCAACCAGCAGGATAAGACTTGGAGACCAGTAGCTATAGTAGTAGAGGGACTCCCACCAACCAGCAGAATAAGAATTGGAGACCAGTAGCTATAGTAGTAGAGGGACTCCCACCAACCAGCAGAATAAGAATTGGAGACCAGTAGCTATAGTAGTAGAGGGACTCCCACCAACCAGCAGGATAAGACTTGGAGACCAGTAGCTATAGTAGTAGAGGGACTCCACCAACCAGCATTGTAAGACTTGGAGACCAGTAGCTATAGTAGTAGAGGGACTCCCACCAACCAGCAGAATAAGATTGGAGACCAGTAGCTATAGTAGTAGAGGGACTCCCCCAACCAGCAGAATAAGAATTGGAGACCAGTAGCTATAGTAGTAGAGGGACTCCCACCAACCAGCAGGATAAGACTTGGAGACCAGTAGCTATAGTAGTAGAGGGACTCCACCAACCAGCACGATAAGACTTGGAGACTAGTACTGTAGCTATAGTAGTAGAGGGACTCCCACCAACCAGCAGAATAAGACTAGGAGACCAGTAGCTATAGTAGTAGAGGGACTCCACCAACCCACTGGCGTAGCGGGGGCAGGGGGGGCTCCTGCACCGGCGAAAAATTGCGGGGGGCGAAATCCTGGCGTCCGCGGAATGCGCCGCCGCCGCCTTAGGAAAGGCCGCGGCTTTGGCCTAGCTCTGGAGCTGTCGGCCATCTTGGTACACCCGGCGGCGGCGGCGCCTGGTTGGCTGGTGGAACTGTCTGTCTCCCTTGATGTGGGAGTGGCGGGAAACACCAGCTACCAGGCAGAAGGGCGCGCTGATTGGCCTGGAACATGTGTTTGTTTACAGCGCGGCGGCATCTCCATCTCCAGCAAGGTAAGTGGGGGGGGGTCGGTGTAAATCTAAAGGGGTGCTCTGCCTGATCTCCACCTATCCACCTCAGAGCCTGTCATTTTAGTTAAACTGCTGGGACTTGTAGTTCTCCATCTTCTCCGGGGGCTCATGGAGATTGGAGAACTACAAGTCCCAGCAGGTTATACATTATCATACAATAAGGCTCTGAGGTGGATGGGTGTGGATTGCATGCACCTAAACCCCAGGAGAAGATGGAGAACTACAAGTCCCAGCAGGTTATAATATAAGGCCCGAGGTGGATGATGTCCGGACACCCATCCATCTCGGAGCCTTATATTAATAACCTGCTGGGACTTGTAGTTCTCCATCGTCTCCTGGGGCTCAGGTGCATGCGATCCACCATCTATGGGACTACAAGTCCCAGCAGTAAGAAAAACTGAACAAAGATGGTGGATTGCATGCACCCGAGCCCCAGGAGACGATGGAGAACTACAAGTCCCAGCAGGTTATAATATAAAGCTCCGAGGTGGATAGATGTCTGGACAGTGACAATTGGTGGCACAGTGGTGACAATTGGTGGCATGGTACAGTGACTGCATTTGATGGCATGGCGCCCTGTGATTGGGCGTATGTGGTTATGCGCTAGCGCCGGGGGGGGGGGGGGGGGGGGCGAGGGGGGGGGGGGCGAAAAAAAAGTTCTGCCCCGGGCGCCCATAACTCTGGTTACGCCACTGCACCAACCAGCAGGATAAGACTTGGATACCAGTAGCTATAGTAGTAGAGGGACTCCCACCAACCAGCAGGATAAGACTTGGAGACCAGTAGCTATAGTAGTAGAGGGATTCCCACCAACCAGCAGGATAAGACTTGGAGACCAGTAGCTATAGTAGTAGAGGGACTCCCACCAACCAGCATTGTAAGACTTGGAGACCAGTAGCTATAGAAGTAGAGGGACTCCCACCAACCAGCAGAATAAGACTTGGAGACCAGTAGCTATAGTAGTAGTGGAGCACTCCCACCAACCAGCATTGTAAGACTTGAAGACCAGTAGCTATAGTAGTAGAGGGACTCCCACCAACCAGCAGGATAAGACTTGGAGACCAGTAGCTATAGTAGTAGAGGGACTCCCACCAACCAGCATTGTAAGACTTGGAGACCAGTAGCTATAGTAGTAGAGGGACTCCCACCAACCAGCAGAATAAGACTAGGAGACCAGTAGCTATAGCAGTAGAGGGACTGCCACCAACCAGTGGAAAAAGACTTGGAGACTAGTAGCTATAGTAGTAGAGGGACTCCCACCAACCAGCATTGTAAGACTTGGAGACCAGTAGCTATAGTAGTAGAGGGACTCCCACTAACCCAGCAGATAAGACCTGGTGACTCAGTAGCTATAGTAGTAGAAGGGACTCCCACCAACCAGCAGGATAAGACTTGGAGACCAGTAGCTATAGTAGTAGAGGGACTCCCACAACCAGCAGAATAAGAATTGGAGACCAGTAGCTAGAGTAATTAGTAGGGACTCCCACCAACCAGCAGAATAAGAATTGGAGACCAGTAGCTATAGTAGTAGAGGGACTCCCACCAACCAGCAGTATAAGACTTGGAGACCAGTAGCTATAGTAGTAGAGGGACTCCACCAACCAGCACGATAAGACTTGGAGACTAGTACTGTAGCTATAGTAGTAGAGGGACTCCCACCAACCAGCAGAATAAGACTAGGAGACCAGTAGCTATAGTAGTAGAGGGACTCCACCACCCACTGGCGTAGCGGGGGCAGGGGGGCTCCTGCACAACGGGCGAAAAATTGCGGGGGGCGAAATCCTGGCGTCCGCGGAATGCGCCGCCGCCAGCCTTAGAAAGGCCACGGCTTTGGCCTAAGCTCTGGAGCTAGTCGGCCATCTTGGTACCAAGAGCAACCCCGGCGGCGGCGTGGCGCCTGGTTGCTGGTGAACTTGTCTGTCTCCCTTGATAGTGGAGATGGCGGGAAACACCAGCCAAACCAGGCAAGAATGGCCGCGTACTGATTGGCCTGGAACAATGTGTTTGTTTACAGCGCAGGGCGGCATCTCCATCTCCAGCAAGGTAAGTGGGGGGGACGGTGTAAATCTAAAGGGGTGCTCTGCCTGATCTCCACCTATCCCACCGTTCAGAGCCTGTCCATTTTAGTTAAACTGCTGGACTTGTAGTTCTCCTCTTCCCTCCGGTGGCTCATGAGATTGGAGAACTACAAGTCCGTCAGCAGGTTAAACATTATCATACAATAAGCGTCTGAGGTGGATGGGTGTGGTATTAGCATGCTCCTAAACCCCAGGAGAGGATGTCCGTAGGACAACACCCCATCCATCCTCGAGCCTTATATTATCACACCTGCTGGGAAACATGTAGTTCTCCATGTCTCCTGGGGCTCAGTGTTGCATGCCGAACCACCATCTAATGGACACAAGTCCCAGGCAGTAAGAACAAACTGGAACAAAGATGTGGATTGCATGACCCGAGCCCCAGGTAGATCCCGATGGAGAGACTACAAGTCCCAGCCAGGTTTATATAGTAAAGCTCCGAGGTGGATAGATGTCTGGACAGTGGAGCAATTGGAGGCACAGTTGGTGACAATTTGTGGCACAGTGGTGATCGATATTGTGGCACAGTGGGATACAATATGGTGGCACCAGGTGGTGACAATGGTAGGCAAACAGTGGTGACAATAGTGATGGCATGGTACAGTGACATGCATTTGATATGCATGGCGCCCTGTGAATGGGGCGTATGTGGTATATGCCTACGCCGTGTGGGGGGGGGGGGGGGGGGAGGGGGGGGGGGGGGGCGAAAAAAAAAGTTCTTGCCCCGGCCCGGCGCTCCCAAAACCATGCCAACTCAACCTCTGGTTACCCCACTCGCATCAACCAGCAGATAAGACTTGGATATACCAGTAGCTATAGTAGTAGAGGGACTCCCACCACCCCAGCCTGGATAAGACTTGGAGACCAGTAGCTATAGTAGTAGAGGGACACTTTTCCCCACTAACCAGCAGGATAAGTCCAGGATGACTCAAGGTAGACTA